>CM075852.1:120036638-120681638 GCA_037975125.1 Latrodectus hesperus
ATTTGACAACTTGTTATAATTTTGAATTTTAAGTATGACTGTTGCCACTTATAAGTAATATTAATGTTGCCACTCAAATAATAATAATTTCAAAATTATTACAAGCAGGAGTCAAACAACTCAACATTCAGAATTTGACAACTTGTTATAATTTTGAATTTTAACTATGACTGTTGCCACTTATAAGTAATATTAATGTTGCCACTCAAATAATAATAATTTCAAAATTATTACAAGCAGGAGTCAAACAACTCAACATTCAGAAGTAGACACCTTAACTCGATTTCATTCCTCCTTTTCACCCCCTCTCAATCACTCCTTTCCTCCCTTCCCCTTGCTCCACCTGTCCTGGAATCGGCATTTTTATACTACTCTTCCCATGAGACTGAACTACTTTCTTGACTTCCCATTAATCGCAAAACGAACGTGTGGGGCATACTTGGACTGGCTTGGGATAAGCCACCCGCTGCTATATCAGATTAATTTTAGCAAGATACGGAAGCCACATGGATATATCGAAAGCCTTTTTGATTTTATGCCGTAGCTCACAATAGAGCATATTTTAACTACTGATGTCGCTATCCATACTACACGATAGGCTGTAATTTCAACCATTTGATTTTTGTATGATCTGGCAAATAAATATTGCTTTGAAGTATCTTGTTGTTATTTTTGGGGTGACCATTAGCGTAAAGTATTTCAAATGAAATACTAAATTATAAATGTTTGTCCATAACCAGTTAACATTCAGCAGTTGTATTAATTTATCTGTTGATTAACACACTACCAATTTATATAGAAAGCATTCACTTTGCCTTGACAGTTACCAGTTTCGATTAGCGGCGTCTGCTTATTTTAATTTGCTTCTCAGCCAATAGAATTGACACTCAGTATAGTGCTGAGTTCAGTAAACCGGTTGTTAAAATAGTTTTGCACACCCGACTGTCATTCAATGACATCATTATGTGAGCATTCACAATACAATTAAATATCTTAACATTATATCAGGTGTACATTATATTTGCTGACCACAGCCTTGATAGTCTTTACAGAATAATAGTATTCTAACCTCAAAGTAAGATCACAAATATATAATAATGCAAGTAGTGTTGTAAATATTGAGTTATTTACATATATAGGTGTGTGTTTTCAACAATTATGTTTCAAATTTTCTTCTCAAAACACGATAAGCAGAGAAGAATTGGAAGAATATCACTTGGAAAAAAATATTATTAAAATAGCTCAATAACAATTCATTGCTAATAAAAAATTTTCTTAAAAAACTAGATACATTTTATGATACTTTTACGGAATGTAAAAAACTGGATTTATTTCGTTACAAATTATTGTATTTAATATATATATATTAAAATAATTATTTTATGAAATCAAAGTTTTAAAAGCATTACAAAAAGTAAATAAAAATAAACTATAATGAAAAAATATTTTTTTATTACAATGACGGATTATTTAAAATATTTATTAACTTTGCTTGATATGAGGAATAATCGAATTAGATATAAAACAAATTATGTTCATCAGTCTCTTTCTATTCGATAGAATGCTCAAGCATATTTTCACTTAAGTTCCACAAAAGTTTCGCCAGCTGAACGTCATCACTCGTTGCAGATGGTTTGCATCGAAAGCAATTATTAAAATACATTCCTCCAACAGCTTCCAGTTCATGGGCTGTCGCACAATAAATTGAAGTTGCAGCTGCTTGTTGCTGTAACAAGAAATTGTTGACATTTCACTATTTTTTTTAAAAAAAATGGTTTCATATCAAAAACACACGTCTCTTAACACTTATATTTCAATCAATCATTAATTATGCTTGCAAAATCACATTACATATGATTTTATAACTAATAACACAATAGTTTAAATAAGAGAAAATCTGTGTGTTTCCCTCACATTTTGTTTTCATAATAAACTTTAATTATGTCTCGTTATAGTCTACTTGATTTTACAAATTAAAATTAGTTTTTTTTTGTACTGTGAATATGCATTCATTAAATTTCAGTGAAAATAATATAAGTTTTAATTCTATTTAAACATTCTTAAACATATCATAAAACAAATCAAAAATGTTAACATAGTTTTAAATTCTCAGCATATTTTAAAATTGAACCCAAAATTGGTTAAGAAATAAAAACCAAATTAAGAAAAAATATTTAAGTATAAAATAATTCATTGTTGAAATCATTTTAGAAATAAACTATCACTCTATAAGATCATAACTGGGTGTCACAGCCATTGGCTTAGCGAGCACAATTGGCGCCCGCCTACCATACCGATTTCGGCAACTCAAAAAAATAATAATATAATATATAGAAAAAGCATACAATAAGGATATAATGCAAATACAACAGCAAAGTATCTACTTTAAAATAATCTTAAATATAGATGATTTTAAAGGCTCAAATTGTGCTTTTAAAGTTGAGAAAAAAATCTTAGCTAGAGAATAGGATACGGAAATGCATCAGTAGAAATCAAACTTATGGAAATTTAGAATTAGTCAAAGATGTGTTAGAAAATCATTTTTCTGAGATTCAATGATATTAAACAATGTTTCGAGACAGAGTGCAAATTTGATAAATCCGAATGCAAAATATGCGGCAAAATGTAATTCTAAGTGTTATAGCAGTCTAATGCATGTAAATTTACATCAAATATAATATGTAAGTAAATTTAAATCAAATATAAATAAATTATTTTTTATAGTTTTAATTTGTTTTGACATTGGAAGTGTTTTTATAAATTCTAATAATCTAAATGATTCTCTTTTTCCAGATCTTTTAATTAACAAAAAAAAAAAGTTATCTATAAGAACTAGTTAACATGCAATTTAAAATTCTGTATTGTTTAAATAAAAATTATTTATTGAAATGACAATTTAGATCAACTAGAATCAATTTACTTTTAGTAAATCAAAGTGTGATCATTTTGTGTTTTTGAATAGTTTTATGTCAGATATATATATATATATATATATATATATATATATATATATATATATATATATATGTGTGTGTGTGGGATTGAAAGCGCCACCAGAGGGCCACTCACATGTTTGCCGCCAGACACGCAGAAGAGAAGGGAGGAGAACGACGATAAGATGAAAAGAAAAAGACGCAATGACGTAAAGACTCGAATGGATATTAAATTTGTTTTGAATAATTACTAACTAACTAAGATGTTAGATCGTGATTTAATATTGTAAATAATGTACATAACTTTTTTTCTTATTCTGTCCAAAACCATAATTAAATCATTTAAACTTTAACTCTATGTAATTATTTTTTCCATAATAAAGTAAGAACCCATATATATATATATATATATATATATATATATATATATATATATATATATATATATATATATATATATATATATATATATATATATATAATATATAAAATTCTCGTGTCACAGTTTTCGTTGCCATACTCCTCCGAAACGGCTTGACCGATTTTGATGAAATTTTTTGTGCTTATCCGGTATCTGTGAGAATCGGCCAACATCTATTTTTCATCCCCCTAAATGTTAGGGGTAGTACAACCCTAAATTTTTTTTTATTTTTTGGTTAGTTCTGTAAGTTCCTAATAGATGGCGGTTTAGCATCTAAGTTGCACAGGTATTCGGCAGATGGCGACGTGTTTATTTTTCTAGATTATACATCTTCGAGAAAATTATCGTGCGCGCACAAGCGCGTGGTTAAATATAGAATTTACATATATTTTCATGATGTATAATGATACTATAACAATTTTTCGTGAATCATTTTCATAATTATACTTTGTATTGTGTTATTATTGTGCAGTGTTCAGTTTGAATATTTTTAATATTATAAATAGTAAAATAAAATTTTATTTATTACTGTTTTTCTCTACTAATTTTCATACCACCTCGAAAATATGTAAATATTTTTTGATAGCCTTTTATTATTTTTTATTTTTATTTTATAATTTGATAATTATTAATTTATTCAGTAGAACATTTTGATCTAATTTATTTATTCAAATGATAAATTCTTTTAATTTTTTTTATTTCAGTATAATGCCGAGGAAAAAATTTAGTTTTAATATAATTTAAAATTAAAATAATAATAGTTCGATGTCAATGTTATCTATCTCATTTATAACAATTTATTTTTAGATGTCTTTAATTTATATAGTATATTTTATAAGTAAGTCACTGATTACAAACTATAATTTAATATAAGATGAATAAAATGTAAATTCAGAAAGTATATGTTGATTTGTGCTTAATTTAAAAATTTCGATACTTTACCTATTACTATTAAATTTTGGTGAAACGTTTTATTTTTAATCTCCTATGAATGAACCTATTCTAATTTTTTTAGAAAATATTAATTTGATTGAACCCAAGAATTAGTAAAAAATTGATTCAATGTATTTTAAAAACTCAGCCACTGCAACGCGTGGCTGCGTCGGTCAGCTTGTATATATATATATATATATATATATATATATATATATATATATATATATATATATATATATAACTTATACTTTTATCTATTATTTCGGTCTTATAATATCTACTGATTACTGATATGAACGTACAAATAAATCACAATTATTTAAATTCTTAAACTGAGAGATTTTTGTATGTTTTATTCTTAGTCATCATGATGTTTTTCAAACTCTTCTGGACGAATTATTTAATGTAGCTTAAAAATACTTATTCTTTGAAATTAAAATATCATTTTTCTACAAAGTAATCCGAATTTATGACTTTTCCTATCACGTATTGGGGATTATACATACATTTACAGGATTATCCATATGTTTCAATAATTTATCACATTTACCGAGTTTAGTGGTATAATCATTGATTATTATACATAATTGCCGAATTATACGCTTTAACCGTAATCAACTAGAATCATATGATCTTATGATTTACTCTGAGAACATTTCTCTCTGAAAATTTTAAATTAATTTTTATATGTTCAATAAACTTTCTTATGACTTTAAAATATATTTCTTAATTAAAATAAGACCTAATTCATATTAAAAAAAAGAACTTATTTTTATTCTGAATCATTTTATAACATTCAAAAATATTACTAATTTGTAGCTTTTTACAAAGCATAATAATTTTGCCTTATTTCATTATATTCCTTTAAAATGATTTCTAAGCTAATCATGCTTTTATCATATAAACTGAAATATAAAGTTAGGTAAAGATTAATTATCAAAAAACATTCTATGCGTACATATAAAAAATATTTAATACATTTGATCTTTTAGCTTTCCAAAACAGAATTTTTCAACATAATGTATTATAAAGGCGACAAAATTACAAGTCAGATAAAAATTATTTTCGAAAATTTTTAAATAGTAAATATTTTGATTTCAAATAAATAATTTTAAATAAGTAATTTGATTTTAAATTTCAAAACTATACATTACATGTTTGTTTATAAATATTCGTAATGGCTAAAAATCCTGCTAAATAAGCAAAATGTAAAGAATAAGTTATAGACAGAAAAAATATATATATAAAATTTACTCAAAAGTCAACATTTCGAACGAAGTTCTCAACGAAATAACACTAAAGACGAAAATTTGTGAGTGTGAAATAATGATATTCTAACCGGGTAAATAATTAAAATAAAAGGAAATTATGAATTTTCCTAACATTTGGAGGAAAATACTTTTCTATTTCCAGCTTTGTATCGTATTTCGATTCCAGGAGTACAATTCTCTTGATTGGATATTGCAGTGCTATCTTTAAAAAAAAATTATTTTCTGTTGGGGTCAGTCTGTTCACAAACATTTTCGGACAAAGAGGACCGCTAATGAGAAATAACATTTCAACGCGAATTTTTTCATGAGTATAACGCGACAGTAGACTAAGAGGTTACAACAAAGCTTGAAGAACTTTTCTTCTCTCTGGGGCGATGTACAACAATTTCTCCCAGAATCTTTAAGTCTCAATAACATTTTTCACTTACTTTTTATATTCCTTATTTTTCTGATACATTTAATTATTTTTAGTAAATGAAATGGATATAAAAATCAATATCTTCGAGTAATTTGATTCTTTTAACATTTTTAGTTTTTTCATCCTTGTCGGGTTCCTTTTTTATTTTATAAGGAAGGAGCTGAAGTGAAATTAATTTAATCTCTCTCAGCACACACATACAAGTGAAAACATTTAAAATCAAATTCATAAGATTTTTTATGCAACATTAATTATTTATAATGGGTATTATTCTTTAAAATGAAGATTCACTACATCATCCAGATTTAGCTTCATTGAAGCTATATCGAAGGTATATATAATGATATATTTATATCCCAATTATATTATTCTCGGATTTTATTGAACACATCCATGCTAATTTAAGGAACTTATAGTTTAGGAGCTTCGCAAAAGAATTGAGATACAGTTTATTTACTTGACAAAATTCTTGGTACTATAATTCCATTATCATATAATTGTTGTCTATATATTTATAATAATAATTGTAATTATAAAAGTAAATTATTAAGAATTGAGAAATGGAATACTTTACACACATCCATTCATTTCATTTGAAATGAAATTTTTTGTAGGTTTTATACATTTCTCATTGATTATTAAAAAATGCAAATTTTAAGAACTTTTAAAGAAAAATATTCGCTTTTGTTTTAATTATAGTTTGACTAGTTTTTATTAATAATATTTCAATTTTATAAAATTTTCCTTTTAGAGAGTGATTTTTTTATTTTATTTTAGTCAAAATGAGATTAAAACTTCACATTTTTTATTTATAAGAGAAAATATTGCTTATAAAATAAAATGTTTTATAATAATTACAAAAAATGAATATCAAGTGAAATAATATTTTAAAACATCAAAATTTCTAAAAAATTATCTTAAATTCCTAAATGATAAATAACATCATGCGAGTTCCTAATGATGTATTTGTCAGTCGATGCAATATTCATTAGATACTTTTTTTTCTTTTGAGTAGAAAATATTTATTTGCTTCATCAATGTTACAATTTTTTATAGGTATGCAACTTGATTTTGACATCTTGTAAAAAAATTATAATTCTAAAGAACATGGTGATTCGTGCCGCATACACTAAGTCAAATCAGTTACAGATTAGATCATGAGCTTACCTTTTCGGAATCTCCCTAAATTATTGATTCGTAAATCAAGAAATATAACAACAGATACTATTTGGTAAATAAGTTGAAATTAAAAACATCTTAAATGCATAAAAAGGAAACTAACCAATATAATTAACATATTTCAGAAATTTTTATCAGAAAAAATTTATCATTTTTCCATCATTACATATACAACATTTACTATACAAAATAATGATAAGGCACCGCAAATCTTGAGTAAAATAAAAAAACTGTAAGAAAAGATAATGGAAAACACGACTAAAAGAACACACTTTTTACGAACTAAACTATACTAACTTATTAATATGGAAATCTAAAAATAGGAACAGTTTCATTTATGACAAGCTCTTCAACAGGAGAAAATAATAATTAAATATAAAATATATTTCTCCAAATAAAATTGATATCTCAATTAAAAAGAAATAAAATTTTTCTGAACACACTTTTCATAATTACTATTTGGAGCCCCTTGTCCCCCCTTCACCACGCCACTGGTCATAACAAAATCATAATTAGATGACAGCGCATGCTCCCAGACAAGACAGAGTGTTTTATTGTGTAAGAAAGCAAGCGATCATATGATGTTGATACCAGTACGAGAAGGACCTATAACAAAATAGCTTTGTCGCTTTAAATGTCACTGTTTTGTTCAATGTTTGCGTAATTAAAGTGCGTCCGTTTAAAAACTCTGTTTTGGTTATGAATCATTCTGCAATTTTGGACCCGGCCAGGATTGTAGGCTGAAATCAACTGCGTTCGTTCACGAATAAAATATTCCGAAGGATTTTATGTTGTTTCAAAGTCGCTAGCAATCAATTTTATACTTTTAAATTCATTCTGATATTAATATATTTTCGTATAATATATTTTCGTTATTGTACTTTTAAAGGAAATATATATCTGCGTTGATTATTGTGTGATACCAAATCGACATAAAATTATTTTAATGCAATATATATATATATATATATATATATATATATATATATATATATATATATATATATATATATATATATATATATATATATATAATTCCTGGGCATTTTTTTAAAATTCGGGTCCTATGTTTCATTCTAAAGTAATTATTAGCAATATAATCTATTATGAATTAAAAATACGTTAAATGCAAACACATGATTAATTTATTACCAAAATATATTCCATATGTATGATAGATGTACAGCATTTAATGGGTGATAATTATTTTGTATAATTGAAGTGGAAAAGACAAACAACAAAGTAGAAAATAATTTATTATAATCATACTTTTTTATATTTATTCTAAAAACAATACTCAAAATTTAATTTGAAAAACAAACATAAACATCATTTTGCATATTAGAACATTATTAATATGTATTAGAACAAAATTAAATTATGTACAAAATAATTACATTTTTATTCAATTTATTTTGATGCATTCCTTACAATGGATAAAAAATAAACTACTTGAATATACTTAAACTTATTTTCAAAATTACTTTAGTTTAAAGAGGAAATAAATTTATTGGATGTAATTTTTTATACAAATTACTTTAAATATAATTTTTTTTTCAGAATCAGGAAAAATTTGAATTTTTATAAATTAATTTTTATTAATATAAAATATAAAATTAAATAAATAATAAAATATAAATTAAATATAAAATTAATTTTTATTATATCATTATAAATAAATTTAATTTATTTTATCATAATTCATAAATAAATAAATTTTTAATAAATAATTTATTAAAAAGGTAATATTTAATATTCAAATGTTAATTTAATGATCTTTGCGAAGATTTTTCATGAATTAATCTTCATCATAAAAATATTAATAAAAGTTAATCGCAAACATTATTATGAAGGGAGAGAAAAAGGTAAATAATTTGCTTTGTCACTGGTGCCATGCCAGATATTTCTAAATTTCTGGAAAACTTAAAAGTTCTATCCGAACGCCTATTTTGTGACGTTTTCTGACGTCACTTGTTCGCCAAAGCTTAGCCAGCGTCAGTTTTCCAGCGAATTTTTGCTCGTTTATCCCTGGCTTTAAAGAAAATGCAAATCATGCAGAGAACAATTTTGAATCGGCTTCGGGGAAAGCTTAGAAAATTAAATAAAAAAGTGTTAAAATTCGCATCATATCTGTGCCCGAAAGGCCAAAAATTTTATATTTGTTTTTTCAGTCCCTTGAAAAAGCTTTAAGGACGAAAAAATTTCCATTTAACTTAAAATCGGAAGCATTGATTAACTTATTATATGATAAATGTAGGAATGTTTTGTCTTATGTGCTACCGAGGCAGAAATTTCTAACTATGATAGATTTAAAGCATGATTTTTAACACAATTTCAGCCTAAACCGGATGAATGTTTACGTAATTATGTAAATTTTAATGCGCAAAAATATTCAAGAATCTATACAGTTCACTTTACTGCTTAGAGCGACTTTCGGTTATTATTGTAGACTAAGGGAAGTTAAAAAATTGTGTGATCTTATGGCTTCTGATAAATTGTATGAAACTCTTGATTTTAAAACCAGGAAACATGTTAGCTTTCATGAAGATCAAAATTGATTTATCCTGTTAAGACCTCCCTTATCATATAGATGGCGCTCCTACTTACCCAAGTGAGGGAGCTGTTTATGTAATTTTGAAAGAGTAATACTGGATGGGGAGAGACGGGCCTGCGGTCAGTCTTCCGCTATCCTTTTTTAATGTTTTATTATATTTGAATAAATGTTGTTTTTATTAAAGTATACAGTCCGCTTAAATTCATAAGTTTGTAGGATGACTTCTACATATTGGTCCTAGCGACCCGGAGCTAATCAGCGCAAACAAGAAAATAAAATTATGGCAAAGAAACAAATAACTGTTTTGAATCGGCAGCACAGTGCCTTAAGAACAGAAATCCTAAGGTTGGAAACAAGGGACTATCAAGAAACAACTGAAAGTCATATAGAACTTTTACAAAAGTTGGAGAGAGAGAGAGTAATCATCAAAGATTAAAGAAGGACAGCCCTTTCAGTCTGGCCGTCTCTCTTCAACTACCTAATAGTAATGTTGAACCCAACTCAATACAGTGCTGCTTGAATCCTGCAGAAGGACTCCCCAGGGTTTACTTTCCCTTTAACTTAAGTACTCATGTTAATAAGAAAGACTACATCCCAGAACATCTTAGACAACTGACCTTGGAAAACCTAAGCCACATTCCTAACAATGCCATCAAAATCTTCACTGACGGTAGTAAAATTGATATTCTAGCAGGTAGTGGCATATATATTTAAACCCCTCACACCAATTTGACTCTTTCTCATCGTAATCCCAATCAGTGCTCTGTCTTCAGAAGTGAATTGATTGCAATAGACCTGGGACTAGAAGCTATTCTTTCTGAAGAGGATTATGGTGACCTTTAGATCTTGTCTGACAGCCGTAGTTCTCTCCACCATCTTAGTAATTGGCTTCTTGTAGGCGACAAGATCAGCAACTCTATCCTGCTTAAATTAAATCTCATTTCACTTAATCATGATGTTCACTTGCAATGGATACCTTCACATGTGAATCTCCACGGGAATGAAATGGCCGATAATCTTGCTAAGGAGGGTTGCAAGATTTCAAATACTCCCTCTTCCACACTTACTTTTCTGGAGTTATACTCCCGGGAAAAATCAAAAATCTCGGAGGAGTGGAAAACACCCCCACCCATAATTGGTACAAGGGATCAAAACCGGGTTTGTCCCTTGACCTCCCATGTGACAGACGTACCCGGACTGTTCTCTCAAGACTTGCTAGCGGTCATATTAAGTGCCTCACTTTCAACGAGGGCAGGAAAACTTTCGTCACCTGCACCAAGTGCCAAAATCATCAGGCTTCTCCTGAGCATCTTTTGGATTGCATGGGTCTCTCTAGGGAGGATCTCTTTAGCAATCCTCTTTTAGTCTTCGACTTCCTTACAGTCAACGAACTCGTGGATCTAGTCTGACTCCGTCAGACATGGAGGATAAGCAACAACAACAACAAAAGTTGGATAACGTTAGTTATAAATAAGACTATTGATGGAATGGGAAGTGAATATTGTGCCTTACCTGAAGAAGTAAATATTGACGAACATTTGAACAACTTAGAGGAACTTCAAGAAAGCCTGGATAAAATTGGGGTAAGGCTGAAATTCCTTATTTCTCAGTTGAAAAGTACAAATGAATTTGATAAGAAACAAAATGAATGTCAAAATGCATCTCAGGTTAAACTCCCTGAAATACTTTTACCCATATTTTCTGGTAATTATGAAGATTGGAATGTTTTTTAAAGTCAATTTTATTCTTTGATTGTTAAAAATAATGATTTAAATGAAACACAGAAACTTTATTATTTACAAGCATCTTTAAAAGGTGAAGCAAAATCCATTCAAACAACAGATGACACTTTTAATTCTTTATTAAAAACTCTGGAAGAAAGGTACGAAAACAAGAAATTAATAGCGGACTCACATATAAATTCACTTTTATCTTTGCAGAAATTAACTCATGAATCATCAAAAGAATTGAGAAAATTTACGGACAATATTTTAAAACACTTGAGAGCGCTGAAATTGTTAGATTTAGAATTGAATAAATTATCGGAATTAATGCTAATTAATATTATTTCTCAAAAACTAGATAAAGAAACGCGTAAACAATACGAAATGACACAAGTCACAAACAAGCTTCCAAATTGGGAAGAATTTATTAAATTTTTGTTAAAGCGTAATCAAATATTGGAAAATATACAAAGAAATCAACCTTCATACGTAAGGCCTAAAAGTGAAAACTATATTAAAAGTAAACTGTTTGATGATAAAATCAAATTCCAACTGTCCGATGTGTTCAATTAATTCTCATCCCATTTATAAATGTTAAGAATTTCATGAAATGTCTATTAATGATCGCTATAACGAAATAAAAAAGAAACATCTGTGTTAAATGTTTCGAACCTCATAAGCTTTCGGAATGTAAAATTCAAAAGACTTGCCAAATATGTGAAAAGAAAAATCTACACCGGGAACACCACACTCTCATATGCAGGGACGACGCGACCCTACCGAAGCTCAAAGTTCACTTACGATGACTCTTGCACCCAAGTACGTTATACTCTCTACAACCAACATACAAATGAAAGGAAAAAACGGAACTTTATTTTCTTTTCGCTCCTTACTAGACTCTTGCTCGCAATCGTCTTTTTGTACGAATGAAGTTGCCGACTTGTTACGAATAAAGAAAAAATACGTTAACGCACCCATTGCAGGGATTAACGGATCTACTTTAACAGTTAAAAGAATGATATTTACAACAATTTCTAATCCTAATAAAGATTTCGAAACAGGCATTGAATTTCTTATTAGAAATTGGTACTATTGTACCAAAAATTACAGATCTCATCCCTTCAAAACAAATAGCTATATCAAAATTAGAAATACCCAAGAATTTAAATAATGCGGATCCTGAATTTAATGAGCCAGGAAAATTAGATTGTTTAGTTGGATGCGAACTTTTTTATCACCTATTACAATCAAATGAAATTAAATTAAAAAATCAGAAAATATTATTTTACGCGAAACAGTATTCGGTTGGATAGTAGCAAGTTCGATAAACGAAGCAGAAATTCCAAATAAGTTGCAGTGCTGTTTGACAATAATTGATCATGATTCTTTGAAACGTGATTTAGAAAGATTTTGGGATCTAGAATCCTTAGGTATAAGAGATGATCCAAAACTAGATTCTCATGATGATTTGATTACTGGAGCAAATGATGTTGAAGAAGCCTTAAAAATTTCTTCAACGCTAAGGAAATAATGCAGGAAGCAGGTATGAAATTAAGAAAATGGAATTCCAACGAGTCAAGCTTAACGAACAGATGGAAGAACAAAAACTTTGTTATTCATCCACCAGCCTCTTCCGTGGATGCCAAGTCAGTGAAGATATTAGGTATTGCTTAGAATACTGCAGAAGACAGTGGAAGTAAGAAATCTAATAGAATTCCTTAAAATGAAGAATAATACGAAACGATTCATTTTATGAGCTGCTGGGAAGATATTCGATCCTACAGGACTCCTAAGAATTAAGCGTATCTTACGAAAAAATTATGGCGGTGAAATGTATCCCGGGATGAAAAGCTTCCAACAGATTTAGAAGAACAGTGGACTAAGTGGTGCACGGAACTCCCTCAACTTCTGGACAATATCTTCAATAAACACGTGGAAATACCAGCCAGCAACAAAGCTTATGGTTCAGCAATTTGCCTTACAGTTTATAAGCATAATGGGGTAGAAGTAAATCTTGTTTAGAGTTTCACCTGTCAAGAAACTGACCTTGCCTAGATTAGAGCTAATGGGAGCTCTTCTCGCATCACGCTTAGCTCTGACAAAATAAAAAGGATCATTCAAGAAAAGGCTACAACCAAAGTTTACCTCTAGACCGACTCGCAGACACTGGATCAAAGGCTCACCAAGAAAGTGGAAACCATTTATAGCCAACAGAGTGACTAATGTCAACTTATGGTATCACTGCCCTGGAAAGAACAATCCGGCAGATCTGGTTACTCGAGGAGAAAATGCTAATGATCTAGAATTGATCCAGAATTATAATTGGTTTCATGGACCAACATTTCTGTTACAAGATGACTTTCCAAATGAATACATTGCTCCATTAAATGAAGAAGAGTTTGGAAACGAACTAAGAAAAACTGACAATTTTTCTAATAAGAACTCTAATTTTTTTAAAATTTAATATCTTAAAATTCATTTATATTCGATTTGTTGCATATTTCTAACAATTACACAAAATTAATCCATGTATTAAGTTTTTGTTTCAGATTTCTATACAATTTAAAATCTCCATCGGAGAAAAAAATCAGGTATATTGGAATCTTCAGAAGTTGAGAGAGCAGAAAAGTTTATTGTAAGAGCCATGTAACATGAAGAAATAAGTAACTTTAAGACTTTTCTGAAGAAATAAGTAAAATTGTCAAAGATGAGCCCATTTCAGGTAATAGTAAATTAAAATCTTTAAATCCATAGATTCATGAAGAAAATATTCTTAGAGTTGGAGGTAGATTAAATAATTCAAATTTTGTTAAAGATAAGAAAAATCCAATCATTCTTCCTAAGTCTAATAAACTAACTATAATTATCCTAAAATTTTATCATGAGAAATATTTGTATGTCAATCCACATACCTTATTGTATTGTGTAAGACAAAAATTTTGGCCACTACTTAATTGTAGAAATTTGTGTAGGAAAATAGTGCAGCAATGCCTGATATGTTTTAAGAATAAACCAAAAATGCAGAATCAAATAATGGGCAATTTGCCTAAAGAAAGAATTGAACAAAGTTCTCCCTTTAATGTTACAGGTATTGATTTCTGCGGTCCATTCTATGTTAGATTTAAAAATCAAAGAAAAGGAGCACTTAATAAAATATATGTAGCAATTTCTATCTGTTTAGTTACTCGTGCAGTTCATTTTGAAATCGAAACTGATTTGTCGTCGGAAACCTTTATAGCTTCTTTCAAGCGATTCATCGCTAGAAGAGGCAAATGTTCTAAAATATTCACTGACAATGCAAGAACATTGATTCGGACAAAGAAAGAACTAAAAAAATTTAATGATATTGTGAAAAATCCTGATAATAAATTAGGTAATTTTTTCTTGGTTGAAAATATTGATAGGAAATTTATACCTCCTAGATCACCTAATTTTGGAGGTCTTTGGGAATCAGGCGTAAAGTCATTTAAATATCAATTATAGCGCATAGTAGGAAACAACATCTTCACTCTAAAAGAATTTAACTATAGTTATTCAAATCGAAGGAATGTTAAATTCTAGACCCCTTACTCCATTAAGTTCTGATTTCGATGACTTCGAAACACTTAGTCCAGGCCTTTTTTTAATTGGCAGACAGTTAAAAAGCATTAACGAACCCAATTTAACTAATATAAAGGAAAGTAATCTTAATAGATGGAAAAAACAACAAAGGCCACACAACAAATATGGGATATCTCGAGAAGAGATTATTTAAGCAATTTGCAAGAAAGAACAAAATGGCAGTTTGAAAAGAACAGTGTAGTGATAGGCTCTTTAGTTTTAAATAAAGAAGATAATCTTTTTATTAATAAATATTTAATTGGTAGAATAGAACAGGTTTTTCCAGGTAGTGACTCTAAAATAAGAATTGTAAACGTAAGGTTACCAAATGGTACAATTGTAAAACGTAACGTCAGAAGTTTAAGCATTTTACCTATAAATTAAAAAATATTGATCATTGCTGAAACTGCAACAAAATGGTCTGTTTATAATTAATATATATTATAAATTTCATATATTTCTCATGTATATTGTAATGTGTGTTTATTGTTTTGTATAATGTTTATGAAGTCAAGTGTTAAACATTTGAATTTTTCAAATATTTGGAACTATTAATTGCATAATGTTAATTATATTTCGATGTAAATTTATGACATTTTTTTGAAATTAACATTTCAACCCGGGGGAGTATATTAAGACCTCCCCTATAATATAGATGGCGCTCCTACTCACCCAAGTGAGGGAGCTGTTTACGTAATTTTGTAAGAGAGTAGCTGTAACATTGGAAGCTGTCGTCTGTCTTCCACTATCCATTTTTAATGTTTTTTTATGTTAGAATAAATGTTGTTTTTATTAAAGTATACAGTCCACATTAGTTTGTAGGACGGCTTCTACACATCCCAAATGAAGGGAATGCGATTTATTTATTTATTTTTGTCTAGAACAAAACCGGAAATCAATAGCTCGAGAACCGAAAGCACAGAGAATAAAATATCTAGTTTTAGTAAAAGTCACATCAAAAGAGTACAAATAGGTAATTCGTTGTATCAGAATACTAAATCCAAACAATGTTGTCATGTTTTGCGGGGAAAAGGAAAATTTTCATTATTCCCCTGATTGTCCAAAGCGTTTAAATAAAAATGAAAATTCAAAATAGGGTCAGAAAAAAATTTTATTGGGAGTGAAAACGAAATCAAATAATATCGTAGAAAATCAGCTAGAATATACAAAATTATTAATTCATGACAAAAAATAAATTGCCTAAGCCATATTAACATTATTCTCACTCATTGTCAAACGATTTTTCAGAATGTTTTTACAGCAGCGCACTTGAAATTAAAACATTCTTTAGTTTTCTCCACTTCTCATCCCAAAAGAAAATCATTGGCAATTGTAAATTGCTTAATGTAAGCAACTTTTTTGTGCAAAGCAACTTATATCGCTACTAATTTTAAAAAGGGATTAAGTTTTGTCTTCTTTTCGCCAAGCGGAAATAAGTAGAAAAAATGGTTGTTTATTTTCATTTTTGCTGTCATAATTCAGTGTTAACGAATGATAGTGATGTTTTGAATAATAAAACAGCAAATTTAGATTAAGAATGAGTATATTAATTTCAATATAAAAGAATTAAACTTAAAAAAATTGGCTACACTTTAACGAACATTTTAAAATTCAAATTATTTTGTTTAAATAATTTGAAAGTATTTCAAAATATTTATGTATATATTTTTATGTAATAAAAGTGGCATTCAAGACTTAATAGTTTATTATCGAATGTAATGAAGAAAACATCAAAATTTAATAATATTAAAATACTGCATCCTTGTTACTTCATATTATTTTTTAATTAATTTAATTTAAATTTTAAGCTATTTAAAAACTAAAAATTTGAATTTGAAATGTTGAAAAATTCATTTTATAAACGAAAATGTACTGCTTTTTGAATTTGCTGATATTTTTAGTTTTGATCAATACTTTCAAATCCAATTACTTTAGAACTATGTAAAACGAATTACTTCAAAACTAAACTAGAATAGAAGTTATTGCACTGGCTCCACTTATTGAAGGAGTCCAGTGCATTAACACAATTATTTGTAAAATATTTAAACCATGTGGCCACATATCTATTGCTTTGAGCAAAAATATATTTTTTATTCCTAAAATAGGAAAAGATAATTACTGTGAAGCTAAGCCTTTCAGACTTATCAGCTTAACATTCTTTTATCTAAAGGCAGTTGCAAAGTTGATGGACAGTTTGCTTAGTGGATAATCTCCTTTCTAGCTCTGAATTGGAATATCAATCAGGTAAATCTACCGACAGTGTATTACAAGCTATCAAGCATATATATATATATATATATACATATACATATATATATATATATATATATATATATATATATATATATATATATATATATATATATATATATATATATATATATATATGTAAAGTGCTTTTGATTGAAACCATTCTGCAATCTCTTATTAGAAAGGGATTTAATGACACTTTATGTTTCTGGATCAAAAATCTACTTAGTAACAGATTTGTCAGTGCCTTCTTTTTAGGCAAAAACATAAAAGCCAAAGCTGGTTGTCCACAGAGAGAGGTTCTTTCATCTATCTTGTGGTGCTGTGTTATAGATTTCCTTCTAGAGGTTTTTAATATGTCTGGCATAATCACTATTAAGTTGAGTATACAGATGATTTGGTTTTTATCAACAGAGGTTAATTTGGTGGAACCATCCTTAGCATCATATCCAATGCCCTCAAACGAGTTGAGACTTGGTATAATAATGAAGGTCTCTTTGTGAATCCTAAAAAAGATTATTGTGATTGTCTTCACAAAGAAAGAAAATCCTTATTTGAAAAAGATAACTTTTTGGTTAAGAATTTCTTTGCTTTAAAGCAGTAAAATTCTTAGGAGTATTTTTTGATATGAACTTAAGTTGTAACAAGCATTTCAACAAGTACTGTAAGAGCAAATAAGACTTATTGGGCATGTAGAAATGCATTTTGAAGAGCTTAGGACTTAAATACCAAAGCTATTCATTGGATTTACAATATAATCATCAGTCCCATCATAACTTATGGTTCAGCAATCTAAAACCTAGGACCAGACAAGAATCTCCTAAGGTGTATTTAATAAAACTTGGGTTGTTTTGTGTACCCATCTCCAGGTGTATAAAGACCAGTATCACTTCTACACTAGAGCCTTTAGTTGGTGTACAACCTCTTTACAAGCATAAAGAAGTGGAAGCTATAATTTGTATGTAAAGGCTTAAAAATGTAGATTAATTGAATAATTATTCCAAATTTTTGTCTTGAAAAAAACTTAATGCTGATGTAATTAGTCATCTTGATTGCCTGATGATTACGTGATGTTAGATATGTTTTTGACAAGTTTTATGGAATCAAATTTTCCTTACAAGACTGGAATAATTTTGTCATCACTGAAAATTATACCTATTTATATACTCATGACTCAAAAATGAATTCCAACACTGGGCTAATATTTGCTGATCGTTCAAAGTTGTCATTTCCTTTGATACATTTACAATTGTATTCCTAGCAGAAGTCTTTACCATTCTCATCTCACCAGAACATGCTTTCTCAGAAGAATAACCATTTGTTCTGAAAGTCAAATTGCATTACTGAATTTGCAGAAGTCTACTATAACTTTTTAACAAGAATGCTGCCTTATTCTATGCAAATAACCAAATAATAATTCGCTTATGTGGGTACTCTAGTATTGAGTTAGCTGATGAGTTGGTGGGGATTAGATCAACAATCGAGTTTTTGGTTCTGAACCAGTGGTAAGTCTTTTAAAAGAATTTATCAGAGGCAGCATATTTTATCTTTAGGAAACAACAGTTTTGAATTCAATAATTCCAGTGATCAAAGACAAGCAAAGTTATTAAATAGTACTTGTTCTAGTAAAATATGAAAAGGGCTACTAAACTTTGAAAGAAGCTGTTTAAGGAGAGCTTACAGGACAATGCACCTTAAGAGACACCCCATTATAATGGGAGTATTGGATGATCCCCCTTGTAAGGGTTGTTAATACATGGAGGAAACTCTGTTACATATTATATAAGGGGTGATCAAATGAAAAGGTACGAAACGACGTAATAGTTAAATATTTGCATATTGCGCCATGAAAGAACGTAGCGAGGCATCTCGGGATGTGATTGGAGTCTCTGACTGGGATCGGAGCAAGGGCCTGCGTTGGCAGGAGAGAGCAGTCTCTTATCAAAAGCGGCAGCTCGTAGGAAGACAGGATGTCGTTCGCGTTGCAATATTCGACGATTGAGGAGCAGTCTGACAGCGGAAGGTGAGAAACCAGGGGAAGCATAAGTCGTCACCTCCCCCCAAAATGTTCAAAACCGTATCGTCAGCTGGAAAGCTGTTTGCTCACCGTCTTTTTCGACGTTTAAGGTCCGATACTTGTAGAATTCCGCAAGCACAGAAAAACCATAAACTCCGATGTGCACTATGAGACACTCCGACGCCTACGCAGATCAATCAAGAATAAAAGGCTGGGGCTGTTCACGAATTGTGTGGTTCTGCTCCATGATAACACACGTCTCCAGAGTCACACACATGGAACTGGCCAAGTTCAAGTAGGAGACAATGGATCATCCGACCTACAGTCCGGACATGTCACCCTACGATTTCCATGTGTTTGGTTCACTGTAGAAACACATGAAAGGGAAGCGCTTCCATTCGGACGAGGTACTCAAGGATGCTGTGAAAGACTGGATCTCGTCACGGCCACAGTAATTCTGGGAACAAGGAATCCTGCGGCTTGTTTATCAGTGGGATCGCTGTGTTCAAGCCTATGGTATATATTTTGAATTAAGTCTACATTTGTACCCACCGTATCGTTTCGTACCTTTTCATTTGATCATCCCTTATGTGTGAATGTGAAAGCTTTTCTGCACATAGATCTGAACACCTGAGTCAGCACTTAATTGAACTTCGGATGCTATAGGTTATCCTTGTTAAATGTCTGGTGAATTTTACTTTAGATACTGGTCTCTTTGGAACTATCCTACTCTAAATTTGATGTAATCAAAAAATCAGCACTTGGGACACTTAGACAACCTTAATTTAAGTCATTAAAAATATCTGTTTAAAAAATAATTCAAAATATGAGATAAAAATTACTACTTGCATAAGATAAAATGAAAATTTGTTTTAAATGGACTTACCAATGATTTTGTAAATGGTCTAACAAGAGCAAAAATGATTCTGTAAACCCACCAGTTTCTAGAAAGGTAACTGCTCACCACATTACCAGGATGAACAGCATTAGAGAATACCTTTGTAAAGCATAGACGTCTGTTTAATTCATTAGAAAACAAAACATTACAAAGCTTTGAATCATTGTAAGCAACAATAGAGTAAAAACCATTTCCAGTTTTGGGTGAAAGATGCTCTTCTGACATATTTTCTTTAGTAAGAAATGAAAACCTAAATATGTAGGAAAAAAATTGATATAATTTTTGAGTTATTGCATAAGCAGCTGATTAATTCATGCATACATTAAAAAATAAAATTTCATTAAAATTAAATAAAAATTTAATTTATTATAAATAGTTATTTCAATATAAGGCATATGTCAATTTATTTTTTCTCATGTATTAAAATGAAAAAATATAAAATTCTAAAAACCGAAATCAGTTGTTCTATCATGCATTTCTACAACTAGTTTTATTCATGAAATAGAATGTTAGGTTTAAATAACATTTCATTTAGAAATCAAGTTTTATTTTGTAACTATGAATAATAATTAGATAATATATTATACAGTAAAGAAAATAAAATTTTTCTACAGTTATGCTTTTAAAAAAGTATCATGCCAAAAAGAAGCAGGGTATTGATTGGTTATAAAATAATGAATGCATAACCTTGAAATATCTATTTAAAAGAACAAGCTATTACTGAGAAAACATTACAATTTGTTCCTTTTAACATAGAGCTTAATTTAAAAGGAAGCCAAAAATCTACTCTTCAACTATTTTGATTATGCATAAATATGTCCTATCTAAAAAGAATTATGTTTTAACACAGAGTGTCCCAGAATGCCTTGTACAAACTTGGAGGGGAGGTAGGGAACATCGTGAGAAACCCTAATTACATAGGAAAGTTCGGAAAGTGTGGTTTCTTCATTTCAGACACGGACATCGTTTTACGAACGCAGAGTTGCCGGATATCCATTTTATCTAGCAAACGGACGTGCTGCGGTTGTATGGGGAAAGGTATCCAACAAGGCGACAATCCTCAAATGTTCGCTAGGGTGCCTGGCAGAATATGGATCCTTCAGACAGTGGCGTAGAATCGGCGCCCGGGTACGATACCATTTTTGGCACCCCGTTGAAAAAAATAGTAATACAATTTAAATATGGGAATAAAATGTATTATTATTAAGGCATGTATAATAATATAACGATATATCATACATTATAATAAATGAAGTATAATTGTAATAAAGAATACTATATTATTATTGCATCTACTATAAAATAATCAAAAATATATTAATTTAAAAGCTCAAGCTAAGCTTTAAATTTAAACAAAATTCAATTCTAATTTACAAAACACACTTGTATTGGATTCGGAAAAGTGTCATTAGAATAATTGGACTTGTATGATTTAGAATTAATTATAAAAATATATTATTGATTTTATATACTAATACAATTATTTTAAAAAACACAAAAAATGAAATAATTCGTTAATTATCATAGATATAAGCAGATGTAATTATTTGATACCTCTAATATACTACACTATTCACATTTTTCTTACCTTTGCTGAAGCGAATTGATCAATTACTTTGATCATTTAAATTGATCATTTTACTATACTTAAAATTGTTAAATCACTTAGTCAGTTTTGACTCATGGTGGATCATAAATAAGTCAACATTAATTTTATTTTGCTGAATGAACGTTCACAGTTTGCATTTAATGCAGAAATATTTAAAAATATTTGAATGGCAACTTCTTCTCTCTATCTTCACCGTTTGAAATAAGGCATGTTGGAAGTTTAATGGAGTTTAAGATTTAATTTCTTTTCTAAAGCTGAGTATGATCATTCAGTCCCATATTTCTCTATAGACTTCTGTTCGATGGAAATCTGAATGACAAAATTCACCCAAACTTTTACATTTGTTAAACATGGTGACTTTGCACTCCTAAGACTCGATGCTCGATTCTTAAGCTAGGTCATTCAACCTTCAGTGGGTGGATTAACTCAGGACCAATCACGTTTGGGAACTAAACACCAGGGATATCGCTTTGGGCTGACCAACAAACAGGGACATATACTTCGCAACCCAGATCCCTCGGTAAAGAAAACCGATATGGGCACTGTAGGCCTTTATCCGGATACTACAATTTTGAAATCGGGATATTTTTTTAACAATTAATTTTTAACTTTTAAGAAAATTGATTTTACTGATTTAACATTTCCATAATAATGTCTTAAAAATTTTAAATGTATTTTTTCTAGCTTGTTAACCAAATGAAGCAACTAAACATTTTTATTCCCTATTAATTGTGCATTATCTTAGTTATGAAAGACTCTACGAATAGTTGATCATTATGTGTTGAACATATGCTATAACTTCTCCTAACAAATTTTCAAAAATTCTGTAATATTATTAACTTCACAAACTTTAGCTATTTATTGCAAAATAATAGTTGGGTAAGACATTACAACCCTAATTTAGGATTAACTCACCTGATTTTTCACAATGATATCTTTTAAAACATTTCATTTACCAGATTAAATTGAAAATTTTATTTCATTTTTTTATTACAGAAAAATTCCAGTGAAAAACAACTTTAACTTTATAGGAAATTTCGCATTTAAAATAGCATTTTAAATTATATCATTCAAACCATTAATGCAAACCAAAATTATTTTTATTGTAAAAAAATTTAAATCACAAAACGTAATATTGATAATTTATAACATTTTATTTTTGTACCATAAAACCAATTTTTCTGATTCTAAATTTAGAAGATCTTTGTTAATAAACCTTCATCTGATTTCAGTTTACATAACTAAATTATGCCATAGCATTATCAATGCAAATTTCGGATACACAACGAAACGCTAATACAGACAGCAAAAATATTTTGCTAATTTCTTAAATCAAAACACACATAAATTCAAGTAAAATTATGCACATTTAATATAATTAGAAATTTTCAACCAAACAATATATATTATGTTATTATAAATTATTCTCCAAACTGATGCACTTTATATTGTTCTTTCATAAGGTTTTCATTGATTCAAATTATTATCAAGAATTACACAAGTGCTCAGATAAAAATATATTTTAACTTTTAAATCGCATAATTTTATTTAAAGAAATTTTCTCAATCAGTTATCATAGAAGTGAAAATTTTCTTCGTATTTATTAAGGCATTTAATTAAAACTGCTTATTTAAGTTATTAAAATATATTTTATTATGAAAATAAGAGCTAATTTTTATTAAAATCAAAATTTATTTCTATTAAGAATCATTTTGGAAGTGCTGTTTATGCAATGTCATAAAGTTGTTTTCTTTCAATAAATTTATATCATTTAAAGACGATCTTAAAATTTTATAATGTAGAATGAGAAATATGTACGATTTCTTTACAAATTTCTTGAAAGAATTTTTCAAGTTAAAAGATTTGTTTTTATATAAATTGAATTAATTAATTAAGAAATATATTCTGTATATTTAAGCATACAAAAAAAAAAACATTTAAAAGGAGAAAAAAACCTTTATAGATTTTTAACTTCAATCATTTGAAAAAAGAATTTTTCAATATAAGGCGCTAATGTAATGCCGACAAAATTAAGAGTCAATCTTTCCCCAAACAAAAATATTTAAATATAAATTACTTTTCAATTAATAGTTTTAACTTATAAGTAATTTAATATTTAAGTTTCAAAACTCAGCAAGCATATGTTAGTAATTATTTATACCAGCAAAAATATGAAATAAATATTCAAATCGAAAGAATACTTAAAAGAATACAGAAAATACAACTTATGGCAATAATATTTTAAATGTCAAAACTCCAGATTTTCAAAAGTTTACATTTTTGTTTCTGATGAAGCGATATTTGGAAACAAACGAAATACTAACCGAGTGAACTATTAAACAGAAAGAAAGTTTATATGTTTTCCTAGAATTTGGAGGTAATTACAGAGGGTATTAACACATTTTTAGAACGATTTCGATTAAGAATTTTATAAAAGTAAATGTTTTGAAATAAAAGTTTTTGGCAACAGCTTATTATTTGAAATGAGAAATATCGTCTGCTACTTTAAATTTATTGTTCTTTCAAAATGTAGCATGTAAACAAGCTGTGGGTTGAGGGATATGTTTTTGCGCTTTCCGAAGAGAAATCTTCTCATTCCAGGATTCAAAAACGTTGTGAAATGCATGGTATTAAAATTTCTAAGTGCAAAATAAGCAACATTATTATTCGGACAGGTAAAATCCGTCAATCATTATTTCTACATGGAAAGAAGACTCCAAAGGAATATCCGAAAAAAGTACGTAATGTTTCAAATGTTCCTAAAGTGAAATCGCTGGTAACAAGAGAAAATCCATCAACACAGAAATCAATTGCAAAGTCTTTAGATGCATATGTATCAACAATAAATAAAATAATAAATCAAGATTTACAACTTAAAAAAGCTAAAAAACAGCTTTTGCCGAGACATGTGGCTCAACGCAAAACATTTTGTAGAATCCTGTATGAAAACCATTTAGCAGGAGATAAATGGAAATACATTGTGACCCTTGATGAAACATGGGTTTACCTAAATGACTGCAACAAAAAAAGGTCTATTTACAATAGGAAACGAAGAGAAAAAATGTATAAACCTGGTTCCGTCAATGTAAAGAAAGTTTCAGTAAGGGGTTTATGATAGTCGCAGGTTTCTCCTACAATGGGAAATTAAAAATAAAAAGGGTAGAAAAAAATGTTAAAATCAACTCATCATACAATCAGGAGAAGGTTTTATGGCCAATATTTACAGAAGAAATTCCACTTCTTTATCCTAAAGACTTTCAAAGAGTGAAACATCAACAAGACAAAGCTACCAGTCATACTTCTAATACTACCACTGCATTCCTTGAAAAAATGAAGACTAATACAGGTATTGCATATATACCTTTTCAACATATTCCTGTGAATTCTCCTGACGTTTCATCTATGGACTATTATGCCTCTGGTCTGTTAAAAAGAGCTCTTTTTAAACGCAAATCCACAACGATGGATGGACTCTGGAAAGTAGTGGAAGAGGAATGGAAAGCAATACCCCTGGAAATTTTATGAAAAGTTCTTATGTCATGGAAATCACGATGCAGACTTATAGTCTAGAAAAAAAGCTATCAGATCGAACATTTATAAAAAGAGTCTTTACATTTTAAACATTAATTAAACGGCCACAAAATCGTTCTAAAAATGTGTTAATATCCTCTGTATATAGTTCTCGATCCCTACCATTTCGATTCCAGGAAGAGAATTCTCTACGCGACATACTGTAGTGCTATTTTATGAAGAATTTTCCCCCTTTCTTTGAAGGTCAGTCTGGCGCCGAATACCATGGAGCACTTCCTCCATGCTGGACACGTATTTTGGACAAAGGGGACCGCTAATAAGAAACATGTTTCAGCAGGAATTTTGTCACGAGTATAACGGGACACTATAGGCTAAAAAGGTACAATAAAGCCTGAGATAAAAATACAAGCATTTTTATTTTTTTATTTTGGGACAATGGATAATATAATTTCCCAAAGTCTCAATAACAACTGAAACTAATTTTTCTACATTGCTTCTTGATAACTTAAGTAAAATTTGTTTTTTCTGATGCTATTAGCATATTTAAATTCTTACAAGTTTCCATTAATAATATTTCAGTTATATGAAATTTTCTTTTTCTGCGTTATTTTTTATTATGTTAGAAAATATATAAAATGCAGCAGAATACAGAAAATCTTATATAAATTTTTATTAAGTAGAAAAGTTTTACCTATGACTTTCAGAAGACAGTACTACTACTCTGCAAGGAGCTGATTTAATAAGTATTGGAGTCAATAACTTTACTAAATAAAAGTGGCTTAAATGATTCATTTGGAAAGTTCTTTCAAAACCATCTTCGGTCAATGAAAAAGGAAGACCAAAAACTCCAGCGTTTAGTATTAGCATATGAATGGGTCTAAATGAAAAATAAATTATAAGTATATATTTATTTCCTATTTTAAAAAAATTTGTAACTGATACTTTTTTATCACAGTAAATTAATTTTTTATAAATTTTTGATGACAATGATCTCTAAAAGACATATTTTTATTGTTATATATGATAAATAGTATTACTTACTTGAAGTAGAGACTTTTGATTTTTACTTTCTTTACTCCCAAATAATGAAATTTAGTTGTTGCACTAGTATCAATGAAATTTAGTAAAAGCTTTCATTTGAAATTATTTCCATTTAATAAAATTTCAGCCCTTAATCATAATTTAAGAAGTAAAAAAAATTTTTTACAACATTGTTTAAGTCTTTAACATCAGTATTTATAAGTATTGAGTGAAAAAAAATGACTATCATTAGCAGTATTATTCTAATTTCGGAAATAGGCAAATTTATAAAGAATTACTCTTTAGTTAAGATAATTTATTCATATTTCAATTCACTATGATTAAATTTATATACTGAGTTTCAAAATCATATTATTAACTAGGAAATGTAGATTGCAGATAAGTGACTTTTTCTCAAAAATTTAAATAATGGTTAAATTCTTAAAAAAATCATCTAAAAAATCTAATAATTAAAACTACATAATTGTCATTTCAGATTAACTGCATTTTAAGATTACTTCATAATAATAATAAATTACATATATTAGTCAGCATGCAAGCAATAAATATTAAACTCTAACTGAATATAAAAATTATTTTTCTAAGCTTATGAATAAAACTGCTTGATATACATAATACAGAGTAAATAAATTGTATGTTTTGTTTTATTTATTAATGCAAAGCCTGCTTTTACTTATTTTTAAAAAATTTGAAATGAAATTTATACACATTTCTAAAAATCATATTATTTATACATAAGAAAATATTATATCTATAAATTATTGATAACATTTAAAATCTTACATTGAAGTTTAAAAATTGAAATGCATAATTTTTTTATATCTGATACATGATATAAAAATATTATGGTTTATTAAGTTGACATCTTAGAGTTGATCTTAATAAGACACAATTAATCACTTCCAGTTCATCAATCTTTACATTTGATTACCATGACAAAAAATTATACTGTTTAACATTTGAGATTATTTTTTATCACATCACTACTTATGAAAAGATCATTCAAAACATATCTACTTCTTGCATTTATTGTTTCTTTTGTTTATGCTATAAATTACTGTTATTATTGAAAATAATAAGAAATATAAAAATAAAAGTAATTTTATTTTTATATTTCTTATTATTTTCAATAATGACAGTAAATGAACGTAATTCCTAAAAATAATATGAAAGTAATTTCTAAACATTTTTTATTCACTACTTCACAATCTACTGTCTTGTATTCAAATATACTCTAGATTTATAATAGTTCCTTTTGTACCATTTAAAAATTTATATCACATATTTAAATTGTTCTAAACCAGTGTTTCCCAATGTGGGGCCCACACTCCACAGGGGGGGAATTCAAAAATGGACTTGACATGAGTTTAACCTTTTAGCTCCAAGCCATTTAAATGCAATGCTATATTTTGGAAAAAAGCAAATTCTAAAGTAATTGTGTACAATAAATATTATAAATTCGTTTCACAAGAATAAAATATCAACTGAGTTTTTGTCTTCGTTAGGTCCTGTCGCCTCCTTGTGACAGACAGCAGGCTCTGCATGGACCCTGAGATACTTTAAAATCTTGCTAAGCATTCAGTTGGTGTTAATTTGAAATAGGAGTCAGTAAATATTTAGCTGAATGAGGATTTAGTGCTGTAAATGATGTACTGTTAAAAAAAGAAATTATTTGGGGGAGACCTGAGACTGAAGCTAACCAAACATAAAATCTCTGTGCATCCAGAGTGGGGATCTTACTAAATTAAAATATTAAATTATTATAGAAAAATCTTTATTAAAATTATTTCGAATTTGAATTTAAGTTTTCCATTATATGTTTTGAAAACTTACTTTTTTACTATGTTTTGTTAACAATTTCCTAGTGATTTCTCCCAAATACCTATTATTTAAGTTTCTTAAGTGAACAATTCAATTTTTTAATATTAAAAATTACATATATCTTACATAGGGGCATAAGAATTTTCGAAAGGCTTAGGTAGGAGATGGCATAAAAAAGTTGGGAAACACTGCTCTAAACTAACAAATTGGTAAAATAGCAAAGATTTTGCTGTTTATGCAAAAATTCTTTGGTACAAATCAGCTATATTTTAGTGATAATTTCATGTTTAATAAATCAAATTCTTATATATCAACACCAGAAAAAAAAAACATACTGAAAGATTTTAAACAAACTCATATTTATAAGATAACAGATTAAACTAAAATTTTTTATCTCTTAGAAAAAAAAATCTTACTTCTTTTCTAACTCAAATTTTTTGCAAAACTCTTTAACACTTTTTAAACTTTCCAAATCCAAGGGCAAAAAATGAAGATTTGAGTTTGGCTAAAATGAAATAACTTGTTGTTAATCTATTGAATTACAATAAACATGTAATACATTTAACAATGTCTGATTTCAAATAAACAGATTTTGTGTAGTGTCAGTAATAAGTTTTGCACTTCTATTACTTTTATGAAGGTTATTCGTAAATAATATTTTCTCAAAAATAAGAGCTTCATGCCTTTCCCTAAATTTAAAATAAAATAAACAGATTTAAGGTAATCTTTAAAATACCCTTCAGAATAATCTAATTTTTTCATTATATATCTATAAACTTAAATAAGGAAAGTTTATAGAACTGTTTTCTTTTAATGACCGTACATTATGTCATCTGAAAAATAGACAATTTAGATTTTTTCTTTAAATTTTGGTTATAAATAATATTACAAGAGTTAGCCAATGTTAAATCTAAAAATAATAAGCAAATTAGCATTTTATAAAATAAAAATAGACACTAAACACCATAATCTCCATTAATTTTTTTTTAAAAGGACAACCAAATATTATGTAGGAGTTAAATTTATAACAATCTATCAAAATTTAATAAAATTTAGTATAAAATTTTTGTGAAATTCCAAAACTATAAACAATTTGTATAAAAAAATACTTTTTAAAACATTTACTTACTTTAGAGATAATGCTAAATTTTTGCTTACTTTTAAAGTATAATCTACTGCAAAGCAAAGAATGAAAATTAAATATTTCATGATATATTATTCATTTTGTTATTAACTAAAAGATTCAATAATAAGTAATAAGTGAAACTTTGTGAATGTAATATGTGAGAAATGATACAATTTTTGATACAATAATGATACAAAAATATCAATATGTTTATATGCTCACTCTTCTGACATCAAAAGACTCCCTGTTAAACCCATAATAACTTTACATTTCTTTACAAAAGCCCTATTCATGCCATGCTCCTTGAATATGCAATTACTTAAGAGGCTATTCCAGTGTTATTATCGTTCAAAATCAAATTTAATTAATCATTATCCATGACAACATTGCAGCATTTTTTCTTATTTCCTAAGAGCAATAAACAACCCCAAAACTCACCTATTAACACTCCCGCTTCTTGCAAAATTATCTAAGCTATAGCCGCCCTAATTTAATACCTTAGCGGTGAAAATAAAAATACATTATTAGAAAAGGAACCAGATAAGGAAAACGATCAAATAGACTTAAAATATTTTTTTTATTATTATAATACTTTTATCCAGATTTAATATTTTTTCATAATAGTAACAACAAACATTTTTATATTTGTAGAATGATAAGAAAAGTAGTTGAAATTTTAGGGATAATGGAAGCTTTTGCAATTTCTATTTCACTTATATTTGTCAAATTCATATATTATAATGTAATTTTTCAATATTAATAAATTTAATTTCATTTGTCAAATAAAAAATGCATTTAAAATGATTCTTAGACCAGTTAAAAGAAATCATATATTGAATAAACTGAATTATTTGAATCTAAGCAATGAATGGCTGAAGAATAAAAGGTAAATAAAAAGTGACAAACATAAGGTGAAAAACAAAGCATGAGCAGTACAAAATAAAAGATGTATTCAATGTACAGTTCAAAAATAAAAATCCATTTATTTTACTTTATTATTAATAAACAAATATATTTAATTTTTAAATTTGTCGAACCTTGTTTTAAAATATATTAAAATCTAAAAGTAGATGAGTTTTGCTAAAAACTTCTCGGAATTATCTCTCTTGATCATTGATCTGGTGTTTTCATCTCAGTTTATCACATTTTGGGAGGAAGTGGATCCAAATAAGATCCAATCAAATGTTTTCCATTATAATTTTTTTCTGTATAATTTATTATATTTTTAATCATACTATGTATTTTTTACTTTACGTGACAACACATTATCTGCAGTATATATTTTTGACTATTCACCAAAAAAATTGTGGTGAATTATGGAATGCTTTTTTTCTATGCAAAAGAAGGTCTTGCAGATAATACCTTGATGCATATTACATACAGGAAAATAGGGTACATAATTTTCTACTAAAAGATATATAAGAAGATTATCTGGGTTGGAAAAAAGTTGGCTCTCCAACTACAACAAATCACATCTTTTTCGTGGCATGCGATAACATAATCTTTGTTGTTTGACTTACATATTAGTAACTTTAATCAATAATGAATTAATAATATGAACTCGGACTGCACAATCTTACTCATATAAAAAGAACAAATATTTGATTTTCATGCAGTTTATTTATTGCTCAATGGTCATCTAATTCAATCAACCTAATTAGATAGAAAACTACAATACAAAATGCATTCCAAACTACTATAAGCAATCAAACCCAAGGATGGACTTTCACTCATGAATAGCTAAATTGAAGGCCAGGATGTCAACCATTCGCTTTGAAGTTCAATTTTATTTCATGGGGCATGCATATTTAAGAGAGGGAAAGGTGAATGTTCTTCTCTTGAATGTTGAGTTTTAAAGCCATAAGGAAAAGAAATATCAAGATTGCTTTAAATTGATATAAAAATATTATGCTTCTATGATATATAGTCTTCATGATTTTTTTATTATAGTCTTAATGATTTTTCAGAATTTAAAATAAAAATTTCACAGCAACCTTTCTCATTCCCACGTTTGAATTCAATTCCAAGACAGGTTTCTCAACTCTTTTATGGGCTTCAAATAATCAAATAGAAAAGAACACACATTTTTTTCAACATTTCTATTTATTCATAAAATTGATAGACAATTAAGAACTAGATATGCCATGGATTAAAATTTTCTTTTTATAAACTGAGAATAATATACTTGAGGTTTTCCTATAGGTCTTCTCTTGAAAGCAGTGGTTAATATTTCAATAGATTCAGCAACATATTCCAAGTAATAGAAAAACATTTCTCTGTGCATACTATTCACTTAACCACAACCACAAAAAAAGATAAAAACAAAAATATATTTGATTTTTTAAATTTTATTCCAAAAAAAAAAATTATGGATATTATAAATGAAAAACTAATTGTATGTAACTTTGAAGAACAAATTGAATGAAGTATACTTGGAAATTGCTTAATCTTATCGAAAAAATTGATGCAAGGGTAGGTAATGTTATTTTGATATTTTTATTAATTAACAATTGAAGTAGCATATTAAATTAATACAATTATAATACATAGTTTTGTTAAACAGAAAACTTTAGGATACTTTTTAAAAAATTGAGATAAAGCAAAATAAAAAATAGAAAGAACTAGATTAAAATAAAAAGAAAATGTCATTTTCGCAAATTTTGTACATTTTCAAATAAATAAAGGGTTTTAAAAAGAAAATCAATAGAAATAACATTTTTTTCTTTCTTTCAAGTAATATAAATTAACTTTAAAAGAAAAAAATATATTCATTAAAAAATCACAGCAAACAACATTAAAAATATTTCTAGTTGTAATTGTTTTGCTGAATAATCTTAAAATCAGAGAGCAATAAATAAATAAATTACTAACTCTTTCTTTACAAATCTGATCCATTGCTTTTTCAGCTTTCTTTTGATTACGACATGCAAAATATACTTCACATCCATGGTAAGCAAGAGATCTTGCTGTCTCATAGCCTTAAGTAACAAGAAACTTTATAATTATATATATATATAGTTGATGTGTTAGTTAAAAAAGCAATTTTGAAAATCTACTAATTTTTAATAATTACTTAAAATTGAACTATTAACCATTATTATTTTTCAAAACGTTAAACAATCAATGAATTTTTCTTTGTTTTAATAAGCATTCACAAATATATACATTAGTTACAGGTATACTATTATGTTGCTAGACGTATCTTATGCTGGTTCAACTGCACACCATGGATTGCAAATGTAAAAATAAAGAAACTTAAAAATTGTAATTATAAATTATTATAAAATATTAAATTTATTATTGGAAAATATCATTGGAAATTTTAAAATATTAAAACAAAAACTCTAAAACGAATAATAATATATTCTAACGAAATATAAATGCATAAAGATAAGTACAAATGGCGGGAATAATTCATGATTTTCAAGGAGTTGCGTCAAAATTCCAGAGCTTAAAGAAGATGTAGGAACCCTGTACTTCTCACTAACTTTGAGCTAAGCAATAATTTGATTTGTAATTTGTTTAAATAACGGACTAAAATTCTTAAGATAAATAAATACAAAGATTTATCAAATAATAAATAATATATAATAATAAATAAATACAAAGATTTATTTTAAGAGTATATTTTATTGCACTGCACACCAAAGTCATAAAATGCAGTACATCATGCATCTTACCATTCAGTGAAAATAACTAATGAAATGAAATCATGGCAGGATTTATTTCCAATGATTGGTTTTCAACCAAAATACAAACATTTTATTCCCAATTTATCTGATCATGAAAATTTTCATTTGGATTTGAAAACAAAATTTAATACAAGCATTGAGAATTTTAGATTATTTATAAAATATTTAAATGAGAGTATAAATTACAAATGCTATAATAATAATAAAAATACAAAGTATGCAACTAAATGTTTAAAAAAATTTCTAAATCATTTTAACATACAAAATATTTTAACTATACATGGCATTAGATAAATGACACTTATCACAATGATAAAATATATGTACATAAAATAAAATAAATAAGCTAAAAATAAAAATTGAGCATTTACTTTTAATTTAAATTTTTTAATATCTTTCTCTCAGTCATTTAATTAATCCATTTCATAACATTGTAACTAAATGATAGTATCTAACTGCTATAATAAAAAAGTTGGAAAAAAATTCAAAAAGTAAAGTTCAGATAGTGTACAAAATATTCTAATTTTATTTTCATCTAATTTTATTATAATTTCAATTTACCAATTCCAAAAATTTTAACAGAATTTTTAATTTTAAATTAATTAAAAAATAAACAGCTATTTTTCTTTTTCTTATATGAAGAAATAATTATTTTTCATTTCCCTGCTACCATACTATTTTTTTAAAGTAGAGGTTATTAAAGTAGATTAGAAACTATTACAAATTACAAAAAGAAAATTTGATTAGGAGTATTTATTATAAGCAACACATGTTTTCAAAGTATGTATATAAATTCAAAAGAATTGTGCAATATACAATGTGTACCAGCTTAAATTCTTGTCAAATAAGTGAAAAAATAATAATTTTCGTTTATACACTATATTAAATCATTGACTGATTTCAATACCACACACAGCATAAAAATATACATCAATCTACTGACCTAAGTGCATGACGTCTTAATGCTTTTTTAATCTTTAGAAATTATTTGTTACAATTCTACACTTTTCCATAAGTATAAATTACAAAAATAACATGAAGATAAAATAGAAATTTTAAACTTGCATTATTATTTGACTTACAACATTTTTATGTTTTCCATATTCAGACAAATGTCACTTCATGCATGGCCTTACACAATATAAATTAAATCTTATGTAAGTAAAATTAATAGTACAAAATGCTGATAAAAGCAAAGGTGCCCAATGTCAAACAAACCCAACTCTAAGAAGATGAAGACAAAGTATAATTAAATTAGCTAACACTTACAATAAGCACAATATTTACTCATTAAAAATTTGTATTGTATGTTTAGGTGAATGATAAATTAATACTTTGATTTATCAAATTTCAAAATAATAATTCTTACTTTCCAGTATATGCCATTTTCACACAATGTCTTTGAGTTAGCAAAAGATAACCTGTGAACATGACTTATTAATTAAAAAGATATTTAAATAAAAAACTAAAATATTTACCTATACCACAGTTTGCACCAGTGACAATTGCTACTTTACCCCCAAGATCTCTTCCATGTAGCACTTGCAGAGCGGAGGTGCTTGCATCAAATCGTTGTCTGATATCGGAGAGAGTTTCGTTTTCTTCAACAGCAAATGCTAATCTAGGATCAGTGTATGTTGTCTTGCGGTTAATGTGACTAGAATTAAAATAAAACAAAATTTGAAATCACAAATTCAAGATAAAAGGTAATACATATTAAATTGGAAAATTTGATGTTATTTTAACATTTTTGGGGAATGGTGTGCTTAAGCAAAGAAGGCACAGATAGTGAAAGAAACTGTTCTACAAGATGGAAGCTTTGTGTCATTAAATTTATTTTCAGAAAAAAAATAATAAATCACAATAATGTAACATTTTATATTACTTTAGGTTATCATATACACCAAAACTAGAGCATTTAAGAATACTTATTTGTTATTTTACTAGAAAATATTTGTAAGAAATCTTTTTACCTTAATAAGTAACGTTTGAAAGTGCAAGTCAAATTATTTATGACAAATATTTTAGGTAAATTTTATAATTAATAAAAAAATGATAAAAATTATACTTGCAAGAAGAAACAATATAATCTAAAATGGAAGTTGAGAGTGAATAATCTTCAGAAATCATTCATCTTGCAAGTACCGTATTTACGCGAATCTAATGCGAAGGAAGACACCCTATAATTGAAGAAAAAGTTTTGGAATTTGTACATGAAAAGAGGAAGAATGGACAACCTGTGACTAGTGACATCATAAGAAATAAAGCAAAAGAGGAGGCTGAAATTCTTGGAATAGCGAAACAAGAGTTTTAGGCTAACCATGTATGGCTGGATTGGTTTATGAAACGGATGGGCTTATCTGTAAGATGCCGTACAACAATATGACAAAAGCTTTCTGCAGATTTTAAGGGAAAACTAACATTTCAGCAGTATGTCATCACACTTCGGAAGGAAAAGAATTTTTCAATGGGGCAAACTGGCAAGGCTGATGGGATGCCAATTTGGTTTGATATGCCTTGTAACTACACCATACACACATTACCGAGATGGGGACTAAGGAAGTTATCAAAATTTCGGGATGTGAAAAACAACACATAACAGTAATGCTGGCAATAACAGCAGATGGGTGCAAACTTTCCCCTTTCTTAATCTTCAAACAGAAAACATGCCCTAAAACCACTAAGAATGAAAAGCTGTTCCCAGATGATGTCTTTATTCGAAACCAAGAGAAAGGTGAATGACGAAATCATTAATGCTTGATTGGCTCCAAAATATATAGGAATGCTGTCCCGGAAGGTTTTCCAATCCACCATCAATGCTTTGTCTGGACGCATTTCGTGGTCATCTCACCGACGACGTAAAAAAAAAGAAGATGCACACCCTAGGCAGTGATCTTGTTATCATTCCTGGAGGGATGACGTATGTGTTACAACCCTTGTGGACATTAGTCTAAATAAACCTTTTAAGGGGTACATTCAGGCGGAGTACGAAAAGTGGTTTAAAGAGCCAAATCGTGAATTGACCACAATAGGAAAAATTAAGCGTGCTGCAAAGCACATTGTTGCACACGAGTTTCTGCTGCCTGAAAAAGCATAAAAATACCAATGATTGTGAAATCTTTCAAGAAACGCTGCATTTTCAAATTCACTGAATTGCAGTGAAGATGACGTGCTCTGGAACACTGAAAATGATGATGATGAGGAAAGAAGAAATGAATCTGCTTCTGATAAAAAGAGCTGCGAGGATTCCAGTGATGAAAACAATAGAATGTATATACAAATTATACTAAGGAAATGTATATACAAATTGTCTTATGTGAAAGGATTAAGTTGATGAAGCATGTTTCATTTACATAAAAGGGATATAAAAAAATATAAGTCAAACTTTCAAAATGTATTTATAAGTGTTTCAAATATTTTCAGTTTTGATCTTACACATTTGATTCTTAGATCATTAAAAAAAGTAATAAGAAAATAAAAAGTTTTTCTGAAGCCTTAAAAGAAAAAAAAAAATAAAAAAATAAACAGCTTAAAAAATGCAAACTTTTAAAACAGATAATTGGTGTCAATTAAACTTGATGTTAACATTGTATTCCACTAATTAAAAGTTTTTTGTGTATTTTATTGATAAAAATAAAATGAATAATTTGCTTTTATTTTATGAAACAATCATAAAATTGTTTTTATTTCTACTGGCAGATTATGAACAGTTACAGCAAAAATAATAATAATAATAAAAGTAAAGATTAAAAAAAAAAAAAAAAACAGCTGCACAACAGAGTCCATTAATCTAACTTGTCTCTTGCCTCCCAGTAACACTGTATGAGAAAAGTCTTATACAGTGGAGAAGATGTGCGGAGTCCATCATCACCTCTTCAGAGCTGCACAAAATGCATATTGGAGAAGGAAAAATTTTGATTTTGTAGAAATGATTTCGAAGGCAGTCATGTCCAATGGCAATTTAGTGATTATTCTGTGCCTTCAACTGTTACAAAAATTCAATATAGCATTCTTTCGGACTTACGAGAAATATAATGATAGAGTTCTTTCTCAGCTTATATTTTGATAGATCTTTTAATAAGATTTTTAATAATATGGAAGGGTAGAGGACGAGAAATCTGTGTGATTAAGTCACTTTTTTTTAGCCAGGAAGTCGACTTTTTCATCATCTAAAACTCCACAGTGGGGAGGAACCCAATGGAAGACTATAGTTTTTTCGAGTAAAACTAAGTTACTCAGATAATGACGACAATCCAAAATCCTGTGATGTGGGAGCCTTATTTGAAACAATAGCCAACAGAGCAGCCCAGGAATCCCTGAGGATAACTGCTCTTGTGAATAATGAAATAATAAATGTAAGATTAAAGAAAAAAAATTTAAAATGTTCCATTTGATTTTTACATAACATGCTTTAGAATTACAATTTTTCCTAGGTTTAGAAGTAAAATATTAATTATAATATCCTTCAGCAATGAATTGTATTATACAAAAATCAGATTGGTTTATAGTATATTACAGAAAGTTTGTATTTTACTAGTAGAAAGAGTATACCAATACATTAACCATAGTCTTAATTGAATTCAATTTTAAAGATTGTGAATAATAAATTCTTTCTTTTAGTTTAAACTTATCGACAAACATAATTAAGCATGTTATCTTTGTAAATATTCTAAAAATGATTAAAGCAGAGATAATTATTATGTATTTTTTATTAATATATTAACTTTTAACGTAGAAAACAATTACAACCATCCAATTTCAACAGACTAATTACAAATTTGAAGAAGATTAAATTAATTTTTAATGGTGAGACTTATAACATATTATCTTAATATATGCTTATAAAAATACTTAAATATGTAGAAAAATTTTTTTAAGTGTACCAAGAGCATAAGAGCTTAAAATAATTAATATGAAAGTATTTTATCACAACAAGTTTCAAGCAAATAGCTTTGAAATAGGAAAAATTTATAACATTTTAAAAGTAAACCATAATAGAAAAAAGTTACGAGCTCTTAAACAAAAAAGTTTAAATATTAATGACAACAAGCATAGATTCACAAATAGATTTATGTCATGATACCTAACAATTAGAACCTCAAATATCAGAATTAGATTTAGAACAAATAGATTGCAACAAATAAAAAAGTTAGTAGACTAAACACAGCATAAAATAATAAAATTTTACCTTTTTTTTAATGATAAAGCACAAACAAACCAATATATTTTAAATGTCACTCAGACATTCATCATAAATCAATATTTGATATTTTTTAAATTATGAAGTAAGCACTTTATGTATCAAAATATTTAAGTAGTTGTTACAAAAAATTTTCTTTAAAAAAATAGCTAAATTTTGATATTTAAAATTAAATGATAAAAAATATATTAATGTTTAAGATTTTACTACTTTTTTATTAAAAAAACAGTATTATTTTAAAATCTATGATCAATAAAGATATGCATAAAAATCATACAATATTATAAGCTGTTTCACAAAACTTACTCTATATAGAAGACATTGCCACTCTCATTGACCTTTTTTTCCCATCCATAAGGTAATTCTAAAATGCCAAAATATAAAGAATTGAAAAAGCTAATTATTTTTTAGTTTTTTAAATATTTAAAAAAGTTTTTAATAAATGGAAAGGTATGTTTGATGTAATATTTGTTTGTTATTAATGAAAATTTTTTTGTGATTTATAACAATCAATTTATGAACAAAAATATTAATAATTAATCATTATCTACATAATACTACTGTAATAAAGCAAAAACAAGCTGTTCTTATTTAAATTTTGCTTTCGATTACTTTTTTCCATTCATTATTTCAAAAGTAGAATGAATTAAACACTTGTCAAGAATTTTCATGATAGTATTATATATATAACAATTTTAGAAGTATCCAAAATAAAATTTTGTGGAACTTAAATTTAATACGATCTTAATCTTTTATCATATAAGCTGCTACAAAATCATTTTAAAATAAAAATTTTAAAAATAATCACAATAAAAAAATTTACCAGTTAAATATATGATAAAATAGTCTAGTTTCTTCCATTAAATGAATTCTCTCTCCAAATTTTGGATAATTCAAGCATTTTATTTTTAGAAAACATTAATATGATTAATAATGTTAATAAATTTGGAACTTATAAATTTTATGCAATTTTTAAAACATAGTTAACTTTTTTGTTTTTATATTAAATAATAAAATTGTTTTTATAATAAATGTTCCATGAAGATATCAATTAAGGTGACATTAAATTTTGAAAAAAAAACTTTAAGAAGCATCTTTGGTGGAATAAAATGTGAGAATACATAGCGAAGAAGAACTAATTCTGAGCTCTATAAGCTATATAAAGAACCAGGTATTGTTAAATTTATCTCAATACAGAGATTAAAATGGGCAGGACATTTGAGCTGGATGAACGACAATCGGGTGACGAAAAAAATTTTCTTGGCTCGCCCCATTGGTACCAGAAGAAGAGGACGACCGAAACTCCGATGGCGTGACTGCCTTGAGAACGACATAAAAACACTAAAAGTGACAAACTGGATGACCTTATTCAAAAATAAGGGGTACTGGTATGTACTTCTGAGGAAGGCAAAGGCCCACCCTGGGCTGTCAGGCCAATGAAGAGGAAGAAATTTTGAAAAAATTTATTTTCTCATCAAAATTTGCTTGCATTTTTTTATGTACATTATTTAACAATATTTAATTTTACTAATCAATTTCTCTTGTTCACATGTATCAAGATGAATTATTTCAATTTTATACGATTTCAAATTTATCATTTTATCTTCTATTTGCATTTTATCATAAGAGTTTACTTTCTAATTTAATTTATCTATATATTATTCCAGTTTTACTTTTTCTTATGAATATTTTAAAATCGAGTACTGAAACATTAAATAATTCTTGTTTCATTCTCAAAGTATTATTTATATTATAAAAATAGAAATACTTCAATTATTTTCAATGCCTTCACAATAATTATTTAATACCACAAGTATATCTGAAATTCTTAAATAGGGACATATGTGGTTTACTTGAATCAAATGAAGCATTGTTATAAATGTGTTTTCCATCTGCAGGTAATTATACAATGGATACTTTTTAAGTTTTCTGAAATTCTCAAATCAGTAATAGATGATTTTTATGATTTCTTTCCTTAAAAAAGTAAAGAAGGATACATATATTTCATGTAATATGTTAAGTATAATGCTTTTGGAACATAATGAATATAAAAAAGTCAGTAATACCACATTTCAAACATAGAGATCAATATTACAAAGAGGGTGTAGAGAGTAGACAAAATTTCAAAGTCACTTCTTGCAAAAAGAAGTGAAATTTCTATTAGGTAGACTATAGCTGAAGTTTGGACAGCACTTACAAAAACACAAAGATGCAAGGAAAATATCATAGTATTTTTTATCATGTCTTTAAAAATCATATCTCTTTTTTTAAATTTTGTCTGAGATTTTGAATTCATTCTTTAGTTACACTGCTATAAAAAATCCCAGAGAGGATATTCATAATCAGCTTTTAACAGAAAAATAAGGGTCAAAATTTATACTCTAGATATAAGTACTATAACTTCAAAAATAAGGAATAGATTATCATAAAAAATAACAAATATCTAAGTTTATTTTAAAATTATTTGAGACATAACTTTTTCATGAGCTTCTATTATTGGATTACATGAAAAGTTGGTGATATTCTTCTTTTGTTATACTGTTATGTATATTATTGAATTTTGTTTGATCTTTACTTTTACTCTTAGTAAATAATCCATTCCATCTATTTTATTAAATATAATTCATATTTAAATGATTTTTGGATTATATCAAAATTAATTTCATTTATATGCACAAGCTAAAATTTGGCATAGTCTTTCTAATAAATGATTTCAAAATATTAAGGCGTTGTAGATGCATACCTTATTTTTCTTAAAAGAAAATGTTTGCATTATACAATGAATGTATCTACATATCAAAATAATATAATTTAAAAGTACAGACCTGAAGATTTAAAAGTTTTCTAATAAACAAACTGTCCAAAGACAAAATTGCTTCATTACAACAAGAAGTCTCGATACAAATAAGATTTTTGTATCTTATTGATAAATATTTGTCTTAAGTTTGTATACTTAATTTAACATCAGAACCTAGATCCTACAATACCTCAATGCTGAAATTATGGAGACTACATCAATAAAATCTTTTATGATAATAAAGAAATTAAAATTTTTTTTCAATTGAGTTTAAACTCAGTAAAATTTAAGCAAAACACTTGATGGGAATATCAAAAAAATAAAAATCACATTTTAATTTACAAAATATTTTTCAATTTACTTTCAGATGTAAGAAAATAAAAATTACATTTTAGTATTCTTACCTTTGAAAGTAAATAGAAAAATATTTTGTCGAAATTCCAACTCAGTAATGAATCAAACAATATTTTACATACAATAATATAGAGAGTACTGCTTCTCTATAACAATAATTCGCAGCAAAGTAGAGTAGTAATTAACAAAAAAAATAAAAATTTTAATTACAAAGCTTATCATGAGAAGAATCCTGGTGAACTACTACACAAAAACAAACGTAATTTTAAAAAAGGATTTTTTGTTGTAAAAAAATCAATAGATAAGAATGTTTATTCTTTAAATGGGTAGAACTTATAAAAGGAAGAGAAGATTTGAAAAGAACCAAATTTGCATTATATTGATTATTTTTCAATGGATTTTGAAATTTTAATTAGTTTCCTCTCTAAAAATGTAAGATATAATTAATACAACATACTTTTAAAATTTTACAAAATAAGCTAAGCACTCTAGTTTAAAAGGCAAAAACTACCTAAAAACATCCAATCAATAAATGATTATAATATATGAATTGGCCTAATGTCAAAATCATTTAAAATGCATTTTTAATTTTCCATATTTATAAATTCTAAACATAATATTAATGCATAAAATTTCAAAATATTATTTTAAGAATTTTTAAAAATTTAAGAATTTAGAAAATATGAGAGATTTTTTATTTTTTAAAATTTAATCAAAAAGTACCTTATTGATAAAACTTATACTTTAATACGAAGCAATGCTATTTGAAAAATTTAAATATAAACAAATGCTTCAGTGTGGGCTTAGTACTAAAATTAGCTTTATTGTTTACCTCTTTAATCCTTTGATACATTTGTCTATGTTCGACATGTGTGAAAATTACCGGCAAATTTTCATGTGATCGTGACTCAAATGGGCGCTCTTCTATCTCTCATTATTTTATTTCCAATGCCCATCTAAAACTCATTCCATTAAAAATAGATATAATTCTTATACGCTCTTCTATCTCTCATTATTTTATTTCCAATGCCCATCTAAAACCCATTCCATTAAAAATAGATAAGCCAGATTATAATTAAACTTATCTAACATTGATGTCACCCTTATGAAGCATTTTTCTTATGTAAACTAGGTGGTGCATTTGATGATTAGTTATAAGTTTGCAAGAAATTCTTTGTTATAAAGTATTTGTTTGATCAATGAATTGTTAGTCATTCTTATACTTGCAAATATCACAATATCATTTAATTTCATTTTAATAATTTGAAATTCAAACTAAACATGTAATCAAAACATTTATATTTTATTTGTATAATATATACATATATATATAAATATATATATACACAGTATGTCCACTAAAGTCCCTTGTCACCCTCTTAACTTTGAAACGGTTGCTACTATATTTATAAAAGTGGTGTCTAGGTAAAGTAAAGTAGCCATGAGCTACTAAATGAAACAAACTACTGTGCCACCTGGTGGAAAACTGCGGAGTTAGCATTCGTATCTTGAAAACGGAATGAGATAGGTAAAAAAAGTGATTTACAAAGTTATAGAGCATCCTCGATTTAGTATGAAAAGATGCTTTGTTGGCATTAATGTGAAGAATACAACGGTTAAAACATGCATTTGTTGTTTCGTACTTTTTTTTACGGGAAATGAATATATAAGTATATTATCAGTTATTTTTTCTAATTTCAGCTGTGGGATCTGACTGTGAAGCAGAAGGTGGGGTAAAAGATATTGAAATATATATATATATATATATACAGTATGTCCACTAAAGTTCCTTGCCACCCTCTTAACTTCGAAACGGCTGCTACTATATTCATAAAAGTGATGTCTAGGTATAGTAAAGTAGCCATGCGCTATTGAATGAAACCACCTACCGGGCCACTTGGTGGAAAACTGTGGAGTTAGAATTCGTATCTTGAAAACGGAACGAGATAGGTAAAAAAAGTGATTTACAAAGTTATAGAGTATGCTCGATTTAGTATGAAAAGATACTTTGTTGGCATTAATGTGAAAAATACAACGGTTAAAACATGCATTTGTTGTTTCGTGCTGTGACGTGACAAAACAATGTAAGAAAGGAAGAAAAACCAAATAGTTATAAAATATACTTTATTTAAGGTGTTCAAACTTTTCACCGTCAGCTGTTTTGCACATTTGGATCCTTGCTTGAAGATCACGTTGCACACGTTGGAACACGCGACCGTAATGTGTCGTTTAAGGTCCTGCAATTTTTGTGGAGGAGTCCCATACACTCTTTGTTTCAAGTATCCCCACAGGAAAAAGTCCAGTGGAGTCAGATCAGGAGAATGTGGAGGCCACTCTTAAAAACCGCCATAACCTAGTACTTGGTTGCCAAATTCCTTGACGTGGTACTGCTTCACTGGAGATGTTTTGTGAGCAGGTGCGCCGTCATGTTAAAACCATAGATTCTTAAGGTTAAACAACGGCAGGCTTTCCACAAAATCGGATATTACCAAGAAGATGTCTCTTTTATAGCTGTTTCAAGTGAACAGGCATGACGTTTCTTACGTATTTGCATGTTGCATACAAATTGTTGGAATAATTTTTAATACTTCGGTTCTTCCCATTCTGAAATAAAAGTGAAAATTGTAATCACGAAAACATAAATCGTTTTCTTTCACGGCTAGCAGTGAAAGAAAACGATTTTTTGTGTTTTCAAATATGCACACATACGATGTGCCATGTCACAGCACGAAACAACAAATGCGCGTTTTAACCGCTATATTCTTCACATTAATGCCTACAAGGAATCTTTTCGTACTAAATCAAGGATGCTCTACAACTTTGAAAAATCACTTTTTTTACCTATCTCGTTCCGTTTTCAAGATACGAATGCTAACTCCACAGTTTTCCACCAAGTGGCGCGGTAGGTGGTTTCATTCAATAGCGCATGGCTACTTTACTATACCTAAACATCACTTTTATGAATATAGTAGCAGCCGTTCCGAAGTTAAGAGGGTGGCAAGGAACTTTAGTGGACATACTATGTATGTATGTATGTATATATATATATATATATATATATATATATATATATATATATATATATATTTCAATATCTTTTACCCCACCTTCTGCTTCACAGTCAGGTCCCACAGCTGAAATTAGAAAAAATAACTGATAATATACTTATATATTCATTTCCTGTAAAAAAATAATTAAAAATCAAAAAAACTAAAAATAAATTGTGCATTAAAGGGTTAATTGTCCTTGGTAACTTTCAATTTTGTGAGAAATTTTGACTAAACTTAGAGACTAAGTTTTTGATACAATATAATATTCAGTTTTTTTGTAGTTCCTTAAAATTTTGCTTTTCTAATTAAAACCTTTATTCCAATTATAGCCCTTACTTGCATATTTTTTCAAGCAATGTAAATAATTATTCACAGAAGTTGGTTAAGTGAAATAAAAAGCAAAATAATATTATTAATATTCATAGAAACAATGAAATAGAAAATGTTTGATTTCAAAGGTATTTTTATAAGCCATTTCACAACTTTTAAACATTTATTATCTGTGAGAAATTTCCATAAAAAAATTTAATGACAAGCACACAAGAACTAATAAATATAATAAAATCTATATTATGGTGATTAAATTTTTTAAAATGGACCGAAAATTTTCATTTGTTCAAACTAAAAAGTATATAAGCGATTCCATTTTTCTTAATAAAATATCATAAAAAGTATCCAATTATATCCAGATATCATAATCAAGAGAGTCAATTTTTTTGTGATCTTGAGTTGTCATATGCTTAAAAAGTACTACCTTGTATTTTTTGACATAAATCTTGTCTGAGAAACCAAACATATTATTTGAAATACAAGAAATTCTCACATGCATTTTGATTCATATTTTTCAAATATTTTTGTATTAAAACTTAAAATTTATTGCATCTAAAAGCCATTTTAATTTAAAATGCACTAATAAGTAAAAAATATCAATCAAAATTTTTGTTACATTTGTTTTAAAGTTTTGATTAAATAATTAATCAATCAAAATTGTAAACTTTCATTTCTTCAGGTAATATTCTACTTTACCACATGAGCAGAAATGTTTAATATAATACAATTAAGGATCAATAATCACAAATGTATGAGTAAATATACAGTGCCTCCAGACCTTAGGCTTTCATGTGTTGAACTTGAAATAAGTTCCGAAAATATTTTTACACTGTTGCTCTTATACGTTAAGGTCTAGTCTTCATACCACTTTAAAGACATGTGTTAATGATAAATTAAATCTAATCAATATCTATTTAAGTTATAAAGTTAGCAGCAAATTGCAATAAAGAAAACATTAAAGTAAAAAATAATTTTACAATAAATTAGTGCAGAATAGAATTTTTAGCACAATTCAATCGTACTTCATGCTTTTGTTATTAGTTTTGCTTCTTACCTCCAGAAACTCTTTTCTTTTTTCCTGTTCGAGGATGAGACCACTGAGTACTTTTGGTACTGTGACTAAAAAGAAAAAAGAAAATTAATTTGTTTTGAAGAAGTGTAGCTACTAAGTCAAATTTCATTTTTTTTAATTTAACATAAATTCACTTTATTATAATTTAGGGTAATTTACATTTTACTATAATTATTCATTCTCTTAATTAATAGAACAGAAAACCTGTTCAAAAATGATAACACATGATTTTATTAGAATATTAAATTTGTTACAAAACAAATAAAACAATCAAACTCCAATACATATACAATAAACAATAAATGTATAAAAAAGTATATTAATTTGTGGTATCCATACATATTGAAAACCTTTTGACCAAAAATGATATATTTTTTATTCTTTTGTTAAATATGGAATTTAATTAGCTTTCCAAAATAGGTTTCTTTGTCTCTATGTTAATTAGATTTCCAGATATGAAGGATTTTGTAAAGATTAGGAAACCAGAAGTGAACATTTAAAGCAACGGATGAGGACGTATAAAGGGCCATAATGATGTTAAAATTTGTTTAAACAGTGTTTAATTTTCAAATATAAATTTAGTAATCTTGTAAAAGATACATAAAATTATTATTTTTCCGGAAATGAATCAAGAAATTAAATAAAAAATTAATCAGCAAATATGAAAATTTCTTATAAAAACACAATACATTATCATTAAATGCGATTTTCTCAGAACTGGTTTTTGCTTACAATTTGTATGCTTCAAAAATGATAATTAAAAATATTTTCCTAATATCACTACGAAATTTGATGAACTTAATCTGTATATTGTTTTCTAGAGAATGTACTAAAAGAATTTTAATCACTTAAATATTTCTCTAATTATGGCCTGTTATTCAAATAATGGCATAGAAAATTTGGCTAAAATTCAACTGACCCTATTATTTTTATTTTTGTAACAAAAACTTAATATTTTGTGCTCTAGATAACAACATATAGATTATTTAGAATTATTTTTCAAATATGTTTAATAGTTTTTGATGTAGCATTTTTTAAGTTTTAAAAAAATGCCTAAAATTTTATACATATTTAACATTTCTGAAAAATAATATTTGCATACATCAAATATTGGTAGCTCAATATTAATGTTTTCTAAAACTAAATAAGAAAAAATGGTTACAATGTATATATGCAGTGTATTTCAAACAAATTGCACTGAACATGTTTGAGTACCTTAAACTATGTGATTTGCTGATAAATATGAGCACCTGAGGCAATATGAAACTGAACCTCTAACGTTGAAAGATATTTCTGTCAAATACCTGCTGAACTTTGCATCAACTACAGGTCTATTTAAATGAAACCTTGCTTTTGTGGTTAAGGATTTATTGGAGAATAATACAATAAATCCTTAATTGTAAAATGAAGCTCTTTTGAACCACCTACTCTTCAGTTAAAAACTAAACTTACTCTTAAGTAATAAATATGGGAAAAAAATTATTTATGTAATAAAAATGTACTTTCTCAACTACAATCAAAATTCACTTAAAATGAAAAAAATCAGAATTGAATTTAAAAATTTAAAATAAAATGTCAAACTTCTAATTTAACTCCAATTTATACTACAAACAAGACGCTCAAAATATTTAACACAAAAAAATCAGAATATTTTCTTTTAACTTTCAGAAAACAATAATACTAATAGCAATATGCCCCAAATCCCAAGGGTTGCAAGCTCATAGTAATCAAATAATGTGCAGATGGAAGCTTCACAAAAACTTGTAAGCAATTTCCACGAAGAAAGAAAGGTATTTATAAATGAATCCGTTCTAGAATACTCAGAGCTATGGGTCTGCAAGACTTTCTTAGCAGGAGGATGCCATCCAAGAGGAACTCTTATCTGTCAACAATATTGAGCTTTTTTTCTTTTAATGAAAATCAATGTACACCTAACAGGGAAAAAATAATGTACTTTGAATGCTACACAGAACTGAGGCATTCAAATTACATTCTTTTTTTTCTGGGTAACTATAACATTTGCACCCCCCCTTTCTTCTCATGCTCACACAAATACCTTGCATCCATCAATCATAAAGTACTGTGTCACACAAAGAAATGAATACCCAAAAGAATTGGGAATTTATACAGTGAGCAAGTTTAATCTAAGTAATGCCTAACTTACACTGACTACACATGCTGATATTTTTTGGAGTATGCACTACTCAAAATAATCCTTTTACACACCTATTAACATATAATAGTTGTTTTCCATGTGATAAAAAGCCATGTGTTGTATATCATCTTCACACTCCCTCTTTGTATTTATTGAATGGTTGGCTAAGAAAAATTTTGATGCAAAATAACCTTGCTACTATTTGAAAAGCAAAATCCATTTGATAAAGAATATTTTTATTTTATTTAATTGATTTTATCACATTTTTATTTAAAATGTATACAGTGAAATACAACTCTTTTTCTATAAGTTCTTGAAAAAATTGTAGAAAATTAATTAAACTTGTGTAGTTAAAATGTTTCATAAAAATTAAATAAGTATGTTTGATAGAATATTTAATGGAAAATAAGGTAAAAGTAAAATTCTTTTTCAAAAGTAATAAATTTAAAATAATTGATTGAACTATTTTACTTAAATGATATATTTTTTTAAAATCAAAAAGCAAATAATGTTTTTGAAATATTACAAATTAAATAAAAGAAATATTATACATGTTAGAATGTATCCTTTCCAATGTCTATACATGATTCAGGTAGTTTTTTTGTTATTATTAATAAAATTCCTTTTCATGCTTCCAGAAATTTTCTTTTTACATCTATTATAAATGTTTTATGAGTTTAGAAAGGAATATTATAAGTTGAGATTGTATAAGTGGAAAACATAATTGCTTTTCCATTTTACATGCATTAATTTTCCCACTTTTGAGAAGAGAAAAAATTGATGAAGCTTATGGATAAAAAAAAATTCATCTGATGTAGAAACAAATGTCAGTTATTGCTTTCATATACTTTGTCTCTAGATATGATTTTCATCAACAATTAAAAAACTTTTTATTTTGGAAACAGTTATTATGTAATTTATTATATGATTATAAACTTGACTGAGCTATAAAATATTTTATTTGGTATACTTTAATTTTTATTTGTCTACACATTTTATAAATAGTGAATTTTTTATGGTAAAAGATAATCGATAAATTGTTATTGATTTTCATTATTGATATGCTCAACATTCTTAATTTTATAATCAGTCAGTTAGTCTTTCATGATGGATTTAGTTACTTAGATATTACAAAATAGCCTGATTAGAGAAAGTTTGAAAAAGGAAATTTACAAATCTTGCCTCTGAGATAGGGTGTTCGAACTTTGAAAATTTAAAAATAGTTCAACTGAAAAGGTTAATCCTTGATTCTGAAAAATATAAAGAAGAGTTTGGCAAGAAATAATATTATAAAGAAGAGAATTAATATAAATCAAAGGATGAAAAAATAGGAAGATAAGAAACATAGTGAAGATAACATATTGGAAAAATTATATAGAAATATAAGTTTGAAATTAAAATACTACAAATTGAAGATGGTGAAATATCACAATTTAATCAAGTAAGACAAAACATGATATAAATTCAGTTATGCAAACATTTGATGAATGAGAAAGTGATATCAACCTCAATTTAAATTCATTTAAACACCAAGCAAAGAGAATAGGAATTAAAAAGTCAGATTGGGTTTCTCATCTCTTAAGACTACTACTTTTGAAAAAGTTTAAGCTTATCCCTGAAAAGTTTCATCAAATGTCTATCAAACATCAAAGAAATCTTGAAATGCCTAGAAAAGATTTTGTTTTTCAAAAATAGAAATGCTTCAAAGAATGAATATCAGGATTAAAATTTTGTTTGGATTTGTGTAGTGAAACACTTCTGCTCGGAAGTTGGCAGCAGCAGCTAGAAAAATTTCTACCTGAACATGGGCAACACCAATCTTCTCCGAACAATAGCTAGGGATGGGGCTTTGTTACTTTTCCTGTACTTAGTACGTACTGAGTACAGTTACTTTTAAAGTAACAAGTATTTTACCGATTACATTTCATACTTGTTACAATTTTTTTGTACTGCCATCTATTGGATTAAAATATAATGACAAATTTTTTAAAATTTTATAAATAAATTGAATAAAAACTAAATTAATAATAAATAAATTAATAATTAATTAAAACTAAATAAGTACATCAATAATATTTGATATAAAACAATAAAATTAATTAATATAATTAATGCTAATTTAAATTATTATCATTTATAAATAAGCATTTACTTAAATATTAATAAAAAGATCTATAAAAAATAATTCTTATTATTTATGCTACATTTAAGTAATGGTAAGTTTATGTTTTTCCAGTAATGCTTTAATTTCTAGTATGAGGCAAAGAAATAAAAGTTGTTTATCTACAAACTGTTTTTTTTTTTGTAAAAATTGTAAATTTCTTAATCTTTTTAAACATAATTCATTCATTCAATATAAAAATCAGGACATTTTATTATTTACATTTATTTTCAGAATTTATAACTGTTCTAAGTAAATTTTCCAATTACTCAATCGTTATTTTCAAAGACTTCCAATGTTAATTAAAATATAAAATTAGATGAGATAATATAATTTCAATTTTTCAACCTAATCAGCTTAATTTTTTATTAGAATTTAGTAAAACTTTCCAATTATGTAAATGAATTTTTATAATTAACTTGTAAATATTTTGCAAAGAATTGTAAAGTGGGAAATATAATCAATTACAAAGAGGTTTTATTTTACGTTAAACAAAGAGGTTTTACTTACAAAAATACAGCAATTAATCAGAAAAATCAACTTAAATTTAATTTCCTTAATTTTTCTATAATTAAACATTAACGAGACAAACATAGTAAAAATTTTTTTATGTACAAAAGATATAATTTTTATTATAAAAGATGTTTACTTGTTAAAATTTTTATGTAGTAGATAAGCCAGTTTTTTCTAAAATAAAAATTGCAATAACTCACATATCTTGTTTCAGTTTCCTGAAACTTAATCAATTTATGGTTAAATAAAGTAGCTTTGCAATTAAAACTATAGTTTTCATTATTAATATATTAACATAATTAATATATTAATAATGTTTAAGTAAACATAATTATTTTATATTAGATATAGTTGAATAAAATTTCAATAACTATCAAAAAATATAAAATAGTTTTACCAATAATCTAAATGTTATAGTGTATTAAGGTAAAATATTGAGAAACAACGTTTAATAAAAAATGGAGGAACAAAAATACATACATTTTATTTACATCAATCCATAATTTAAGAAATAAACATGACAGTAACACATGATGGTATAAATAAAGATAAGGTAAAAATTAACTTAATTAAAGTTTTTTTTCATTTCGAATTTTTAAACTAAAATGAATAAACTACCTTCTTTAGCTTTAAATCAACATTCTCATTATCTGAATAAAAATAAATCGTATGGTAAAAAATACAAAAGAACATATTTTATAAAAGTTTAAATTCTGTATATTTACAGTAAAATATAGTGAAACTAAAACATGGTTGAATAAAAAATAAACATATTTATATGGAATTATAATAAAAAATATGCATAGTAAAAATAACAATGGAAGTATGTAAGCAGATTTATATAATTTAAATATTTTTTTAATTTAAGAAATCTGACCTTATTTAAGGTTCAAATAAATATGTTATATATGTTCATAAAATAAAATTTTTAAAAGAAATAATAACAAAAATAAAAGTTAATAAAAATTGCTAAATACATAACAAGAATATCATGCTTTTCTTATATTTAAAAAAACGTCATATATTTGAAAAAGAACTACAATCACTGAAACGAAATAAAAGTACATGCGTATTTTATTTCGCAATATAAATTCATGTCTCCCTCTCCAACCCAAAGAAATCTTTCAATTCCCAAGTATCCCTCTTCTATTTACCCAGTTAAACCAACTGTCATTTCCCTTCTCCCACCCAGCCTCCCTACCATAAGAAGCTACCATAATCTCATAATTCATCTGTTTGCATCGATATATCGATGATATTGTTACTTGTATTCGCTCTGTCATTGGCTCTTCTGTACTTGTTACAGAAGAGCCAATGACAGAGCGTAATGTACACTTATTACTTTGTAACAAGCAAGTACAAAGTAATAAGCAAGTACAAAGTAATAAGCAAGTACAAAGTAATAAGCAAGTACAAAGTAACAAGCAAGTACAAAGTAACAAGCAAGTACTCATGTACTTGCTTGTTACTTTGTAACAACCACGTACTCACGTACTTGCTTGTTACTTTGTAACAACCACGTACTCACGTACTCGCTGATTACTTTGTAACAAGTACGTGCTCATGTATTCGCTCAGTCTTAGAAACTGGTCAAGTACATTGTACCTGCAACTGTCGGAGGATACTCGAACTCGCGCTGACTTTGTTACTGGAAGTACTGAGTATTTGGAAGAAAAGTACTGATTACAGGTTGATCTCCACTAGAACAAAAGAAACAACCACTTTAATGGTTAAAAAATTGAGATAATCTTTTCTACATGGATTTGAAAATAAAATAGTCATTTTCTAAATAAAAATCAATTTGAAGTTCTAATTTTTTCTCCTTGCAATATGTGCTTTGTGATTATTTTTTTAATATGCTTCCCTATTTCTCACTCTCAATATAATTAATGTTTCAACAAGTATGTTTGATACATTAGTATCACAGATATTAAAAATTTAATCAAATTTATATTATGTCAACAGGAAATACATTAAGCAATATTTTTTAAATATAGGTAATATTATATAAACTTATAATAAGAAATTATCTGCTTAAAACATTAATTTAAATCACTTTTATAAAAAAAAATTACACACAATTACAAATATATAAATAAATGAAAATATTCATTAAATACGACAAAAATCAATGAAATTTTATAGAACAGAATTAAAAACATTAACTAAAGGTGATATTTTGGGTTAAAAAAAATAAAAACTTTGTTCTTGACATTTTAATTACCGTATTTTCATGTATATCATCCGAAAGACCTTTTTTTCGAGTAAAAAAAAGGCATGCATAATCCGCAGTGGCGTATAATTGGCGGCAAATTTTCCGACGAATCATCGAAAATATATGCTGCTGATAATTTGGTGCCAAAGAAAATAAAAAAATACACAATACTATTAAAAATATAATACATTCTACGGAAAAATACATTTACATACCTGCCAACTTTTAGAAAAGTATTTCAGTAAAACTTTTCAGTTTTAATGACTGGAGAAAAAAATTATACCTCTACCATTTCTTTTCCTCATCTATAGTTTTTCAAGCTGGAGGCTTCCTCCCCCGATAGAAAAAGGGTTTGACATGCGCATTTTCGGAGCCTCTACGACCACACAGTCCGGGAAGCTATTTCTCTCTTGCCACAGATGGGTTGAATGCGGTGCTAATTTCCACTTCTCATCATGGCTAATGAGAAAAGATCGCCATTGTGCTAAGATATAAATTTTTTTTTTCCTTTTTAAACTTTGCCCAGAAGAACCGAACACACGTAAAATAATTCATGCTATCAGTAAAAGCGTAAAACCTGTAGATCTTGCGTAAAATTTACGCACAATGCGTAAAAGTTGGCAGGTCTGCATTTATAATGAAAAAGATCTGTTTGGATTAACATCAACGCACCGTGATTAAAGCGTGCTATCCATCAAGATCAGAGAAAATTCTAGTAATATTTATCAATTTTTAGTTTTTAATGACTTTTAAAACGAGATTAGACATATTTTAGAAATAAAATATATTTGTTTTGTTAATAATTAAATAATGGATTATTTTCCATTGCGCATTGGATACATTTTTTCTTTTGTACCGCACATGCTTTGTTTTTCACCTTACATTAACATATTTGTCATCATTTTTTTATTTGCTTTCCCTATAATTGTAGTTTAAAATGTTAATGGTTTTTGTTTTCCCGTGATGAAGCATGAATTTAAATGTTTTCAGAACAAAGGTAGAATGCAAAACGACTTTAGAAAATTGCAACTGTTATATCGTTCGGAAGAACTGAATTCGTTCATAAACACAGTTGGACAACGCCGATTATCGTTTAAATAAAGCAGCCGAGTCGTGGCGGCACCTATTATTTATTTTATCAAACATAAATGGCATTTCTTTCAAAACTTTATTGTAAGCAATACAAATGGAGAGTTTTTTTTTTATCAAATTACCCGTGGCGGTGTATAATATGCTGAATGAAATTCGAAACTTTTTAACACATAATCCGTGGATTATATGCAGGAAAATATGGTAAATATTGTTGTAGTCCTACCAAAGCTCCCACTACTATAATTTTCTTTCCAGACCTCAGTTGAGTATTAAAAGTTTTACCATACAAATATTCCTTTAAAAGAATTTTGTAATTTGTAAATAAAAATTGATTTTTACACTCATTTCCAAAAGTTAAGGACGAAGATGTAAAATGCCAAAAATTCAACTAATACTGATTTGATTAACACAAAATTCGGCAGGAAAGTAGCATATATATTTATACATAAAATAAAATCAATAATTATATACAGAAATGAAAACAATATTAAATTTTGTAAGTTATCAGATGACATACTGGAGATTTAAACAGAATTATGTATAAAAAAGAAAATAAACAGCATAAAATGAAAAAAGGACATTAATAGGTATGTGATCTCCCTCATCTATATACAAAGTTTACACCTTGTGACCATGCTTTCAATTAGGTGGTCAACCATCGCAGAATTAAGCAAAAGCCATTCTCCTTGTAGAGCAGTTTCCACCTCAATAAGAGTGACTGGAGGTGGGAAACGTGAAGATATAGCACGACCGAGAGCATCCCAAAGATTTTCAATGGAATTAAAGTCGGGCGAATATGCTGGCCACACCATACGCACAATCCCTTCACTCTCTAGTTAGTCATCGACGATGTCAGGTCTATGGGGACGTGCATTATCGTCCATTAAAACAAAAGTAGGGACAACTGCTGCAGCGTACAGTCTCACAATGGGTTCTAGGACTTTATTTCGATACCGGGCAACTGTCACAGAAACTCGTTTAAAGATGTGCAGGTCGGCGCGGTATCCTAATGAAATCCCTGCTTACACTATAATGTTTCCCCTTCGGAATGCGTGATGTTCTGTGATGTTTTGGGGCTGATTGCGTGTTCCTTGTTCACGCCGCCATATCTTATACGCTTGTTATCTCTTGCTCCAAAGCAAATCTTGACTCATCAGTAAACATGACATTGCCCCAGTCAGACAAAATCCAATTGACATATTCCTGGCACCATTTTACTTGTGCCCCTCTTGATTGGACGGATAGACAAACACAAACTCGAGGTACCCGGGCATTCAGTCTACTCATATGTAATCTTCGGCGTACAATAGCTGCAGAAATCATCTTACCAATGGACGCTGTAATCATACACGCAATGACACGCATGGATGTCGCCCTGCGATTCCGCTTGGTTAAAATCGCAATATATCGATTTTCCACGGGGTTTGTAAACCGTGGGCGACCGGACAACTGTCTGTTTGGTTTGAAATTGTTTCCCTAAACATGAAATTACAGAATGATTAATGCCGAAGAAAAGAGCAACATCTGAGATCGACTATTCTGCTTCAATGAAGCCCACAGCACGTCAGCGCTCAGAATCTTCCATTTGTCTTCTGGAAATCATAAAAACAGGTATGTCTTGAAAACAAATTGTACGAAAGTTTTAAGCACCTTCTGTCAGCACTTACAATCAACTTCTGTAACCTTTCATAAAGTTGGTATCTTATAAAACTGCCCTTTTTGCATATTTCTTGACATGAAAGCGCAATTCACTGTTACCTAACGTATTCTGCATACTTCCATCTACCTCTGCAGCGATTTGTATCCCCTTCAATTCTAATTGGCTTTTGGAAATTAGCATTTGCCTCTTAAGGCTTAACTTTTGGGAGTGAGTGTATTTATAAAAATTAAATAACATTAAAAAAATTTGTCTACAGTTTACATTTTCTTAGTTTCTTACTTTTTAGAAAATTTAATCAATGTCATAATCAATATAAACTTGTCTCAAATGTATTTTCAATCCAATTTTACTATTCTCTCATTAATCTCATAATTTCCATGCCTTCAAGTTGACATTTAGCAATATAATTCCCAAAGATAACCATGTTCCTAAAGATAAAATAAATCATATAATTTAAACTTCAGTTTATATTACTTTTCTAATAAAAATTCTGAGCTTGATTTACATTGTAATATGAAAGGCAATTCAAGCAGTACTTAGTATGGAATTTTATCAAGTTCTATAACAAGCCTGAATATTAATCTCCCTCTAGTGCAAAACAATTTGGAAAAAATGTGATTTAGTTTATTAAAGCCACATTTAATGAGACCATACAAATAAATCAACTATTCTAACAAGACAATGAAAGTTTAACTAATAATAATTTAAATAATTTCATCTGTTTGTAAAAACTTTAAGAAAATTATTTTTGGAATTACAAAATTTATATTGATATGTTTCATCAAATCAATAGGAATTATAAAAGTAATATAGGAAATGGCAAAAACCAGCATTTTTCATTTTAATAAGTTTTTCAAATTTATAAACTACAGAATTAAGTATAAAATAATAAAGGTGTTCAAAATAGTTACTAATAATTATAAATTGAATTTGTCTCCTAAAGTTTATCAAATCTGTAACAATAAAATCATCAAAAGGAAATAGTAATTAATAGGTATATATATAGTCATATATGTATTCATGCAGAAATTTCACTTAATGTGGTAGTATAGAATGATACCTTTCTATCATTCACTCAGTAAAATTAATATAATGTTAATTTAAATCAAAATACAATGTAAAAATATAAATCAGAAACATACTTTGCATAGTATACTTTGCCATCCAAAGTTGCCCTCTCCTCCCACCCAGGTGGTAATTCATCTTCACTATCTGTGTCTGGTAAATAAGCTGCCATAATAAGATGATCAACCAATGTTTAAAATTCGACTAACAATAAATCTATAAATTAATAAATATATTTAAATCTTACTGACAAAAAATATTAATTGAGTATATTCAATAAACAGAGGTGTAATTTAATTTTTGGATCCAATTATTAATACAATCTTAATAACTACATCAAAATTTAAGCCGCTAAACAAGAAAAAAAATTCATCTTATTTCAATCTTAAAAAATACATTTTTGATTTTAAAATAACAAACATTAACACATTAATCATATAATATAATTGATGCTGTTTCCCTTTGTGATATTCATTCTCGTAATTGGGGTTTCTAACTGGTATGAAATGATCTAATTTTTAACATATTAGTTTAGCAATAAAAATATTTTCATCACTTCAGAGTACATTCACCCTTTTCTTTCAGTTAACATATTAAAAATCTTTAAGAGCAATTTGAGTGAATTTTTTATGACCTTCTGAATAAACATATTTATTTCAGGTTGAACCACATTTTATTTTGATTTCTAAATACATAATTTAACTCTTAGGAGTTATTTTAATATTTTTATAATAATTATGTCATAAGCTTATTATGATTAAATAATTTTGTAATTTCTATTCTGCATGTATACAGTAACATATGTTTATCTAATTGCCGACCAACATCTGAGTGGTTAGCATTCCTGAGCTGTGGGTCCAGGGTTTTTTTTTTTTCTGGTTTGAACATGGATGTTACTTTCTCTCTGTGTTTCTCTGTCCTTTCTTCTAAAATGATGTATGAATGTAGCCCACCCTATAAATGGGTTTGTGGTGGTATGGCATGGTTATTGCTACTTGCCTCTGAGATTTGGTTCACAGGTGCCCGCTGGGTAATGATAAATGATTCCAGCTTTGTTGTGACGAAGGGTTGGTTACACAGTGCCTGCCATTATCAAAAAAAAAAAAAAAAACTTTTATCTAATTATGAATTAGAAATTTTAATTTAATGTGTGTTTGCTTGTACTTTTTTCCTCCATTTAAATTTTATTTTAAAATTAGTTGGATCCACTAAATGACTAAGAGCAAGATCTAGTTCAAAGCCAAATCACAATCCCGAATTGGTTTTTTATTATGATAAATTTTGAAGTTGAAGCTGAGAGAGATGTTTATTTTATGAAAACTTCCAAAAAGAATAGTAGTTGATTCTGACAATCATGCATCTCTTAATATATAATTTATTAGTATTAATGTTTTTTAAAAGTTGAGTTTAAATATTAAGATTTCACAATTTGCTTAAGTTGTAACTTCAAAATTTTGTTTATTTGAAATTAGAAATATTAAAATTAATATTTATTCAGAAATCCAAATTATTAATTTGAAATTGTTAAACTGAAATTTGTTGAGTTAATGGTATGGTAAATGATATTTTTAGAACTAGAATTCTAATAAAATAAAATAAACTTTCACAAATTCAAGTTTATTCAATTTTCCTATAAGTTGGTTGAAATACATAAATATTTGTTGCGTTGTTACTTTCCTCCTGGTGTAGGAAAGCAAACACCAAGTCCAAAAGGCCCTGATGTACAAATTCCGCACAGATTTTATACTGCTCAACTCACAGTTGCCTCCAAGAGGCACATAGACAAGTAAGAAAATGAGTAGGACTGGCAGAGAAGGAAAGGAGCAAGAGAGAAAAAGCCTCCTCCAATAAGAAACCTTAAGCTTTTTTAAGTTGCAACAAAAAAATATATTTAATATCCTAATTATGTAACTTGTTATAATTAATTACACATTGCGTAGAAGTTTTGAAATATACATTTTTTATAATTAATGAATAATTATAGGAAATTATGATATTCATGTAATTGATTTAGCAATAGTGCTTTGCCATTAATACATGCCTGGTCTTAAATATAGATATAAAAATTTTGATGTCTGATTAATTATAAAAAAAAAAATGAATGGTATTATATAATTGATTCAATTATTCAGAACTGTTACTCAGTTATTGATTCTGGCTTGAATCAATATTTTTTAAGAATATGTATCACTGGGCATTCAAAATCCAATTATTTTAAAAACTAATATCATATAAATTATTGATTTGATTTTATTGTTCCGTAATGAGCCCTTACCCATACAATTATGTAAAATTATTTTGAAGGGTGTGTCTCATTGCTAAGTTAATTAAAAACAAAACATTCTTAAAACTGATGAAACTTAAACCATTACTGGCTTACTTTACAGCCCATTTGTTCATTTCTTATATAGGATGTTTATAAAAGTGTATGCTACCGTTCACATAATTAAAGATAAGTATTATTAAAAAAAGCAATCATTTTTATATGTTACTAATGAATTATGAAGAAGAGGTATTTTAAAAGTTATTCAATATTTTGTTTTACTTCTAATTTAATTAATTAACTTAATACTTAAATTTTATAAATTGAAAAATTTAACTCTTAAGCATTTTGTAATGAACCTGATTATAGTAGGAAAATAAAAGGAAATATTCCAAACTGACATATTTCTGATCTAAAATTACACAAAATTGTGCAACTTTGTCAAAGGTTAATGGAAAAGAAATTTTGCCAAGCAATGGCCACATAGAAATTTTCTTTTATTTAAAAAATTTTTATTGTACATTTTATTTATATTTTTTCATGTTTAGAAAGTTTCTTATTTTGATTTAATGGTTTAATATTTGGAAATAAATAATGTTTATAACATAAAATTTTATTAATTTTATATAAGTGAAATGTTGCCTACAGATTATACAGCTTCTACACCTAAATTTTATCTAATTTAAACATCTCTTAACAAATAACAATTGACCCAAATGTTAAAATCACACTCTTTTAGAAAATCCCACTAATGTCTGAAAACAGAGTTGTGAAAGTTGGTTCTCTATGAGAATTCTAATGTATATGCACTGGGTATTGGATTTTAGCTGAGATTGAATGATTTGGCAATATTAATAATACTATAAGTCCATCTGGAAGCAATTGTATCTTCTAGTTAAACACAGCAGATTTATTAAATGTGTCTTCACATATGTTCTCTTTCTTTCAAAAGATGACTTAGTATTGTTATATTTTCAATAATATAACAAGGTATTAGTTAATAAATTAATTTTGATTGTATGTGTAAATTTTATACATTTTTCAAACTGTGAATTATTTATATTAATGGATATATCAACACACTAGGTAAAAGTTACTTATTTTTTAACTTTCCCCTTCCAAAACTCATTACTATATATTGTTATTGTCATTTATAACTCTGAAGTAAAAAAGCCTACTCTAGGTCCAAAAGGCCCTGACACACTAATTCTGTGCAGATTTTATCCTGTGCAACCCACAGCTGTCTCCAAGAGGAACCTAGACAAGAAAAAAGATGAGTAGGAATGGCAGAGAAGGAACAAGAAGGGAAAATTCTCATTCCATTAAAGAACCTTAAGCTTTTTAAGGGGCCACTCCTGATTTTATTTATAATATCTTTATTAAAATTCGAAAAAAAAATGTGATAATTGTAATCATCATTCTTTCTTAATTGCTTTTTGTTTACCCGCAAGAAATAAAAAAACAGGTATATAACCAAATCGGTAAATGAACTTCACTTTAAATTAAATAGAGAACTAAGAAATATTAGGGTTGCTAAAACTAAGTGAAAACAATATTCAGTTTGAACAGCAAAAAATTACTGTAAGCACTTTTTTCAAGTGCATATCCATTAGAATTCCTATAATGAGCTGACTTTTGTAACTCTATCATGAGATACTAGTGAAGACCTTAGATTTAATCTCAGCCATTGTTGAATAGAGGAGTTAGAAATTACATTTCTGCAGGAATACTATCTCTCACACACACAGGAAGTGCTTGAAGCCAACTATCAATGGAAAATTCCACTGGAATGTAATCATATGCAATGAATGTTAAAAATTTTTATAACACAGACTCATTGTTAAATTGTTACAATATAATGTCAAGTCCTCTTGACAAATGAAATTTCACTTAACATTATTTAATCAATTCTTAGTGAAAAGTAATGGTTTTTTGCTTGATTTTTAAATTTCATAAAAATCAGATATAGTAATTTAATTATTGCTTTATTACATAAAAAAGAAACATTTCAATAATGGGTATTAGAAAAAAATATTGCTAAGCTGAAATTTTAATGGTTAGTACTTCTAACAAACAACTTTAATGAGTTTTTAATAATTCTTAAGCTAGAAGTTATTTAAAAATCCAGACTGTTAGATTACCCAATTTATTTAATAAAATTTAATAGGGTAATTCTGAAATAATACTGATTTCAGTATTTTCTTACTATAATTGCAACCAAAGAAATGAATTCAAAAGCACTGAAAATATGATTTAAATTATTGAATTTAAAAGTATTATCAATTTACATTTTTATGAATGAATGTATTTCAAAGTAAAGTAAAATTACAAATAAACTTGAGGTACACATTGAATTTTTAACAAAATTTTTGCATATATAATGATATTTAGTAAATAATTTTATTCTAATCTGAGGAAGACGTAGATAATGGAATTTGACGCTAATCATAATTGGTCTCTCTAATGGATAGTAACCATATAAGAATTTGGGGAAAAGATAGCTACATTTTTTAAATTTCTAACCCAAATAACATATAAAAATACAGTAATCATATTAAGAACTGATTAGTTTTTTTTTAATTATTATTTTCAAACAAAAATTAAAGTAAATATTCAACAAAAAAGTAATTAAAATTATGTAATGTAATTACACAAAAACAATCTTTCATTATCTTAATTAAAACTACATTTAATAATTTATATTAACAATAAATAAAATAATGAAAATGAGAATTGGTAAATAGATGTTTGTATTTAGATATTTGTTTAATAAAATCGTTTGTATGAATTAATTCATTTTTATGTAGAATTCTGCTTATTATTAAAACATAATCTATATTTTCAAATTTTATTTAATCATTCTGTGATGAAAAATGTACATGTTATCTGTCGACTATTTCTTCCAAAAAATACATCTTTCAATGATTTAACTTAGTGCCATATAAATTAAAAATAAACCTCATTTTACAACTAAAATAAATTTTTGAATTTTCAGACTCCATCTCACCAAACAATATTCAAGAGGGCTCAAGTTACACAAACATAACTGGTAAAAATATACTTGAGGGTGCCCCTTGGCGAGATCGACAACTTTTGTTTGGCACAATCCTGTTCTTGCAGAAAGCTGTGCAAACAGTAATGGCGCCCAAAACAAAATGAAATTTCAAAAATAATGCAGTAAGCACATAAAAAAACAAAAAAAATGTACTCACTTTATTTTGCTGGAATATCCTCACTTTGAGTTACACAGAATTCTTTAATAGCACCAACAGATATTGTTTAAATTTATCCTGAGAAGAAAACCAATCAGAATCATGAATGGATTTCAGAATAACATTTAGGGTTATCATAAATAGAACAACATCACCCAGCTTGGCAATAAACTGGGCGAGAATTCAAGGGGCAATCTCAAGTATACTCTAACCACAAAACTTTTCAGTATTAAGTTTAAAAGTAAAAATGCATACAGCACAACTTGAAATTAAAAATTAATTAATTCTCATGATTTAATTACTTTAAAGTCAAAGTCACACAATGAGTACACAATTTGTTTATGTGATTGAAAAAGTGTATATATTTAATAATTAATTAATTTTTTAAGTATGACACAGTAAAAAATAAAAACTGTTATCGAAAGGCTGGATAAAATTAAACTGAAATAAATTCAAATATGAAAAAATACACTTATATATAATGTAAATAAGCTAAACTTGATATTTTTGTTACATGAAAAGTGTCAAGTGTTAAAGTATTATCTAATAATGAATGGATTCCATTAAGTTACTTTACTAATATCAACCTAGATTTAGTGATCAAATACTTTTGAGGAATTTACTTGGCAAAGGGAGAAAATTATCATCATTACCACATTCGGCCTTTAGTGAATTTTACCCTTAGCAAGCTGTGACCATAATGTTCCTTTTAGCTAAATCTTTAATATCAATTTTCTTTATTATCACCAATGGTCCAAGATGTAAAATCCTTCAAAAAGAATCTACGTAAAGAAAATACAGTATTAATGTATTATCACATACATATCTGCAATAAAAAATGTAAAAACCAGCTGAAATTTTTCGTGGGCCCAGGTTTTACGCTTTTTATCTTTAATGCAGGCAAATATTAAATTTATGATTACATTTTCTCACTCATACAAATTGAAAAATTTAAACATAAATTTAAAATAAAGTCTTCATCTATTTGTTTCAATGAAGATATTTAATTTTTTTAAAATCTCACATTTAAAAAAATGAAATGTTATGTCTGTTAATTAGTATTAATTAGGGTTACATTAAACAAAGTGAATATTTTGATATTAATCTGCAACATTTGGTGATATTTTATTTCATTGTGCAAGTAAAATAAAATTTTGTTCATATTATCTGATTTCATATCATGGTTCATGCTATCTTGAATCTTAGGAATACTGCATAAAAACACTCAGACAAGTTAAATTTATACAGTATAGCATAAGTGATTAATACTCTAAAATCTTAGATAAGACTACAACTGTTCATGGGGGTGATAAAAAATCTTTAAAACAGTGGAAAATCAATAAAGTGCAAGGGTTATGCAAATAAAACATAAATTCTTGGCTTAATCCTAGCATATGTAATGCTAGGATTAAGCCAAGAATTTATGTTTTATTGATTTCTGTTTTTGGATTTATACTATGGATTTGGCAAGATTGGTTATTTTTGACAACATTTAGGATGGCGATAAAGTTTTTGACTTGGTCTTCATCCTATTAATTGGCATAGGAGGAGCCAAATATGCTAAAACTGTATATTACTGCACAAGAAAGGATTTGTTTGGCAATTGTATGATATATTTCAAGGCACACAATTCATTTGTAGTTTTAGTAATCTTTATAAATTATGATGTGTTTTATTTTTTCTAAGTTTATTTTTAAATGGTTGCATGTGAAATTTTGATTATTTTCTCATAATTTAAAAGTTAATTAGATGTTATCTGAATGTTATAACTTTGTAAAGTTGTTGGGTAATTTTCACGTTATATCCATGTTGATAATCACCATAATGGGAAAGAAAAAATCACAAGTTACTGTATTAAATATGTCATTTCCTATGACTATTGGTACTTTACCATTATATCCTCACTTTTGGTCCTAAAGAAATAGCAAGTTTTTTTTTTACGGAGAACCGAAAATAACATAATGTAAATATGATGATTTTATTGGTTCAAAATTTTATTTTAAATTTAATGTATACTAAATCAAATTTTTTTTTGTGCAAAAATTGATAAAAAAGCTAAATGCTAAACAAAGCTGAAACTAGTTGATGCTAAATAATACTTGGTGATAATTTTGTCAATTAAAAGAAGTATTACGGTCACAAATCACCAAGGGCAAAAAAAAAACTAAATACAGGAAAATTTAATTTCGTCTCATTGAAAAAAGGAGCTATTACATTATACTTACACAATCAACCACTGGTGTGATTGCTAAGCAGTTTCCATCAGAAATAAACATTGGTGTCCAAATACTTTTATCAAGAAGTAATGAATGTTTAATTCATAAAATTGGTAAAAATTTACCGCACGGTCACCTTTGGCGAAATTTTCAAAATGTCGCCAAGTTTGACCATTTGCCGAATTTCTGATCGGAAAAAACGGCGGGAGGATAATGGCTGAAATAGTGACAAATATTTTTTATATGCTTGGTGTCTAACAATATGCTCAACTAATTTTACAATATTAACAAAAAACGCAGATTTGTAGATTTCAAACATTAATGATAAAATAATAAAGTTGATATGTTAAATTATCTATAAAATTTTTTGATTAAATTTTATATTAATGAATTTAAATCGGTAAATATTCATGAAAAATTAATTACAAATAGGGTTGCCAAAATACTAGTTTGTTGGGTTTCCAGTAAAAATATTCGCCAAATTTGGCGCCACAAAAAAAAGCGCCAAGGGTGATCGTACAGAAAAACTCATCCATAAAATTAAAGTAAAATGTCTGTATTAATTTTTAGTAGTTTCTGAAAACACAACATTTTTAAACAATACATGATACAAAGGGATTATTTATGACAACAATTTATGATTTTTTCTCCTGTTATAGCGATAATCAAAAGCAGGAATGTATTGAAAAAGTAACCACATTTATAAATAAAATAACAATTATTTATAGACAAAATTTATGTAATGTATTAGCACTTTTTTCAATTAAACAAATTATTGGTATATTTAGCAGTTTTTTTTTTCTTTTTATGACTTATGATCATAATGTTTTTTATTTTATCAAAAATCTTTTATTTATTTATAAAATAGTAAATATTTTTTGTTCTGTATTAATTGTTTAAAGATACAGTTTAAAATTGTGTCAACATAACCTTTTTTAGTTTGTGTTTGGCATTTCTATTAAAATAAAACATGTTTTTTAAATTAATTGATAGTTTAATGAATATTTTATAATTTGTATTTACATTTAAAAGTGTTGTTCCAATATTTTCTTTTAAAAGTTATGTAATATTTAAATTGTATTTTATAAATAATTTTTTATGTGACAGTTCTTATATTTACATTGATGTTGCTATTTTTCTTAGAATTCATATTTACATTTTCTAAGCCATTTTTATGTTTTCTTTTTTTTGTAAATACATTTCTGAAATTAACATTTTCATGTACTTTCAAATCCTAATAATTCAAAAATATATAATTACAATGTTTTTCTTATCAGGTTTAAACTTATCATTTAGGTGTGTAAGCTTTTTTCAGAGAAAAGAATTTATAGTCACAATAAAGACATTAGCAACATTTCTGTCGCCAAAGAAATTCAGAAATCGGCGTATGTCAGCTGTGCCCAAAAATTCAATTGTACCAAATGGCAAAAAATACTAAAATTTCAAAAGCTTCTTAAAATGCAGTGAAGAAAAATTTTCATGTTTTTACAAGCAGAGCATTCATTTTACTGATAGTCGCACCGAACATTTCCCATCCTCGTATTTCCTCTAGTTTTAAATTAATAACTTATAAACGTAGGAAATGTTCATCTTGTTTGAAAGGGTATTCTAATTTCTTTTCATGAATGTTTGTTAAGTTTTGTTAGGAGTAAAATTTACGAAAGATCTGTGATTTGGCAAGTTAGTCTGCTATTTTATTCAATAAAAGACATTTATTTTGACCACTCAATCTTTGCTTCCAGAGTAAAGAATCAGCTTACATATCTGATGTAATCTGACCAACCGAGAAAATAATAATAATAATATTAATATGACAGAATCAATTTTGGAGCTATACGCTCGTAGAGCTATCGCACAATAAAATAAATGCAATGTTTATTTATATAATTTTCAAATATTTTATTGCCAGATTTCGATTCCAACTTTTTGGAAATCACCATAACAACCAAAATAACTATAGTAAGAACAGAAACAATTTTCATACTTCATGTATTTATTATGAATCATATATACTGTTTAATTTATTTTTATTTGTACAATATTTTTAATTAATGAAATATTTTCTTAAGTTCCTATTTTCATAATCTACTTAAATTAGTACACGTTACTAAAATCAATAACAGTTACTTCATTATATTAATAATCGTAACTGTTATATTAAGTATTTATTTTTATTGAAGTTAAGGGGCGCAGTTCAGGTATACTCCGTTGTCTGAGGTGTCTAATAGAAGTTTTTATTCCATTAGTCTTGTTCTTATAAATGTTTTCGCCTTTTCTGTGAAAATTTATTTGTACAGCATGGGTTCCGGAACAATTCATGAGAACTTAATTCTGTAAGTTATGTAATTTAATTAAGAATTTTATATTTTCTGTAATGGACTATGTTTAGCTATTTTCTTTAAAATAATCTTGTAAATAGCTTTTTCAGCGAAATTACCGAGGAAAATTTGACGCATAAAATTTTTAAATGTATATATTTATTGTTTTAAATTATTAGTTTATTTGATTTCCGTGTTTTAAATGATATAAAAACTTATTAAGGAAATAATCTTTCATTTACCTTTCATTATTTTACATTATTTCCCGATTTTTTCCTCATTTCCATAATTTTAAGTTCTTTGAATTTATTTCCTTATTTTCTCAATACCTATTTTGTTAATGCTTTAAATGAAAGAAATTATACTATTGACCGATTTTTTTCTATTAGATTTAAGAATATTTTAAAGAAAATCTAAAAAAGTAGGCACAGATGCCATGTAAAAAGTAATTGAGATTATACATAATATCTTTTTTTAATTTAAATGTTAAAAGGTTGTCAGTTTTTAATAAACAAAGAACTGAGGAAAATGCCATTTTGTTTTTACAGGAAAAATATATTATCTTGGATTTGAATCAGGTAAATGGGTAAAAAAGTTAATTAAATTTTAATAAAAGTATGTGGGAGTACAATGTGTTAAATTGTGTATACAAGAAGACTGAATTATTATTCATTATCAAATCATATTTCATAGACTTCATGTTGAGTAAATCTTTTGGGAAAGATCATCCCTTTCTCACCTTACATAAAAATCACATAAACAATGTGATTAACTATAACTTTGCAATAATTTATTTTCATGGGTCTGATATGTCACCAAATGAGATGGAAACTAATATTTGAGAAGAACACTTAAAGATGTCACATGCAAAGATGGTGTGGAAGCCAAAACTGCAAGTAGTTCAAATTCAGGGTATAAGAGATCGTGAAAATCAAGTAGTATTGAAATTTTATTTTTCTTCAGTATTACTTGAATTTTACAATTCCTGCTATCAAAATTATAGCAAAAGAGACAACTGGATAATAAAACTAAATATAATATAAATAACATAATTTTTTTTGAAAAACTTGGATTTTAATTAATTGCCCAGTGGCACCCACCTTAAAATATAATCAGTATAAATAGTATTGATTACAAAAGACAGCTAGGCAATAAAGCAAAATTATTAATGTAAATAACATACATTTTTATAAAAATAAGAATTTCTAATTAACAAGCATTACAATGAAAATAAGCATGAATACATATAGGACTAATATTTTTAAACGATATTCTATAAATTACTTCAAACAATAAATACACAGGTTTGAGTCTCAATTGATAGTCTTTTTTTAATCTTGGACTAAAATAACTTAGTCCTTAATTACCCTCTGGATTGCATTAGAAAAGTCCATCATAATGCAGTTTTCAGGGATTGTCAAACTGCATCATGTCTAAGAAAAACATGAATACAAGTCTATTGCGAATAAAAGTCTTGTGCATGTGGCATGGCAAGAGGCCACACTTGAGTGCAAGTGAAACCATGGCAAGCTGATAAGGAGCCAACTAGGTCTATATGTACATGTTTAAAAAGACTCTGGTAGAGTAAAATCTCTTAATATGTTATGGAAGGTCTCTGGGACCATCATAAATTGCTATTGTGCACATATGTGTCATCACATTTTATATCATTTTGTATATTTGACTATATATAGTGAAGTGAAATGAGTTTTGCAGTTGCTTGAATAATGAGATGTGACAGTCCGCAAGTGTTATGTTTGCCAACCATGAAAGGCACAATAGGTTGCAATTTTGCAAAATAAGTATTGCTTACAAGTTTGTCAGAATTTGGAATAGGAAACTCTTTTGGGTGTAACATATGTTTTGAAATCTTTGCCAAGATTTCTGCGAAGTCAAAATCAGTCACCTGTGCATCAGCCGAAGATTTCATGTCTATCGTACAAGGGATAATTATTCCTTCTACTTTGACAAAGCATCAGTTATAAAAACATTTTTACCTGGCATGTATCAAATGTCAGTAAAAAACTGCAAAATAAAATCAAGTTGTATGAACAACAAGGTGAAGTTTTGGAATCTTTTTCAGTAAATGCAAAGTATAAAGGCTTGAGATCTGTGTAAATCATAAAACACTTTAAGATGTATCAAAAATGAACAATAGAAGAGTATATAGCCAAAATTTCATTATTTTGCATTGAGTATTTTTGTTGTGTTGCTATAAGTTTTGGAGAAAAAACAGAATGGCTTTCAAATGTAATTTTGTGTAAGGCCTACTACTATCAGTTAATGTGTTAGCTGCTGGAAAAAGAAAATGTGAAAGGGTAGCTGTTACTGAAATTTCTTTACATTTCTCAAATACTATAATGGCTTCTGTCAACATTATCTTATCTTTATTTCAGTTATTTCCTCGCTAAAATGCATTTAGAAGTATTTGGATTTTGGTAATTTTGGCTAAAAAAGAATGATAAAAGTTTACATTTCTTGGAAATTGTCGCAAGCCTTAACAGTAGTAGGATTACTGAACTGGAGAATAGCTTCAATGCAATCAGTTAAAGGTCTGTATTCAGAATTATTTATGACATAAGGAAAAAACTTCAGAGGCTTTAAATACACATTTAAAAGCATTAATCGTGATACCATAATCTTTAAAATGATAGAATGATATGTGCAGGCGTTTTTTATTTTCAGTTTTGTTAGTCTTGACTACAACAAAAATTATATAAACAAAACAGAAATCATGTCAGTGAATGATTTCATCCATAAATCATTGGATAGTTTGTGCATTTCCTAAAAGATTCAAGCTCATGAATGGAAACTCGTGTAACCCAAACCAAGTTATTATTACAGTTTTACCGATATCATCAGATTGCATTGAAATCTGATGATATTCCTTGAGTAAGTCGATCTTTAAAAATTTGTTAGCACTATAAAGTTGTTGCTCAGTTGTTGGTAAGTCAGAGCCAACAACTTGTAAAAACTGATATCTTTACAAATTGTTATTTATGACACTTGTTGATCTCAAGCCTAGCTCACTAGCAGACGAGCAAGCTTCGCCTGAACATATCCTTGAGTGCCTGGGGCTCTCCAGGCAGGACTTAATTGACGACCCTCTTCTAGTTTTGGATTATTGTAGAGTGTACAACGTCAACCTGGAACCAGGGGGTACGTGTACCTTCCTGGGGCTTGAGCAGCCACCAGGCGCGTCGGCAGGTGGTGGATCGCTGAATGTCCTGTAGGAATGACAGGATAGCCTTGAATATAGAATCAGAGGCTGCGAACCAGCTCCCGTAAACCCTGGTGTTATGCGATCCGTGCCTAGGGCTAATTTGCACCACGGTATTGGTGTCTTAACGGAGCCTCTAGTTGCCTGGCAAACTTCTAGAGTAATTTGCCTTTCCCAGTAACTTAGGCAATACTGGGTGGACTTATATTACCTGAGCTTTTTAATTGTTATCTTGTGTCTGAAAGGACACAAGAAATAACAAACCTTTCTGCATTTGCAGGTGAAGCCTCTGAAGTAGACCTTGCTGAAAAAGAAAAAGGAACTCAGAGGCAATCTTGTAAAGGGGCAACAATGAATCTTTCACTTGAAGTAGAAATGACCTCCAAACCATCTTCTGGTGAAAGTCAGGAAGCTATCCTTAGCTTGACTGACTTTCTGACCAGATGGGACTATTTCAGCAAGACCCTATCTGCAGGAAATGTCATACGCAAAAGGAAACGGCAGAGCATATCATTTACGAATGTGAGGCTCTTGCTCTCCCTAGATTAACTTCTTTAGGCATCATCCATACTAGAGAGTTACACCTAGACGCCATTAAAGGGTTATTGGACTTTATTAATAAAAGTGGGTAACCCAAGCAATTGGAACTAGCAAACATTGGGTTTGGAGTTAATGCTACAAAATGCTGATAAAAGCAGAGGTGCTCAATGACATACAAATCCAATTCTAAGAAGAAGGAAAAGAAGTACAACCTCATGGACCTGGTCTAGTGCTGCTGGCCTTTGGGGGCATGCAACAACAACAGCAGCAGATGTTTATGCAAAATTAAGTGAGAATGATGCATCTTTTGTTTAATCACAGCACCACGAAGGTGAAAGCATGTCTTTCACTCTAAGACTCCTCTGATTAATGGCACCACCAGAGGATCGACTCCTCAATTTTGACTTTGATCTGGAGGGGGAGAAAATTTCTCCAGTTCATTATACCCATGGTAATTGCCCAATAATCGACCACAGGACTTTTATTTCCACAAAATTAACGAGTCTTTACAAGTAATTTTATTTAACTCTCTATAATCTCCAATTGGTTACCTCTCACCAGAAGCTTTATGGTCCAATTAAAGTGGACTAGATCAATTACTGTAAGAAGGACAACAAATACCAAGTTCAAGTATATTTTCAAATTCTTTTTTAGCAGTTTTAAATTTTGCAGGCTGAATGTCAAACTTGTGTTTGAATAGGTAGACCACAAGTTTGAATAAAATGAAATGTATTGTTTGATTTAATCAAATGAGTGAGAATTAATTTTAATGAGTTGAAACTCATTTAAAATCTTAAGTAATTCAGAGTTACCAGACATACATTTAACTTGAAGGATAAGAACATGTCAATATTCAACCGCTGGGAATAAAAGATGAAAGTGGGTCTTTCAAAATTTTGTGTTTAATAACAATAAGACTAAAATATTAGAGGAATTAGCTCTGTTTCTAGGCTTGTTAACATTTTCAATAATAAATTCCAATTTAAAATATGTATTTTAAGGCAAACCATTATTAACAGATAATAATTTAGTACCAAAAGTATTATTGATTGAACCATTAGTTGCCTGCATCTCTAACATTGCTGTCTGAATCAATTAAATACTGTGCACCTGTAGAGAGTCATTGCTTATTATAGACAAATCACTGATAGAAGTTTTATGATTCAATAAATATTTATGAAAATTGCTCATAAAGTGACATAAAACTTTTGATTTAAGATTTGAATGCAAGAATTGGAAATGACAATGTGATTAGGCCTAATATTGGAGAACAAAGTGATCGATAATAAATGAGAATGGTGAATTTTTGATCAAATTTGCTGTGATAAGTGAATTACTAAATAGATGGCATAATTTTCTAGCATAACAATGTACATAAATTTACATTGAGATCACTCAATGGAAAGACATGCAACCAGAACAACCATATCCTTATAGACCTGGGGTATTGAGGTAACTTGCTGGATGCTCAATGCCGAAGAGAGTGAATATAAATTTGGATCACCTTTTGCTTATATAAAAAGTAATGTCATTTTACCATTTTATCTTAAAACACAAAGAAAGCAGGCTATTACTGAACTTTAAAACCCCGACATCTTGAATCTTAAGAATAAACTTAGGTTACAGGCAGAGCTTGCTAGACAGGTGAATAAGAGAATAAAATTGAATTCGAAATACTCAAATATGTAATAGGTGACACTGCAATTGAAATTTTGCCTGAAAGGAATGAGAACATGTAGATTGGTTCAATTTGGATTTATCTTTAACTACAAGTAAGAAAAATGGCTACAAATTAATGATCCAAAAGCATTACTCAAAAAACTGAAGACTATAACGATCTAAGAAAATAGGAAAAGCAATTACACAAAGAAAAGACTTTTCCTTGTAGAGCAGTATAAGAAAATATAAACTCTCAAGTCTAAAAAAGAATCTAGAATTACTAGCTGATTAATGAAATTAGAATAGAATTCAACCCAAATCTATTTGTATGCAAAAATATGAATTGTGAGCTCTTGAATATTAAGAACATGATCCTGCATCGAGGAAGGGAATATTTTAAAGATCTGCTGCATAGTAAAGAACGAGAGATGATTTGGATATGGACAACAGAGCTGAACTTTCTTTCCACATTTACTAGTAAAATATTCAAGCGTTAAATGCCCCAACACTTGATGATATTGAAATTAAAATTATAAAAATAATTCCATTGGCTGGTCCTGATGGAATTAACACTGAACTTTTATAAGTTTATGAATCAGAACTAATTGAAGCCATTCATGTTATAGTTTGCAGAATTTCAACAACAAAGCTGATACCCATTAAATAATGTGAGGGCTCTGTCTGCTATTTTAATTGAGGTGATACATAAGATTGCTGTAACTATCGTGGAATAACCTTTTTGAACTCTATAATTTAAAATCTTTTCAAACATTCTTTACAATAAACTCTTACTGCATGTTGAGAAAGTTATTGGGGATTTCTTAAGACTTATGTCAACTACTAACGAATAATGATTTGAGATATATTGGAGAAAACAAGGGAATTCAACATCTATACATGCTATCTTTTTATTGAATTTGAAGCTGCTTATGACAGTATTAATTGACATAAATTTTATGAACCAATGGAGAATTCCATGTACCACCTAAACTAATTAACCTAACAAAGACTATACTTAAGAGGGTAATGTTCAAATTGAAACTAGGAAGTTACTTTTTTATACAGAGCTCTTCTATATGGATAGAGATTTGTGACAGGGTGACACTCTGTCTTGTTTACTGTTCCTAGAAAAGGCTATCAGAGCATCTGGTCTCATAACAAGAGGAACCAGAAAACTTTACAAAGCTTGCCCTTTGCTGATGATATCATCTTGATTGGTAGATTCGAAATATTTGTCACAGAGGCTTTTAATCTGTTAGAAATTGATACTAATAAAGATGGCTTAAAAATAAAGGAAAATTAAACAAAATTCATGGAGACTTCTCATAATACACCTATTCCACAGCCATTTAAAGTGAAAAATTACACCTTTGAAACAATGTCACAATTCAAGTATCTTGAAACTTTCATTACTACTAACAATGACTTGATTTTAGTGATAAACAACAAGCCCAACTTGTCAAATGTTGGTTAATGCTACTGGCATCCTTGACTTGGTTCCCAAGTGCCTGCCAGGTAACGATAAATGAATAGCAATGTCTGGCCTTGTTGTGACAAAGAATTAGTCACGTAATTCCTACTGTTTAAAAAAAATGTCAAATAAATGCTATCATCACATCAGAAACCAACTGAAACCTCACTTTATGAGTTTAAAAATAAAAAGTAACATCTATAAAACCCTAATTCAACCAATTCGGCTTTATAGGAGTGAATGCTGGGCAATTACTGAAATACATGAAAATAAACTATGAACATTTCATGAAATAAATTATTAAACTTTGAACATAATTTTTTTTTCGATTCATGAGAATAATATAATATGATATGGATGGAGATCTTTGTTTAATTTTGAAATCTATCCAGCAACCCAGTATTGTTAAGGTCTTAAAATGCAATAGTCTACATTAGCTCTGGTATTTGTTTTAATCTGGTGATGCAAATCCAGTAAAGAAGCTCACATTTACTAATTCTATTTTAAACAGAAGAGAAGGAAGACCAACAATTAGGTGGCTTGACTTAGTGGAAAAGAGGACTAATCTGGGGACTATAGGAACCTTGTGATGGATAAGACCAGGTAGCAATGACTTTGGCCTGTAAGTGGCTTTAGTACCGCAGAAAAAGACTAATTAATGAAAAGACAGCGGTTAGTGGAAAACTATGCAGTAAACACCATGCTTAATGGCAGTTACTTACAGTTTTTTAATTAAAAGAGCAGGAAGATCTACATTGTCAGCTTTGGTATCAGTAGAGTGGAATGTTCAAGTAGAGGTTACTGCAACGAGGAATTCCTCAAATTCAAATTATTTATGCTGGTACCAGAGCATAAATAATATGAATTTGAGGTGTTCCTGGCTGACCTTAAAAATAACCTACTTCATGAAGCGAAATAGAAAATTTTGATTTCTAGCACATGCTTGATGAAAACAGTCTGTTGATATTAATACTTAAATCATGAACTTAATCTTCCAATCTTGCAATTATTTTATTTTTGCCCCTATCGCTACTGTTACTGTGTTAAAGCTGCTGTCAAAAAATTCTTTAGTACTTGTAGTATAGAAAAAAATGTTTTTATCATTGATAATAAGTTACTCATTGCTAAAAATGCTTATATAATGTTAGGTAAATGACTTAAGGTCCTGCTAGACCTCCATTGGAGAAAATTGAATCCTATGTTAATTCAATGAGCTCATTTTAACATGCCACAAGTGCTATTTTCATAACAGAAACTTCCGGTCTTTTGCAAATTATAAAAAACAAAACTACTCGCACCTCTAAGGAAATTTTTAGCTTTTAAAATTTTTTCAAATATTTTTAAAATGTCAATATTTCTGTGTAAATTTCAACCAAATCCTAATTTCATTGAGGCTGTATTAAATTTGGTTTAGACATATTTCCTATTTTTCTTCACACAATTACAAAATAAACATTTTTCTTTATTTTATGCTAAAAATGTTTTTGATTGCATCAGTATTTCTAAATGAATTTTGATCCAAAATTAAACTTGCTCTTAGTTTTGAAAATCGAGCTTTACACAACGCCACCTATGAAGCAGAAAAATTTTAGGGTCGAACTTGGCTGATTTTCATCTTACAATACAGTAAACTTAAAGAGTTGAAAATTTCTAGCTAAAACTTTACCCCATATGATTCCCACTGTTTTGCAATGTGATAGGGAACAGCTTCCAAGTCGATAAAAGAGAATTAGCTTAACAGACTCAACGAAATTTATATAAAATAAAAAAGGTATCTGTAAGTAATACATGTTAGATTCTTGCTTATTAGTGTTGGAAAAGTAGCTACGATATGTATTTTTAAATCCACTTTGTTTATTTTCATTTAGATAAATTTTAAAACTGAAATATTATAAACTTTCTGTTGTTACATTGTTCAATTATATTATTTAGTACAATTTCGAAACTAGACAACTTAAGTATTAAAAATTAACGGAAGTTACTATTAAAAAATGCATTTTACAATATAAATTTTATTATAAAACCAAAAATCATAAGATTAACATAATAAAATCGTTAGTAAGAATGAAAACATGCTTATCAGAATAATAGTGAAACAAATATATTAATTTTATTTTTAATTGTTTGCAAATTTAATGAGTTTTTACATCTGCAAACATTTATACATTTATTTTTACTTCCAACTTATTAAAAAAATACTATTAGCTAAGGTATGCCTAATAAGTATAAAATATTGCGTCTAGTAAGAATTTAAATATATTTTATATTTAAGAAATTATATGTACATTTGAAGAAAGTTTGGTTTGTTTTAAAAGTTTAGCAGAAAACCGTGAAAGCTTATCAATAACAAGATGAATGAAGATGATGGCAATACATTGCAACATACTACAATACAAGTAAAAGGCTGAAGGTGTGCTTAGGGATCATTTTATGCACAAAGATTTATCTGAGAAACAGTTGTCATGCGCAACACAAATACCATTACTTTTGACAAGAAAGGAATGAAAATAATAAAATATATAAAGAATGAGAAAAAGCTTAGGGCGTTATAAACTATGCCACTAATGATAGTATAGGATGTTTGAGATGAAATGTTTTAATTCAAACTATTATATTCAACATAACAAAGTTCTCTGAAATTAATTTTTGATTATAATTTATTTTGTTTCATTCATTTTTATTTCCCGTTCTAAAAATCAAAAAAATTAGAAACTGGAATCATAATTACCTTTCTTATTGTAAGGATGCTGTATCAAAGTTATAGCATCTAAAAAATTAAAGTAACAGGAAAAACTATTAACAGATGCTAAAAAATAACGGAAAGGAAATTTATATTAATTAGACATGCTCCTTGTCACTTGAGTGACTCGTGTAGAAATAGTGTGACTGAACGACTAATTTTCTTTCTGCCATGGCTACAATAATAATTAAATCATTTGGGTGCCTTTTCTCATTTGATGTTGAATGCTGTTTTCGAAAAATCAAATTCTCTTAAATAGCAGCCCTTTCATCAAAAAATATTTAATTTAAAAAAAAGGTATAATAAAATCCCAAATCATATGTTTGGAAATCATAAATATGCAAGGACTACTTTTGTAAAAATAATAGTATGGAAAAAATTACCTTGATCACCTTAAAAATAATGGTATTTTATATAAATTTTAGAATCTTTACCTTTTCATTCCAAAAGTTTATTATTTAACACTAATACTAATATTCTAGAACAATTTAATTAAATAGTTGCCAAATTAATAGTGGGAAGAGAGTTAACTATTGTCAAAAGGATTCCTACCAAACAAGATGCTATACTTCAGTTCTTTCACAAAATACCACAATATATATGTGTGTGTGCTTATATATGTATAGTATGTTGAATGCACAAAGCACTTAACAAAAATAGCGGCAGAAAATGCTGCCAACGATTTGAAAATAAAAGAAAAAATAAATTAAATACAGTAAAAAATAAATCAAAGTCTAGAAATTTGGTAAAAAATTTTCAAGGTAATGACAAAAATTATGAAATGGCAAAAAGCCAGACTTAAGAAGTGATTAAGTCAAGCGGGGAAAAATTTAAATTATTGTTTAGTCTAGCTCTTGCACTAAAAGAAAAGGAAGATTTAGAAAGAGCTACTGTACTTCAAAATGAGAATGCTGCATGGAAAAAAGATGGGAAAATTTGACATCTTCAAATTTGGTGCTATATGCCAGAAGTTATCCTTTACAGGAACTTACAAATGGGGATACCAACAAATTTAGTGAAAACATTATATTCTGAACATATATGAAACATATATTGTGCATATATATGATACATATATATGAAACATATATAGTGAAAACATATATATATATATGTAAAAAATAAAGCAATTTCATACGAGAAAATTCGTGAAAAACTGCCGTTTTTGATTTAGGAAAAGAAATTGGCCTGAAAAGAGGATCATGTGAGATATTTATTGATAAACATTTGCCTCATTTAGCTGCCATGCTAGATGGAATAATTGGAAAAGAGGGCATAGTTGAAATTAAATATTCATAAATATGTCGCAATATCTACCAGATTGAATTGGAAAAAATCTGCATTCAATTTTTGTCAAAAAGACAAAAACAAAAGAAATTGAAGTTATATATAAAAATCATAAATTTTATTACCAAATTCAAGGACAATTACTTATTTGTGAATGAAATTTTTGTTAATTTGCCATTTGCTCAGTAAATACATTAAAATTGAAAAAATTTTTAAAGATATCTTTTGGGAGACATAAATGAAAACTAAGTTAAATGATTTTTATTTTGACTATCTTTTGTCAGAAAGAATTGATCTGTGTTATCCCAGATCAATGGACATAAGAAATCCTAATTATATAATTGAGGCACAAGCCAAAAAAGCTGAAAAATAGTTAAAATCCAAAAATTTTAAAGTTTAATTATATATATCGTGTGTGCGCACACTTCTGTATAGATTTTGTATATATTCAGATTTAAGATAGTGTGGTTCCAAAAGAACCTCCCCTAGCATCGCAATTATAGGTCTATTGTACTATACCTCTCAGAAAGCCCTATTTGAAGAGACCAATGGCTAAAGCAAAATCCAGCAGACATTTTACAGGAATTTCCTGCAACATCCAAGGTTCAATCAAGTGCTGACCTAGGTGTTAAAATCTATGTGCAAGAAATGTTTCACATAAGGTGTGTATTGAAGTGTCTTCCATATAATGACAACCTCTACAAGTGGGATCATCTGAAACTCCCATTATGGTGAGATGTCTTTCAAGGTGGCAGTGTCCTGTAAGTAGTCCCGCTGCTTTCCTTTGACTGTTTCCATTTAGCTTTAATATTTCTTTTTGTCTTTTACTAGGGCATGTGCTATTTAATAGCCTTGCTTGTTTTTGATCATTGGCATTGTACCAGTTCATAAACTGTTGTTTTCTGAAGAGATCAAAGACGTTCTTTCTGATCAATTCTTTTTTTAAATACCTAGCTCTGGTTCAGGACCGAAAAAGTTTGTTGTTGATCCAGTCTTTGCCAACTCATCAGCTAATTCATTGCCAGAAACACCAGAGTGCCCAGGCACCCACATTAAAGTGATGGAATTGTTATTGGCCAATCTGCCCAGAGTGAGATAGCATTCCCAGACAAGAACATAAATTATAGTAGACTTCTGTAGAGCTAGTAATGTAGCTTGATTGTCAGAACAGATAATTATTCTTTTATGAAAATAGTTTCTGTCCAAGCATATTCTATTGCACATAAGAATGGCAAAGACTTCTGCTTGGACTGCAGTTGAATGTTTACCCAAAGGGAATGGTAACTTTGTGCCATCAGCTGAACAACAAATAACAGCCCCAGTGTCGAAATTCATTTTTGAGCCATTAGTATACCAGTAAATACAATTTTCATTGATGGCAACATTATTCCAGTCTTCTCAAGAGAAATATAATTGTATAAGGCTTATTAAAAGCATATTTAACAATTGTGTAATCAGTAAACATACTTATAAAAGGATGACTAGTTACGTTAGCATTGAAGTTCCCCCAAGATAAAAGTCTAGATAATCCTTCCACTCACCTGTATTTTTAAGCCTCTCTATGCCAAGTATTGCTTCTGCTTCAATACACATTTAAAGAGGATGCATACCAAGCAGAAGCTCCATTGTAGATGTGGGAGTAGTTCTAATACACCCAGAGATAGCTACACAAAGCATCCTTTGAAGTTTTGTTAATTCCGCTTTAGCTGTTTCATTTTTGATTTTAGGCCACTAGACCACTGAGCCATAGGTAATAATGGGACAAATGGTCATAGTGTAAATCCAATGAATAACTTTGGAATTTAAGCCCCAAGTTCTTCCAAATGCATTTTTACTTGACCAGAAAGCTTGTTTTGCTCTTTCAATACAAAAGTTGAAGTACTTGTTCCAACTTAAGTTCATGTCAAAAAATACTCCTAAGGATTTAACTTCCTTGGAGCAAGTTAATTCTTGACCAAAAAAGTTATCTTTTTCTTTGTGAAGGCTACCATAGTAGTTTTTTGAAGAACACAGAAAGGCCTTTTTTACCACTAAGTCTCAACTTGTTTGAGGGTGTTGGACATCATGCTAGAGGTTCTTTCACCAAACTTAATTCTGGCAATTATAACTAAATCATCTGCATACCTAATGGTGGTTATGCCTGGTTTTTAACACCTCTAAGAGGAAATCTACAACACAGCACCATAAGATGGATAAAAGAACCCTTCTCTGTGGACAACCAGCTTTGGCTTGGATCTTCATGTTTTTACCTAAAAATGAGATACTGACAAATCTGTTATTTAGCAAATTTTTTTATCCAAGAATTTTTATTGTGTCATTGATTCCCTTTCTAGCAAAAGATTGATAAGGTACCCATTGAAACTATTTTACAAAGGCACCTTCAATATCTAAGTTCCTTAGCCTTAAAGTTATTCTCCAAAATGAAGGATAAATTGTAGATCGCACTGTCGGTGGATCTACCAGGTCGATATGCATATTGAGAGTTGGAAAGTGGTTTTTCCACTTAGTAGACTTCTCTAATATATCTGTCTATCAGCTTCTCAACTGGTTTTAGAGGAAAAGATGTTAAGCTGATAGGTCTAAAATATTTAGCTTTGTAGTAATTATCTTTCCCTATTTTAGGAATAAAATTACTTTTGTATGACTCCAGGCAATAGGTATATGGCCAAGGGCTATATGTGCCCTAAACATTCTTCAGAGAATTGGAGCAATGCACTAGACTCCATCAATAAGCAGACCTGGTACAATTCCATTCATTCTCGGTGATTTAAAAGGTTTAAAGGATATTATTGCCCATTTCGTTCGATCATGAGTTATGATTTTTTCGGCAACATCCCATTTACTTCTACCACAATTTGATGTAGAGAGTGTAAAGTTAGGAGTTCCATTTATTTCGTTGAAACCTGGAAAGTGAACTCTGAACAGCCAGGGTCTCTCTCCCAGATTCTGAAAACTTACCATTTGGCAATTTAAGAGTGTTTAGACAGCAGTTCCTGTCTTTAGACATCATTTTAACGAGTCTTACAGTAGCAGACATTATTTTAATGTCAGTGCAGTAATTTTACCAAGAATTCTTTTTAGAATTCCTGATAAGTTTATTATATGTGATATTTGCCAGTTTATATTTCTGCCACTCACCATTCTTTTTGGATCTATTAAAGAGCTTTCTACATTGTCTTTGCAATTTACTTAACTCTTTAGACCAACAAGGAAGTAATCTTGTCAAGCAAGTATTGCTGACATCAAAATTTTGATAGTATGCGTGGAGAATGGCATGTTGCATGTGAGCAACAGCCAATCCAAATCTTCTACCAAAGATAACTTACCGAAATCACACCTTTCTTGATGAGATCTTTTTTGTAGGAACCCCAGTTGGTATTTTTTGGGTTCCTACCTATCATCTCTAGTCTGTTTGTTCCTAAAACAGAAATGCTAACGTATTGGTGGTCAGATAAGCTAATTTCATCAGACACTTTCCAATCTTTAATAAATTCTTCACACTTACTGTTACATAAAGTGATGTCAATGACTTCTCTTCTGTTTATCGCAATAAAGGTGGGTTTATTACCTCTATTAAGAATAAATAAATTATAGTACAAAATGTATTCTAAAAGATCCTCACCATGTCTGTTGCAATCACTACTTCCCCAAATAGTGTGGTGAGCATTTGCATCACATCCTATGATGAGTTTCTTACTCAAATTGTTATAATCTAGAAGACTAACAATTTGCACATTGAATGTGTCTTTATCTTCAAAGGGAAGATATGAAGACCTAAAGAGTATTTCATGTTTGATTCCTTGCAATAAACACTTTTACAGCAACATTATCCCTATTTAGGTAATTTGACCAAAATGAGGGCATATAATTTGTTGCTTATAGCAATACATGCTCTTGGTCTCAAACAACATTTATCATAAAAGAGGTTAAAACCCTGAACATGCAAGCCCAAAACAGAACCATTGCAAGTCCATGATTCTTGAATTAAAACAATGTCAACCTCCCCTCTAGTCATCTTCTTGCTAAGAATAGCTGAAGCTGATCGACTATGATGAAGGTTTATCAGTGCTACTTTGATGATACTTATCATTTTGGCATCCAAAGAAGCTAAGAAGAAGCACTGCTTCCCAAGTCACCATAAGTAGGGGACTTACTTGAGTTTTCTGTAAAACCTTTTCTATCTCACTCTCAGATAGAAGAGAGCTAGGTTGCAGGATTATATCAGAACCAGAATCTAAATCCAGTTCTTCAATGTTAGGTAGTTCACATTCCTCACTAGAAGTAGGAGAGGATTTATTTCCTTGATAGGAAGTTGCACCTTCTTGTACTACTTCCATCTCTTCAATGCTCTGCACATCCTTCTGGTTTAGTGAATTTTGAAGGTTTTCCAATCCAAACCAGTGTAGGCACTATAATTTGCCTTTTTAATGGCTTCTGATGCTTCAATATCAACCTCAAAGATCCACCGAATAGAATGTGTCTCTACAGATTTCTGCAGAGCATGCCATTCTAAAGACTTAACTCCAAGTTGAGTCTATTAAGCCGTTTCAGAAAGACTGCTGGATCCTTGGTATGAGTGTCCTTTGTCTTTAAGGCCACCTTCACCGGTTTTGGTAGATCACTGGGATACAGAACAGGGAGCCCCTCACCACCAAATAGGCTCTTGTTACCATGGAAGGATTTTTTTATCCATTCCACAGTTTCAAGATCACCACATAGGAGAATTAGTGCCCCAGACACTAAGCTGAAGCTTCGAACCCTAGTCAGATGATTTCCTATATATCCATCTGTTCTGGTCAGAATATGCAGCTGTATGGAGTCAACATCCTCCTTGTTGAGTTTGATAGTTAAAAATCCATCCTTTACAATGGCTGTTTTATGGCTTTTAACAGCCTGAGCAAAAGTCTCAGGTTGATGATCGTCACTGGGCTTTTTGGTGGCAGTGTTACTGAAAGAAGGGGTTGACACCTCAGACCTAAGTCTTTTTGTGCCATCCACCTTCTGAGCAGTCTCCACCTGCCCCCTTGCTTTGTTGTGACGCCTTAGATTGCGTCTTTGTTTTTTGTGAGAATTCCTGGCTCTCCAACTTGTACCTGTGTGCTGCCTTGTGGCAAACTCCACTTCCTCCAGCAGCAAAGTGCTCTCCTTTGTACCAGGATTCTGTTCCTCAGGAACCATTTTGCCAGCTGATTAGATAACACTAGGAGGTACATCCAATTCTTTTTTATCATTTTTATTCTTTATTTTTTTATTTTTGTCATCCATAAGTGACCTGGGAACTGCAAAGAAATATAAGGTCACCACCTGCATAGCCGCCCTGTGCAGTTGGAAGGCAAACATACAACAAGGTTTCCAGGCAAACATACAACCTGGTTCCTCGAGGGGCCCGTTAGCGACACCATAACCCTGGTATGCCATTCATCCATCAGCATGGAGCCTGACACCTTGGATTGGGTTACCCTTCTGTATTAGCACAGCCTTCTTGCCTTGGGTGACCCTGTCAGGAACCTAAACCAAGTTTAGGTTCCAGAGATACATCATCTGTGCTACCTGTGTACACCCTCACACCACTTTGAGGTTACAGAATATTGCCTTCAGTTCAACAGTTTGTGGTTTCAAATCCCACCTTGGGTATGAATGTTTGTAGTGGTTCGGAATCCACTTTAAAACCATAGGTCCCGTTCGTGCAAAACTTGCCCTTGTGTGCAAAAAATGACCATTAAGCGACAAACAAAACAAAACTTGAGGTTACAGAATAGGGTTTTGTGAGGGTTGTATATATTTAGTTTATATTTTTTCTTTATGAAATGCATTGCCTTAACATTTCTGTATTTTATTCACAGATTAATTTTTAATTCCTGATTTATCTCATACATCAAACTATATATATATATATATATATATATCTATCTATATATATATCTATATATATATATATATATATATATATATATATATATATATAATTAACTGAATTTCATATATGTTCATGGAATTAAATTTATTTCATTTGTAAATATATATTTTTTTAATTTTGGGTGATTGCAAATTATGTATAAAACCATGTTTTGCTTGTGTTAATATAAGTTGTTTTTTCATTTGATTATTTGTTGAAGTAGGAACATTATCTGTATTTTTCATAGTTATGTTAAATTTATTATTTATATTAGTCTAATTTACTCATGTTTTTATAATGTGTTTTTAGTGCTATTGTAATTTTGATTTTATTAAGCAAGTGGAAAAATCTATTAAAATAACTGAAGAGTTTTATAATCTTCAGATTTGAAACTTATGTTACAACACATTTTAAAAATCCAAATCTGACCTTTTAATAAATGTTTTCTTCAAATTATAACATAATAAATTTCATTGATATTGAGGAATAAAATTAGAATGTAAGTATTTATTATATGATAAGATGAATCTCTCTTTCAAACTTTCTCTAAGTAAATCTGATTATATGAAACTAAGATGGGTACTTTTTCATTATGATCCTAGGGCTCATGATCCTGAGGAAATCGCATGTTTCTTATGGAGAAGCGAAAATAATATAATGTAGATACAATGATTTATTCCCTGTCCTGTCTATTGTTTAATATTGCTTTGGAGAAGGCTATCAGAGACTCTGGTATAAAGACCAGTGGTACTATCCTACATAGAACAATTCAACTTCTTGCCTTTGCCGATGACATTGATATCATAGGAAGATCAAAGAGATCTATCATTGAGGCTTTTGTAGCGCTTGAGAATGCGGCAAAGGAAATGGGACTTATTATTAATGCACACAAAACAAAATTTCTGATTGCAACAAATAAAACTTTCGACCTAACACCTTTGAGGATAGGTGATTATACTTTTGATTCGGTAAAACAGTTTAGTTACTTAGGAACTTTGATCTCGTGTAACAATGATTTAAAAATCGAAATTAATAATAGAATCTTTCTTGCTAATAGATGCTTTTATGGCCTCAGAAGCCAATTCAAATCTGGGTTAATTTCTATAAATACAAAATTGAACCTATATAAAACCCTAATCAGGCCAATTGTTCTGTATGGTAGTGAATGCTGGACCCTCATTAAGACAGAGGAGGAAAAGCTATTGATCTTTGAAAGAAATATTTTGAGGAAGATTTTTGGATCCATCCATGTGAATAATGAGTGGAGGATTTTATTCAATCATGAAATCAATAGAAAATATAGCAAATACGTTGGGACCTATATTGTAAGAACTATAAAGGCATCACGAATAAGGTGGTTGGGCCACTTGTACAGATGCACCGATGCTTTTCCCACCAAAAAAGTGATATTCTCAAAAATCGAAGGGATTTGTGGTAGAGGACGTCCACCCACGCGGTGGCTGGACAATGTTGAAAAAGACCTCAAAATAATGGGAGTCAACCAATGGAGGGCTGTTGCGGCTAATAGAGTCAGCTGGAAGATCAGCGAGTCAGCCTTGGCCTGCAATAGGCTGTTGAGCTTGTGAAGAAGAAGAAGATACAATGATTTATTGGTCAAAATTTTATTTTAAATCTAATTTATACCAATCAAATTTTTTTTGTACAACAATTTATTAAAAGGGATAAACAATGGTAAACAGGCTAAATGCTGAATAGAGCTAAACACTACTTAATGATAATTTTTACAACTTTTCTTTCCCATTTGGACAATTACGTAATGAAAAAGTACCATTGATGTAATGATTATACCATATATATATAATTACATCTGGAATATTTTTATGAAAATTACAATTATATCTCTATATATAGTTAGATTTAAAAATGGGAAAAATTTAAATATTTTTCTATTATAAATTATTTTTTAAAATTATACAATTTAATTATTTATTGCAATCTGGTTTAAAAATATCATAAGTCAATGAATCAAGTCTCATTAAATCAAGAAAAACTGTTTATTATTGAAATAAAATCTAATTGAACCACAACACTTATAATTATATTTTTGATCATTCATATATTTCAAAATGAATAATAATTTAAAAATTACTCAACATTTGCAAGGTATGTTCATATTTTTTTAGTGTGAATAATATAAGCTGTACTCTGAAATGTAATTAAAATAATTATTTCTTTACAATCACCAGGCACTAATTCTCTCTAAGATGGCAGTCAGTAATTCCAGTGTCAGTTTTTCGTTGAGCATTTGAACTAACCCCTATTCTTAGAACCCTGGGAATTATTTGATACTTGCAGCTGTTACAGGGAAATACAAAACACTGTTTTGGGCTTTTTTATGGCATTAGTACTTTTATTTGGATGATATAATGCTCCAAAATTCACAAGCTTGCCAATTTGTTATGATTGATTGACAAGCTATTTCAACCAATTATGTTGTTTTTAATACTTCCCTACACAAGCTTTGAGAACTAACATCAGGTGGGGCGACCTGACAATGGGAGTACTCATCTCGGTCTGGAGGAGCCTTAACTACAATTTTTTTTTACAAATGAATCTTCTAATTTATAATTTCAAAGTCCTCATATTTTATGGAATAATTGTGAATATTTTTTATTGGCTAGAAATCCTGAAGTAAAATTTTTTATATTTTTAATCCCAAAATTGTTTAAAAAGTTTCCTTTTTAAAAACTGAATAAGGATTCAGTGTTGGGGGATCAAACATATTTAACACATATTTTAAGTATGTGGTATTAATAGCAGCTACTATATAACTAATTTTGGTTTTCTTTTCAGTAATATTAACTATAGTAAAATTAACTTCTAGCTGATCAAAATACAATTTAACATTTATAGGAATAAAGTGCAGAACATTCATTCCTATTTTATTTACCTCTTGTGATTTGCTTTCAGCTATAATAGTTTTAAATAATATGGTGATAAAACTTTAAAAAAAAAAAAACAATAGCAACCAAAGAAAACAAATCACTCACTTAAAGCATAAGATTTCCATTTTTATCGCTGCTGGCATAAGAAGCAAAGACAAAAAGAATTCCCTTTCCAACATAATATTCAAAGTTTCTTTCATCTATTTCAATTTAAAAGAGTGTGATTCAAGCTGAATAGATCACCAGTTCTGGAGAATAAATTGTGCAGTATTGCATTTTATAACATTTATTGCATATGAAATATCAGCAGAGTACATAAAACAAACCACAAAAATACTTCACTAGATCAAGTTCACTGTTCTGTTCTTTGGGAACAAATTGAAGCATTAGGAACATATGTGAATGAAAGCAAGAAACATGTTTTGCAGTAATATTTGTTGGCACACTCCGTGGTCAAAACAACCTAAAACAAAGTTAAGTGTTGCCAAAAAAATATCTTTCTATAAAATTCATATTATTGATTATTGTGTCACATACAGTAATTTACTATGCCTAAATTAACAACTGAATGCTCTGATCTTTAGTTAGACAGTTTGTGGGTTAAAATCCCATCATATTTGTGGATTTGTGTAATGGTTCAATATTTACTTAAACTGGCAAGTTTTATTTGAATTAACCTTTGCTTACAAAAAAATGTTTGTTAAGTGACAAAAAATCAAACAGTAATTTATGATATCTATTTTATTCACATAATAATTATTTTTGAATGTAGTTATGTTACTGCTGAAAAATTTCTTCTGGAGCCTGTTGGAGATTTTGAAGAGCTTCTGATTATTGACAGAACATCTAAAGAAATAACCCTACAACGTAAGTTTTATCGCTGACAATTGCTTATATAGAACATTGTGAACACTTATTTTAACAAAATTTGTAACATTTATCTCAATTTCAGCATTTATACAGATTAAAGAGTTCTATTCTGTAATTTATTAATCATGTGTATTGTATACTTCATTCAGATTTTGTTTTACTTATCTAAATTATAAATTCTTTCAGGAAATCAAGGACAAATACCTCCAAGTGCGGCAAGTCAAAAAATATATGGCATCATGGGTACTATTTATTTGATAGGAGGTTAGAAGAAATTATTGGAATTATTTATATCTGATATTTTTATTACATTTCAAATATGCAATTATTGAAGATTACAACAGTTATGTTTAATACATGTCAGTAAGTCAATTGTTTTTCCAAAATACTACTAAATTTGGTAATGTCATGATTAAGATAATAAAATATATGTTATAATTGTAGAAGGTATTTGTCTTATGCTACTGTTCAAAATAATTGGGTTAAACATATTTTTTAAGAATTGTCTCTATAATTTTCTGCCTCAAGCAGGTTTCAACTACATGTTCTTACAACACGTGACTGCCTTGACTAGTCTAAACTGGTTTGCCACATGATCATGAAATGTTAAAAAATTTCCCCCTAAGTTGCTGTAAGAAGTGGTCAATTGTATGAATTACCTTTTTCTGATGTGTATTTAAAAACAGATATCATTCCCAGGAAAGGAGTTAGAATTGTTACCCTTAGTCAGCATACTTCTCAGTTAGCATACTGGATTTTCCAGCTCTAGACACTGCAGCAATATGAGGCATATTGCTGCAGCAGCTAGAGTTAGAAAATCCAGTGTTTCTAGGATTATTAATCAGCAGAAGAATTTTGGGACAGTGTCTCCAAAACAAAAAAGTGGATATAAATACAAGAGCACACCTCGAACTTGTAAAATGTATCCTTGCCAAAATCCTAATTCAAAATAAATTCATTATGATATCACATAACACAGTAATTCTACATTTTAAAGTTTTTCACAATCATTTAATTAAATATAATTTGTATGATTTAATCTGATAATATCATTACTTAATGTATTAGTATTGAATATATAGGCATATATTTTAAATCGTTAATGTCAAAAATATAAAAAAATATTTTAAATTAAATTTCGGGTCATATGAAAACATTCACATTTTTCATTATACAAATGACTAGAGTAAATGAAACATTTGCTTTTATTGCATATTTTTTTATTAAATATCACATCAAAATAGCAAAATTTATAATTTGCTTAGATAATAAAAATAGAGTAAAGACAACACAAATTTGCTTAAAATAGCTTTATTAAACACATCAATTTCACATTAAAATATATAATAAATTAATATCAAAATGTAAATAACGATGTAAGTTTATGTACATCAATTTAATAATTATTTTGCCTAAAGAAAACTCTTCTCTAAAATTATATTATTTTATTAATGTTTGTAATTTTCTTTTTGATTTTGAATTAAGGAGTTTTTTATTTATTAAATCATTAATTTTCTTACAATAATTTTTGAGTAAAATGCTTGTAAAAGTTAAGCATTACTCTCACACAAATAATTTTCAATTAATTAATGACACAATTACACAAATCAAATAAGTTATTCTTATCATTAGATTTTTTAAAATTTTCTAGTGCTTCTGATTTTCAATTCGTATCTTTGTATCGGGCTACTCTCAATGATTCTTGGCTGTCTTTAAATATTTCAAGCAGATTTAGAAATATTGAAGGAATGGCAAATCGTGGGTATCATAAGGGAGCGCTTAGTTTTTTACCAGTCTTCTCTGTACATGTAGATCTGAACCTCTCAGGATATCACTCTGCAAAGTAATGCTTGCAAACCTAAAAAAATAAGAAAAAACACTATTAAGATAAATGTAAACTATTTACATCTAGTTGAATTCTAGACACTTATAAAAATTGTCTTGACTACATCATATTTTTTATTTTGATAAAGTTCAAGAAATATTTATAATCACTATTTTAACTGATAACTTTAACTAAAATTATCTAAGAGGTAGAATTTGTGAATTATTTTACAATTTAAAATATGTATATCATGTAATTAAAATTATATCTAATTCATTTTTCCACTTCATGTTATAATTTAACATAATGAGAAAGTTGATAGTAATTATTTCTTCAAGTATATTGAATAATTATTGCTACCACTATTATTTATTTCCAAATATGCAAAATTTGAAATAAATAAATTCTCAAATATTTCATTCTTAATTATTAATTCATAATATAATTATTCAGACAAAATAAAAATATCTTTATAAATACAGCAAAACTTAATATACCAATAATCATATGTGATGAAAAAATTAATTTGATTAATTAAATATGGAATATTTTTAATAATTGTCAAAACTATTGAAAGTTTTACAAATCAAAACCAAGTTGACTACTGAATGAGAATTTTTATAAGATTAAAAACATACAATTATGGTTGATTGAAATACGTAAACTTCAATATTTTTTATCCATGCCACAAGTATGCGTTTTTAAATTTTTATAAAAAATGTATTTCACAAACGATTTAATTATAGTTATTTGAAATAAATAAATTAAGACTTACCCTAGAATTATTCGTCACTTTTAGATTTTCTTGAAGAATAACAGCCAGCCACTTCTTTGGAATATCTTTTGTTTTAGGAAAACTTAAGGCAGATGGATCTCCATTGTGGTTCGATCGGCAATTGACAATTCAACATTTGAATGGCATTTTTATAAAATTTCTTGAAATTATGTAATACCTTTAATAAATATTTTAAGATATAAGGCTTATCACACAAGCATGCAAAATCATCACTGTACAGGGACTGAAAAAAGCCGTCAAGCAGGCAACAAGAAATAAAGGGAGAAATTTCAACTTTAAAGAGTCGTTGGTAGCCTTATGTGGATGACTCATTCCAGAAAGAAATTATGGTGCACAGACCTTGTCTTTAGGGAGTGTTGGTTAAACACCCTCTGAAACAGATAATTTGGAGTTATTTTACTTTTGAAGGACATAGCAGTTTATTTCTAGTTAAATGGATTGTAAACTCTATAAAAACATTTCTATAATGGAAAGAAAAATTGTGCCGATGATGCCAATGTTTTCTGGTATTGTTGGTATCTTTCAACAAGATCTGGTGCTATTCCATATTTTTATATTAGCCAAGAAATTTTTCAATAAAATTTAATGGTTTTGGATTAGCCTGGTAATATCCATGATGTAAATCCAATTGAAAATTTGTGGATCATCGTAAAGAGATGTGTGAGTAAAAATGGACTACTCAATAAAGAAAACAATGATTGAGAATCTTATAAAAGTTTGGTTTCGCATGATGACATCAAAAGTTCTAATTCGTGGAATCTATACCAAACCATGTACTGGATTTCATTCGAGTTAGAGGAGGGTTTATTTTGTATTAGATTGCTGTACTAAGCATGTCAATTAACTTATACCAATTAGGTTTGTGAAAATTTTTGATTGTTCTTATTATTTTGCACAGTGGTATAGTAGGATTTTTCATATATATTGAGCCATGTTTATATGCTGCAAGGTTGGAAATCCAGAAAATCCCTTTAGACTAGAATGTAGAATCCAGAATGCCTTTCCTATTCTCAGCAATGACTGGAATCAAGCTCAAAATCTTTTATATTGAAGAGTGCTGCACTTCCACTGGTTATTGTAAGTCTTCTGTTACCATTGTAAATTAATTGTGGTTGAATGTCTTTACCCTCAGCTCTGTGTCACATCATGTGATTGAAATAATTGTGTTTTACAATTTTAATTTGGCAAGAGTAATACCATGAAATTTTTTATAGAAAGGACTCATAGAAGGACAATGCAAAACCTTTGAAAAGATGAAATTAAATACTTTAAATAGGAAGTTTCCTATCACACCATTTTAACTTATTGCATTCTTTGGTTATTATTTACTTACGTCTTTTCAATATTATGAAAATATTTGAAAGAAGAATGAATTTTTATTAAAATTGACAGCTGTGTAAATCCTAAATATAAAATTTAAGCATTAATATGTTATAAGTTTATTGATAATTTATATGTGCCTTTATTCAAAAACAATGAGTTCAAAATTGAATTCTTTAGTCAATAAAATACACCTTACTTTCAATAAATTTAAGATGAAATTATTCTAAAATAGCTGTGTAAAGTTGGTACATTTGTAAAAAATAAACCTTTTAAATAACAATTTTAATTGTTTTTTCATTTAAACAAATTTATTTTTAATTTTCTAACATTTTTGTTAATTTGTAGGAAATCAAAATGTTTTAACTGTTATTTTTTATTACAAATATTTTAGAATATTTGTATGTTTATCTCATTTAATGTAAATAAAATAAGATTAGTTGAAAAACGATTTATAATGATAAATTGTTCTGAAAATTTGGTATGTTGCTCTATTTTATTTTCTTTTTACTGTTTAGTAAGAACAGGATATCTTCACATCATTTTTTAATTCAATTTCCAAATAAGTAAATACAAATCTTCAACTAAATGATTTTTAAGTTTGATTTTAGCTTGCAAAGCAGGTAGTTATCTGGCTCTATTTGAGTTATTACCATGATCTATTCATCAGCCTATTCATTATAAATCAATATTTTGTTAATAAGGATGCTAATACATATATTTCCATTGGTAACAAAAACATTTATTTTCGAACACATGAAATTTCTTGTAACTTATAACCTTCAAAAAATTCTTATTTCAATGAAAAAATATTATTTTAAACAGAATATAATAAAAATAATATATATATATATATATATATATATATATATATATATATATATATAATATATATAACATAAAAATAAAACAAAATAGTTATAAAAATAATCAAGCAGTTAGAAACTGTATATTTTAACCTTTATTCTGTAGATAGTTAACAATTGGCATTCATAATGGTGAAAATATATTTTTGAAAAGAAAATTCTGCAATATTTATATATAAAACTTTCTTAATATTGCAGAATGTTCTATTAAAATTTTTTTTATTTTTAATGGGTGTGTGGGGTTTGTGTTTCACTTATTTCTGTGTTTTTAATTTTCATTTCAAATGATTGATATTCTAGAATCGCTGCAAATAATAATTACTTCCTTGATTTCTGAATACTACGTAATTTTTTTATTAATTTAAAATTGCTGTCAAGATTAGAAGATTTATAAAGCATCAAATGTGATTGAGATATACATAATATTGATTAATTTTTTTTAAATCGACTGATACCGTATATAATATCAAAGTACTTGTGATTTTTAGGCCCATATTTAATTATAATTACAAAGAAATCACTTGTTGGAAATATTTATGGACAACCTATATGGAGAATTGAAGATACTGATATCATTCCTTATGCCAGAACAATGTTACACTTAACTGAAGAACAGGTAAAATTTAATTTTGTATTAGTTTATTTTATATTGCTGTAAATAAATAAAATTAATCATGAATATTTGTTATCCCAGTACAAACTATATTTATGCATCCAGTGCTTTTAAGTTCTTAGTTTAGCACTGTTCAATATAAATTTTTTATCACCATATTTATCATTCATTTAAAATACTAGCATTGTTTTCATTAAATTCTTATTTTATGCTTTACCAATGTACTGCTATCCAACTTTTGTTTCGCTGGTGCACTTAGAAATTTATCATTTTGCCGATCTGACATTGCTTTACTCAAATCTAATTATCAATTTGTTGTATTTAACTATTAATTATGTATGCATGCCAGTTTGTCAAAGGGAGCATAGGAGAATCAAAAATTTTGGAAACATGTTCACAGAACTCTGTGTGTTTGATAGTTTTGTTTAAAACTTAATCCCTTGGTATAATAGTTTATTTTTGCTAGTTGTGACTATGAATTATTTAATTGAAATAATTTTTTTATCTGTTATCAGATTTTAAACTTAGTTTATATTATGCATTCATTTTATTATGTTTGATATCAATAAACTAAACTTGCTATTTTTATTTAAGTCTAGTTATTGATATACTATTAGTTTCTAATCTATAAGGTTCTATTAATAAAATGAAATACTATATAGATACTTAAACCTATAACTAGTGTTTTTCTTTTGCTTTATTAAGCACTTAATTATAGCTCTTATAGTTATCTCTTTGGTAGTTATCCTTATTGCAGATATTGATAACAGGACATCTACGTGCAGATACTTAAACACTATTATACGGACCAACAATATTTTATTATTGATTTATTTTATCACGAGTATTGTTGGAAATGTCAATGCTTATATGAATTCTGCTCAAGAGGAGGACCAAACCGATGATTCCAATACTTTGATTAATCATTCAACTAAGTATGCTTCATGTTATTTGTTTATTGCTTAAAATTTTCAAAAAAGGTAAGATAATGAAATACTTACAGAAAATAGTACAGAAATAGAAATTTTTTAAAATTATATTCAAAAAGGTGCAAAGCAAGCAAATGTATTTTTTTAAAGTGAAATTATCTACAATTGAATTCTTGAAAGTATCTACAATTTATGTATATTTTCTGTTACAATATTTTCTTATTAAGAGTTTTATATCATTATATCAATCATTCGTTGATCTGTATGTTCATTATGATCATACCAGTAGCTGTGGCAACACAGTTTACTGCATTTCATGTTTTGATAGTTAAATTTTATTTTGGAGTAAATAGAAGAAATAAAAAAATTCAAGCAGTTTTAGGATTGATATAATACTACCATATTATTTTGCTATAGTTGTAATTAGTAATTTTTTCATTTTAAAAATTTTATTTTTTACAGGTACAATACAACAAATTATATCTTTCTATGGTACATTCAGTTTTAAAAACTCCTTACTTTTATTTTTCCTATTCTTATGATATTAGCCATACTTTACAAAGACTTCATAATACAAGTCCTGATTTTGTACAAATGCCTTTATTCCAAAGGGTAAGTACTGTTTATATCAATATTTAATCCATTGTTGATTTTTTATATCTAAAATTGTAAACTTTGCTAAGATCTATGAGCCAGTACAGGTGCCAAATGTACCAAAACTGCAGATTACTGTGCCAGAATGGATTCCTACAATTTTATGATACAACCTAATATGTGCATGGGCAATATTTGTTTGCAGTTATAATAACCCTTGAAACTTTTAAGGGGACTCCTTCCGCATCATATTGAAAACGAGCTCTAATGTTAAGTCTGTGGAAAAATTTTAAAACATGTTTTTCAAGTTCTACTATAACTAGACCTTCACTTCTTGTAAGTTTTCATAATGCACATAATAATTTATTCTGTTTTGAAATTTATTTTTAAAATTATTTTAACTATTTTTAAATTGGCTCAGTAATTTGATAATATGCTTAAAACATTAATAACTTAAAAAAGGTAAAGGATTTAGAAATTTTAAAAACAGACTTCTGTTGTAAATATATTTATAAATGCCATCACACACACAAATTTTTTATTTACTTCATCTATGATAGAATTTTTTTATTTCTATACAGAAAACGTACAATTTTTCGCAAAAATTAGCAGCGCCAACATGGCTATTAAATACTTGGTTGTTTGAATAATCAATCCAATCAATTGCATGCTTTAGTCAAGTTACTCCTCACACACTAAAATTTGAAGTTTGGTTTTTCACAGTTCTATGAGATAATTTGTTTGTTTCCTTCCCTCATCCCCAGCAAACGATGCGGGTGTTCCTAGTATCCAGTATCTTCCTGTAAAAATATGCTTCAAAATTAGCGCGAGAAAGGACATTTCTTTCCCCTTTTCCATATACAAAAGGCTCTGAGGATTTCCCAGTGATGAGTCTTTATCCTGGTCCTGCAGTAATTTTCACGAAAAATGATAGGCTTATATGGGACGTTATATGTATTGACTTTTAAACAGCTAAATCTATTGAAAACATTTATACATTTCTCATGTAGTGAACTTTTTTAATTCTTTATTTATATTTTACTGTAATTTTTCAAGAAGTATATCTACATGATGTGATATTGTGATTCATAGCTATAGACATTGCATAGTTCTCCAATTCCTTATATATATATATATATATATATATATATATATATATATATTGATTTTGAGATAATTTATGCTAAATTTTGGTTTCTTGGTAAGTAAAAGCATTCCTTTCTAAATCGGAATATGTATCAGTTTCGATGATGTTTGGGACAATAATAAATATGTTCATTGTCCTTACACAATTTAAAATTTTAGGAAGAATATCACTCTTATTAGTTAATATGAAACTTGTAAAGTGTAGGAAATTGAGAAACACTCTTGAACAAATGTGTTACAGAAGATTCTCAAACTATCAAAAATATCACTTTTATTAATTCAAATATGACATCAATGCCCCAAAATTAAATCTTTCAAAATATATTCTAGTATTTAAAAAATGCATGTGTTGTGGGTCATTGCATGCATTTTTAGTTTTCTATAAATCAAAAATTTGACATGCATTAAATATAATACATTTGTAAAATTGTATCCTTTTTTTATTCTCGGTAGGAATATATCACACTTCCTACGAACTTTATATTACTGGTATCGAATGGTTCGGTGGATATTATGTATGGGATCGATAGGACAATCTGGAAAATTTATTTTAAAAAAGCTTTAAATGCGACTTTTGAAAAGTCAAGTATTTGTTGAAATCTCCATATTCTATAATTTTTTTTTGAAATTCATCCTATTTTTTATTAATAAAATCTTATACCTATAAACAATCTAGTAATTTTTGATAAATTTACTTTCCAAAAGTTTTATAAAATCTGTCACTTCAGATTTTCTTTCACAAAACAAGGGTTTTTATTAATTATTCAGATTATCATTAGCATTTTATAGTCCCTTAATTAATCTACTCAATTACAAGAATAGACCTAAAAATTTGATTTACTTTTAATCTACCTATACCAGTCCAGTTTGATTTTTTAAATATCCATGGTAAATCAAATATTTATAAAGCATCTTTTTTCCTCAGCAATGTAGTGTGAAATATCAACAGGAAAAACAAAAAATTTAACTTAGTATTTTATATATTATAACATCACCATTATTGCTTGCATATGGAATTCCAGATGTTGGGGGAAAACTTGGATATAAATTGCAAGACCTTTTGAGGGCTGGGATTACACGTAGCTTCAATTACAGCTAGGTCAACCACATGTAGATCTTGGACTTACGTGTGGTTGCCTCAAGCACACTTCCGTTCTGGATACATTCAAATTTTATGACTTTCGGACACAAAAAGCTGGAATCTCTCACTGCTGCCAGAAGGAAACTTGCTCGGAAGAAAATGGTTCGCTCAAAAGGGGGAAGAAATGTTGTCTTGTGCCAGCTAGACTGGACACATGGGGTGCGCTGCTCCACGGGGGAAGAAATCGATCAAGTGCTGTCCGAAAGTCTCATTCTGAAACACTCTTAAAAGACTTCTATACAAGTTTTTATTTATTGCCTTGTACATTTTATTTGCAGCATATGCAAGTGGAAGTTTAGAAAATTATCTTTATTTAGCTACTTTTAATATTTTTATGGAAAAGTAAAGTTAATACCAGCAAATAATAAAAATGCAAAATATGTGGTATAAAACATTTTCATTTGTTGATGTTTTAAAACATTTTTTATGACGAAATCAGTTCAAAAAGGAATTACTGGGATGCAAAAATACATTTTACAAAATATATATAATTCCACTATTGAATTTAGTATCACAGTACTTATAATTTTTGAAAATTAGAAAAGGATAAAAATAAAGGTGATGGCTGAACTGCCTTTTCGTCTTCTGCATGCGAACAGAGATCGGATTCAACTACCAAGCAAATAGGTCTGCTTACGGGATTTACTTAGCCATGAAAAAGAGTAAAGTAGGCTCATCACGCATGCACTTTCCCACCTTGACCTTAGAGTAGTAGTGTAATGTCTTTAGGAATCAACTAGGATTGCTCTTTTCTCATTCAGTTTGCCTTGCAATATGTATATAAATATATGAGAAAAATCTTAAGAACTGTCTTTTCAAAATTTAAAAAGTAGATTATTGTGTGTTGAAAATGGTTAGAAATATTCAAAAAACATTTTTATTTCAAGTGCGAAAACGATTAAAAAATTGAAATCAAATGAAGAAAACACTTTTAAATGAAGCACAAAAATTAAAAACAATGATATATATAAAAATGCTTTAACCCTTTGTGGCGCAATATTTTTTTTTAAATTTTAAACTAAAGAATTATAAAAAGTGAATGTTATGATCCCACAGACAAAATAATATATGAATTTAATAAAATCTACATCTACCCATTTATCTGTGGGTGGTGGTGGCATAGCGCGTCTAGGACCTTGATACTTACTGAGTTAGCAGGGGGAAAAAACTTACCTTGTTTCGTATGCGCTTTCAATAAATGATGATTATTGCAAACTTCTTAGATAGTTTGTATCTAAAATGCAGTATATTATTTTTTTACAATATTTTACAAAGTAAGAAGTGTAGTAAAAGTGAAAAATTAAACATTTATATAATTTAGTTGCTATAAAAACACGTCGATACTGAATTTAGAATCCTCATTTAGCAGGTACAGTTTTTAAATGTGTGTTAGAAAGAAGTTATTTCTTGTGAAACTGTTCAAAGCATCTTTATCTTTTTGATGCATGCCTAAACCAACATTGCAAGTTTCACACGTATCTTGTTCTGTGAGGTTTCTCCTTTGTGCTTTACATAAAATGCGCTGCAGTGGTTTGCATTTTATTGGCATGTGTTCAGCATTCTTTAATCTTTTTTGTTCTGGAACATGAGGTTTGTGGCTTTTATACATGCGGAGCTTGATATTTTTATTTTGGGGGAACAGATCCTTTATTTCCCATTGAAATCAAACTGATGATGTCCATTCTGAATAACTTTAGTACTTTAGTTTGGATCACTTTCTGGAAGCATTCGATATATAATAAAGGAATTTACAATAGTGACATCAATAAAATGGAAGAAATTGATGCCACCATTTTTTACTTTTCGATCAATTTCATATAAACTTTTAAATTGATCAAATAGTCCCTATACCCATATTTTGATTGTAATCCTTTTCTTCAAATAAAGCCAATGCCTCAGCTATTCCAAGCCCTTTGCGACGCATTTAAATTTGAACAGTAGAGAAAATATTTACACACAGTTAAAATATATTGCTATTAATTATTTTAAATTTAAATAAAACTTTAAGTAAATACTATTTTAGAAATATATATATATATATATATATATATATATATATATTTACATTAAATTTAAAACACACAAAATACTATTAAATAAAAATTTCCATACTAGCCTGGGAGCAAAACGCAGCATTCAACGCAAAAAAATCTGCAACAGAAATAGCGAAAGCACATGTTCACTGGGGATATAAATGCACATGTTGTTTACAAGTAAAATGACCATGTGATTCAAATCCCCCTTCCCCACACTCCCTAAGCACTCTAATTCCCAATCATGTATACTGACCATGTTTATATAGTCTGCTGTTCAGCAAAGTCATGTGTTCTAGCTGTGCGGTGGTTTGCGAGTGCAACCACCAGGAATTTCCCTCAAAAAAAGGGAAAGTTTTTTACGTATCTAGTTCAAACTACTGCTACATTTATATTGTTTAGGACAGACATGACGGTATAGGAAGAAAAAATTTCTGATATTATTATTATTTATATTAAAAAGTACGTTATTTTGTGTTGTTAAAAATAGACATTAAATAACGACATATTGAAGGAGTCCCGACCTGAAATTAATTTGGTGCTGTCATCTGTTAGTGTTATTTAAAAGTAAAAGATATAAAATCTATAAAATTTAAGTGAAAAATCATTGAAAAGAAATTAAGAAAAAACATTGAAAATTGGTGGTTTCATATGACCATGAGGTTAATAGGAGAATATAAATTTGAGGTTGATGGAGAAGTACTTATTTACTTATATACCTAAAAATGAGAAAATTGTATAGCTAAATTTTCGCTTGATAATTTTAAAATGAACATTATAAGATAATTATCTTCAAAATTTTATGACTTTTGACGAGTTAAAATGAGAATAAATATGCTAAGAGTTAATATAAAAAATATTTAAAGATGTTATAAATTTGGCTGCAAGCTTGGAGCTTTGATGTTGGATACCTGGAGTTCTAAAATTTTGTTACAAATGAAGAAAATTTAAGAAATTTGAAAATGGTATGTACATTGAATTTAGATGAAATGTAAGACTCTAAACTATTTTATGACATTTTGACAAATGAAATATTCAGAACACTTTGTAACATTTATGATTTTATTGAGAAACATATTTTATTTTAATTAGTTAAGTGGTTAAAAAAATAATAAAAATTATAAATAAATAAATAAAAGTTATACATTTGCTTATTCCCAAAGTGAAGATTATTTAACTCTTATTTAAAGACTCCATTTTTCTTGAGGTGAATTCATTTCTTCAGATACGAATGATGATATCGCCATATTTAAACTAAAAAATAGGAATTATGTACTAAGTTATATTGCTTTTAAAGTTTGCTTAGAAATATATGAAGAAACAATGTCGTGATGCCTGATCAATCCCAATAGAGAGGTAGACTTTCCATTCCTAAAAAATCATCAATAGATATTATAAACCAAATGTACAGAATTTTCCGTTAATTTTGTATCAAAATATTTAATAAAGGAAGAAATGTTATTGCAAAGTTTATAAATAAACCACATTATTTTCTTCTTCTTTCTTATCCGCTGGTCTGAATCAGACCAGGTTCATGACATCCTTCGCCTTCAAAGAATCGAGGACAACCCCAGGGCTGTATAAAAGTTCACGTTTTGAAAAGCCAATGCAGTTCAGCAGGTGTTCTGAACTGGCTTCGTTAGTATTGCATGAAGTGCAGATGGGAAAGATTTGTTTGCCCTGGGAGAACCGTAGAGACTGAAGATGGACGGATCTGAGTCTAAGCCTCGAACGCGTCCCTTGGTAACCTGCGCGACGGACGATGCGGTATGTGAAACCAAAGGCGTCATGAACATGAAAGGGAAAGGGGGGCAGCTTCTGATGATAGTAGTTACCCTGAGCACCTAAGAAAGGCAGAAGTCCGACTTTGCTCGTTCACCTGCCTAACATTAGTTGGATAAAGTGGAATGGCCTTCACGTCTAGGGTGGCCCTACCAGGAGTATACACTCCCGACGTACTTCTCCCATTCCATCCAGATTCACCCCCTCGCCACGATGAGGCTGTTAGACAGGACTTTGAGGGGGATGTAATTTTCTTTTTTTTTTTTTTTTAAAGATAGAAGAAATTCGACATTTTTGTCCATTTGAAAATATTTATTAAAGTGAAGTACTGAGAGAGAAGCGCAACTGTTTTGCTTTCTCATAAGGCCCATTAAAAAAGAATCAAAGCAAATTGAAATTATATCAAGAAAAATAAAATAAGTATATTTTATATTTTTAATTTAATTTAAACATTGATATTAAGTTTTGATCATTTAATGAATAATAACAAAATTGTTACATTTTTTATGCATCTGTATAACTTTTCTGCTGAACTCTAAAAGTAAATAAAATAATATTTCTTAAAATCTCCAAGCAGAGCTTTTTCTCTCTCATTGCTTGACTAAACCCATAATGGACATTTCCTGTGTCAAATTTGAGAAGCATTTGAGCCAGCCCTACTTTTTCCTCACCCCTAAGATTTACAGACATACAGTTCCAGGAAGGAACACCCTGAGGCGAGAGGGGACAAACAGTCTTCAAGACAAACTGACCACATATGCGGACAAAATCTGCATCAAAACATGCTAAAGGAAATTAGGATGCGGGGTATAATGTCTAAGTTATCCCTATTGCGGTTAAGCAGTCTCCGATTCATTCCCCACTTACAATTTGTCCCCCATTGAGTTAGGGACTACTTTTTCTTTGTAAACAGGTGCTTTGGTGCAGCCTATGAGTTTAAATTCACCAATCAGCTCTTTCAGTCTTTGTAAAAGGGACTGCCCCCAAACAACTGCGCTAGATGGGACTGAAGCTCGTTTCTAGATTTATTTTGAGGAAGGAGTCCCCTTAATGCTTGTGTTTGAAGTTGCGACTTGGAAAGTTAAGTTTTATTTTCAAAGTGAATAAAATTCCAACATTTGAATTTTCATATTTGTGTGAAACTAGTGTATGGTATGGATGTTAATAAGCTGAATAATTGATTTTTTTTTAATATAAAGTGTTGCTTACGTTGCTTACATTATTGATTTAACTTTATTGCCCAGTTTTATGCTGTGTATTACCAAAGTTACTTATGGTATATTTTTAAAGTGTTTGTATTCTTTTGAATACATAAAAGAAAATAATTTTAAAAATTTTATGTATATTTTATTGAATGAGTAGAGAGGAATAGAGTATGGAATTAGTACTTTTCCATTATACCCTCGTAGTTGGAAAGAAACAAATTATTGTCATAAATATTCCATTTGTATGAATTGTGTATTGTTTAAAAAGGTTTGTGTTTTTAGAAACCACTAAAATAATACAAACATATTATATTTACATGTTATAAACTAAATAATTACCACTTATTTCCAAAACTTATTTAATTGGCAATGCTTATTTCTGACAGAAACTGTTTTGCAATCGCATTGGTGATTATGCATAAGTATATTTTCATGGTCCTTTTTTTAATGAAACAAATTAAATTTTGCTATAATTGGTGATTTTTCATATTTGGCTATTTTTTTCCCTTAATGCTCCTTTTAACCATCAAAATTGTCACTAAACAATCTTTTGATTGTTCTTTTGATCGATGATTAGCTGTAACTTTGTTCAGCATTTAATTTGTTTACCATTGTTTATTGTTATTTAGTCAATTTTGGCTCAGAAAAATTTGATTGGATTACATTTAATTTAAAATAAAATTTAGAGGGGTATATTAAAATCATATTTGCATTATATTATTTTTGCTTCTCTGCACGATCCTAATATTGTATAATGGAAAAGCCCCATGGGTTTTTATGGTCTTTTTAATATTTGTTTTATAATAAGTAATGTTTGTGAAATTACTTTCTAGTTATTAGTTTTGTAACATTTCTGTAATTAGTGAATATAAGAAATATTTCATATTTTGAAATCGAAAATAGTGCCAAATAGTGTTTTTCAATGTTCCAGTTTGAGTGCAGTTGGGAACTTGAAAACTGGATTTTGTATAAAGTAATTTAGATGAAGTTAATCTAGGTTTGCCAGATAACTAACATTTAGCATGAAAATTAGAAATTGTGCTTAACTTTTACTGTCTCATAGGATTTACCCAATTTCTTACTTTTAATTTAACTAGTTTTATATTAATTTTTACATAAAATATTATGTTTGATAATTGTTACACAATTTTCATTTTTGCAGGAATTAAAATCCATGTCTTATCTTTTTTATAAAAAATTTTTACCACTTTATTTCTTAATTTGAAATTATATTTTTATTACATCTCTATGTATTTATGCATTTCTTTTTTTATTTTATAAATTCATGTCTAACTCCCATTTTCTTCTAAGTAAATTTCTTTACATTTGAAAATGTCTTGTAAATTTAATTTTTCCCTTTTGTCATTGTTATTTTGCCATTAGTAAAACAAATTGAATTGTGACAAGAATGTTATATTAATGAAGAAAATAATTTCTATTTAAAATTTTCTTCCATGCAAAATTGAAACAAATTTTGCTAACAGTTTTTGATCATGTGGTTTAATTTCCTATGCAATTTTTATTTAATAATGCAGCAAACTTTTGATTATATGTGACTTTGTGAATTGCCAGTTCATAAATTGCATTGTTCAAAAATGCAAGACTTGTAGAGGCATTGGTCTTGTTTTTCAGCATCTCATGAGTTTGATTCCCTTCTTAAGCTTGGATGTTTGTGATGGCTTTGAATTCACTTTAAACTGGAGTTGAAAGTCTAATGCTTTGATTTGCAAACAATTACTGTTGAATATAAAACCATTTCAACAGTAAACCAAAGTGCTTTGCAAATTATGTTCAGTAACTAAATTCCCAAAACATATCAAATCTATTGTAAAAAAAGTGTGTAAAATGTGAAAAAAACAAGTAAATTTATAAGTTTTTAAGTATATAATTTTATTATTTTTTAAATAAGTATATTTATGTTACCTATTTTATGCTGTTTAAATTATCCAGGTGGATATTCATGTTAATTTATCATAATTTTGTTTGTTATCTTTAAAAGACATGCCACTTAATTTTTCAGATAACGAAATTATACCATAGCTTATAATAAATATTCTTTCTTAATCTGTACATCTAAAATTATTTCAAGTTATAATCTCATCGAATTGCTCATGAAATACTCCCTTTTTTGTGATTCTCGTTCAGTCAATAAAAAAATGTATTAAATAAGAAAATCATCTTTTAACAGTCAGCATTCGAAACATAATTACTAATATTTTTTTTAAATCTATAATTATGCATGAGAAAATCAATGCAATTTCATTTTTGAATTACGGTAGTTATTTTCATATTTCCCCAATAAAGTCAATAAATTTTTAAATTTTGTTGATGAATATTTATTAATTTTGTATTGTGTATTATTAATTTTGTTTTTGAAAATTTTTTGTTTTGTAAGGAAAATTATAATTTAGATTGGAAAATAAAATTGTAGATCTTTAATTACCTCACTCTTTTTATGATTTATTTTTAATCATTTAAGTTATATATTTTGCTTTTTATGTTTTTAGGCTGATCAGCGGTTTATTTGGAATTCCCATATCATGAGAGATTTCCTTGCACAGCAAGAAGTATGTACATTTACTCTAGCATGTTCTTTTAATCTTATGCACATAAGTAACTTCGAATTCACTTAACAAACTTTTTGGATTTCTATTGAGAACATTTCTAATTCCTTGAGTAAGGACAATGATTTTTCTTTTTTTTTTTTAATTTTGACTGATAATTTTATTTTTGAATACTTTGTTATCTTTAAAAAAATTTCTTATTGGCAATTAAGATTTTATTTATTAGTTTTCAGGGTAAATAATTTTAACTATATTTATTTCTAACATATGAAAAAGAGGTATTTCATACAGATTTCTTATGTAGTAGTAAAATTTAAACTTTCACGAATGTTAAAATTTTTTATAAACTTTAATGTTAAAAGGGATTAAGTTTGCTTTTAATGATTCACATTAGCCTGTAAAGATTTTTTTCATTGTTGTCATTTTTTATTTTCATAAAAACCTGTAATTTCAAGTTATTCCAAAGGAAATTTAAAACTAGATTCATTTTCATTTATTACATTAATAAATAATTTTGTCATGTTGCATATTTTTCAATTAAATTAAGAAAAGTTTTGCATGAGAAATTATGCATTTAAAAAATTTAGTTTTGTATTTTGGAATGTTTAAAAATTTGAATTAATGTAAAATAAATCAATGCAACAGAATAAAGTATCACGATGTTATTTAAACAAAATTTGTGTTCTTGTTTTATTATTTTATATCCTCTATATTTCACTTTTATTTTTTCCTATCATACTTTCTAATTGTAATTTCAATGTTTAGAATTCAAATTTGAATAAAAACAAATTTTTAAAACGTCTTTAAATTAATTTTTTGAAGGAAAAAAATTATAAAAAATGTATAGTTTACATTGTTATTGCATTATGTTTTCTATGTTATTAATATAATATTAGTGATTGTGAAATTTAAACGAGTTTATTTTATTATTAAATAATTTTAGATATAATCATCTAGTATAAAATTTATGAATATTTAAACTAAAAAAGTTCAAATTTTCTCGCTGAATTATTTTTCATTATATACTGGTATGCTGTAGTAATTGAAATATTGATCAGATATCCATGTTACACAATAAGTTACTTTTCTGTTAATAGTTGCATTTAGTTTGCAAATTAAATGATAAAATCTTAGACATCACATTTTCAGTCCTGTTTTTTAAAATGTCCACATCAAAACAAGCCATTAATGCTAGTCACCAAACTGTTGCTAACAACAATAAATAGGAAGTAGTTATCTCAAAATGGCAAATACATACCATGAAAAAAGGCATATTTATATTAATAAACTGCAAAATGTCTAAAAAGCAACCCATTGAATCTTTCTGAATCAAAAACTACCAATCGCAAATTTTATCGCTCACCAAAACATCACTGGTATCTTGATCCACTATGTTACATGTACCTGGACAAGGTTGATTAAATAAAAATCAAGAGTAATCAGAATATTTCTAAAACGTTCTTGAAAGCTATTTAATTATTCTAGGAGATAATTTTCTAATATTTCTTTACTAAACAGAATTCTCAAAAATTACATTGATCAACATAATTTTTTTCTCAAATCTAAAACAGTAATTCTAATGTAATTTTATATACTAAATCCAAATATGTAATTGGATCCCTTTCATCAGGCATAGTTTTCTTGTAAATTTCATTTGTATTTTTCTTTGTTTCTTGCAAATTAAGAATAAATTTAAATTATAGTAAGCCGAACAACACATATATAGCTGTTACTGTTTTTATTTTTGCTGTGATTTTATACTTATTTACTATTATATTACAATTTGTTTTAACTTTTATAAACTTTTCATTATACCAAGGAAGTATTTAAATCAAACAAACAACTTCTGCATCTGTTGAGAACTGGCATTCAAGTCTCAAAATCGAAATTTCACACCATTTGTGAAAAATTTGTATGATCTGTACTCTGATTGTAAACTAAAAATGAAGGAAAGGAGAGAATTGACCTTGCCTTTAAAGCAGGTAATTCATCAGAACCTCACTTTTTTCTCAACAAAATCTTAATGACCTTATAAGGGATTTAAATTTGTCGATATATATAAACAATCGGTGGAGCTTTTATGTTCCAGGCTCAAAGATTGGAATCTACTTAAAAAAGATGTATAGATATATGTTTATTGTAATCAATATAGTGATTTTGAAGACTACATCTCTAAAGAAGGCTATGTAACTTTTGTAATAATGTTTATACAGTATTGAAGGCTCTTGGATATCAACACCAGCCACAGGAGTGGAAGTTTTTTGTAGACTCGTTGAATGTTAGTTTGAAGGTTGTATTACTGAATAATGGAAATAAATTACTATCAATATCTTATACATGCTAGGTATATGAAAGAAACATAGAAATATGAAACTGTTAGGAAAAATTGAGTGCACTAAATATAACTTAGTCCTGTTATGGCTTCACCATGGCAAGAAGTTGTTCCTGGGAGGAGTGGGCAAAGTACGTCAGGAGTTTTTACTCCTGGTAGGGTCACCCAAGGCGTGAAGCCCACTCCATAATTCCCAGCTAACACTAACAGGCATGGAGCCAAGACAGTCTTCTTCCTCACAGTGCTCCAGTCCGAAGACTACCGAAGCTGCACTTTTTCTCCCTATGAATCAGTTTTCGATTTCCTTTCCGTCAACAGATTCCTAGATTTGGTCTGACTCCGTCAGACCCTTGGAGATAAACAACAACAGAATGTATGCAGGTACATAAAAGTAATATCTTTATTTTTAATTTTGCAGCTTGGAGGTACAAAATTTTGTATTTTGGTATGAACGGGACACACGAGGGGTAGGAAGTCTTATTACATAAGGAAGCAATGGCCTGAATGTGAATCTTATTCCAGGACATAAAAATGTATCAAATACTCTTTTAGTGATTCCCCAAAAGGAGTCTTTACCTTCCCTACATACAAAATGAGAGCTGATGAATAACTTTGTAAAAGATGGGGACAAAAGTTCTGTTGTCTTCATGTAACTGAAATCTAAATTTCCTAAAAAGAAGTGATGTAAAATTAAAGGAAGGAATGTTTATAGGACTGCAAATGAATCACCATACACTATTGAACTATTGAATCCATTGGAAAACAGTGTGGGTATCATACAAAAATATTTATTGTTAATTTCTTATCACTAATAAAGAAGAAAAGGATAAAGAAATATTGATATTCTTGCTTCATACAAAGCAATGTAGGGTAACATGTTCTTAAAATTTCACTATTTGGACTCAGATTTAGGCTTTTTACTGAAAATCTTGGGGCTATCTCTGATAACCATGCTGTCCTTTTTCATCAGGAAATTGCAACCATGTGAAAGAAGTGCAAAGGCAAGTGGAATCCCAATATGCTAGCCAACTACTGCATGACAGTGAAGAAAACATTCTAAATGTAAAAGATAAGAGAAAAATATACAACATTTTTTGTAAACCAGAATTATCTGAATATTTATCATTAAGTGTTTCCTAAGAATCAATTCTTTTAGAATTTTAAAAATGTGTCACAGAAACACATGCCTGATGGAACAAATTAATAAGAATTCATTTATACAGTTCTTGTGAAAGGAAATATTTTTTGTAGACCAGTGTATTTATTTTATTAATTTTTTGACCATTATTTTATTTTTCCTAATCATATATATATATGTGTATGTATATATATATGTATGTGTATATATGTATGTGTATATATATGTGTGTATATATATGTGTATGTATATATATGTGTATATATATATATATGTGTGTGTATATATATGTGTGTATATATATGTGTGTGTATATATATATGTATGTGTATGTATATATATATATATATGTATGTATAAATCAATGTTAATACTATGAGTAACAACTCAGCTATATATCATTTTATTTTACATTTTTAAGTATGAACTTTTAATTGAATACTATTGACCCTGTTAAAAATAGGAACTAACTTTTGGTTAAAAATTGTAATTTAGAAAAATATTTACTTTTGATTTCAGTAATCACTACTATATATACAATTTTTGCATTGTGAGATAGTTTCTTGTATATAAATCAGTTAAAAGTGAATCCATTAAGATGTAGAATGGTTGAAAATTTCCTTTAATGAACACTTAATATTTTTAAATGTTGAAATAGGGATTCCTTTTATCCATGTTCAAATTTAATTCTTATGTAGAGGAAAAAGTAATACATACTTTTATTTTTGAAATAAAGAGTTTTGGAATGGAATGTTACATCATAGAGAAGCAATTGTATAAGGAATTCAAAAATAAATTAGAATTAAAATTAATTACAAATGTCATAATAAAAATTTGAAGTCAGAAATGTTTTTTCTTTTTCCATTAAAAAGATATCTATGTTCTGATAATAAGTTTCATTTCATTCCTTGCAACTATATTCAATTCAATCCCATACAAAAACTTGCCCAGCAAGCAATAAATATTTTATGTATATAGATATATTCCTTAGTACTCAAGTATTTTTAATTAAAGTATTAATTATATTAAGCTTATTAATGTATATGATTTTAAACATTTGATTTTGTAATTCAGGAAAACTCTCTAAGAATGTATCTAATTTATTTATAATTAATTTTTAATCTTAATTATTCATCATGTAGCATATTAGATATATATGCTGTAACTAGTCTAATTTAATTTTCACTTTATATTAATGTTTATTTTTAATTTATTTTACATCTTATTTTTCAGCTTCAAAATTATTGGCTTCCTGTAATACATGGTTGTATCCTTATTTTAAATTTTTCTCCAAGAAAAATTTAACACATGCAATCGCTTTTTTTAAATTAAAGGTGTTTGAGAAGTATATTTATTTTTTTCCTATGTGTTTTCCTATTCCAAAATACATTTCCACCTCTATGACTATGTATATCACACTTTAATATTTTTTATTAAAACGTTCATACTTAATAGTTTTAAAAATATTCTTGAAATTTTTTGAAGCAATTGTGAATTGATTTTATTACAATGAAAATAAGATATCTTGATAAAGGATATTGTTATTTATTAAGAAATTTGTTGAGATTTATAAAGTGATATGAAGGATGTATTACTTTGAATTATTTTTGATATTGGCTGTGTTTAATTGTAACACTGCAAAAAAGCTACTTTATTCAAGATTGTTCATTTTTGTTTTGAATATCTTTATGTAAAAAATGATTAAATGATTTCAGTTATTTGCAATTTTGTTTCGTTATCAAAAGTATAATTTCTACTTATTTTCAGAAAATTTCTAATAATTAATTATTTAAAATGCTGAAATTATTACAAATCATCTCTAATTAGTTAATCTTTGATAAAAAGTGTTATCTTTATTCATTTCATTGTAAAAGAAATTACAATGAAAATATGATATTTATGATACTATGAAAATATGAATTTAAATGCTGTTTAAGAATCTTAAACAGCATTCAAATTTTTTGTAATCATTTTGATTAATTATGGCAGTTTTTAATCCTATGTATTCCTCTTTTTATTAAAGTTTTGCAACTTCAATCAACATTGCTAAAAAAGTGTTTATCTTCTGAAGTTTTATCCAAGTAATGTTTATAACTAAAATCATCTTGCCAACAGATTATCACTTAAAGCTTATTTGTGATAATCATACGAAGTACTAATCATTTAAAAATATGTTTTTATTATTATTTTAAAACTTGCAAGCCTTTTTGCTGAAAACTGTGCTCATTTTTTGTCACAAGAAAAGGCAAAGTTTATGTTAAAAATGGAAGCATGCAAAAAAAAAAATTTACAACACTATAGATAAGAAGTATATTTCTGCTTTGTATGTGCTCATCCATAATTATTGTTTGAAAACTAATTTTGTTTCTGTGGAATATGTAAATGTGTCCTATGGAAAATGTGCAATTGATATACTTTGTACTAAATATCCTAATATTAATTTTCTTGGACTTGCTTCACTTAATTGCTCTACTTTCTGTGAAAAACTCTCCTAACCCAAGAAAGTTCATGCATTAAAAGCTGTATTACTCAAGATTTGACTTCATGCAACCATCTCAATATTACCTATGACTCAATCTTTACTAGTGATTACACTTAGGAAAGCTTATTTAATGAATTTATAATACAAAGTTCAAGTTATAATTGTGATAAAATAAAATTTTTAAGTTGCTAATCATGTATGCTATCATTTCTAAGATTGTTAGAAATAAAAAAAAAATGAAAAATCCAATGTATTAAAATATTATTGCTGAATTTAAATTCACACATTATCACAAATCAAAAATGGGCATTTAGAAAAAAATATTAATAAATAACATATTTATTAAATAATTTTAAAAAAATACACTTTTTGCAATTTTTTAACTTATTTATCTTTTTTGTTTAATGTCCTTGATTTAATTTAGTTATTACAATCAAACAATGCACAATAAACCAGAAATCATTTTCTTGGATTTTGATATCACGTAGAAGTTGCTTACGTGCAGGAACTCGTTTCTTTATGAGAGGTTTAGATTCTGAAGGACATGCTGCAAATTTTGTAGAAACAGAACAAATCATTGAATATGAAGGCAATAAAAGTTCATTTGTTCAAGTAAGACATTTTTGTTAGTTTAAAATTTTAGTCTAATTGAAAAAAAAAATTTATGTTGAATGAAATATCACGTTACAATACTGCAGTTTTCTTGCACATTTAAATTCCCAAATATCTTACTACATATTTTCAAATGATGTGTGATCTTTGTTAATTGCAATCAAATAATCAATATTACAGTCTTCATTTCAACTGTATATGAATTTAACTTTTTTCAAAGAAACTGTTTATTTGGAATTTCTTTTATCTGTAAGTCCTAATTCAACCAATCTTTATGTGCAAAATATAACCTTAGACTTCAAAATTTTAACATCCATATGATTGAGGAACAGAGCAAGTTATTAATTTTGTTATGTGTTGTGTTCATTTATTTAATTTTTTCATTCATATAGTTTTTATTAGTGTTTTTATTAATTTGATTTTTATTTCAAAACTAAATTTCTATCTCAGAATTTGTTATGATAGTTCTCTCAGTAAAATTTTGATCATAATGTGATTGAAATTTTGTATATAACATTTTGCATCTTTTTAAAAATTTTAATTTGCTTATCTACTTGTTTTTATCGTAAAACCACTTCTAACTAATATTTATTTCCTTAGATTATCAATGAATGAAATTTAAAATTTTTGAAGCTAACATGTTTGTAGTGTTATCAGTTCATTTTTCTCACCTCTTATTTAAAATTTTGCTAAGAAGTAATATTCTACAAACTTTATTTTTGTTGTTGAAAATTTTTATTTAAGTATTAAAATCTTGCAAATTTTACTCGTTAATTGTTGTTTGCTATTTTTATCAATTTATATAAATATGAATAAAAATGTTTCAAATTTATGTAAATCGTGAATTGAATATTACAGACTAGGGGCTCTATTCCTTTATTTTGGAACCAACTTCCAAATCTAAAGTATAAACCAAAACCAGCTTTGACTAATCATAATCATGTAAGTTCTCATTTGAGTTCATAGCTTTTACTTGTATTTGTAAAATATTTGCATATTGATGTTTTCGTACTTTCTAATTTATTTTTTAGTTAGATGGTTTCCAAAGGCATTTTGATAATCAAATATATAATTATGGGCCTCAAGTTGTTGTGAATTTGGTAAGTTGGAGTTATTTTATGATACTTATAAAAATTCTTATAAAAGTGTATAAATTACAACAATCAGATAATAATGAATATTAATTTATTACCTGTATAAATTAATAGTATGAATCTGATATATTTTCATTAATATATTTTTAAATATTTATTTTCAATAAAGAGATTTTTCTCTTTGAAGAATTTTAAAAGTAAAATAGTCTGATTATTAACTGAGCAGAAAAGTAAAAGTAAAATATATAAAATTTGAGTATTAGAATTTTTTGAGTTTAGGAAGATCAGATTGCTCTATTAACATGTTATGTCAATAATTTTATTATTAATAATTTATATAATTTATTAAATTTCACTAGAATTATTAATAAATTAAAATAAATTATACAATCTATAACTAAATTGGTTAAGATAACTTATAGAATTTGTAAATCATAAACTTATAAAATTAATTATAAAATATAAGTTCTTTGATTTTTCACTTTTCTTACTATAATTTTGAATATTTATTAAGTTTTAAAATGTATGAAATACTAATTCATTGGGAAAGAATGATGAAACAATGTATGTAAATCACTTCATGACTTGTCTGAAATTAATGATATTTTATATTTTAAAAATACTAGGGGCAATTAAAAAAATTGTATGGATAGTTGTAAAATAAACTAAAGTGCAAAGCTTTGCTGAAAAGTTTTTCTGACAGAATTTTCTCCACTTAACATGCAAGTCTTATGGCAAATGTGGTGTTTTCAAATTAACTACCTAATGATTCTGGTATAAATAATAGTTCATTTTAATGATATTAATGAGAGAGTGAGAGAATATGAATGTTTATGTTATGAATGTTATTGTTATCACTAAGGCTCTTAAGCTTATAGTGGTCTAGGGTTATGACTGCTCTGTTCCAAGAAATAAATCGTCTAAAGAGGTAAACAAGTTTGTGCGTGTTTGTCTTATTCCTGTCAGTGCTTGCTTAAATCCTATATAAAAGCTCGTAATTTTTCTTATGTTTTCATTAGTGGCTGTGCGCGCTATCTTTAAACGAGTATTTAAGTTCAACACTTTATTTACATATTTTTGAAAAAAAAAAGCAATGTCGCAAGCAAAAAAGGAGAAACGGTGATACAGTTCAGAATATATTAAATATGGATTCATATAAAATTCGACAAACCCATCTTTGCCTTTGTGCCTTCTTTGTTCAAAAACATTTTCAAACGAAGCAATGAAGCTTTCAAGACTTTAAGATCATTTAAATAAAATGCATCCTGATAAGAAGAACAAAAATGTAGCCTATTTTCAAGATCTGGAAAAGAAGCATAATGCTCAATCAAGTGTACCGAAACATTTTTCGATGGCTGCTAAGCAAGACAATGATGGACTTCTTGCTTCATACAGTATCTCTCTGTTAATTGCTCAAACAGGTAAACCACACGCCATCGGAGAAACGTTAATTTTACCGACAATAAAAGAAGTTATAACTACTGTACTTCATAAGCGATGGCAAATATTATTCGAAAAATTCCTTTGAGCAATAATTCTGTGCAAAGACAAATTGATGAAATGGCTGAAAACATTGAAGAGTCATTTTGCAATCATCTGAATACTAGTCAACTTTCAATTCAGTTAGATGAGTCCACTTTACCAACTAATGAAGCATTGTTGTTGTCTTACATGATGTTCACTAAAGATGAAAAAATATGTCAAGAACTTTTATTTGCTAAAAATTTAGAAACAGACACAAAAAGAGAAAACACTAGAAAAGTTTTGTGATGAAAAAGAAATTCCCTTGAAGAATATTATATCAGCTGCTACAGATGGTGCTCCAGCTATGACAGGGTGTCAAAAAGGCTTCATGTTAAAAAAAAAATTCCTAATGTGATTGCTGTACATTGCATTATTCATCGACAGCATTTAGTTGCTAGAAATTTAAGTGAACGACTGTTTCAATCATTGCAACATGACATCAGAGCAGTCAATAAAATCCGAAACAACTCTTTTAATTGACAGATTATTTAATCAGCTTTGTGTTGCTAATGATGAAGATCTCAACAGATTGATCTTTCACACAGAAGTGCATTGACTATGAAAAGGAAATTGTCTGACTCATTTTTACAATCTGTTTGACTCTGCCATAGAATTCTTGGAAAACAAAGACACAGCATGGCGCGAAAACCTCATCACATCAAAGAATGATATTGCATACCTGACAGACCTTTATACATTGTTTAATGATATGAATCTCCAACTTCAAGGCGATGACTTAAACTTAATAAAAACAAAAAATATCGTCGCTGCTTTTGTAGCCAAGTTGCTCTTACACAAGAAGAATATTGGCAGACCTTGAGTTCCATAATTTTTCCAATTTATCAGTATCCTGCAACAACAACGACTTGCTCATTTACTACCAACATTTGGAGAATTTTCACAATGATTTCATTGAAAGATTCCAGGACATTTTGAAATTGGAAACACCAGACTGGGTGTCAGATACTTTTTCAAATGTCAACATAGCAATATCACCCCAGCTGGAAGAAGTACTTATAGAACTGACAATGAATGAGGAAATAAAAATCAAATTTAAAAATGGCTACCAACAATTTTGACTAAAAGTGTCCATTCTGCAGTTGTACTCTGTATTGTGATCGATCGTTCAACAATTTTTTATATCATTCCCATCGTCATATTTGTGTGAACATGGATTTAGCGCTGTGACAACGCAGCTTTCTAAAAAGAGAAATCATTTTCAAGTTACCAAACGCCACGACTTAGGACTGTTTTTCGAGTAAAATCGAACCTGATATCAACAAACTTGTTGATAATCATCAAATTCATCCATCCCATTAGATTAGTTTAAGAACTAAAATTGATTACCTATTTTATTGTTTCTTTTTATTTAATTAAAATATATTATTAATATCATAAAGTTGCATTTTAATTGCTCTCGCTGGTAAAAATTTCTTGTTTAGAGTGTAACTTTAAACACCAGAACCGACTAATATAGCACACTATAACTAAATTAATCAAAGTAATGAAATTGTGGTTTTTAAGTTTTAGGAGTGTATAAAAAATGGGGGGCAATGAAAAATAATTAATTTTCAAAGGGGGCGATAGAAGAAATAAGTTTGAGAAACACTGATCTATAAAATGTCTTCCCAGAAAGCAGCAACACAGTTTATATTCTGTAAAAAGCCTTACAACAGCTGTCAGTAGTGGGGATCTACTTGCAGTATTATATCAATACAGCAATATTACAACCTACTTTTGTGCATTATAGATGCATACACAAAACAGTGATTCTAGGACTGCTGTTTCATGTGAATATTTTTGTTTTGTGAAACATTATCTTGATATGAAATTTTAATTGCTTGTTTTTTTTTATTTCTAATCATATTTGCTGTTACAAATTCTCTATTGAATTGTGTGTCTTAGGTTAATATTCTGGTAATTATTTGTTTTACATATCATTGTAATATATAAGTATACTCAAATAATGTACTCAGTTCTTGCTTTCAGATTGACCATAAAGGGGCTGAAAATAAATTAGAAAAAGCTTTAGCAGATGTAATACATTCCTGTGGAAACTCAAATATAAAGTAGGAATATTTTTTATTAGAATTTTGATTTTATATATTTTATTAATTAGACATTCTTCTGCATACTCAGAAAGCTAATGTTTTTACATTAAAGAATTCACTACCAGTAAGTTATCTTGCGTTTTGATAAAATTTCTGAACCAGCTTTAAAGAAAAATTGATTTTTGATTGATCTTTATGTATATCTAACATTGTTTCATTACTCTGATCTTTTCTACAATTGAGAAAGAAATGTTAATTTTTTAAATTAGTAAAAATTAATATTGTGTTCATCTATTTCCAAATATATCATAACTTTCACAAAGAATTTTTTTGTGATAGCTCAAATATGCTTATGTTTGCTTCTAATATTCAGTCATTGCATTATTCACCTAATTTCTCTGCATAATTATATTTGTAGTTAATCTAAACGATCATTTTGCTGCAGGTTGGTAGCTTATAAAAGTCATGCTTTAATCAGTGGTCTTTTGTACTATACTCTCAAACATGAGTAATTAAATAAATTAAAAACAAAAATTAGATACCATTTAACAAAAATATCTTTAATTCCAAGATTTAACCACAAGTTTCCTAATGTACTCATGTTAATTTTTTTCATTTCTTACCTAAAAAATGTTGTTCATTTGATGTATATGTACATATTTAAAATATTAGTTATATAAATTTAAGTGAGTGTCATCGAGTTTGTATTAGAGATTATGTTTACTATCATTTAGTTCACAAAATTTGTTATAATACTTTGTTTTGAGTAAAGTCTGTTTTCAATAACAATTTCAAAGAGTTCTATATTGAGCCACATGATTGTAAACTTCATTGTCTTGTAAAAGATTTATCCATTTTAAATTAAACCTAAATTATTTGTAATAATTTATTTTTACTAAGTATTAATTTTTAGAAAGATAAATCATTAAACATGTATTAAAATTTGTGAATGTATATGAAGTTGCATAGTATTAATTAGCTTTTACAAATATAGCATGTAAAATTAATACAGAACATTTTTCAGAAAAAATAATTAAAAAATGTAAAATTATTAGAGCTCCATAAAACTTTTTTATCTGCACTAAAATTGTTTTTTAATTTATCTATTATAGTAAAATACTGAACAAAATAACATTTTATGTTAAATTTTAGTTACATATTAACAATTATCTGAAATTTTTCAACAGCATTTAAAGATTTTCAATGAAAGTGTTCAAAGTCATCATTCTTAAATTCTTATTAATTAAAGCATTGTTATTTTATTTTTTTACTGTCTGAAATGTGCGTTTCAGATATGAATCATTTGATTTCCACCACGAATGCCGCAAAATGCGATGGGATCGTCTTTCAGTTTTAATGGATCATGTTCGTCAAGATCTTCTAGACCAAGGGTTAGAGTAATTATTCATATTTTTGGACAAAATAGATTAAATATACCATATAAAATTAAATATGAGTTCTGTATTTTAGGTACTTTATGATGTTACAAGATGGATCTGTACCTTGCTCTCAAGAAGGGGTTTTTCGTACAAATTGTATTGATTGCTTAGATCGTACCAATGTTGTTCAAAGTCTATTAGCTAGAGAATCACTCCAGTTACAACTTCAGGTATCTTTTATATATATATATATATATATATAGTATCATTTATGTAATATGATTGAAAACCAATTCTAATTTACAAAGGGTTTGTTTAGAAAGTATTTGAAAAATGTAGCTTAAAACTTTTAATTCTTATTTTTTTACTATTTTTTATTTACGAAATATATTTCATAAATAAAGAAAACATTATTTCATAAAAATTTACTGCAAATTTCGTTTTGATCAAAATTTTACTTAATATATTTTTTTAAATAAGCCTCGTCATGTCTTAATGATGGTTAATATCTTAATAGCAATAGATAACAAGTTTGATCCCAGATACTGTTGAACAATATGAGATATATATTCTGCTTTTGCAGGGATTTTCTTCATTACCGCATGGGAATAGAACTCTATGGCTAATCTTCCTAGAAGGCAGTTATGCTATTGATGTTTAAATGCTTTACAATAACCTTCGCCATCTGCAACTTGGTGTCAAATTTTTAAATAAAAGTTACTTTATTTTAATTAAATGTTTATAAAAGAAACTAGAATTGATGCATTAGTATAGTTTGAGAATTTTGATTTAAAGAAAGATTAGTATAACTATAAAAAAAATCCAAAAAGCCATATAACTTTGCAAATTTTTATAAAATTCTACTTTTTTTATAGATTTTAATACAGGTAGAGTTTTTAACAATCCATTCACAATTTAGCTGAAACAATGTTATTGATTAGTTTAGAAATGGTATAGATACTGAAATTTTGGATAGTAATAAATCATAAATTTAATATTAGTAACATGCTATTTGCTAAAATAAAGGATAAAGTTTTGCAATTCTTTGTCCAATGCAAATTATTAAAATATTTTGTGAACTAAAAGAATTTGGAAAAGATTAAAATATGAATTAAAAACATTTAATCATGTTTTTATAATGCTATGTTGGCCACTAATTACCATTTAACAACTTAAATATTTTGTAGCTTTTCTTAATCTAAATCCTTAATGAAAAAATTCTTTAATAGAAAGTATGTTTTGACTTCTTAAAATTTTATAAGATTTTATTTTCTTGTTTTTATTTTCCTTTATTTGTATCCCCAAATATTTTACTGTTAAAAAAATATTCACTTATGTAGGTCACTTTTGTCTTTTTTCTTTTCATTTTTTCTATATTGTTTTATTGTATTGATTTATTGACTTAAATTTATACTCATATTTTTTTACATGGCATTAAAAATCTGTCTTAAGTATGTAAGCTTTTTTCTCCTTTGTTTACTATAATTTATATTTATTCGCTTTAAAGAAAACTTTTATTTGTGAACAAAAATTCTAACAACTCTTATTTGCATATGATTTTTAAACAAAAGTATCATAGATTTTATGAATCTGCATGAAACAGCTGAAAAAATTTGTTACAAAATTTTGAACTTTTTTGTCATTATCAAACGAGATCTTGTGCACAAAAAAAGTTAGTACGGAATAATAAATCAAAAATCAAATGTTTAACTAAATGATCATACTATATATATATATAAATTTTGAAATTCATTGTGATAGAGAACTCTTTTTCTTATGTACAAATATTTTTCTTTAATATTGTGTTTTCTGTTTGGGAAGAGATACAATCACTCGTTGTATAACAAATTTTTTAATGAATTTTAACAATACTAGTCATGAATTTTATGCTACAACAAACTTTTTGTGGTTCATTTTTTTTGATTATAAAATAAAATTTATTTTTTGCTTGTGCTTAAATGTAAATGTTGTTGTCGTGTGCCAACTAGGCTGGCATTATGGGGTGTGCTGCTCCACTTTTCCAACTGAACTATATTTTGGTGTGGAGTCTAACTTCCTCAGTACACACTTGCCATAGGTACCAATTTATAAGGCAAGCAATTATTCATAACCCATTCATACATGGAAAGGACAAAGACAGAATAGACAGAAAGAGAAAGTATATCCATGCGCAAACTAAAATTCAAACCCTGGACCTCCCTATCCGCAGTCAGACTTGCTGGGCACTAGACAGGGTGGGCGCAAATGTAAATATTTTATGGTTTAAATATTATTCCGTATCATATCAATAGCACAAAAAGATGTTAATGATAAAAAATAAATAAGAAACTAGGAAATATACATAAAAATGCATTCCTTTTTTCCTGATATTGTATTTTGTTATCACTGTTGAAAAAGAAATAGTATTAAAATGTTACTATTAATTTAACTGGAAGGAAAGGACTTAATTTTTTCTACTATTTGTTCAAGCAATTACAAAACTGATAAAGGATTGTTTAAATATTTTATATTGTTCTGACAAAAAAGAAAAATATTTTTTTGACTCTTCTAATTTTAGACTATATTACAAATAGTAAAATAATGAAGATTGCTCTAAAATACGACAAAATAATGTAATCATGAATGGTAAGTGTTTTCTTTTGCTTGAAATTTTGCTATTTAAAGTAAAAAAAATAATGAACTTAATGAAAATATGAAAGTTACCATTATTATGATTTTAGTATATTTGTTTCTTACATATTATCTATGGATTGCATTACATGTTATTTCTCTAACTGTAATTACTAATACAGTTAATGAGCAAAATGATATTTGATAGAATCATGCAAGATTTAATGGTGAGCAATATAATGTAAAGCAATATTGATAAGATTAATGTATGGCATTTATGATCATAAATTATTATTTTTTATGAAAATTAATCATTTTGTACAAAAATTTTTACTTAGCAAATAACAATTTTAAAATAAAAGAAAACTTCCTTTGAAAGGTCCACTACTGAAAAATCTCCAATATTTTTTCAATGAAAATGAATTCACACTTCATTCAGAAAATTAATTCAGCATTTCTCAATGTTAATTAAACTGTCGATGTCAATAAATGAATAAAGAATGGATTCTTTATGTGTGTGAATTTTTTGATTGTTGTGTATGATAAGCATCCAAATATCTGTAAATTTTTAACACAATTTTTGATATTGATGATATTGATCAGAGTTATGTTAATAATTTCTTTCCAGAGTTGTTAAAGCATATTAATCTTTATCAAATGTAAATTCACAATTTGAAAATGATATCTCAATAATCATTTACATAGTGACTACAGAAAATACTTTCTTATCAAAGTTAATAGTTCAGTGTTATCCATATTTGTCATAATGATACTTAAATGTATAGAAATTCTTATTTTTTCCATTTCTTTTTTTAAAGCATTGATGTGTTGTGTTCAAAATTTTAATTTGGATTAAACATCATGTATGTATGGAAAAATCCAAACAAGTAGTAAATAGAGGTAGCTAGAGAAAAAAATCTTAAAGACTATGTTGAAACAATGTGATTAGAAAAATGTCAAAAAATGTATTAAAAAAAGATTAATGAATTTTAAAAAATTTTCCTGATTATCACTATGCTGCTCAAAAACTTTTATTTGATGTAACAAAGAAAATAGTCATTGACAAAAAAATGAATAGCATTAATATTGAATAAATAATGCTGCCTATGCCTCTAATGCATGGATTGGTTTTGTGAAAATAAGTAGAATTTTTTAATCAAATAATTACAGTATCAGCTAAAACTGAATATTATCTAATTTTAATTATCATAACGTCATTTTAAGTCTATTCCTAAATAGTAATTATTTGTATTTTTTAAAATTAAACTGTATAATAGTATTTTGCTCTATTGAAATAATCGATTCAAATAGATATGAAGAAGAGGTCTTGTATCTAAAAAAGAATCTTTAACACATTTTATTGATATTTGTAAAGTATTAAATTTATAATTTAAATTTTTTAATAATATTAAAAATATTATTTTATGTGATGTAACTTATGTATTTCATTTTTTTAAAAAAAATTATTTCCTGATACATTCTAATAAAATTCTGAAAGCAGAAGAGTATATTTTGAATAATGTAAAAAATTTCCATTTTTCCATATGTTCAATTGAACAACTGTCAATAAAATGTTTTTTCTCAAAAAGAAGTTGCTCATAATATAAGAAATGAACTTTTTCTTATTGACAATATTTTTATGTTTTTTATATTTTATAAGATTTCAAAAATGTATTTTCTCATGTAAGGTCATTTAAATTTTAACTACAACGTTTCTTTTATTATCTAATCTTATGGCTTCAAATTATTTTATAAGTTTTATTTTATTTATTATTTTCCTGGTTTTTATCTATAAAAAATGTGTTATGCAGATTTATATTTATCATGATACTCACACAAATATGCTTTGCTACTTTTTCAGAGACTATGTGTTCTAAATAAAGGTCAAAAACTTGAAGATCAAACATTATTTGAGTATATTTATAAAAATGGTAAATAATTTTTTAATTGTTGTAATAATTATATATAATAGAATAGCTGCCAACTCTACTGATTTTATCAGGAAACTCCTGAACTTTCATCATTTTTCCCAATTTCACTATAATGTATGACAATCGATTAATTTTTGGCAATTTCAGTGAAAAATTTAAAACAGTCAAAATCTTGTCTGAAAAAAGTCAATTGAATTGTTTTAGGAGCTTTAATAGTCAACAGGTGGTGCACTAATATAATGTATGTATTATATAGTATATTCTTTCACAGTTCCTTTATAAGGTTGATGAATATTTTATTAAAAAATTAAGATTAACACAAATCATTTGCAGAATGTATAATATTTCGCAGAATGTATTATATGTAATTCGCAGTGTGTTTATTGTGGTACTACTGTTTTAAACATTCTGATTCAAGTAAAAATGTCACTAGTAGTGTCTTCTGATTTATTCCCTAAAAATCAGTAGAATTTACTGATTTTTTCCCTGCAAGATTGGCAGGTATGTAATAGTATAAATATTTTTAGATTTTAGAATCAATTTTATTATGTATTCTATTAAACATTTTGATGAAAAGTATTCCTATTCATTTGGAACAAAAACTAAACTAAAATGTGAATTTTTTTATTTAACACTAATGAACTGTGTGTGATTATGACTCAACATCAAGAAATTCATTTATTATTTATGAGATTTTTATTATTAATTTAAAGATTCTTTTTTAGTTCGATTAAGAAAAAAATTCTAATTTCTTTATGAAGTGCTCTAAAGAAAGCTTTTAAAAAATTTGTTATAATATTTTGATATTCTTTAAAAAGTATATTTTAAAATTATATGTATGTATATACAGCAAACTAATTTTTTTTTAATGAATATCAAATACTTTGTGTTATAAAATTTCATGTTTTTAAAATTCTTCAACTTGCCCCTGAAAAAATTGCCTAGTGAAAAAATTATTGGTGACCATCTCTACTTTTGCCCCGGACTTCTTCTTCTTCTTAAAGTTGCGTTTGTATGTCATTGGGCACCTCTGCTTTTATCAGCATTTTGTACCACTTTAACTCCAAACCCAATGTTTCCTAGTTCCAGTTACTCAGGTCACCCACTTTATTAATAAAGTCCGATAACCCTTTAATGGAGTCTAGTTGTAATTCTCTAGTATGGATGGTGCCTGAAGAAGTTAAACTAGAGAGGGCAAGAGCCTTGCATTCGTAAATGATATGCTCTGCCGTTTCCTCTTAGCGTATGAAATTTCCAGCTGATAGGGTCTTGCTGAAACAGTCCCATCTGGTCAGAAAGTCAGTCTTGCTAGCGATAGCTTCCTGACTTTCATCAGAAGAAGAAGGTTTGGAGGTCATTTCTACCTCAAGTGAAGGATTCATTACTGCCCCTTTACTAAAATGCCTCTGAGTTCCCTTGTCTTTTTCAGCAAGGTGTACTTCAGAGGCTTCACCTGCAAATGCAGAAAGGTTTGTTATTTCTTGTGTCTTTTCAGCCACAAGATAACAATAATAAGCTCAGGTAATATAAGTCCACCCAGCATTGCCTGAGGGTTTTTTTTTTTTTTTTTTTTACTCTGTAATTAGAATGATGAAATTTAGTGTCTTAAAAATATACTGAATTTCATAATTACATACCAAATCACTTTTTTAAATCCAAAAATTTTTATATTGATATATCTTTGAATTTTGTATTCGGGTATAACTACTTTCATAGTTAAAGACCCTTTATTGTCTTGATTTGAAATTTAATATTAATGACACAAAAATTATAGAAAGTGAATTGTATGTTGTGTATGAAAACATTATTACTTATGAAGGAATTACTCTTAGAATATTATGATGATTATAAAAGTTTTTTTTTATATTTTATGCACCACATGTTTTTTATTTTACCATTATAATGTAAACATACTTTCTGCAGAAAGTCCTTGTGTGATAATAATCAATGACAAATCACCTTTTTATTCATTCCTAAAGTAAAAAAAAATGAACTGCATAAAATATAATAAATGTTTGATGTAATGAATATTATAAGAATACATTGTGTACAAAAAAAAACATGGTTTCCACTTTGAAAGTGATAAACAGAAATGGAATAATATGCAGATACTTACTTGTAGCCATATCTGGATGGAATATTAAACATACAAATATACTTGGACTGTTGAAGCACACCAAAGACTTCAATATAATTGCATATCTAAAGTCTTCAGTACAATTATATTTCAACTTCATTACTTACATTCTTTTTTAAAATGTATTTTGTTAACTACTTGAAATGTCAATATAATGCATTTTAAAAAAGAATGAATAATGAAATTGAAAATCATTAAGTTAATACAAGATGTAGTTCAAAATGTTTCACAGGTACTCGATTGGGCTTAGTAAAACGTATTCTAATCTTCTATTTGAAGTTAAAATATCTTTTAACGGTAATTTTGTCAATTCCAGGAAAATATGTTTATTCTTACTAACTTCCATTTTGGAGGAAGATGTTTTTTCCTTGTTAATTCTAAATTGTTTACTGATAGGTTTTACTGTGCCCTCCACCCATCATTTGTATTTCCATTTTAATTATGATAAATAAACTTGACCACAATGTTTCCAAAAATACTGAAAACTGAGTTGTCTAACTTTCAGCTGTCAACAAGCTGATATTTTGATGGTTCTAGAGGACTCTCTTCTGTAACAGTTGTGAATGTAGTGCCAGTTTGAAAGTGCAAAAGTAAGAAGGACTATCAAAATATTGAAGAATGGTCTTGAATTCAAACAGGCCGACATCTGAGTTACTAAGGTAGTAAATTCAGTATATGTCAATAGAAATGCTCCCATCACTCCCTGAGCATGGTATTTCATGGATTTGACTGCAGGTTCTTATAGTACTCCAAAATGGGAAACTGTAGGAGGAATGAAATGTCATTTCACATTTTGTGAATTAAAAATGCTTTAAATTTTTCAGGCACAATATGAATGATTGATAAATTTCCTTGCTGCCACCTATTAAATTTGTTCTACTATCACACTGACCGATAATCGCACGATACTACAGTCTCTTTCTTTTCCCTCCTTGATGGAAATCTTTCACAAGCTTTCGAATAAGCTAAGAGCTGAGGTTCAATAACTTCAAGGTATACAACTTTAACAGTGAAATAGATGAAAATAAAATATATACCATACAGGATTCCTGTTCATGACCAGAATTATGACTGAGTTATATTCCAAACCCATTTGATTAAACATTCTAGAAGATATAATTCTACATGCTTACAATTCAGTTATAATTTATTTGATAACTTGCACACAGTGTGAGTTATTAGTAACTTATTGTTTTAGTATATTTCTAAGTTTTGAAAGGAAAATTGGGAGTTAAGTTTAGCAATGTCTGATGAAAAGCATAGAAATGAAATGTTTCTCTTGAATAATGACTGTTTTTGATTATCTGATGGATGAGAAACATGAATTATGCCCTTCTTATGTATTTGCATTTTAAATGCTTATTGTAAACTTATTGAAAGTATGTTTGGCTTCAAAACTTTCCCCTGTTGCAGGCATAACATTTATTCAGGAAATACAGAGCACTAGATGATTCTTAATACACTGTATGTGGCTTTATTTAATGCACTTTTGTAAAAACTTAGCATGTAAGAGATTTCCAAGCAGCTAGTAAATCTTAATCAATAAGCGACTATATGAAGAAACTTCTATAATGACTATTCTAAAAAAATTAATCATCAACTTTTATAAGTTAATATGACAACTTTTTTTCTTCCTTAATTGTGTATTTAGATTTTTCAAACGAATTGTTGTCCCAAGTACTAAAATTCCACATAAATTTTGTTACACAAATATATAGGTGATGGAAATCTCATTAGTCACACTCAATTAATTCACAAAGTTGCAAATTTTTTGTGTTTAAGTAGCAGGATTAGAGTTTTGTGTTCAACATGGTTCCATTTCACATGTCTGGAACTTGATTTGGAATTTTCGATTCTCTATTGAAACTTGCAGAATAGAAGCCACCATCGATTTAGGATCAATCCAAAATAATGTGATAGTAGAGTTTGATTATACAAAACAATTGTTAGATGGAATGCTTAATTGCTTTTTTTTATTTAGTTAGCTAAAAGTTAGCTGACCATAATGAGTCCAGGTAAGAACTTCATTTTAAGTGATATTATTCTAGTTTTGGCACACAACAAAGATATTTTACTTCTGTATATGAACATAATTTAGCATAAATAACTGCACAAAAATCCTTTTTAGATTACATATACATTTGAATCACCAATTACATGTAATTTTATTGTGTAAAAATGCTCAATAATTATAAATCAAATTTCTTAAATTCTGAGTAAGAGATCAATTCCTCATAAAATTCAACCCAACTATTGGCTTTCTGTTGCTTAATGATCATCTCATTCTAAATTGTCTATTACAATTCTTGTAAAAATACTTTAGTAAATAATGACCAACCACAGAATATTTTTCAAAAGAAATTTATGAGTTCACATTCCTGTTTTCTAAATCTCATTTATTTCCTTACAAATAAATAGCTTAAGTATTAAGCAGAAGTGACTACTTTTCACACACATCATTTTCTCTTTTACAAACAAAATTTAAAAATAAAATAAAATTTAAAAATTTTGTGTATTGCTGTGAAAATCTTGTGATTGGAAATTATACTTAATTATTGTTTATGCAATAATTATTGTAATTAAATACTGTATTTCTAAAATTTTAGTTAATGTTTTTATTAATTTCTCACATTAAGTATATATTTTTAGCTTGGGCAGATAATGCAGATATTGTTAGTATACAGTATGCTGGTACTGGTGCCCTGAAAACAGACTTTACAAGGTAATCAAGAAAAATGGTTTTGAAATTTCTAATTTTATTTAAATATTCTGTTGTTGTTGTTTTACTAATCCCAGTTGGTGTAGCAGAGCTACACCAACTCCATAAAACCAAAAATGTCCAAAAAGTCTAAAAACAGTAAAGGGTCCTTCAAAATCTCACAAGCAGTAAAATTTAGGCACTTGAGAATATGTTTGGGGGAAGCCTGTGCGGCCTTACACCAGTGACACTCAGTAAAGAGTTTCCGACCCTGCTAGAAGGTGAGGGAACTAATGTGACCACTGAAAAAGCGAGATAGAGCCATCTGCTGCTTCCTAGAAATATTTAGAATGTGAGTCCAACGTGGTCGCACTCCAAAGTACCAAGTGTGAACTGGAGGGGTTCTCCAAAGGGCATTGGTTTCCATTTTCTTTGTTGAGGAGATTTCAGGAAAAGTTAGACAAGTATTATTATGCAATGCAGCCACAGAGGCAGATATGGCCAAGGTATCAGCAATTTCATTCCCCTCCAAGCCAACATGGGAAGGAACCCATTGGAAGTAGATAGTGTGTCCTGAAGAAAGTCAACTGACAAGTTCCAGGATTTTCAGGCTAATCTTATCCCCAACAGACGTCCAACAAGAGAGGTGCTGTATAGAGGCACGGCTATCCGTTAAAATCCATAAAGTCATGTCAATAAAATTTATTCCCTCATAAATAGCAATGAGTTCCGACCTGAACACAGAACAGTTGTCGGCATTCTTAATCTTTATGTCTATTATATTATTTGGTATTTAAATATTCTAATCTAAAGTATTATTTATATTTGATGTAATCCTTAAAATTTATCTTTTATTTATAATTGTTTTTTAAATAGCTTATTTCTGCATCAATTTTGTAACTACTTTTAGATTTTTTATACCTTTTTAATTAATTTTTATTAGAAAATGTCATTGCAGCATATGTTAACTCTCAATGCTGTTGAGTAGTATTTTGATAGTAGTATGAGAGTAGTATTTTGATATCTTGCCAAAACTCTTTGCATTTATTAACATTATTTAGTTATTTTAATAAAAATAATTAGAAACATGTTTGAATTCTGCTTTAATTTTTCTATTTTTAAGAAATCATTCATTTAAATCAAAAGTTTGCATTAATTCAAATACTGGAAATTTAATTATCAAGAGCAAAGTACTGTAAATACAAACAACTTATTTAGATTTAAAAAAATTAAATTGAAAATCACCATAGTTTACGCAAATAGCATTAATAATAATTAAGTTGAAAACATTTAATTTAGTTTAATATGTTTAAATAGTTAATGCAACAAAACTTTGAGAAATGATATTATTACTAATTAGAATTTATTAAATAAGAGATGTTTTAAAATGACTAAATCAATTATTACTAATTGTCTAAAAATAAATAGAAAAAATAGTTTCTCTATATATCTAAATATTTTATTAAAATAATCCTTTTATAACACTTAGAAAATGTGCTTTGAGTTTCTTAAATTAAGACCAGAAATATTTTTGTAGTATTTGTTTTCTTCCAGTTCCATCTGTGTATGTTCCACTTTAATTGATTCTTAAAAAAATGAATTATTTACTTTTATGTATGTGTGTCTATTCTTGTTTGCAGTAATTTATTGTATTAAAGAAATGTCTACCATATCAAAAGTATTTGTAAATATTGGAAATTTATAGAAATTCTGTTTCATTGTGAATATAGTTAATAAGTCCAATAAATTTATACATGTTTCTAAATAAAACCAAAACGATTTTTTTTTACCTTAAAAAGGAAAATGTAAAGCATCAAAGAAAAGAACACAAAAGTGATTGTGCACTGAAATATTTTTAAATAAATTTGTTTGTTTGCTTGTTTATACTATTTATTTTTTGAATAACTCATAGAAGGAAAATACAACATTATAACATTACAAAATTAAATATTTTTTACTTTGTTTTTGTTTGTACCAGTTTTAAATATTGCTGGATCAGTAAATGTATCAAATTCTACAGTACAATTATTGTTGAAACACTTTAAAGAAAATATCATCATAAACAATGAATGTAAAGTTAACATGATCAAATATTTATGGTCAGAAAACTTGTAAACGTTCTGTGAGTGTTGCATAAATTTAATGAAAAAATTTCAATTTCAGCTAAAATTAATCAATAAAAGCTCAAGTTGACTGGATGGCATGTCGGAAGAAATTTTTTCTAAGGGCGCAATATTGAAAACTGCAGGTTTCTTTTTCAAAATCGATGCTTAATAAGTCCGAATGTAAGTGGGACTTATTTAGGTTGACATTTAAGAAACATTTTATAAAATAAATTCAGCATATTTGATTCCAATGTATTCATGTTGCATGGAGAAGGAAACTTAGGAAATTATAATCCACATTCACACAAGCAAAGTATTTAATTAAAGTATGATGTGTTCTTGTGAGGTAGTGCATATCTGAGTCTGAACAAGATAAGGATATTTATTGATGTCATAATAATCTATATATAATTTAGAAAACAATGTCTTAAAGTATCACTTCAAAATTTAGGTAATAAAAGTAAATGTGTTTTCTATCAAAATGTTAAATTTAAATATACATTGTGTGTGTACATCTTTGATGCTTATATTGCTTCAATGTTTTGAAAACATCTCCTTAATCACTGGATTTAAATCTAATAGAGCATACTGAAGCTAGAGTTTGAAATTAAAAAAAGATCTAGTCAAAAATTAGCTTTAAAAATGCATTGATTGCAGCAGGGAAGAGCATTGATGTTAAAAGAATATTACAACTTGTGAACAACAACAAACAAGACTGGCTCTAGTAATCCAGTATAGTTGGATAGTCCAAAAATATGATTAGATATTGTTAATGATAGCATTTTCTTTCATAATGGGTATTCTTGAAGTCAATTTTCAGCCTGATAAAACCTATCCCAGTATGGGTTTCATGCTCGTGAATTTCTCTTTGGTCATCAATGACAGTAGACCATTTATTAATTGAAATCATCAGAAACTTGGTTGAACTCTAAACTTCGACACCCAAATTGTTTTAGTTCTGAAACAACAATTGGTAAATGTATTGCTGAATAGCATTAGGAATATATCATCTTTACTCAGACTTATTCCTTATAGTAATGATCAATTTCACAGACTGCTGATTTGAACGTACAGTGTTCAGTTGTCTCTGTTGATACATATTATAACCTCAAAACTTTACCATTTCATTTTTTGTTCATAAACTGTATATATATCTAATATAAAGATGTCACTTTCTTCAAATTGCTTGTCCCCTCCCCCCCCGCCTTTAAAAAAGTTTAGTTTTTATCATGCACACCACATGCCAACAATGTTGAGAAATACATTTTGTTTTAAATATGGAAGGAAGTTTAAAAAATAAACACATTTCTATATTTTTCTCACTTCATAATCAAAAATATGAAATGTGATATATTCAACTCCTTTACTGTATCCTCCTTTAAATTCTTTTGATTTTTATAGAGCAGTTCACCAAGATATAATATTACATATGCCATGTAATTTCAATTTTGAATAATTTGTTTGATCTCAGTTTATTTCTGCTTCAAAGAAAAGCTTCATGTCTAATTTTTTAAATTTTAATCAAGTTGTGATGCATCATATTAATTTTCCACTAAGCATTTCATATAGTTAGTGGAAGCACTACTTATCCTCATAATAAAGAATTTTAATGACTTTTTTGACATTTTAGTTGCAACTTTTATTTTCTAGTTCTTGTTTTAATGTGCAAAGGCTTCAAATTCATTCTCATTTTCTTTACGATTTTCATCAATTTCTCCCATTTTGTATATTACAGGAGCTAAACCTAAAATGTTTTGTCCAAAAAGAGATTTTTGATGTTGAATAATATGTTTGATTTGTAACCAAAAGTATATGACAGTTAATTACTGAATATTTTGCTACTATTCTCTCATATCCATTCTTATTTCTTATGTTAGTTGCATTTTTATGTTAGTTTCTTATGTTAGTTACCTAATTTTAAATAACATGATCATTACAAATCTTCTAAAAATGTTTTCTCTGTTAAGAAAAAGAGTTACTAACTGTAAAATCTATTACATGCACCATATGTAAAATATACCAACCAAGAATTTCTAACAAGTTGAAGAAATCTAGCGCTGTGCACAATCTTCCAATTGCTGTAAGCTTGTTCAATACTTTTCTCTTTTTTCAGTAATTAATGTGTTATTAGTTCCATTGAACTGCCAAATAGTTAGTGCTCTGACTTTTCATTCAAGAGTTCCATGCAACTTGCATCCCAACTAGAAATGAGTTATTATTGAGTTTGTTATTTTGTAACTGAAATATAAATCATTTAATTCTTCTGATATTTTAATCATTTTCTATTCTGTACATAATCTACCTATCCACCATTTTTCTTTCCTTTAGAAAATTCCTTCTTGGTGCATCAATTTTTTTGCAATGGATTATATTAGTTTATTTTGTGAAACTGCATGTGTAATTCATCATCATCTATGGCGTGACAGTCCTGTGTGGACCCTGGCCTTCTCAAGGAGGCGACATCAGTCCCTTCTTCTGAATGTGACACCATTCCAGTTTCTGGCATTGATTGACTCAAAGTCCTTCTGGAGGCAGTCACTCCACCTCAGTCTTGGTCTTCTTCTGACACCCGAAGGCTTTGCCAAAAGATTTTCTTTGTAGTGCGGGTGTCGTTCATCCTCGTAATATGTCCGGCCCATTTCATCCGTTGGATTTTTTGGAATTTCAGGATGTCCGGTTCTCCAAATAGCCGGTATAACTCATATTTGATTCTTTTTCTCCAGGTTCCACTGTCGTAGATGCCGCCAAAGGTGGAGCGCCGAATCTTCCTTTCGAAAGTTGCTTTCATCGGCCTGGGACAGGGTCCAGGTTTCAGTGGCATTAGTGAAAACTGACCTGATTAAACTTTTGTAAATCAGCAACTTAGTGTTTCGTCTGATGTAGTTTGATTTCAGAAACGTCCTTAAGCTGTAGAAACATCTATTGGCTGCAATTATTCTCTTTCTTAATTCTGGGGAAATGAGATTTTCAGAGTTGATATCTGAGCCTAGGTAGGTGAAAGAGTTCACCTTTTCGAATTTGTGCTCTTCAATCTCGATATGTGTGGAGGTGTCAGAGTAGGTAATAAATTGCATGTACTTAGTTTTACTCTGATTAATTGAGAGGTTAATTTTTTTAGCCTCTCTTTCCAGATCCAGGAACGCTTGCTTGAGGTCCTTAGGAGTTCTTGCTATGATGTCAATATCATCAGTGTATGCAATGATTTGAACAGATTTAGAAAAAATAGTTCCTCTTGTGTTAATCCTTGAATCTCTAACTATTTTCTCCAGAGCTAGGTTGAAGAGGAGGCATGCTAACGCATCGCCCTGCCTGACTCCGTTTTTTATTTCAACAGGTTTGCGGATAAACTTTCCTGAACCTTGACTCTCATTTTGATCTCAGTCAATGTGAGGGATATTAGTTTCATGAGTTTTTCGGAAATGTTGAAGTCACTCAAAGCGTTGATAAGCATTTCTTTATTAATGCTATCGTACGCGGTTTTGAAATCAATAAATAGATGGTGCGTCTTGATTTGGAATTCCTTTGTCTTTTCTAGAATTTGACGTAAATTAAATATTTGCTCAGTTGTGGATCTATCTCTTCGAAATACACACTGATAGTCACCTATGATGTTTTCAGCATAGGCAGATAATCTGTTAAAAAGTATATTTGAAAAAATCTTATTAGTGGTACACAGGAGACTAATTCCTCTATAGTTGGAGCAATCAAGTATATCTCCTTTTTTATGTATGGGACAGATTGTGCTGAGCTTCCACTCCTGGGGGAGTGTTTCAGTCTCCCATACAGATAGGATGATGTGGGGGGTGACTTTGGTTACATCGTTCCAGCATTTTTCAGAAATTCTGAAGGAATGGTGTCTGGGCCAGGGGCCTTATGATTTTTTAGCTTTTTAATTCCCTCTGCAACTTCAGCAACCGATGGTGAATCGATCAAATCCCGATTCATAACTGGGTAATGATCAGTAGTATTACCCTGAGGGTGGTCCATATTTAGAAGGTCATGAAAATGTTCATTCCATCTATCCAGAATCTTAGTTTTATCACTCAAGATTTCCCCTGTTCTTATTTCTGCATAGAGTCGTTCTGGGTTTGAAATCTCTGTGGCCAGAATTGATCTCGTGAAAGAAAGCTCTGTTTTCATTTGATCTTTTAAGATGTTCAACATCTCGTAGTAGATCCTCATGAAATTTCCTTTTCTTGATTCTGTGGGCTCTCTTTTTCTATCTCCTTGCAGTCTTATATTCTTCTACAGAACTTCTTGAGTTCATTCGACCAAGCATTTTTTTGTATGCGTCAATCTTAGCCTGGGTGACTGCATGGCATTCAGCGTCAAACTAATCTTTCTTTTCATGTGTAATTGCATGTAGAAATTTCTTTAAAGTATGAATTTTTGCATCATTTCTGAAGCTGTTGATATTCAAGAAAGCTGAAATTAAACTTTTTTATTTTTAATGGTGGTTTTGTATGAATTAAATAAATATGAAAAATATGTTCTTAGCTCCGACAGATTTGGAGCTAAGAAAATAATCTGTAGTACCACCTATGCAAATTAAGGATTGCTAATTAATAATTTATTTCAATGTTTTATTGAGTATTTAACTTAATTTATACACATAGTTCAAATAGATTTAAAGCTGTGAAAAGATTTTATTGCATTACTTATATTAATAAGGAATATTTGATTCATTTATGTAGTTATATCAATATTTTCTCATTACTCAATGATTTTTAAAGTTAGATCTACTTTTTTTACAAAATTGACTACTTTTTTCTCAACAGAACTGGAAAACGAGGTAAACAAGGATTGATAAAAGATGGTATTAATTCCTTATTTCGTTATTATAAAAACAATTTTTCGGATGGATTTCGTCAGGTAATTAATTTCCATTATTTCTCAATTTTCTTCATTACATAAATACAAGTAGTTCTGAAAATAATTGAAATACCTGTAAATAAAAGTAAAATTTAAGAATGTTCTGTAGAAATACTGAAACTTTCCTAAGTCTATAATTTTTTTAATTCTATGTGTGTATCTGTATATAAATTTATGTATGTGTATATATAAATATTAAGGAAAGAACATAATTATAGTTGTATGAAATAGCTTTAAATAAAGGTATATATCTTTTATTTTTGCTAAAAATGTAAGACCTCACAGGCTCTTAAAAATATTTAATTTTAAGGTCTCAACTACTAGGAGCAATGATGATTGAAGCATTCTTACTTGTAAGCATTTCTATAGTTACACTGTCTAAAGACATGCTCAGTAAAGCAAAATAGTGCCCAGAAAGAAAGACAAAGTGAAGAAAACTAGTTGTAATAACTAAAAGAAAACAGTTGTAGTTAATGTGGCCTTAGAATTCAAAGTGTCAATTTTCTCCGTCATTAATTTTAACTCCACATAGTGGGCAGCCTAACACTGTAATGGATTTTAACATGCACCACATAAACTGATTTCTGGAGAGATTTTTCACAAATAGTTGGGCATATTCACATATTGCAAAGTAGAATTAAAAAAACTATCAAGTACCCATCCTGGTAGCCACAGGTGTATGCTGAAAGTAGAAGCACAACCTCTCCCTTTGTTCAGCTATAGCTGGGATCAAACTTAGGATGTTGTACTCGAAAGAGCAATTTTCTAACTTTAAGTCATAGTGAGCTCTCAAAACGTCAATAATTGCAGTTAGGAGGTACTTTCATAAACAAAACATTTACAGGAGAACAGTAATTCCCAACCCATAACTGCTAACTTGTATTACTTTTGTATGAATTGTGAGATCTTATTGCTGTGTGTTAAGATTATGTAGATTATCAAGTCAGTCTATATATTCTGGAATTTCTTGAAGATGATTTGTTAGTGATAACTGCATGTATGTGTGGGTATATATATATATATATATATATATATATATATATATAAAACATGTGTGCAGTGCAAGATATTTAAAGTTTAAAATAGAGTTAAATGTTAATTATATTGCTTATTATTTTTATTTAGTAAAAAAATTTATGATCTTTATATGAAGAAAGCAGATTTCATTAGTTTTAAAATCCATTTTTATCCATTTCTAATTAAATTTGAATCGATTTATAATGACTATTGAATAATCAGTTTAGGTTAATAAGAATTATTTAAAATAAAAACAATTTTTAAATACTGGTGTCCATAAATTTTAAAAGTAATCAATCAGCATCTGTTGCAATTAGTTGAAACTTTTCTTCACAGTTATATTTTTAAAAAACAGTGCTAAAAATTCCAACATTATTTTTCAAATTTTTGCATTTTGTACAGAATGTATTCATGACAAAATGTAACATGTTTTAATACTTAACATAACTTAATGTAAATAGATATTTCTTGCTCATTGATATTATAGATCAAAAATGTAATTTCAAATTTTAAATGTTGTCAGGACTTGCCACATGTTAATGCCATACATCTACTATGGTGCTGCAACTGTAAATAATTCCTTTTAAATCTAAAACTACAAAATTTCGCCATTTGGTAAACCTGGAAGGTAACTTATTCAAGCATATGATAATGATTTTCTCCTTCTGGCTGACAAGCATGGAGGCATATCCATCACTATGTAGACAATCTCTTTTAGCCTAATTATAATCGTGAAAGGAGGAATCCGTGGAAAGAAATAGAGTAGTTTTAGCTGATCAGCTCCATCTTCTGATGCAAACTATGTTTCCTGCGCATTCTGAAATTTTTCAGGATGATGAAATTCTTTTTATACAACAAGCTTATACAGTCTTGGTTTAATAAACATGTGTATGAAATGTAACTTCTACCTTTGTCCAATTTCAACATTAATGTATTCATCCTGATTTATTTTAGAAGCATTCAATCCAAAATTGATACCATCTACTAGGATTCTCATAAAACTTTTATATCTCTTCATAAAAAATAAAATATTTTTCTAAATTCTGTTCAAAACTTATGTGATTCAAATTCTAAAATGAGATATGTTACATGCCCAAGGTACTCTTACACTATATTAATAAAAGATTTTTTTAAATCTATGTTTTCACTATATTTTGATAATCACCTGTAAATAGTTTAGCATTTGTTGAGCCAATTATAGTTCTACATTAAAAAAATTGTATGTTCAGTATTCTATAAGTTTTTGTTTTTTATAAGTTTAAGCATTTTTATGCACTATTTTAAGTATAGTTTTACTGAAAATTCAGTTGACATATCTTAAAATCTATATGTCATCACTTGGTTGAAAGATGTCCATCATATGTTTGTATTTTATGATATTTAAATTAGTCAGTGTGGCCTAACAAATACTATAGTGATCAAGAATCAGGCTGATTCTACCATTCTAAATATTACCCAGCATGGAGTGGGTAAAAAGGGGATGTTAAATGTAGCTGATTAATTTTGACCAACTGATTCTGTATTTTCATTCTAATGTTTTGTTCTGAATGGCATCAGTTATGTTATTATTGTAAAATGAAATAAAGTAATATTTATGAATCTTATTAGTTGTAACTATATAAACTGAGATAAAAGATTAAGTAATATAAATGATTATGAATGGACAAAATGGTTTACATTCATTATCGTATAACAGGTATTTAATTTAATATTTCAAATTTGTTTAAAATGTTTTGGGCCTACTAGTCAATTTACACTCTTGAACATTCTAACGTTTAGTTGAATTTGTTGTAAACACTACTTCCACACAGTTGTAATTAATAGTAATGTTTAAGACTTGCTGCTGGTGAATTTGGTTAAAAAAAATCAACATTTTTTAAGCTAACCTTGTTTTAGAGGTCTCCCAATCTTCATTAATAAACTTATGAACTATGTTTCCTGCTAGTGTATGTGTGCATTTGCCATTCAGACTTGCTTTTTCTCCCTCAGTTGCAAACATTGTGCAATGTCTAAAATTTTGAATTCAGTTCAGTTCAGTGATTATATAATAAGTATATATTGCACAATTTGCACATTTTCTGTTACATTCTTGTAAATTTAATGCAAGGATTTTTTTGCATTTACTGGAAAAAGAATAATTTTCTGATAGCAGTTTGAAACAAAACACAATTCTTTACTAACAACTGCATCATTTAATTTGTTTTATATGTCTGATTTAATTATTTCGTGAGCTCATTTGTATTTTAATACTGGGATTAATATATTATAGTTATTCAGTTACTATATTAAAACAATGATTTTCTTCTTGATTCTTACATCATTTGATAGCAAACTAATTTTATATATCTTTTAGGACTCTCTTGATCTTTTTCTTGGAAATTACCAAGTAGATGAAGGTGAAGGAGTTCAAAAACCTTGTCCTTTAAAAGACAAGAAAGATCTAAAATATTCAGCAGTATGTATTCATTAAAATAAATCATGACTATAAATATTTTATTACATTTTTAGCTTACAAGAAACAATAGACTTTTATTTATTCCCTACTTGTATAACAATAAATGTCAATTTTTTTTCCATAAACTAAAATTATTTTATTTTAATATACATTATATATAAAAAATCTCATAAATGTTTACTTAAATAAATTGTAATCATTATTACTATCTAATTAATGAGTACTTAAAAATTAAAGATAATGAAATCTACTTTGAAGTTTATTTTAAGTTTTTAAAGCTAAAATAAGAGGAATTTAATAAGTAAGACAAGCAGCGTAAGTAAATTTGTTTCAACGAAATTTTCAAGTCTAAAATAAATTCTGTGATATTTAATTATGATTAGTTTAAAATATATGATAAATTATATTTAAAAAAAAATTGTGCTGATATCTATACTGACTCTTAAATTCTTGAGTGTGTGTTTGTCTTATGTCAGGTTTGTTGAACATTATTTATCATAATTGTTATTAAAAATTTGAAGTAATTGCTTATTCTTTTCTTGTTTTTGGTTAAATTTTTGAAATCAGATTATATTTTTAAAGTTCTATGCATTGCATTCTTAAGGTCTTGATTCATTTGCATAATTTTTCAGTGTTCATTTAATCTGAGTTATTTTAAATGCACCAATGAAGCTCATGTAAAGGAATATATATTTATTGCAAAGTTTATCTTAATTTTTGGATTTTTCTTAAAGGCAGAGTCAGTACCTAATGAAATATAGTTTAGCATTTGATTAAACTTTTTGAATGTTTTAGTCTTTCTTGTAATTATACTTTCTTAATTACCTAAATTTTTATTAATAAATAAACATATTATATACTTTTTATGAATATGTAAATTATGGAATTGACTCACTTCTTGTGACGTCAAAGTCACATGACAAGTACGCTCAACAATTTGTTTACTTTTTCCCAAACCTAATAACACACTAGATTTCGATTAGACTTTGAACGTCAGTTTAAATATGGATGATAAAAATTTATATAAATCTAAATATTGTGCAGCGTATGGGTGCAAAAATGCCAAGTATATAAGGTTGATTGCCGAGAAAAATCGTTTTTTAGATTTCCCTTAAAGAATCAAAAACTATTAAAAGAATGGCTGATTAAGTTACGACGAGAAGAATTTCCCCCTTCAACATGGTCAGTTTTGTGCTCTGATCATTTTGAACAGACAGAATTTAGGTATGAAAACTTCACGAATCGGCGTTTATTGAAACAAGATGCTGTTCCAAGCGAATTTGTTTTCTCGAAGCCAGATAGTGAACAGCATGTGCTTTGGCGCCAGCTTCCAGAACAAGCGAATAATGAAAACGAGGATGCCCGTACAACAGAGTAAGTAATTTTATTTTGCCAGTTTATTCTTTCTATGAAATTAAGTGTTATAAAAATTTGCTATATTAAATTAAACAAATATTATATTTTGAAGCTTGATATGAATCTAATGTAATTTGAGTTTATTATCAAATATTTTTAAGAAATTTATGTATGATTAATTATTTTAATATATTTTATTAATACTACTTTAAATGTGAATAAAAAAATAATCATTATGAAAATTAAAATTTATATTAAAAATTGATAAATTAATAAAAATTGAAAAAACTCTAAATATCAGAAACTTTATCTTGTGCTTACATCTAAATGAATAAAAAAATTTTTTAGCTCCTTTTTTAGGTATAAATATTGATAATAGATTAGATTGTACTTTAAATGCAGGCTTTGGTTAAATTAGTCAAATCCAAAGTATGAAGAATGGAACAAATCAAATTTTTTATTATTATTACTAAAATGAAATGAATTATTTAACTGAGCATTTTTTTCGAAAAGGAAAAACTTTTGTGATTAATTTTAAATTTTTTAATTATACATATAATACTTTATGATATTGTGTGTGTGTGTGTGTTTGTGTGAAATTTTTGTATTAAGATAAATAACATTTTCATTGTCTTTTGTCGCATTAATTTTTTGCAAGTTATCCTTTGTTGCATTAATTTTTAAAATCAATAAATTCTGTGAAAAAATGTTACTTTTTGTTTCATTCATTTATATGGCTTAGATATCTAACAAAAATTAATTAGAAAGAATTAAGAACTAAGCTACAATCACTAAAACATATATAGTGGTGAAAATTGGCATGTATTTTGCTCCATGATTTGATGATTTTAAAACTATTTAAATATATGTTAATAATAATATAATTTCTATTATTTTTTAGGACCTCTTTGGGAAATGAAAATGTCTCGACTTAAACTTGTAGTTTCAGTCATATCATTGATGAACTTTCCTTGGTGCAAAAAGAAGCTTGTGAACTTAAAATTCTCTTATAAGCAAAAGAGTTTATATCAGAAAATATAAGTTCTGATGAACAGATGGTAGCTGTTACTGGTTTTACAAAGCAAATGGTTTTTGCACTATTTAATTTTCTGAATGTTGAAGGTGATATGATTAAAGCGAAAACTTTACAGCTAATTGATCGATTTTTCTTGTTCTTTATAAAGTTGCGTACAGGAATATCGAATGAATTCTTATCTTTATTGTTTCATATTTCTGATTCAACTGTTTCTAAGTTCTTTGTCCACACAGTCTATATTTTAAATTAAAAAAATTCAAGATATTAAATATTTGGCCTAATAAAGACCAAATAGCAGAGGCCATGCCATCCCATGTTTCCAGAGAAAATAAGAATTTCTGTGTAATCATATAGATTGCACGGAATTTAATATACACATGCCAAGCAATCCAAGGGAACAGCAAATGACTGTCAGCAATTACAAAAACACTTTAAAAAGCATGATTGGTATAATGCCCGCTGGAACAATTACTATTATATCAGACTTATATTGTGGAAGTATTTCTGATAAGGAATTATTTCTTCAGAGTGGTATTATGAATAAATTAGAAGAGCAGGTGACATGGTGATGGTAGATAAGGGCTTTCGAATTGAAAAAGAACTGTCAGAAATAAATTATGTTTTGAAAATGCCCTCGTTTTTGAAAGATAAAATACAGTTTCCTGCTGTAGAATGGGAAAGCAATACTGTTATTTCAAATACAAGGGTTCATGAGGAGAGGGCCATTTCCGGAATAAAATACTTTAGTATTTTGAAGGAGATATACCTTACACGTCACTACACAATATTTTGGAAATTTTTTTATCACATGCAATTTAGTTAATTGTAGAAAACCCTTATTAAATAAACTAGCAATGTTAAGTTTATTTTTATTATAAAGGTTTTCTATAACTGTAGCTTTAAACTTTTCTAAACTGTGTTTTTAATAAAAGTTTTATTTTAAGGTTTATGCTTTCTTGCTGAGTATTGCGTGTTTTATAAGTTCTTCATAGTTTATAACATGCTAATTGTTTTATTTACTAATAAAATGAAATCATATGTATGTGTATCTATATTTAAAATAGTTGATAACAATATAATTTTAGTTTTAATATATTTCAAATTAAAATTTGTAAGGTTTGATTTTAAGGGAACATTTTCAGTTTCAAACTTTTTGTTACTGAAGAAACTATTATTATTTGGATAATATTAATGTTTCATTTTGTGGAAATGCAAAATTAGTTTATACAAATTAAAAATATACATTTGGCATTTTTTAAGGAAACACAGCTTAGAATCATGTATTAGCAAAAAATACAAAAAACAATCCTTTCATTTTTAGCTGTGTTATTTCAAGCTAATAGGCTTGTAAACAGATTCACATGTTTCAATAAAACCATTAATTGAAAATAATTAAATTCATTGAGCATTCATGGAAAAACATCTGAAATAAATGTGAAACAAGATTTATTGGTGACTAAATATTTATTATTACTTATATTGAATTCATAAAGTTGAAAAATAAAATAGAACACTATTTACAAATGAGTTCATGAATGTCATGAATACACTAGATGAATAACATAAGAAAACATGAAAGATAATATTTATTGAGATAATGTATAAAAATAAGAAAAATAATAACTTGAAAAAAATTGTTTTAACTTTACATCCCAATCTGCCCATTGAATTTGATCAAAATATACCATTTTTTCATGAAAATGGTCTTTTCCATCCTTTTTTAAATACACAACAAAGACATTTGTGTAGGTTTGAACAAATCTAATTGGCACTGGATTTGGGCATAATATTTGTGATGTTTTTTAAGAACTACTGCACCACTAACAATTTCTAAATAGAAGTTAACTCTTAGCAGTGCACAGTTCATTTTCTGTGTTAAATTTTCTGTATTGTATATTGTTTTAATTTCTATCAGCATCATTTCTGCATTTCCAGGTTTACCTAGAAACCATCAGGTGATGCTGCTAAATGAGGGAAATTGGATTAATTACAACTCCAGTTTTTCGTAAAATATCATTTGAATATTTTTGTTGTATGTAATTTCTTACGTGGCTTTCTTTTTCCAATCCATACTTAACTGCTGGAAACGAGGAAATATCTCTATTTTTATTTTTAAAAATTTGGTAAGCTAGTGCAGAATATTCACTCTGCCGACTTATAATTGATTTAATGTCTGCTGCAGTGAGTCTATATTTTCTTATTTCATGCCATTCTTGCATGTTTTGCCCAATTGTTCTTTGTTCTATATCCATGCATTTTTCTAAATTGAAACTATAATTTACATCTAAGTGTTTCACCTCTAAAAGGATTGATGGAATTACCAACATAAATTACAGTTGATAAAGGAACCATTAAATCTTGTTTAATTTCTTTACCCTCTCTAAAAGCATCAAACACTGGTAAACTAAAATCTACCAGGCAATTCCATTTGAATTCATTGTTTGATAACTGTACATCTTCACACTTGTTCCTGAAAATTGCAGATGCTTTAACAGGAACAGTTTTTATGATTTTGGGTTGATGCCATGTTTGGAGCCGCTCGGTTGGTGCATCGTACAATTTCTTTGAAGAATAATCTTCTAAGCCTTGCAATAATGCTAACACGTATTTGTGCAACATGCTGGCATCCCTCCAGCAGTACAAGTGCAAGAAGCAGTTTTTACTTGTAAGAATAAATAAAAGAAATGTGTTAACTAAATTTAATTTTCAATACCTAACTTTTTAATGAATGTGTTTTAAATACTTCTATGTAAATATGTATTTCTTTTTTAAAGTTTTGAATCATTGAAAATTTGATTAAATGTTTTATTGCTCATCCTTTGGCTGGGTAAGGTTGACGTAGTGGATAAAATCGAATATAAAGCATGCTTCAGATTAAAAACTAGGGATTTTGCATTAGGCTGACCAACTAACTATGATAATTGCATCAACTGGGACATGTTTGGTCACAAAAACAGATATGGGCACTGAAGGTCTTGTCCCTTCTGTAGGTTTCAAATTTTATAAGTGAGAGAGTTCAAAAACAAATCTATGAGAGAGTTCAATTTGCCATGTAAAGTGAGTGGGTGCCGACGAGTTTACTCGTCTCATCAAGGTATGGTTCGCTGGCTCGTCTACCGAGGCAGGTGGCGGCTGCCGGGTGGTAGACTGGAGTCGATACTTTTCGGGTGTCTTGGTACTTGAAATTAGTTATAGAAGCCTCGGCTTCTGGCACTAAGCCTCGACCACTCGATCCCCTTCGATCCCCTTCTGTAGGTTGTGTGTCAATAAATTTAGTTTTTATAAAAAATAATGCAGTAGAGCAGTATTTAACTTTTTAAATTATAAATAATTAAAAACTGATTAAATATTTTGAAATATAAAATGATTCTACTAATAAATTGTGGTATGCACCTAACCCATTTTAATGTATAAATATATGCAAATGCCCACTTAAACATGGACTAAAAATGCTATCATGATGTATGTTTAATGCTAGATGCCATTTACTTGATACATCTTAACAGTTATCATGCAACACCTTTTAGATATTTACTTCACTCTTAAATATTTTCTTCAATATTTGATTGAGCATTGCATCTCAAGATTAACAAAATTATCAGAAAAACTCAGGTACAATTAAGGCTCAGATTAACTTGTAAAATATACTAACAGTGTGCAAGTAAATTATGTAGACACAAATTAGATTTAGCAGTTCTTCAAAACATGTATTTTTATCTAACTATGCATTTAAAAGTAAAATCTTACTGAACAATTATATTTTGAAGATTGATTTGATGCAGTCTAATTACTACGTAATGTTTACACAATAACTATAATAAAAATGACTTTAATTATCATTCATTTATAATGATAGTCATATTTTGGTTTCTAGATCTCTTGTAATTATTAATGAAAACTAGAAAGAGATATGACACATGGTATTTCTAAAATTAAAGCTCTTAACACTCTTTTATTCATAGAATCAGAAATTCAAATTAGTATTTAGTAATATATAGTTTTTGCCGAGTCAACTAAAAATTTCGATATTCAATGAAACACTCGGGCCTATCATCTTTCTAAAAAAACTCCCATTTAATTACTGCACATATAAATATGCTTCAATGAAATTATTTCTTATATATTTACAAAAGAATACAACACTCATACTAATGAATTATCATATGAATAAAAGACCTTTAAAACTTTAGATTTTATTTGTGGAAGTTACTGTTTATTATTACATAAATGCTAAGATTATTATATTAAATTTAACTCAAGTTAATTCTTTAAAAGGTACCTGCTGCAAATTAGAAAGTTAATTTATAATTTCTAAGCTACTGCATAATATATTCTGATTACAACATATTCCTTATTTACATTAACTATATCCTAATATCATCTGATGATGCAATATAAACTACATTAAAAATAATTTTATTTAAGCATAAAACTAATAAAAACAATTTTAAAATTACTTTAGAAAATAATTAAAGATCAATTTACCTTATCATTCACTGTCGCGGGAGACAGAATAAGCTGCTGTGTTGTCTTTAATTATTTCATTAAAAACTATTTTGCGATCTACTAAAATTCACATAAAATAACTTTCATATTAAGATTTTCTAATTTAGCTCCTGTTTCTATTGACTTGATAAAATATTGAATGTTAATGAACAATTTCTTATTAAGATACAATTTATTGCGAATAAAATTCAAGTTCTGATTAAAAATAATTTCAAAGAAATTTCAGAAAACAAATATCAAATTATTATGCATCAAAGCATCTAAGTTTGAAAAAGTATTTGGTCATTATATTGTTTTTAAATTTTATGTCTTCATATTTTTAAATTTTTTTACAGAAAGTGTTGATAAAAAGTGTAAAGAATTAATAAAATATTCACTTTTAAGAAATATTACTTCATTTACAAGCAAATTAATAAATGTATTTTAATTTAGAAAACATTAAGAAAATTTTAAATGACTAAAGCTTGGCTATATTTTCTGAATTTGTGTTTTTTACAAAAATTGATGTAAAATAGCTTTCAATTCATGACTTTGATTCCTACTTTGGGTGTGGATGTTCATAGTGGTTCAGAGTTCATTGTAAATTAGATCCAGTCTAGTCTGCCTTCATGTGCAAAAAAGTAACCTTCAAGTCTCCACCAAACCAAATTCATAAGCTATATTCTTCTCAACTACTAATTTTGTACTGGTGTTCATTATGGGCTTTAAAAATCATTAAAATGTAATTGATAGGCTCACATGTGCTTTACATGCTATTTATTTTTCTTACAGCTTCCTCTTGTGTTATTAGTGGCAATTGCTATGTTTTTCTTGTCATTCCTCATACCATCTGGTAAGCTTCATTTTTTTCTTTTAAATTTTCAAAATTAGTGCTATCCCAAAAAATAACTAATGTAACAAAAAACACATTATCACTAAAATATTTCTTGTCCAGTTTATAATTATTATTGGATTAAGCATTGCACTTAAATAATTAGTTTTGATTTTGAAACTCTGAAATCAACTCTAATATTACGTAAAATTATAATAAAGTTTATACATAACATATGCATTATTTTTTAATTCTTTTTAAATTCTATTAATTATAAAATTTAATAATGTAATATTCTTCAAGTGACAGGGAAAATTATGTAATGCTACTTGTCAGTTATTATTTATGCTTTTTGTTCAAATGAATGTTTTATATGAAAATATATAACAAAATTAATATATGCTTAATATTTGTGTGTGAATGTGTCAGAGTAAGGGACATTAATGATACTAGCAGATTTAAAAAGTTTCCTCTATTTTGTTTTTCAGTGTACAGCTCAGAGACTCTTTTATTTGTTTTGTTTTGGTTTGGAATGATCGCCGCTAGTTTTTCTGTGATCATGTACTATGGAGCAGAATTTGTGGATTACCCCAAGCTTCAAAATCTCAGGCCCATCCATGTTAAGTCAGAATGAATTGAAGCTTATGTGAATATTGTATAAGGATAATTTGTGATTTGTACATTATGAATTTTGGTGATTTTATAATAATACATATAATTCTCTTAATTAGAACTAATCACTAGATCATTTATTAAAGATGCACTTCTTTCTCTTCATCTGGCATTTATGTTAAAATAAAGAAGAAATACTCTCATGTTTCTGATGATTAAATACATTTTTATCCCAATATTTAAAAAAATAGAAGATAATTGAAAAATTAGCTGTCCTGAATTGTATACAAATGTCCTTGTAATTGAATCAAAAACAAGTGCATATGATGTGTAGTTGTTAATTCTGTTATTCATTGTTCTATTTTAAATTCCAAACTTAAAAGCTTGTTTTCATTATTTGTGTTGACATTGCATGAATACTGCTATATGTTCATAATTGAATGTCTTCATGGTAATTTGCTTATAAGCAGTTTCTTTTTGGTGATTTGAATTATATGATTCCATTAAAATAATCTTTAGTTATATTTTATTTTTATTTAAAATACATGCTTGTAATCAAGGGAATCATTGTGCTAGATATATTTTTTAAGAGATTTATAGTTTTTTACCCTCTACAAAAATTTAGTTAAAATCATATTATATTTGTTACTAATTTTACTTGATAGAATTTATATTTTTTCTTATTTATATATTTACTTTTTTCCCCAAGTAGTGATGAGGTTTATTTTTAATAGCAATATTTCAGCTATTATTTTCTAGATTATCAAGAAAAGAAATAGCCTAAACAACTACATAATGTAAAAAAAAAAAATTCTAAAAATTTTTCTTGTTACCAAAATATTACTCATTTTTCTTGACATTATGTCTTAAATTATGCACATTAATAAACTGTTTGATTATTTTTGAAGCAAATAAAAGCATATTTTACAAGTTTGTTGTTAAATATTTATATATAATTTGTCTAATTTTATAAATTTTTGATTGTAATTTGTTTCTTCTAATCTGCAGCGAAATTTTATAATTTATGTAGATGAGAATGAATTTTTTAAAAACAAAGTATTTTATTTTGATCTTAAAGAATTGTTGCCTATTGTTTTCTGCTAATTATGCTATCATTAAATATTGTTGAATGAAGTAAAACTTTTTTTGAAGTGAATCTAAGAATATATATATATACACACACACACTCACTTGTATGATATGTTGGAGCTTATAATATCAATTTAATATTTGGGAAAAAATCCAAGTAGATTTTCAGTCTTGTAAATGAAATTAATTAATATAAAGAACATCTTACAAGAATTTACCGAAAATTCAACTTATAACTGATTCAATTTGGTTCCACCATACCACACAAAACGTTTCTATTAGATTTGGATGCCAGGCAAATGTCCTGTATGCCCTTGCCTTGCTCAGGCTCTGAAGTCAGTGGTCAAGTGGAAAGGCAGAGTTGCAATTTCCTGTTTCTTATGCATATAACGATATCTTTGCATTACAGAAACAAATATTTTATTTTGAGCTAAAAATGAATATTTTTGGCTCAAAATAAAAATTCTTGTGGAGCGTCTGTTGCCAGATCTTGGAAAGAATGAAAAATTGTTACAGTCTCTATAACCAAGAGGTCTCTATATTGCTGAGGATAAGTCTTTCATCTGCCATTGTGTACTTCGAAATTAAGATTTCAGTTAAAATGATTTTTCACTGGTTGCTGAAGTCATTTTGGCACAGCGAAACAAAAAATTAAAACTAAAGTTATTAGAAGAAATATATTTTTATTATCTTCCTTAAAATAATGCCAAGCTTTTTTTAAAATGCAGATTTTTATGTTTGCAGATTTTATTGAATAAAACAGCCGTACTTCACAGCAGATTATTTTGCAAGTTATAAAAATTACATATGGTTGAATGTACATATGGTACCATTCAGCTCCTCTTGATGTGCACATCTGCTGACGCACATACAATTAATGTTGATAAAACAAATAGGTCAATTCTCTTTAAATCTTGTTTGAATTTCTTTAGATATTGAATCCATAATATCATTATGAATTGTAATTCAGTAATATGATTCAACATCTTCGCGTGGATTTCTTTTACCACCGCCCAATTTGCTTGGAATTTTATTTCGTCTCTTCATTTTTGATCCAGGATGATAATTTTTTTCACAAAGTTCCATCCCTAATTCCACCATTTATTAAATAAACATTTCAGAAAAAATCAAGAATTTCGATAATAGTTTCTGATAATATATTTACAGCATTAAAACTGAGATCATGTGACTGAAGGTGCTTCGAAAGTCTTGCGATCTTCAAGAGCTTTACGTAAAACAGTGAATAAAAATTCAAACCATATCACACTTGTTAAAAGAGCATTAGCACTTTCAGATATTTTTTCAAGTGTCAAAATCACATTTTCAAAATTATCAATATCTTTATGGCTTCCACTCCACAACTTCATCTAGTATCACTGAATGATTTTAAAGTTGATGATCCATAAAACCATATGGAACCCGATAATTATCTTTCAGTAAAATTCATTTCTGCGGTTTTATGAGCATCACAGTAGTCGTGAGAATTAAATTTTTAAACTCCCTTCAAACAATTACTTAACCATTTAATTGTAAATGCTTATTCAATATATCCTTTATTAGGATCTGAAAACGCTTTGCATCGAAAACAAAAGTTTATTTCCTAAGAGACAATTCTAACGATCTGTATACATTATATCACTCTTCCAAACTTATCGTATCATTTATTGAGTCTAAAAAACAATGTTCAGGTTGATAAATATCTAAAGTTATATTTCTTTTGGCACTTTGAGGACCCTTAGCAAAATTATAGAATTTTAAAATCTTGGGATTACATGAGACAATTTAAATACATCTTCTCTTTTGTAAACTTGTAGATTTCCACTAGAATCCAAAAGCACATTAACATTTTCAATAATATTAGGAGATTTTGCGAAAAAATCCTCAATTATCAAACGACGCTTTTCAGAATTCCTGATTGATGAAGCTAAATACGAAACACACTTTTTAACATGAATATATAGTTGCGACATAATTATATTCGGCAGCAGCTTTTTTTATCAAGGGGTAAAAGGAATCGTTCCAGAAAATAAGGGTCTCCGTATGCGTCCCTCCGTACTAGTAGCTGGGTGACGTCGCGTACTATTATATCATTTCTAATGAAAGAAAATTTCTTTTTTCGATGCAATTGTCCAAGATTTGCATTTTTGAACTGGTTAAGGAGAATAATAAACCAGGAAAAATAGTTGTTATAATGTAATGGCAATCACATTTTTTCATCTCCTCAAATAAATGTTTTCCTTGTAATCCACGAAAACATTGTCTCAACCTCTCGTTGCTTATTTGCCACCTATGCCTATAAAAAGGGTTGTGTTTCTTTTTTTTCAACAATCACTGAAGAGCTTATTTACTTATTGGAAGAAGATAAATCTACAGCAAAACCAAAGTGATTGAACGAAGAGCATACAAATGAATTTGAAATCTAACTAAATTCTAGCAAAGTTGTTAATAACCAAAACCTCCAAAAACTAACGGTCCACTAATACAGAGTTGTTCCAACTGTCAGTCTTCTGACCATTTTTAGATAGTTCTTCCTGTTACTACGTCAAATGCGGGGGAATGCGATGTGTTGCAGCACGAAAAACTAATTGCATTAACAATATGGAAGTCATCGTAGAAGAAAACCACCCAACATATGCAATATCTTGCAGTTCATATTATTATCGAGTTAAATATAACGAAACAAAATTCATCAATTAGCAGCAATCGATATTCACACATTTCCATTAAACAAATTGCTTGAGATCAAAATATGCAAACAGCATTTCCTACTAATACTTACAAATCAGCCTCTAAATGACAGAACAGCTTCTTCGCTACTCTTACAGCTCATTAATAGTAATATTCAAATAGCTTTCAGGCACCAAAATGTGCAATTCTCGGCTCTAGATGATAATTGTATTTTTTAAAAGATGTAGACAATCCATCTTTGATTAACTCCCTTGAGATATAGTGGCTATTATACTTTCAGCCCCCAATTATATTCATTTCATCATACTCGTTCCCAACTGAAGATATAGAACTCGCATTGAAATAATTTGGATGAACTATCAATAACTATTCTTTCCTCATAATCATTGGAGAGGATTTTAATGCACACAATCAAATTTGGGGATATAATATTGATCCAAGACAGTATGAACTTGAAGACTTCATCGCACGAAATAACCTTTACACTATAGGTTCCATAGTGGACCTTCGGGAGACCACACGGGGGTCCATGGAAAATTTTCTGGTTTTCATAAAAAAGAACAAAAATTTTGTCTTGGATTTACCTATCAAGGTAGGCACTTAAAAATATTCGAGATTCAGTTCAAACACAAAATTGAATAGTACAAGTGTACACCACTTGTCGAGGCTTGTAAAATGGCCCCCACTTGTTCGCGGTGCTTGTTTCGACCTGCAAAAGGATGAAATACGACTAGCGCTGTTTTTGCAATCTTCATTCCAATAAATACGAATGCCATGAATAAAACGTAACTCATTTGTTTCCGGGATTTTTAACATAAAAGTGTGACTGTGAGTGAATCATGTCAGTGGTGCCGGAAAAAGTATATTTGTAATACATATTTTTATGGATTTAAAAAGGAGAAAATTGAACATCACAGAACGGGGACATTTGAGAAGACTTCTTACAAAACTGAAGCCAAATATTGATAATTTGATGTTTCTTCATCAAGTACATCCATCTCATTAAAAGTATGACTATTTTTTATTGTTAATTTACATTTCAGAGTTCATTGTTGATTTTTTGTCAATTGTTTGCTATTGATGCTGGTAATAATAAATGTGTTTATAATTTTGTATAACCACAAGTATTTTATTTTAATAAATAGGACACAAGAAAATGTGCTACTTTTTTTGTTCTTAACACCCGCAATTTACGGTGATATATTTTAGGAGTTTGGGGAATACAGTAGAAACGTAGCAGCAGGAGGTCTACCGAAAATAGTAAAACTTTGAAAATGGTCCTCGAAGAAAAATAGTTTGGGAACCCATGCTTTACACCATTTATACCAAAAATGCGCTGTCAACTTTTACAGAACTGAATGACATCGAATGACCATACTTGGCATTTAATTATAATAAGATGTTAACGTCCCTCTCACTCTTGAACATGGAGGAGGATCTCGTATGTTCAGATCTTAATTACATCACTTTACAGTAAATAAACCACTTATAATTCACACACACACAAACGATTAAGAGATTTTAAACCATTACCAGTCAGGACAAGTTCAAAAACTATTTTCTAGCTCTCTAATAATGTAATCTGTGCTCTCTAATAATTCAATTTCAAGATCTTTAATAATTTAAAGACACGTCCTTTTAATTCTCACCGAATTTTTGAAAACAATATCTATAATAATTCCTTTAAATCTTGCAGGAATATCTCTGATTCATATTAAGTCAGAGGTCATTAAAGCCAAAATTTTAATATTAAGAATTCAAATTAATAATTGCTTAACAGAGCTATCCAATTATGAATAAATATAAAGACCACCCATCAAAAAAGGAATATACATTAACAAAGCCAGGAATAATACTCGAGAAAGGATGCTAATTAGTATAATTCCTATAACATAAAAATTTTCTGCCTATGTATTAACTTAAGGTAACGAAATAGATCATCGACAGTTCAAACTTTACCCACAGAAGTCAAGCAGAAGCTGTAGTCATTCAATCAGCACTAATCTGGGATCGTAATATGAGCAACTTTACTAAAATAAGTGATACAAGCAATCCGCGAAATTAACAATGTTCAGCGCAATTTTGATATCAACACATCTGTAAGTCAAATATTAAAAGTGCATGACGGAGCAGAAGGAAATGAAAAAGACGACATCAAACTATTGACATTTTATGGCCTCTCAATAATCAAAACTGTATGATCCACAGGCAAGAATTCTGGGACACATCTGAACAAGGACATATTCCCCAATACCAAAAGTTCCTCCAAATCATTATTGCCCTAAATTACTTTCACTAACCAGGGACCATTCACCACACGTTACAGGTGGTTATATAAAATAATGAAACACCTTGGATTTATATATTAAAAAAGGTAAGGCTGCATCTTTGGTTTGTATTACAGTTTGGATTCACCTAGGTTTTGAAAAATAATGTATCATTCTTCATGAAGGGAAAGATGCCGGTCGAGAGGATATAGATTGCTTATTGAGTACTCTAAAATAGAATATAACGGTTTAGTTATTGAAGTCGGGTGTTAGCCAAGGTAAATGTTTGAAATCTTCCTCGTGTTCATCAAACCGTAATTGGACAAATTCTGCTGCATTATCATTCTGAAAAATTCCTGCAGGAAACAAAATATTTACCATACGATTAACCTGGTAGGCTAAAATTTTTCTATGCATCTCCTCTGTGATGCTTCATTTTAGGGTTACAAATAGTGGAGTCGAAAACGACGATACATATCATGACAGATCTCCTTCCTTGCTTGACAACTGTAAGAAGAGATCTGCTTGTGCATGTAATCGTGATTGTTTTCTGTCCTTTTGTTGAGAAAAGTATGAAAAACGATTTGTTAGACTACATTACTTTCTTCGCCCCGTCAAAGCCTCACCGTGGCGAGGGTGGAATGGACGTTGCGAGTCCTGGTAGGGGAACCCAAGACGTGATCCAGCTAATGTTAGACACGTGAACGAGCAAAGTCTGCCTTTCTTAGGTGCTCAGGGTAGCTCTGCACTTCGTGCAATACTAACGAAGCCAGTCCCGAACACCTACTCAACTGCATTGGCTTTTCAAAGCGTGAACTTTTATACAGTTGTCCTCGATTCTTTGAAGGCGAAGGACCTGGTCTGATTCAGACCAGGGGATAAGAAGAAGACTTTCTTCTACTTATCAATCGAGAATCAGGCTTTGTGTTCGCAGGAATTGTAATTTGTTAATTTGAATCAGGTTTTGTGTTCGCCTAAAAACGAACTAGCAGCTGTTCGTTTTCTAGGCCTTACAGTCTGTATCAATAGCCGTCGGTCTCTTTCACTAAATTTCTCTTTACCAAGTTTGTCTTGTCACGTTATGTATGCTGTCATAAATTTAGATACCCGATGTCTAGGATCCCGAAAGGTAGAATACTCCGGTCACACATGCTACAGCTAGACATTTGCTTCTACAGTTTCACCTCTTTCAAAATCTGAGAGGTCCAGCATTTTACTTTTTTGAAAAAAAACCAAGACTTAAAGATTTCAATAAAGCTATCACATATTACCAAAATATATAAATTTCTATTTATAAAAAACTGGTAGCTATTATCATATTTTAATGTTTAAGAAGTGCTTTTTAAATGCCACTATTATTCATAGATGTTTCTATATATTTTTATGACCTCTTTACAACAGATTTAGACGTAATGACACACCTCTATGCTCTTGCGGCAAGTAAGAAAATTAGCTCCACCAACTGAATGTCCAATTACAATCAAGTATCTTATTAAATACTCAACCAATTACTCAGTACCTCAAATTTTGTATCAAACATAAAACATTAATGCATAGAGTTGTCTTTATTATTAAAATTCTGAAGTTTAAGGTCTTAAAAATGTGTCTTCTTTCCCCGCAGCCAATCCTAACACAAGAAAATGTCGCCACATACATTAAAAGGAAAACTTTCCTAACAGACATTCATAATTAAAATTAATAAAGCTTTACCAGGAGTAACATTTTATCTTTTCCATTAACCTAAAAGCAATGGAAAGTCAATGTTTGCGAATGAATAAGTGAAAAAAAGGAATAAAAAAATTATTTAGTGTCAACAAGTAACTATTATCAACCATCATAATTTTATGCTTCTAAAATCAATTGAAGAGGAATGGCAATAAGCTTGTCAGCTTTAGTTGCATTCCAAATGCCTTTCTCCTCAATCCATTTTTTTTAAAAACAAAGATTGCAATGCAACATTGTTTTTACTTTACGTGTGTTTTTCGGACCTATGCGATGTTTTATTCCATCGAAAATTGAAGAGAATGACAACACCGAAGAGAATACTTAGACTTTATGGGAGTTCATAGAAACAAAATCAATAACAGAAACACAGAAAATGCGACTGTAATTGAATGATCCCCTATCAAGAACCAGCATCGTGCGGTGTGCAATGAAGTTTCTAGAAATTGGAAGACGAATCCCGGATGTCCCTGCTCAAGTGATAATGAGTTTGTCGGAAAGACCTCGCATTGTCCTTGGAGATTTGCGTAATCAGCTGCAAGCGAACTGAATATGCCAATATACAAGGTTCTTAGGAAAATATTAAGACTGTATGCTTAAAAATTTCAAATTATAACCCGTTGAGACGATGAACATAAGAGACATGGAACTTTGCAATAGACATTCTATGGAGGGCGACGCTTAATTTCTTAATCGCATGTTCTCTGAAAAAGCTTGATTTTACATTAATAGCATCGCCACAATGTTTGCATATGAGGGTCTGAAAACCTTCATGAATGCCGTGCGATACAAAGGAATTCCCGAAAGGTTAATGTGTAGTATGGACACATTTGCAAGCGCGTCATTTGTCCTTTTTTTCTTTGAAAAAACACATCTATTAACTATTAAGACATGTCAGAAAATTTCAGTTTTTCCACAAATAGAAGAGCTTTAACCACATGCCTTTCACCACAATATGGTGTCCGATGGTACCTCAATAAATTGAGGTACCATTGTTTTTTGTTCATTGAAGGACTCAGAAAGATGAATTGGGTGAGGGGGTTTCAAATCCTTCGCTACTGATGTAATGTCACTGGACTTTTTCATCAATTTGAACTTTGGGGATTTATATAGAATATCAAAGTATTAAATGTTGATGACTTAAGGTCAAAGTTTCAGCCTCAGTAACCTTTGCTTATCCCGATATTCTTGGCAGCATATGGTGCTGAATTGATTATCATCTTGATATTTATTCTCTAAGCGACGAACGGTACACATTTGGAAGCTCATTAACAAAAATATATATATATATATAAAACTTTTTAAGTTGATTGGCTTGTGTTATCAATTTAAATTTATTTTCATTATTTTAGGAATTATCCAACATTTTATTGATGCCTTATCTTTAAAAATTACGTAGGTATGTAAAAAAGAAGGGGGATCTGATTCCATAAATATTTTTTCTTCATTTGCAGTGTTACGCATGGATGACAATTTTAAAATAAAGGAAAGAATCTCTCATGCATTCCTCCTTCGTCTACCTTGAAACTCTAACAGTTTCAGAGTAGACGTCGCAGATAAAGTAACTTGAGATGGAGTTCAAATTAGTATTAAATATATTTTAATTTAGTTTCAAACTTTTTAATCAAAATTTCAAACTGAAAACGCTTTTATTTTGAATTGGCAAGGATTGACGTTCAGTGTCATTCCACTCGGTGCAGCCGTTCCCATTTCAAACCCGGACGAAAATTCGGCCAACAAGAAGAACAAGAAATTTTTACATATAAATTAATTAAGTTACCGCACTTTTAATAAAATTAATTAAATATGTATGAAAAAATATCTCAACGTAAAAATTTTATAAAATCATTATTCAGCATAATTTTGTTTTGTATTTTTCCCTAGCCATTTGAGGAGATCATTAACGTATTTAAAGGTTGCTGAATTTAAAAAAAATATCTGTTTGACATCAGCTATCGCGCGCGCCAAATTTTTCTAGGCATGGACTTCGTACGGAGTAAAATCATTTGAATATCCGATTTTTACATAGTGATATGGACAAAAAAATTTTTCGAAGGAATCCCTGTCATTCAAAGCTTTTCTAAATTACGTCTTATATGTTGTTATTTACATTGGATAATCAAATAATTTAGTTGGAATCCATAAACTGTCTTTGAAACGGAGTCTTGTTTAAAAAGTAAATCACTGATTAATTTCGGCTTTGCGTTGTCGATAGCCTAAGACTGTTTGAACATCCAACCCTTTTGTCAAACCTTTCCCACACAATATTCACGTGTAACACGAGGGGAAATATTCTCAAGAACTCCTGGAAAAACTTAACACCCATCTGTAACGATCGATCTTCCATTTCGTGATATTTGACTGATTCTTGCAATCCTGAAAATATGGCATTGCCTTTAAAACAGATTCTGTTTGTTTTTTCCTAAATGAAAAGTGCATGCCCTCCCATTTGAATACCTTAGAGAAACATATTCTCTTTATGAAATGCAATTAGATTTCAGAAAGTATTGTTGATTAGAAAAATTATAAATGGGAAAATTTTCTTATATCTGCAAACGAAATCAAAGAAAAAAAATTAGATGAAATGAAAGCTTATCGAAAGTTTGTAAGAAAACTAGGGAGAAAGAATAATGTCCAATTTAGGTAGGGGCATAAGAGGCAGTTGACCAGGGACCCCAAATCTAAGGGAAAGTTTGTTTTACGTTGTCAATCAAATAGAAGTGTTTTCTTAACCAAATAGAATTTGTTGTTGTGAACTAAAGGGGGCCCTCAAAGAAACTTTTGTCACGGGATCCAATTTGACTAAGACAAGTCTTGAGGAAGAAAGCTTATTAAAACTGAAAAGCAATTGCATCAGTTATTTCCTGGGCAACAATTGATTGCCAGAAGACGAAAGAAAGCTTTCTTGGAACTTTGCTCAATAGGAATTACGAAGTTGTTGTTCATATAGAAGACGATTTACTGATATTTTCAAATTGCTGGCGTATCTACAAAACCAAAAAAGACGACTGTGAGCATTTGAAAATGGAACACCAATGTATTTTAGGATGCATCGAATATAAAAAGGCTTAGGGTTTTTCGAACGCAGTTGGCATTACTTGGGCGCATGTCGCACAGAAGTTAGAGTGTGTAGCCGATGATGATAAACTTGATTAAATTGTATCAGTAATATAGCTGGCACAAATTTAGATGGAACAAATTTTGACCCTGTTTCTCTTTCTAAAAGCCATTCGAAAAGTTTTTTCCTAAACAAAAAATAGGCAACGAGATCTCTTATTCCCTGAATTTTTATTCATAAAAAATTTTGTTTGGAATAAATCTACTGGAGACTTCTTAATGAGTGATTCCCAATCAATGAAATGTATGGCAAGCAAAAACGAAATGGGAAAAACAACTAAGCAACAAAAATCAACACCAACCATCAAGAAACAGCGAAATCAGCAATACACGCTCTCAGTCATGAAAGAAGAATTCTATGTAGAGGTATCGAGATACGTTATTAAAATATAAACTGATGTCCATATAAGCTAGTTGATTTTTTGAGCTCGCTTATAATTTTATTGTATACAGTCTCTCAAGAAGGAAAAATACCCAATATTTTTCCGACTGTATCGTTTATCTAAAGCATTATAGCTTAAAATTGTTATGAATTTTGTGTCGAATTTCAGTTATTAATTATAGAAACAGACCATGTATTTTTTATTTTTGTTAAATGCAGCTTATGAAATCCATAATGATTCAAATATCAGTATTTTGAATGTATATATGATTTCATTGTATCGCTAATGCTAGTGTTCATGTTACTCAGTATAGCAGTCGTCTGAACTTATCCCTTGAAATCAAAAAGTACCCATAAAACTATTAACATTTATTGCCAAAAAAGGTCTCACAAAAAATGTTATTAGCATGAACGCTTGAAAACAAGCTAATGTTAACACAAGGGCGAAATTTCGCTCATTCTTTTTCAATGCGGTTAATTAGTATTTCACAAAACAACAATAGAAGGCTGCCATTTCTTAATTTTTAGTTATCATTTTTGCTCGACTCTCTTTCTATATGTTCAAATTTTTCTCTTTAAGAGAATTTTATTGCTTATTTATTAGAATAAAATTCCTCTATGTAAATGTATATGAATTGCTATGAATGCAATAAATATTTTAAATATATTTCTTTTAAGTTGAAATTTTAAAGTATATTTATATGGAAAGAGATCTTTAGAACAATTTCATAACAAAATTCTTAGCTCGCTAGTTTGGTTTTGAGGCGCACAAGGCAAATCTTCGTTTGGTACAGGCCAAGTGCACCAGACATCGATTTTAAAAAAGTAATTTTTTTTAACTCAAACAGCATTAAAATAATATTTCTATACAATTAAACTAAAATATAAATTTTAAATAAATAAAAACATCCATTAACTTTTATTTAAAATATAAATTGAATATAATTTATGAAATCTATTGCCTCTGAATTGGTAAACAGATTTCTGTGAGGTGGTTTTCCCAACAAATAAAAAAGTTACACTTAGAAAAGCAAAATATCAAGACTAAAAGAGAGCAAATGATGGTTTTTAAAATGGTGACATGAAATTAAAACATGATATAATGTTCATTATGCATACTTCACTACAGTTCATTTAAAACAAACGTTTATGAATGAATCATATGTATCCCATACGATCGAACATCAGCACTTCCTAACGGTGAAGCTGACAATGTGAAAAATGGCATTATATGTCTTGATCCACGATTCCTGCCAAAAAGGAGATTCACAGCAGCTAACATGTCCTTCCAGATAAAATGCTTAGTTTACATCAAAAGTAAATAATAGAGGGGGAAAAATTAAGTGAAAAGAATGGTAGTGTCATGGGCAAAATACTTTTTAGATGGTTTTCTTTTCATTTCATTCGTGGAGAATGGTAACATAGTGGCAAACAAACCAATTATAAGACTTTTATGTTTCTTTAAAATGCAGTCAGTAGTTCATTTGAGTAATATTAATTAGAGTTGAATACTATTTACGAGAGCTGCCTACTACATTTTAAGCAATATATATATATATATATATATATATATATATATATATATATATATATATATATATATATATATATATATATATATATATATATATATATATATATATATATATATATACATATATATATATATATATATATATATATATATATATATATACATATATATACATATATATACATATATATACATATATATACATACATATATATATACATATATATATATATACATATATATATACACATATATACATATATATATACATATATATATATATATATATATATATACATATATATATATATATATATATATATATATATATATATATATATATATATATATATATATATATATATATATATATATATATATATATATATATATATATATATATATATATATATATATATACATATATATATATATATATATATATATATATATATATATATATATATATATATATATATATATATATATATATATATATATATATATATATATATATATATATATATATATATATATATATATATATACATATATATATATATATATATATATATATATATATATATATATATATATATATATATATATATATATATATATATATATATATATATATATATATATATATATATATATATATATATATATATATATATATATATATATATATATATATATATATATATATATATATATATATATATATATATATATATATATATATATATATATATATATATATATATATATATATACGAGAGAAAAATAATTGTTTTATCCTGATAGAAATAAAAACTGCTAATTCAGTACTTCAGTGTTTATATGAAACATATTTGAGAAGACTTCGATTCCCAATTGTTATTATGCAGACAAAATTATTGAGATGTATTTTGAAAATCATAATAATAAAAGAAAAAAACTTGAACACAGAAAGATTATTATTTCTACTCTATTTATTCTATGTATACATAAAAAATGGGACTTGAAATGCTTCATTAGCCGCTTCTTTATTCTTCAGTTCATTCCGCTCCATCGTTTGAGAACTTATTAAATAAAAAGCTTTGTAAACCTCTAAAGCAGTTTCCAAAGTACATTCCATAGATCCCACATTAGTGACCTAAATGTACATTTCCTGTGTACTTTAAGGAATAGCGTGGAAATTCCAGATGCTGTCCCGAAATGTCTTAAGATTGATTGCTGCTGTTAAAATGTCTGCAAACAGCAAGTAATGGAGCTATTTTTCGGAAACCGAAATTGCTCAACTAGAGTTCATAAACCCAGTTCCACCCTTCCATATGAGCTTTCACAAACTTAAAACTAGATAATTAAAAAAAAGTTTCCAGACATAATTTGTACACAGATCAGTTGTCTTTTTTAACTGTGTAGACAGAAGAATAAACGGATCCAGAGCTGTGAGTTGTCGTTGGCGGCAGGTATGGGCAAGGAAATGTCACGGGAACAAGCCTTGGGAAAGAAAATGCAGACGAAGTCCAGCAATGGAGGGGGGGAGCATTGAGCAGATAAGGTCTGGTCAGCATGGAAGATGTACCCACTGAATCACCTTGCAACAGCAGCTCGGGAATTAGAGAGGTGGAGGAAGAATCTGTAAAAATAAAATATTTTGAACAACTCTTTTGACAGAGAATCATACAAAAATTAATGTAAACAGAATTCTGCTAAAACTCAAAACACATATTAAGCTATTAATGCTTAATAATGTAAGATGTTCTTAAAATAAGCAAATATTTTCTCTCAGGAAATCTAATTTCATTTTATATCATAATAGCTCTATTGTATATAATGTCAGCAGAAACGCAAACTTTAAAAGACAGTTTACAACAGTAGTATATGGATAAGAAATGTAACCAAAACACTTTAAAATGATTCCATTGTAAAATGAAATGAAGCAAAAATATTTTGAATGTATGAATTTTATATAACTGAATAGTTCGAATCATTTATCAGAATATGGTTTTAATCTTTAAATTGTTGGCTTTCTCATTCTCTAAGAACTTCGCCATCAGAGATTGATTCCCGAATATTAAGCTGTTAGGTATGATTTAATTCTAAATCGTGTTCACATTTAAGTAGCAGTCTCGGTTGCCAACTCGAATTCAAAATGTGATAAAATGAAACAGCTTAACAACATACACCATAGATTTACCATATTATAATTTACCAAACGTGAAATGAGAAGTAAAAAATTTGTTTCACTTAAAAGTTAAGAGTTTTTGACATGAAAGTGCACCCACTCGTTGCTTCTTCCTCAGATTCTGCTGTTTTTTTCTTGGCTGGCTTCAGCAGTTCTTCGATCGTGTACCCTCCTGCACTCCCCTTAGTGTCTTTCGTCTTGGTCGAAGTATTCTGCGGGGTGGCAGCCGCGGGAGCCTCTGGAAGGAAGTAGGGAGTGGAGTACCTCGCAAGGCTGGAAGACTGTCCTGCTGAAGACAAAACAGCTTAGGTCTTCTAAAATATGTTGTAAGTAAAATATAGTATTAAGTAACTAATGTGAGTTCCAGAAACGATGACGAAAATGTTTTGCGTCTGTCACTTAGCGTTGCGATTGAATCAAACTCCTGAACGTGATTAGGGTTTAGAGTTTTGTGTCGCCATGACTATTATACAGGGTGTCCAGAAAAGGACTCCCTGATTTCAAAATTAAATATCTCGAAAACAAAGATAGATAGAGGAATGCAGTAAAAGGTATGTTTATTGTGAAAGCTGTAAGAATTTTATACAGCAATTTGAAATAATAGTTACAAAAGCTGCTAACAGATGGCGCTGTACAATGTACAGCTCAAATCAGCATACATAAATGAAATAATCGTTTGAAAACATTCTTTGCAAAAATTCACATCACTATGTTTTCAACGCTAACCTCCTTTCACGCTTCAATAGTTGGGCTTCGGATCACTATTTACACTAAAAATTACGTATGACGATTACAGCGCCATCTGTTTGCAACTTTTGTAACTATTATTTCAAACTGATGTATTATATTCTTACAGTTTTTACTATAAACATACCGTTTACTGCATTCCTCTATCGATCTTCGTTTTCGAGATATTTAATTTTGAAATCAGGGAATCCTTTTCTGGACACCCTGTATGAAGAGAACCTACTGTGCAAAATTATTCTGAAACCTATTAATTTATAAGATAAAATGGAAAATATAGATATTCTATAAGAGAAAGATATGCGCAGTTTTATCATTTGTTGCTTATGACACTTGAACAAGCCAAGCTTGCTAGCCGATAGCTATGCGAAATGAAGTCAGAAGGATGTGTCATACGTGTGAGTAAGTTTACCATTTAGAAAACGTATTTAAAAGCAAATAATAATGTTAAGACAATTTTTATCTAACAAAATGAAGAAAACCTTCTATTTAAAACTCTTTTAATGGTTCGAAATAGTACTACTGCATTATATTACTTTTGTTCTAAAATTTTATTCAGTTGTTTAATAAGTTTATATTTAGCTAAAAAAAATTTCTTATCACGATTGATACTTGAAACGAGCCTTCATATCTCAGCAAATGAAACATGAAGTGAATTGATTTAACAAAGATTCATAATAAGCAAAATCTCAAATAATCAAATAAGGCGAATATTGTTACTCTGTTGTTCTTCATAAGAAAACGGGGTATGTTTACGTATTATCCAATCGTACATTTCCAGAAGTCTTGCGATGTAGCCTCAAATGCTGTATCTAGTGTGATCGCACATGTTTATTTTTTATTATATTTACTCTTTATATTTCCGAGTTTTAGAGGATGCAAATTTAATATTGGACATCATAATTAAAAAATTGGACAGGAAGTAAAAATAAATTTTATATTTCTTTCGATGAAAATACAAGAATTTACTGCTTTGTTTTTCCCGGTCACTTACAGAAAAAAAATGATTAAAAATTTGACGGCGTATTTTTTAGCGGATGGATGAAATAATTCTAAATACCGGAAAAATGTAAATATTCCATTAAAGTGATTGATTTAGTTTGTTTGTAGCTCACAACGGTCATTTTCGCAAACGAAGGATAATTAGACCAGGACATAAAGTGGGTTCAAAATCACTACAAACATTCAAACTCGAGGTGGAATTTGAACCCTGTTGAATGGCACGCAAAATCTCAGCTTCCGGCTCTTAAGGTATGAGAAATTTTATCACACTGAAAAAAACGCGCTAGGATTTAAAATTTGCACTCATAAAATGCAACGATTGCTACTATCAAACAATTCATATTTTTCTAAAAATCGGTGATATACTTTTTAAAAGAGGCTCTTATCATCCAACTTTGTATAAATAAAAGTTCATGGGGAGAAAAACACAATTTTAGTGCAAAGCAAGAAACTGAATGACCGTCGCTTTATAAGTGTTGCCGAAAAGTTTATTAAAGTTCGACGACTAATTGACCGAAATCTACTATGATTTAATATTTCAATCCAAATCATTGCCACTTAAAATTAAAAAGAGTAGCTATAATTCGAATAAAAAATGCTTAGATTATTTTAAGACCTGTCACACACGTGTGTTATTTTCTGGCAAAATAACTTAACTGTAATTCTATTGAAGCTTTACACAATAATTCAAAAATAAAGATATGTTTACGTCATTTTTATAGGTTTTCCGAAGAATTGACATCCTCAAATGCTCTGTTAATGGTTCTGATTGGACTAAGGAAATGTCTTGAAAAATCGCAGTTTTCTTTTCTACAAAATCTACTTCCGCAGTTTCACCCTTCAATTCATTTCGGTTGCTTGACCAATTTATGTGATTCTTGGTGTCATAGAGCTGACCTTTCTTAAGCATTTGAAAATAAGCAATCGCTTTTATGAACTATTTTACCCTGGCTCCTGTTCAAATGTCGCAAGAGAAAAAATCCAAAATCTCATTCGGATAAATGCACATGTAAAAAACAAAAATGCAACAATTATCTCCAGTTGCTTGTATCGAATCCAGAAGCTTCCACTACTATGAGCGTCATCCTATCAATAAACCCATGATTTATTGACACCACATAGTGGCCAGCAAGATAACCTAAAGATTTTTTTTAGGGATTTTAATATCCATAGCACAAATTAACTTCCAAGAGTATTTTTCATTATAGTGGACCGTATTCATATGTTGCAGAGAAATAACCATGGAAAATTACCAAAGACAGATGCGCAACATCCAAATCTTTGCTCATTAGTTGGAACCTTCGTTTTAAACAGCCCTGTGAACCAGGGTTGATACACATTTTAATGAAATTCATATATCAATGCTATGTATCGAATTTTTCGGAGACAAAATTTTACTATCCCTTCTCAATAAAGATGATTTGCGATAGAATTGAAGTGACCTCTATTTGTATCGGTATCAAAGCAGTAGGGTGCATACCGTGACTGGAAGGGAGGGGGGGTGGATCGTCAAAGACCACGTGACCGCTGTTCCTGAGGATCCTGTTGATGGAAGAGACACTGGGGATGGACGTGTCGTCGCACACCCGCTGGCTGCGCAGCAGGTCTCTGATCTCCCACGCAAAGATGGAAGGATTTTCTTGCTTGTAGCGAAGAATCTTCCGCACCACGTGAGGTGTGGCCACTTGCTGAAAATAAACAGAATCTCAAACAAAACTGAACAATTATTTAAAAATATGCCAATCGATTTTTTATTCCAAAATGTTATAGTATTAAGTTTAAACATATATTACATATGTATATAGTACTATGTTTAAAATTTTATATAATTATTTACTAAATGATAAATATTAGAATGTACATTAATACATTCTTAACTCAATTATCAAATATGATTCTGAGCTATGAAGTTTTTATGTCATAGATAAGCTTGCTGCATTCTTACATTTAAAAAAAATAAAAATTTCCAAATGTGTAATAATTTTTTGTATGAATATTTATGAAATATTAAATCTTGGAATCATTTTTTGATTTGACTTTCTGAAAATCAATACGCATTGTACCAATTTCGAACCAAAAAAAAAAAGTAGTTGACGCTTTCTGTGGAACATAAAATATTTCTCTCTTATTTCTGATTCTCAATTTCGTTTTAAATGCAAATCATTTCTAGCTATATGACTGTTCGAGATTCCGATATCAATTACATAACATGTACGCAGTAGGACCCGAAAAGGTACAGTACATTAGACAGAAAGTATAAAGTACTTATCAATCTCAATTCCACATATCATCAAATCTTTTTTTAAAAAATTATTTTGGGAGTTTTCCTAACTACTAATATCTTAAGGTTTCATCACTTTTATAAATCTGCGAACAACTAAATATTGCCAGCTTTTCTTTTTCTGGTAAAGAAATATTCTTTCCTCAATAATTACTTTCTAAATACTGTTATTTCAAACTTTCTATTATCCTTTGTTTTTATAGTTGTTTATAAATCGCACATTCCCACAGCATGCCTGGAGATGGTCGCTGAATGGAGGATCAGTAAAGTGTGAATCACGCACATTCCCACAGCATGCCAGGAGATGGTCGCTGAATGGAGGATCAGTAAAGTGTGAATCAGGCACATTCCCACAGCATGCCTGGAGATGGTCCAAATATCGCTGAATGGAGGATCAGTAAAGTGTGAATCACGCACATTCCCACAGCATGCCTGGAGATGGTCCAAATATCGCTGAATGGAGGATCAGTAAAGTGTGAATCACGCACATTCCCACAGCATGCCTGGAGATGGTCCAAATATCGCTGAATGGAGGATCAGTAAAGTGTGAATCACGCACATTCCCACAGCATGCATTAAAACCTGGAGATGGTCCAAATATCGCTGAATGGAGGATCAGTAAAGTTTGAATCACGCACATTCCCACAGCATGCATTAAAACCTGGAGATGGTCCAAATATCGCTGAATGGAGGATCAGTAAAGTGTGAATCACGCACATTCCCACAGCATGCATTAAAACCTGGAGATGGTCCCAATATCGCTGAATGGAGGATCAGTAAAGTGTGAATCACGCACATTCCCACAGCATGCAATAGAACCTGGAGATGGTCCAAATATCGCTGAATGGAGGATCAGTAAAGTGTGAATCACGCACATTCCCACAGTATGCAATAAAACCTGGAGATGGTCCAAATATCGCTGAATGGAGGATCAGTAAAGTGTGAATCACGCACATTCCCACAGCATGCAATAAAACCTGGAGATTGTCCAAATATCGCTGAATGGAGGATCAGTAAAGTGTGAATCACGCACATTCCCACAGCATGCATTAAAACCTGGAGATGGTCCAAATATCGCTGAATGGAGGATCAGTAAAGTGTGAATCACGCACATTCCCACAGCATGCAATAAAACCTGGAGATGGTCCAAATATCGCTGAATGGAGGATCAGTAAAGTGTGAATCACGCACATTCCCACAGCATGCATTAAAACCTGGAGATGGTCCAAATATCGCTGAATGGAGGATCAGTAAAGTGTGAATCACGCACATTCCCACAGCATGCATTAAAACCTGGAGATGGTCGCTGAATGGAGGATCAGTAAAGTGTCCAAAGAGCAATAATTGAAAGGACTTACCTTGGGCTTGCTGCCTCCGATGGAGCCCGGCTTGATGGAGCCGGTCTCGTAGAAGCGGGTCAGGATCTTGGAGACGCATCCGTGAGAGACGAGCAACTGCCTGGAGATGTCGCAGGGGCGGACGCCCATTAGGGCGAGCTCTACGATCCGGCGGCGCACGTAGTCGGGCAAGGGGCGTCCGTTCACGAATACACCACCCAGCTGGTTCACGCCCGCCTGTCCTGAAACGACACAGTTTGTGGAACTCAATGGAACTATTGGGAAGCTACTTACCAAATAGGAATCTTATACAATGGGCTGCAGTATCAATGATTTAAAGAAGAAAAGGCACGTAAAAAACAAGAGGTGGTTAACTGCATTTAGCGGCTTTCTAAATTGTTTATTTTTTGCCCTTTATTTCTACCCAGAAAAAAAAGTCGCTCATCCAATCCAAGGACCTCTTGCTGCAAGCAGAAGGATATGACGACCCATTAGTAAGCATTCGACTCTTAGAATTGAAGATTACGACGCTTTTCTTAAGCAGGCCACTGGAGCAACTCAATATAATTCAGTATTGAATGAACAAAACAAAACATTTGCTCGTTAGATTATTTTCTAAACAAGCTATTTTGTAATACAGTCGAATATGAAATTCATTTAATATTATATTGTATCAGAGATGTCTGAATCACGAGGGGTCATTGAATTAATTTGGATTTACTTTGGTTATTGAATTGCATTCTCTTAGGAGCATGATTTTGTCCGTTTCAAACTGACTGATGTACTAAACTCTGCGGACTCCCGAGCTGATCTCATCATTCTCTTGCTAATCAATTGTGTTTTTCCTTCATTGATTTCCTTTTCATAAAACATTTATCAATTTACACATATGTATATGTTAATTCATACAATTTATACAAATCGATTTTGCAGCTAAAAAATTCAACTTCAATAATTCAACTTAACTTCAATAATTTATGTAAATAAATAATTAGGAGTTTGCTTCGTTTCTTTCCCATTTAGGAACACGTTCAAATAATTTATTACATTTGAAATTTTGTTTTCCACTTTTCTGATATTAAAAAGTAAATTGTTGATTGCACAAGGCTCACAAAAAATTTTATTTTACAAAACAAAAGTGGAAATGAAGAACACATATTAAAAAATTTGTATGTGTGATTTTTGTTTCTCAATTATGTTACAAAACTTATTCCGTTGACGATGCAAAAGAGTCCCACTTTTTAAGCAACTGCGGAAGTTAGTTCCCGTTAGTAAATACTTGTTGTGGAGAGTTACAAAATAAATTTTCGCATACTTTCTTTTCAGGTGACTGTTGTTTTAAAGTTATTAAAAAGAATATTTGGACTCGGCTTCCGACGACTTGTCATTCTGAACCACGACACCTGAGACTCTTTTCTACACCAGGTCTTTGCGGTCGACCTCGAGTGCGCAGTCAGTTTTACTGGTTCTGCGCGCGACATTTCTTTGGAAAATTGTAATGGAATGTATAATTTATAGGTTAGCCTCAGTTGTACTCATGCCATTAGGTTTTAATACTTTTATAGGATTGGCTTCATATCAAATAGACATTCTATTACCGCGGCCACTCATTATTTAGAAGAGTACTTATCTGTACCTGAGACAGTCATTCCAAATGGAGAGCGGAAACAAATGGGCAGCGATACAAAGGGAAAAATGTCATTGCAACGTTCATAAAGGAAACTGTATCTTCTACTGTAAATAGAATTGTAATTAAACTTTTTTGTCGCATGAAAATTAGGAAGAGAAATGCAGCTATAATATCTCATAATAAAGCTCAATAAGAAATGGATCAATAGTCAATAGAATCACGGCAAACTGAAGCTAATGTGCTTTTATATTGGTTGCATAATTCTAAGTTAATTTGAGCACTAATAATAATTTTTGAGGCTTTATTAAATAATAATTACAAATTTACTTAATATTTAAAAGGAATTTGTATTTTTTCACTCTGAAAAAAATTGAACTAATAAGTGAAAAATAAATATTTTGCTTCTATATAGAAACTGCGCTTCTTCCACAACGGCTGCTTCCGATGTCAGTTTTTGGGCTTTTACCTGGACCTGACTCTGCACCATACACTTAAGAAAAGACCAAGAAAGATAAACGAGTCTTGCCAAGAATCTTTCGAAGCCGAATCGCTTTCGGTTCAACAGTTCGTGGGTTCGAATCCCGCCCCTTGGGCATGGATGTTTGTAGTGGTTCGGAATCCAGTTTAAACCGTAGGTTCCGGTCTAATTAGCCCTCGTGTGCGAAAAATGACCGAGAAACAAACCAAACCATCGCCAGAATCTTTCAAGCAACAGTCGCCGCTCTGAACGGCAACCTTGATAACTTCCGTCCAACACAAGGCGTCTCTGACAAGCCGAGAGTGCCAACTTTCAAGAATACAAAATTCCCCGCGAAAAAATTAGCTGTTGGAAAAATAATTTGTTTCTATTGAAAGGAAATTCGACTAAGTAAAAGTCATTTGGGGGCGAAAAATTAAACTCTTAGATTTAAAAAATCTCAATGTTTAGATTTTATTTGTGCAGAGAAATAAAAATTTAATAATATTTTAGTCTTGTCTTTTTAGGAATATAAAGCAGCTTTTATACATCGCAAAATTTATATTCAAGTTTTTGTTGACTCAAAAATAATTGAATTCGCTAACATTATTAGAACCAAAAATTATTTTAAATTTCAGTATGCTTTTAAATTTTACTTAGCTGACACTTTTCTTCATAATCTTACTCCCGTTAATTTGAGATTTTTTAGTGGTATGTTAATATCACTAAAAATAATCTCAAATTAACGGGAGTGATTAGGATAGGAAAAATTACATTTAGAAAATGGATGTTAATTAATTTCTAATAAAAAATGGCATATTTTTACCGAGTAAAATGTTAAGTTTTCAGTAATTAATATTTGTGTCTTGAACTTAATAACTACAGAAATTTGTACAACTTGTTGAAAGTAGTTATCTCTCAATTCTTTAAAACACATAGAATTGTAAATCATTTTGCTCAGAATATTTAAAACATATTATAAAACAGTAGTTTTGAAATTTTTGCTTATAAAACTTTTAAATGATATGATTTTGAATAATGGGAAGTTTTAAATAATTTTGCAATATTCAAGATTTACAGAAATGTCTCATAGCGTTCAACAATTTGAATAGTTGCTTTCAGAAATTTCATCTAAATTGTAAATTAAATTTCGGATAGTTATACAATAATCCTATATGCAACTCTATTAGTTATTAGTATTTTACTTTTTAACATATAATAATTAAATGTGTAGTAACGTCTATTATTATATGTTATTTATATGCAGATTTGGTGTATATACTGAATGTTTTCCAAAATATTTTTATTAAAATTTTCTGTTTCACATTTGATATTAATAGAAAGGAATTTTGTCATTATTTGTTATATGCGTAACATCCTATTTTAAACCTTAAAATTACATTATTTGATGATATAATTTAGTTTTTTCCAATTTTCAAAAAAAATTTCTTTGACTATTAACAGTAATTGAGAAATATTATTGGATTTTTTTAATTAAAATTGTGTTGCCTCTTTTTAAACTTTAAAACAATGTTAAATTCAATATACAGGTGATAAAAAGCACTCATTTTCAGATTAATTTATTTTCCAAGAACATTTTTGAATGTGAGTTTCCAAAAATCATCATTTCATTATCAAATCAAACTGAATTCATACGTATACAATAATTTTAATAAATTTATCTAACATCCAAAGAAATATTTTTCTTGAGATCAAATTTTTAAAGTTAAAGTTGCTTTATAATCCACTATATATATATATATATTTGATAAAATGCAATTCGCTGATTTTTATAATAATTTGTATTGTAATTTTGATCTATAAATTGTGTGTGTTTTGAAATGGCTTGTAAAAGAAATTCCTAATTTTAAATTCCATTCAACATTGTACTAAATACAAGATAAGCAAGAAGATTGTAGTTGACGCAAAATAATACGACCAACAGAAAGTGTCTTTTCGACATCCAGCGCCTCACGTGTTGTGCAATCCCCTTGCGATAAAACTCTTGGCAAATAAGTCCGTAAGCGCTTGGCGCAAGCCTGCTTCCTTGGCGGAAATAATTCTCCAGAGAATGGAAGAGGTGGTAATCTGATGGTGCAAGGTCAGATGAGTAAGGAGGCAGTCACATATGTCTCCCAGCCAAGTCGCCGTATGGTATTCCTGGCCAACCACGTGACATGCCGCGTTATCAGCCTTGCAATTTATCTTTCTGTTGCTGCGAGAATAGGTCCGCAGTGACCGTTGGACAGCTAATCCACCACCTGAACCAAAGCATTGCTCATTTACAGCTCTGTCCCAGAACGCTTGACCTATTTGATGCCCCCTTTGTATCCAAATGAGCTCCTTCTACAAGCTCATTTCTCTTCGAATGTGCGTGTTGGACTTGTTTTTGTAACCTTCTCCAATGACCGGTATCTCAACGACATCATACACTAATTTACATACTTAATTTCAATTTATTCAATGTCAACCCGAAAACAACAAGAATTTTCTCATTTATCTTATAGATATATAACTTTAGTTTCTTAAATTCCGCATTTAAAGTACACGTATTAAACGAAGAAGAAATTATTAATGAAGCCTTTGTTTAAAAACAGATTAGTGAGACAGAAATATACACGAAATAAGTTGATAAATGCTTGCACGTAATTGAATATACAATTTTATTTTCTAAAAAGAAGTAACACATTATCGCAATTTATAAAGAACATTTTTGAACTAAAAATAATTTTTTTTCTCTTTGAAAATAAAGCACTTTTTTTCACTTAAATTTATACAAGCAGACTAAAATCCACCTAATCAATCTTGGAAAAATATCAATTTTTGAATATCAATGAAAATTAAGTAATAACACTCCTAAATAAATAGTACTGAATAATTTTTTCATCATTTACTTTATCAAGGTGCCAAATTTTCATTAAAACTTTATATCGAAATTTAAGATTGAAAAATAGCGGAATAAGTAAGATTATAATAGCCCTTCAACCATCGACCCTGTAACACAGGATACTGCGGTCCTATTTCTTTATTAATCTTAACAGAACTAAATAAATAAAGAAATTTGCAGATTAAAATTATGAACTAACTTAAAAAGGATTCTTTTTTCGATTTATTTTGTCTTTTTTCAATACAAATAATCCATACAATTTATTGACAACGTAATAAATTTTATTAAATTGTTATGTTATAAATGTAACATTATTTTTTCCATTTAAATTATTTCTATTTTATTTTTAAAATTAAATTTTTAATTTTATCATCGACAAAAACAGTTATATATATATATATATTTATAAATATATATATATATATATATATATATATATATATATATATATATATATATATATATATATATATATATATATATATATATATATATATTAAATATATATATATATATATATATATATATATATATATATATATATACATTAAATATATATATATATATATATATATATATATATATATATATATATATATATATATATATATATATATATATATATATATATATATATATATATATATATATATATATATATATATATATATATATATATATATAAATATATATATATATATATTTATAAATATATATATATATATATATATATATATATATATATATATATATATATATATATATATATATATATATATATATATATATATATATATATATATATATATATATATATATATTTATAAATATATATATATATATATATATATATATATATATATATATATATATATATATATATATATATAAATATATATATATATATATATATATATATATATATATATATATATATAAATATATATATATATATATATATATATATATATATATATATATATATATATGTGTGTGTGTGTGTGTGTGTGTGTGTGTGTGGGTTAAATGCTTAGCTGTAATTTATCAAATCATTGAAAGATGGAAGCACTGAGAATGATAATGAAGCGAATGAGAAGCAGTCCTGGTCTCGCTGAGGAGGGAGGGGGAGGGTGCTCAGCGTCGGCTGAAGATGAACCGTCGAAGCTATTACTTTTATGGATTCAATTATTCTAGTTTCGATACTTAGATGCACGTTCCGTTAAATGTAATACTGGTGGGTGACATTTTAGGTGTCGACCGCGCTTGAAATGTCAAACTGTGTGTAAACAGCTTTGCAGACGTCAAAAACAGGTATCGAGAAACATTGCAGAGAGGGGCGATTGGGAAGACCCGCAGCTTCTGACCTGACCAGATCGGAAATCATGTTCTTAAGAACCAGTTCCTTCTGCAGAATTCGGAAAAAAAATGTAGCAACTCTCCCTTTTTCCAGCTCATAATCTGAAACCTTGGCTGATCATGGGTCATAAAAGAATCGGCAATTCAACTCGTTCTTGCTTCTATTTTCAAAATTCCATTGCTCTTTAATTCCTAACATTAGATTTCCTTTCCTCGGGGACTTTTAGCTCTTTCTTTCATTCCAGGCAGCAGCTAACAATTTGTCGATATTTTTAAATAGCAATTGGCTCATAATTATTAGAAGCAAGTTATATTTAATTTTTTCGCGCATTCATAATAATTCTTATTTATCAAATATGTTTCTTATTTGCATTCACACACACAATTCTTAGTCGAAAATGAAGTTTGTTTTTTAAAGACTATTTTTAAGCACTTGGTGCAGAGGAGTGAACGCGCGGGGGAGTCATGAACCCTCTCCTTTCACCGAGTGAGTGGCCTTCAGCATGGCTGACAATCAGGACGGACAAAATCAGTGTTCTCGCTCCTGGGCTGATCGAAGGGAGCAGGTGGAAGTCACTGAATCGCGTGCCCTGAGTAATCGTCGTTCCGTTGCCATCGAAGTCAGCTGACCCCGCCGATTACCATCGTCACTTGGTTGATGTTCAGCACGGATGGTAATTGATTAGGCCCCCGTCATCTCCCCCCTCCTTTCTTTCCTTATTTCTTTCAAGTGTTTCAAATAATAGTAATTAATATAATTTCAAGTAAATAACAGTTATTTATTACGGGGGAGACATGCTTAAAATTGTGCATTGAAATAATCGACTACAAACATTCTCTGAAAATGTCATATATATATATACATTATAGCAAAATTAAAGAAATATTACAAAAACTACCAAATGATATGGAAGAATTAGAAAATATTACAACAAAAAATACTTGGATTATTTATAATAATATACCGATAATATGTTATATATATATTTTTATTTACGCTCTATTCTATGTCTTCGTTTGATTTTAGAGATTTTTCTACAAATATTCCTGCTAATAAACTTTTTGCATTGGATCCCATACCAGACAGAAGTACAATTTTAGTGGGTCTGTAATGGATGCAGTTCAATGAGATTCCTCGTGGTTCTCCATGAGGCTTTATATTGAATAAATCGCTTTCAGATTGACTCAATAATATTTAATTTTGCAAACCTTAAAGCAATTTCTGAAAATATTTATCTTGAAATTGAATTAAAACAAGTAACTTAAAATTTGAATTTTTTATTCGTGTTCATCATACAATATATATCATAAAACTAATAAATTTAATTTTAACGTTTATAGATTGATTTACATGAATTCGAAACTTCTATTAAAATTTATAAAAGCGTAATTTTTTACCAATAAGTTAGAATATATAAAATTTATATCACTTTTAAAATATTAGAAAATAAACATTAAAAAATATTATAAGTAACAATAATGTATCGATAATCATACCCCTATTTAGCATTACATAAAAGTAAAGAAAGGCATAGATGCTCAAAAGGTTGTCCAAGCCTTGAGGGTCTAATAAGAAAGCTGAAATGCTATTGAGTGTTTGCACTCAGTTATTTTCGATATTTACACAACTTGGCTTAGAATCAACTTTTATATTTGTGTGCCAATATTTATTTGATATTTTCTGTGTTTACTTGTGCTGATTTTTTTTATCTTCCGTAATTAATAATAGTTTTGATGATTGCCGAAAGACCTTTTGTGCTAATGTATCCTGAGGTCCTGAAGAAGATGAAATATCTATGCTCATTTTGCTTTATTAAAATTTCATGAGTATTCCATTGATTTGCCCTTCTATTGTATACTTCAAGCTTGAAGATTTTGTTTTCTGTTATAATTAATTTAATTCTTGTATGGGCATATTTGGTAATATGTTTTTATATTATTTAAATACAATATTAGAAAATATTATAATAACAAGAACTACTTGGATTATACTGATAATAATAAACCAATTATTGATTTTATATATCTTCACATACATTATAATCATTTGATTTTAAAAAACTTCATTTGATTGACAGCAGAAAGTGAAACACTTTCTAAAAGCATCTGGATCGGTTGAGAACAGTAGTGACATCTAGAGGCAGAAATAACTTTGCTATTCACAAACTGCATGGACCCTCTTCGCTGCTTTCCGTTTAGGTCGTTTAACAACTTGTTCGATAATTTTATAATTGAAGCATGTCCTACCGCAAACTTATTGAATTTAGATTCTAGAAATCGAAGGCTTGTATTTTGGGAATCCCACCTACTTATTTCCTAGTTTATTACTGAAAAGGCAAACATCAAATGCAAATTATAAAAACAGAATTTTGTTGTGAGTGATTTGATATTATTTTGTACGGCCATACCAAAGTAAAAAAAAAAATCCTTAAGAGAGATTTTTTTAAAAAAGAACTTTATACACAGTCCAGTCACATCAATGTGACCACCACGTACTTTCCACGTCAGAGTTAAATAACCAATCACAGAAGGCAGGTGGCAGCACAGTGCAGTTGAGCGTATATAAAGGGTGTGTGAGGGCTTCGGAAAACATTTCAATCGTTGGCGTAATGCAGAAACGAAGCGATTTATCCGACGTCCAAAAGGGCATGATCATTGGCTTTCGGGCCAAGGGTGGAAGCATTTCCGAAACGGCTGAGTTTGTGAACTGTTCGCGTGCCGCCGTGGTAAAAGTGTACCGTGCATGGCGAAATGGGACTGTCCAAAATCAGCGACGTGGCAAATGTGGTGCACCACGGGCCATAGATGAAAGAGGCGAACGACGGTTGCGGAGATGCGTTCGGGCAGATGGACGGGCTACCGTTGAGCAACTGACCACCAAAATGAACCAAGGGGCTACCAAAAGTGTCTCCCAAACTACTATTCAGCGAACATTGCTGCTTCTGGGCCTCCAAAGCAGACGCCTGGTTCGTGCACCTATGCTGACTGCTGTTCATCGACGGTGAAGCCTAGAATTTGCACGCCAGTACAGCAGCTGGACGTCCACTGAGTGGCGACAGGTTGCGTTTTCAGATGAATCGCGTTTTATGCTCCATCGGACAGATGGACGTTGGCGTATAAGGCGTGAAACCTCTGAAAGGAACCACCCTGCAACCATTGCCGGAACGGTCCAAGCTGGAGGCGGGAGCACTATGGTCTGGGGAATGTTTTTCTGGCATTCTCTGGGTTCACTGATCATTGTAGAAGGCACGATTGTGGAAGGCACTTGATCAATACAAGTACGCATCTGTCCTTGCGGACCATGTCCACCACTACATGCGCATTGTTTTTCCTCAGGATGATGCCATCTTCCAGCAGGACAATGCGAGGTGCCATACAGCTGCCAGTGTACGTGCGTGGTTCGAAGAGCACCACGATGAGTTTACCGTCCTCCCCTGGCCAGCAAACTCACCTGACTTAAACCCAATCGAGCATCTGTGGGACCATCTCGATCGAGATGTTCGCGCCATGGATACTCAACCGCGTAATCTAGCGCAGCTGGCCACGGCATTAGAGTCGGCATGGCTCAAGATCCCAGAGAACACCTTCAGGGACCTAAGTGACTCTCTTCCTGCACGTCTCGCAGCAGTCCGCTCAGCGAAAGGTGGTTATTCTGGTTTTTGACAGATGGTCACATTAATGTTACTGGACTGTGTAATACATAAAAGTTTATATATTACAAAACGAAATCTAGCTATGAATTAAAAAGATAAACAATAAAATATTGCAATCAAACCAGATCTATGAATTAAAAAGTTATAGCTATGAATTAAAAAGATAAACAATAAAATATTGCAATCAAACCAGATTCAATATTATTATATACACTGCCAAGAAATGCAACACCAAGAAGGAGTGATCAGAAAATTAGGGAAATTTCAGGGTAGACGCACCTTACCGAGTTATGCAAATGATATGAAATACGCAGTTTTCCAGCCCGTGTAGGATAAGATATAAGGTGAGGAACCGGCAGGGTCGGAAATATTCTATGCAATGGCAGACATCCTTTGAGAAAGTTTGTTCTTGTCTCAAAGGACGTCTGCCATTGCCAGGCCATCATGGACGGAGTCAGTTCCAGCAGACAGACTAGCTTAGGAGGGGCGTGGTGAGAAGGGCAGGTCAGTGCTTAAGGCAGATCGCAGCTGACAGACACCTGGACGCGTCCACAGTGCACCGGTTGTAATGAAGATGGTTGGAACAAGGAACTGTGGAACATTTGCGGTGTGCAGCCAGAATGGCGTCAGCACGCGTGCATCGAAGCACTAACGGCCCCTCAAAGTACGTCTACCAAAATTCCGTAGCATGTGCAAGACACCTTGTATGCTACTATATCGAGCAGAACCATTTACCGTCTATTGATTGCCTGTGCTCATGGTGTTTGTAAGAAGGCTGCCATTGACCCCACAGCATAGACATCTGGAATTGTGCCAGGTTAGAGTGATGTGGACGATGGAGTGGCACAGGATTGTCTTCGCAGATGTTTCTTCAGTGATAGTCACCGCGTACGAGTGTGACGTCGACGTGGAGACAAGACTACAGCAATTGTGGAACTCCCCATCACGCGACAACGTGGCATCATGGTTTGAGGTACCATTGCGTATGATTCCGGGTTATCTCTAGTTCGTATTTACGGCACTATGACAGCCCAACATTAGGTGGATGATGTGCTGTGGTCATTTCCACGCCTTCACAGGGTGCCAAAAGCCCTTTATCAGCAGGATAATCCCAAACCGCACATTGTTCGCATTATTCAACATGCCCTGCAAGATATTTTCCTGGCCATTATGCTCGCCAGATCTCTCACCAATTGAACACATTTGGGATAGGACTGGACACAATTTGCAGACCCTGCCACTACCTCCTTAGTAGAAACACTTTGGGAAATGGTTGACATGAAATGGAAAGCTATTCCTCAGAACGCCATCCATTCTTTCATTGACTCTGAGCCTAAACGTGTTGTTTATTGTATAGCCGTCCACGATGCTACTGATCCTACCTTGTTCTCGCTTTATATTAAGCGTATCGTTTCGAAATACAGATCAATCGTTCGTTGCTGTCTCTCTCCGTATACCGAGTTTCGACAATTTTGGCAACTCCTTCTTGGTGTTGCATTTTCAGTGTCGGGATGAGTAGCATATCAAAATAAATGATACGATCACTTCTGACTAAAGTTTAAAATTAAATGCAAAATATTGAAGTTCAACAATCAAACACAACAATTAAACAAAGTGAAAAATAACAATTCTTCAAGACGATATGTTGCATCGCGATTAGATAAGAATAAATTAATTAAGATGTAAAATTCTTGAAAAACTCTCTTTAGTTTCAAGTTCAATAACCAAAAATTGTAAGCATCGCGGGTTTTTTAAATTACACTATAGAAATGTTGGAAGCTCCCAGAAAAAACCATGTCTTGAAATGAGAGGATCGCTTAAATTAATGTGTGGCAAGCAACCTCATAGAAAGTTCTAAATTAAATTAAACCTGGGGAACCCAGCTGTGGGCTATATCTGTTTTCCTGTTCAAAATCCCTGGAATATATCCCGATTGGTTGGTCAGTCTAACCTAGTTTTTAGTTCTAAAACATGCTTGGGACTCGTTTATCGAATCCACTGAAGGAATGAAGTGCTGAGTCGACTTTGCCCAGACCGAAAATCGAACCTCTGTTGAAAGTCATACTTCCACTGCACAAAGTCCACTTAGCCACCGGGCTTCTTACAGCTTAAAGTTAGTTATGCTCTAAATATAAATACTATGATGAAGGAAACTTTCATTTAAAGAGAGACTAACATTTTGATAGGAGATTCTCTCCCATTCCGTCTGCAATGTGTTCTCATAACCCTTTTATCACATTTCTTTTTATATTGGAAGATTTATGTAAATTTTTCTCTTAAATGCCAGTAATAACAATGTACTCTGCTTGATTTGCTTATACTATTGTATAATTCGGCTTCAATTGTGTGTATTCAGTTAGCAAAAATAAACATGGTTCTTCTTCTTGATATTCACGATATTTTTGGGTCAATTCTAGCCAAAAAGAAAAAAACAGATCCCGTAATTGCCAATGGTGTAGAACTCGACTGGACCACATGTTCATTTCGTTTTTAGAACAAGTGGATCCTGTGTATACTCATCGTAAATTGTTGGGTAATCAACTTTCCATCATCAAAGAAAGAGCTTGTAAACATAAGTGTTCCAGAATTTTCAAAGAAGAGAGAAAGAACTTGTTTGGTATACGGTATTTGTGCTGCCGTCTTTTCATATCAATTTACTTACCCAAATAGAATTGTTTATTATTTAAAAACTGTTAACATACATTCAGTTTAGTACCATTTCCATGATCAAAATTTTATTTCCTTGTTGATTCACAAGGTTCTTTCGCTTACTAATCTAAATTATACAAATGCCCACTCTTGCAGAGTGAAGTTATACGAACTCCTTAAAATCAAGGACCACGTTGCTCTTCAATGGTGTTTTAGGAAATGAGCAGGCCTTGCGAAAGCCCTTATGTTCCCCCCTCAGCAACATCAAAAGTGTAATCCTTAGTAAAATAAAGTAGGACAGAGTTTCTCTTTATGCTGATGCGGCTATAAACAAGCAATGGACACACTCTACTCAATGGTAATCCCTGGCTCCTTACCACAAGCTGTTGGTGTCGCTTGTTTCCGGGTGACAACTGGACATCTTCAAAGACATCTGCATCGAATAGATGTAATGGACTTGGCTCGTTGTCCATTGTGCAATCTTGATGATATGGATGCTGCTCACCTCATGAACTGCACTGAAGTTTATGACTGACAACTCCTCTGAGGCTACTAAAGGACTTTATTCTTGTTTTTATACTTGTTCATATTTTTATTGGGCGTCGATTAATGGCAAAGATACCGAGGACAGGCATAGGATAAAAAATATATAAAAGTTTCTGATTTTAGAATAGGATGTTATTTCTTCTGAGATATTTAATGTGCATTTTTCAGATTCAAATTGGTATTTGAACTCTTTTCCTCAAAGTTAAATAGCTTAAAATTATCTTCTCTTACACATTGTGAAAGAATAAAATCGGGAGCAAACATAATATCAGCTCTCATTGTCATTGAGATACACAATTTTAGTTCTTTACAAGATAGATGGCGGGAATTCAGAGGGTCCAAATAAAAGAAATAATCATTCTCCGTGTACAGGAACAGACCCCATCTTTTCACGTCTGCAAAGCCACTTTTTTTAGAGGCAACCGAGAATCTACCAGATACATTATTAGGAATTATTTCGGATAGAGTTTTTTCCTCTTCCATGAAAATTTATTTCTTTAAAGTTTATATTAATCTACAAAATTACCCTTTGACATCGCATAATTGTCTTCTGGGGCTTATATTCAAGTGTCGAAGGGAAGAAACCCCGAAATTTTCTAAGTACCCATCGCAACAGACGTATACATATGCAAAAGACAGAAAGGCAACATTCGATTTTTTCAGTAGTTGTTAGGATTGAATTTAGGGCTCCAGAGAGGACTGAGCCTAACATTAATGATCGGGAAGAACTTTAATTTGGAGAATAGAGCCTTAGAGAGGGGTGCTCCTTTGCTGCCTCGTCGTTTAAAGCCATGATCGAATGTTGACGCTCTAAAGCAACTGAAAATTTAATTATCGGAATTCCTAAGAGTTCATGGACTTTCTCAGCGGTATCAACCTTTCGAACACGATACCATTTCACTTTTCAAAGGACCAAGGGTTAACTTGCTTTATAGAAATCTATTTGTCGTGAGAAGAGATTTTACATTGATTTCAAATTGTTTCCATTTAATAAATGTAGGATGTTATAAGACATGAAAATTTAAAAACAAATTCACTTCGGAATCACCTGCAACGTGTCACGTGATGACAAGGGAGTGAAATCTTTACTGAAACATTTGATTTTATGTGAATCAACTGCATGCGTGACGTGACACTGTGGCAATATAGCATGAAAACAATCGCTGCAGCAATTATCCATCCTACTTTTAAAAAGTTGTGTTGTCGACGCCTCTTCTATGCCATTTCATTACTCTCAGTGCCGCTGAATGAGAAGCGCTTCCACTCTTGCAACAACATCCGCTAAAGATCCTCAGCTGTACTGGGTAAGAATTGCATAGTCAGTCAGATCAATTTTATTCACAAAAAGCCTTCTCAATCTAGGCTCACATGCAGCAACTTATCCAATTTATTGACATTTCCAATTCTTGTCCCCGTATCTTTGCTTAGCAATGATAAATGCTTGATGGTCATGATAATGATAAGTGCGCATTTCGAATGTGATGCTTTCACTCCCTAAAACATAATGAGTGATCTTTCTTGTGATGCGAAGTTTCATTTCATGACTCCATGATTATCAAAAAAAAGTCTTTTTAGAAGAATCTCTTTTATTACCAAGACTTGGAGGAGAAAGAAAGCACGTTCGTATCTAGAAGGGTTTGATATCGTCCCAGTGGAAGATCGGCATTAAGATCTCGTAACTGGATCAGCATATTCGGTCATCAAAGATAGACAGCTTTGACTCAGTCACAATACATTAACTGGTCTGCATTGCATCATTCGATCGAGTGTTCATTTGCAACAGCCGTATCTTGTTCCTTATTTTTTTCTAAGAAATAATCTTAAGCATCCAAATTGAACTGAATATTTATTCTCATATATGACTCTCTACAGCATACAATTAAATTCTACTATTATTACTCTATGCAGGATTTTTTCCTCTTTCGCCAAACAGCTCCATTCCTTCTGAATCTTGTCTTTTGTCTTCCAATTTTTGATCTTCACCTTTTTCAAATCCTCTTTCACCCCATCCAGTCATCATTTTCAAGGACATTCAATCTTTCTTTTACCCTCCAGTCTGTATATTTTCTTTGTTGCTCTTTCATCACTCATTCTCCTCAAATCAAGCCGAGCTGGCAGCCGAATGGTTAGCGCTCTTGTCTTCGGTTCAACAGTTCGTGGGTTCAAATCCCACCTAGGGCATGGATGTTTGTAGTGCTTCGGAATCCACTTTTAACCGTAGGTCCCAGTCTAATTAGCCCTCGTGCGCAAAATATGACCATTGAGTGACAAGCAAACTCTCCAAAGCAATTGTATCCTTTTTGTTTTTACTATGCTTTCTATACCATTCTCGCATATGCCTGTGTGATCTGGTGGCGTAAGGTGGAACAGAAGACTGTGACTGACAGACTAGGAGGTCTACAAAGACTGACCTGTCTCTGCATCACAGGAACAATGTCCACCGCACCAACCAGAGCATTGGAAGTTATGTTGGATCTGACTCCCTTAGACATCTTCATCTGCAGCACTGCCAGAATGACTGCATACAGAAAGAAGCTACAAAACCAACGGTACGACCAACCTGTTGTCAAAGGGCACAGGGGTATTACCAGGAAAATTCAAGATCTTACTTTTCTGATGCCTTCGGACATCATGGAAAAGTCATACATGTTTGAAAGGACATTTGAAATAGTTTTTCCAACTAGAGATGAATGGGATAACAACGTGTTCAAAACTAAAACTGGAGATCTAATCTGGTACACAGATGGATCACTGAAAAACAGGTCAAGAACCAGCCTATCTGTAAGCCTTGGGCGATACGCTACGGTCTTCCAAGCAGAAGTTTTGGCCATTATCCCCTATCTGCGACTAAATATGAGGAAGGGCTACCACGGTAAGCGGATTCTCATTTTTAGTGACAGTCAAGCCACTTTAAAAGAGCTCAGCTCTTTCGAAATAAATCTAAAATGATTTTGGAATGTAGAAACCTTCTTACAGAACTGGCAACTAGAAACAAGGTGATCCTTGTATAGGTGCCAGGGCACAAAGGTATCGAAGGTAATGAAAGGGCTGATGAACTTGCTAAACAAGGATCGTCTTTTTCTCCCATCGGTGCAGAACTTTTTTGTAGGATCAATTTGAAGACCGCAAAAACCAATGTTCTTAGATGGGAAAAACGAAAGATGTATGAAGCTTGGCTCAACACTTTTGGTCAAACCCACACTAAAAGTATGGTCTGTGGATCATCAGCGAGGATTGCCTCTGAAATTCTAAGATGCTCTAGGCAGAAGATACGTTTAATCGTAGGCACTAGGTACTACTATTTCAGAAAACACCTCCATAAAATGGGACTGTTTCAGCCAGACCCTATCTGCAGGAAATGTCTTACGCAAGAAGAAACGGCCAAGCATATCATTTACGAGTGCGAGGCTCTTGCTCTCCCTAGATTAACTTCTTTAGGCATCATCCATACTAGAGAGTTACACCTAGACTCCATTAAAGGGTTATCGGACTTTATTAATAAAGTGGGTGACCCAAGCCACTGGAACTAGGAAACATTGGGTTTGGAGTTAATAGTACAAAATGCTGATAAAAGCAGAGGTGCCCAATGACATACAAACCCAACTCTAAGAAGAAAAAGAAGATGCTTTCTATATCTTTTTACTTAAATCGGAGTTACCTCGAAGCTCCTAATATCTTCCTCCCTAACTGTGATCCACATATTTTTCTTAAAATCATTATTTTAACAAAAAAGTTATTTAAATAGAAAACCTAGAAAGAATGAAATTGTGCTGTATTTGATAATTCTTTTCATCGACCATAAGCAAACCCGAGTGTAGTGAAAACAGCAATTCTCCAATCGAATGAAATTTGTTTGCTATTATTTTTAACATTGCAATGTTTGTCTGAATTCAAGTGAGGTTTCATTGAGTTCCAGCATTTTTTGATGGCAGGTTTTAAATTTCATTCGTACGCATTCTGTTCTGTGTCATCTGATAGATGTGACATTATGTGAAATTCACTAACAAATTAGATTTGGTTTCACATTAAAACATGATGAAGACATAAAGAAAACTGTCTTCTTGAAATTTCATTTGAAATACTGCGTCTAACTTTCACGCACTTAGAAAACGACTCAGAAAAAATTTCATATACTTTTCATTGTCTAGACTTGAATGTAAAAAAGTTCATTACGGTTTATAAATATGACGAAGGGGTGTTGCGAATTTTCCCTTATTTTACTCTTTGCTACACATCTATCGGGAAGTGAGCTGAAATAAAAGCGATGAATTCGAGTAGCATCTCGCCAAGTGAAAATCAGTGTTAGCGTGGATTTTCGAAATTCCAGCCGAGGTTGAACAACGGGTGATCTATGCATAGGTATCTTGAAGCTCTCTGCATTTTCTCAACCCATAATTCACAACAATTGCTTTCCAGATATGCCACAAAATAAAAAAGACCGCAAAGAAAAGTAAACATTCATTGATCCTCGAAAGACATATTTGGTTTTTGTTACATCATCCTTGCTCTTTTTTTTTTTTTTAATGTTCCTTTTTTGTATAAAGCAGACATGCCTGGTTACGAACACGGATTCTCTGCGATTCATGTCAGATAAAAAAAAAAAGTTAAAAAAATTCGCAATTTCAATGTGAACATTGTCCTTGATTTATGTAGATACCGTTTTCCTATTTGAATAATGGGACAATTACAGATCGGCAGCTGCTGCCGGTGCGTGGAAGGAAGGGGAAAATTGAATAACATAAGAAGCAATAATTACGAAACGTGTAATTTGTATACATTGGCTGGAAAGAAGCGCCAGGGAGAAATAATTATTCCACTTCAGTGACTCGCTTCTTGCTTTGATGGCACACCCTGCAGGTTAAAAAAGGGAGCTGATCATCCCTACCTGTTGAATTCTTCTCAGATCAAGCTTTTGTATCAGCTTTCAAAATGCGTCAATTATTAAAAATATTACTCACAAAATTGAAATGGCAAGAGAGAGAGAGAACTGCTGTATTTTTAAAATATTAAATAAATTAAATTTAATAATTTCTGTTAGGAAATCACATTCCTTCAAATAATTAAAAACGAATCATCCCATCGATCATGCTAAGGATAGTCAAAAAAGTTTGATTAGTTCAAGCAAAAGAGAGTCTCTGCAACAACACAACCATCCGGTCAAAAGCGATGCAAAATCTTTTCTCAGAAGGCGATTTTCTTCACAGTTTTCAAATTTTTTTACATAATTTGCAATTTTCAACACAATATAATACTAACGACTGTACATAAAACACTTACAGAAACAATCTAATCAAACAAAAAATTAGAAAAAAGTGGTTGATTAGGTTTTAGTTTATTATTTTTTTACTGTTTGTATTTAAAATTTCAGAAGTGGAAGCAAAATTTCTGAAACATAGATCACAATAGCACAAGAGATCAGTTTCATTTTCAATTTATCATAGACTCCAAATATATCTTTAAAATACAATAGACGTATGCGCCATTTGAATTATGTTGAATATTTAGAATATTCCTTTTGGATGACGTTGAATACTTAAAATACTCCTTATGAATGACGCTGAATACTTAAAAATTCTCGATATGGATGACGCCGCTGAATGCTTAGAATATTCCCCTTGGATGACGTTAAATACTCCATTTCAGCAACGTTGGTAATCTGCTAAAAAAAAAGAAAAATGTCCATAAAAAAACTCTAAGAGAAAGGGACATTCATTACATCTTTATGATGACAATGACACAATGACCTCGACACCATTGGGCCACAGGATAAACACCAGCCTCAAAAAAACTCTAAGAGAAAGGGACATTCATTACAGCTTTATGATGACAATGACACAATGACCTCGACACCATTGGGCCACAGGATAAACACCAGCCTCCTCCTGCTTAGAGGGCGGAGACATACAACGAGAAGGAGGGGCTCTGGTGTATACCTATAAATTATCAGGTTTAGCCCCTTCTTCAAAAAACGCAATCAAATGAATATTTGATTACAAAGTTGGGATTTTAAGGCCTACAGTGGTCTACAAAGTAGTCCACTGTATCACAGTTTTTGGAACAAATCTGAAGTTGGCGCTTATTATAAATAAAATGTTAGAGAAAATATTAGAAAAAACAAAAAATAAAAAATAGGTAAGTAAGTAACATTGAGTAAATTGATTTAGGATTAGGAAGTATTCATTTTTGTGAGTGATTAAAGGTTCATGATTTGATCCAGTGGTTTAAGAGTTCAGAGAGTTCAATGTCAGTTTTTGGTTGAATTGCTATATTCACATGTTTTCAGAGTCAGTCTGTGTGTCGGATTCGTATTCTCTTAGTTGTGATAAGCGGCTTCCTTGAAGCCGGTTTGCACAGCTAAGTGCCCTTTTCGTGGAGGAATGTCATCAACTCTGTTATTTTTTTGACTCTCAAGGAGTTTTTGATGCAGAACCGAATAAATTGTACCTCTCTCTGCAGTGTGGATTTTAAAAGATGGAATTCCTTTGTCATCTGGCATGATGTTAAGTAATGTATGAGAGTACCATTCTGTCAACAGATGCAAAGGGTGGAACTTGCCTTGCCAACTCTTTTGAAGTAGTTGGGCCATGATTGGTCAGGAGACAGTGTACTGACTCAGTGCAGTCTTGACAAAATCAGCCTCTTTCGCACGTGTGAAACATCGCTTGTAGCCCAGCAAAACAAGCAGCTGTTCAGGGATAAACTCAAAAACGTCGTTTGTAAAAAACTTTCCTCTGGAATTTCTATTCGTCTGCTCTCTATTCAGAAATATAATAAAACGTATTTTCTCAGAGAGAATGACTTTGAAACAAAAAATAAAAACGCAAAATCAGCAGGAGTTCGAATTTTCGGTTATGGAATAATAACTTGAGTGTAAATAGAGTGAAGGACTGTCTGTCTACCACGAAAATAGCTCCCCCCGCCAATTTGTATGTGCTTATCTGTTGTCATGGAAACAAGACGCGTTCCATTTTCAACAGGAACCAGAAGAAAATCGCCAATTTTGGCTTACTGAACGCTTTGAGAATAATATGAAATACCACCAATTCATAACACCTTTAATTCCCATTTCATATGGACAGTTCTTGGTACGACCACTAACTGGAGTATATTTTCGAGAATTATTTTTATGATAAACAGACTCAATGATACTATCAAAGACAGACTATAGAATAAATATTGGTAATGAAACACTTAAACCTTATAAAAATCCATGTAAATTATGTTAATGAGTTGCTTAGTAGATCAAATAAGCAAAAATATGAATCTTTCAGTTAATTCCTGAAAAATAATCTTTTGAAGTAAAGAAAGCATCCACTGAAATAATGGAGAATTCTAAGCTTTGGCCGAAACTCCTTCAAAGACATTCATCAGATATTCATGAAAGGAATCCAAATAGTTTCAACTTTCAAATTCTTTCTCTTCTGTAGAAATATTAAAAGAAAGTGAATCAATCCCTTTGGATAAATGGAATGTGCGTAACCTTCATGATTAAAGTAATATTTCATCAGAATGCTCGAAAAAAATAGATAAAATTTCATTGAAATAGAAGTTTTTTTTATGTAAAGAATTTTTTTCAATTATTTTAACTTAGTGAATGGAATAGGAAAAAAAATTTTTACTCCATTAGAATTGTCTTCGCCCGAGAATTCGAATCATTTAAATCTCAGATAAATAACTAAAACCTGAAAGTTAAGTTATTTAATCTGCCAGCAAAGTTTTTCTTTAAATTTCATGTTTCCTTATATTTTTCAGGCATAGTAATTATACAAATTAAACAGAAATTTTTCTTGTATTGCTGAAAGGATTTGTGTGGTTAAATGTTATAAAAACTTAAATAAATTGGAATCTCAAAGCACTCGAGTAATTTATTTGTAAACAAAAAATAAAATTTTATTATTAGTGTTGTCAAAATAAAATACAATTTCAGTAGATTTTAAAGTTTCGGAGCAAAACAATTTTTGCACATTTCTTCAGATAGAAGAAAGTAATTTTTAATAGATTATATAAAAAAATTCTAGTAATTTGCTTAAGCTTATAAGAATGTGGTTCACTCGATGGTCATTTTTTGCGACCAAATGATTCCGAATGATTCCGAAACCCCACGAATCGACCAACCATCCAACCAAATGATTCCGAAAACCCACGAATCGAAGGCAACAGTGCTACTCATTCGGCTACCATTTCGGCTCTGAAGAATTTGTCATGGCAATAAAAACTTTTAGTGAAATAAAATAGTAATAAATAATAGATGTTTCTCCTGATAAATTTCATTTTAATCTATGTAAAACAGGCATTAAAGCAAGTTAATCTTAAAAATTGATAATCAAGAAAAAAACGGTAAGTTATATCCAAAATATTCAAAAATGCTTATTTTTTTTATATTTTATTTAGTTATTTATTTTTTTAATGAAAAAAAAATTCTATTATAAAGATGTAAGATTCAATTAGCAACAATTTTTAAACTTGGTATTTATTGAGGTATTAATGCACTTACAAATTCATGTTGCTAAAAAGTAATCGATTTTTTTCTGGGGATCTTTTTATAGGCAGCACATATATTAAGAATACACGTGCTTTATTAAATGCAAAACAATCATTGAGATAACATAAAAAAATACTTTAGCAGTGATTCGGCATTTAAGAAAAACATCTGAAGGAGAAAGTATGTGTTGAAATAAGTTCTAAAAAATCCTTAATAAGCTTTATGTAGCCTTTGATTATCAATATTATCTGCAGTCTGTTACAACAAATCAATTACTTTTCTTTTTAATGTATTTTGCGAACATGATAAAAATGCTTAGCAGAGTAAGGCATAAAATTATTCCTTTAAATAGCACATTTGCAATTCAAAATTGAAGTAAACTTTTTCTCAAGTTCTTCAAATCTTATATTTTTAACGATTTTCAACTAAAATAACGGATTAGTTTGCTGATTTCTATATCCAATAAGTTTAATAAAATTAATTAGTTGTCAATAAGATTTCCTATTTTTATTTCAAAGTAATCAATTAATTTTTTATAAATTAAGTATATTAAATATATATGTAATTATTAAATAAGCAATGATTTGCATTTGTAAAATAATTTTGAAGTATTTGTTTCAATAATTGTTCCGATAAGTTCAGTTCCGATAAGTGCCTTAAAATTTTAATAAATTAGTTATTCCAATATAAATCATTAAGTTTTTAAGCAGAGTTAATTAATAGCATAGTAATTAGAAATAAATTACATAAGTCTTCTTTTTAATGTTCTTAAAAATATAGTGTGCAGTTACAAGTAATAAATTATATCAACAAAAGCGTAAAATCATTACTACACAGCGGCCCTGAAATTTTGCTTAGAATTCAATGCTTTACATCATTAAATTAATAAACGTATTCCCATTAATCACATTAAAATTATAATAATGAATCTAAAGCTTGCATGACTAACATGGTTAGTCATGAACATTCTTTAAAAAACTTGCATGCCTATTCTTTTTGGCTTAACTTTTTGGTAAAATGCTTAAAATTACTAAACATTTGGTACTGCCAGAGAAAAATCTTTAAAAAATGTGTCAATAACATTTAATATAATAAGTATTTTTATTGAAATTAAAATAAATTTGTAATACCAGTTTATATATACACAAATAGTGGCAGCAAAAAGTATTTTCAAATAGATTCATTATTTTGAAATGTCTTGTGAAATATGTGTTTTAAAATAATACTGTTTCTTTTATTCATGCATATGTTTAAAACTACGAAGCATTTGGAATAAAAATGTAAATTTCTAACGTCTAAGAAAACATCAATCTCTTTTGTTTTACTCTCTTGTTAGTAAACATTTCATAATTAGGCGAAATTTTTAAATTATTGTGGCTCACAAAAATAAAGTTAATTTTTAGACATATTCCAATAGATAAAAAAAATGAATGCTATTTGTAATATTTTTGTGATTTTTTTCAACTTTTATATTATGAAAACCAATATCCCATTTGGTTACGATTGTAGATAACGTTTAAAAGTTTGCGGTAGGTGACGCACTTGTTGGAGTAGGTGCTTAGAATTTCTTTTACTTTCCATTCCAACTCTCAGCATTTAAAAAAAAATACAATTAAAAAAATAAATAAAAGATTTTGTATAAAGTTTAAAAACATTATTTTATTATAAAGAAAATTCCATTTAATGTTCAGAATTTTTATATTTAAAATTTCTTATATATAGTCCCTTTTCCATAATTTTATAAATTTCCACAGTGTTAAAGACCTATTTATGAATATCTTACACTTAAACTTCTTTTTTCTATTAAGTTCTGTTTGTATTCCTTATTATCACATTATTTAGTTCAATTTTATTAAAAGTTATGTCACAGTTAAATATTTATTCGTATTTTTAAGTTAACTGATTGGGGTTCTTAGATTTGTCAGAAACAAAATCTTTTATTCAATGCAAGTAAAATTTCGCTTGTTGATGACAGTTTTCTGATGAAGACTGCAAATTTAAAAAAAATTTAACTTAAACAGGACTATTATATTCCTATATCCAATTTTTCCCATAAAATATTTACATAAAAGCTATATATATATATATATATATATATATATATATATATATATATATATATATAATTTAAAAAATTTTAATATTATATAAAAATAATTTTTTTCTCAAAACTGATGCTCTCTATATTGTTCTTTAAAGTTTTTCATTGATTCAAATTATTATCAAGAATTATACACAAGTGCTGAGATAAAAAATATATTTTAACTGTTATATCGCCTAATTTTATTTAAAGAAATTTTTCCAATCAGTTATCATAGTAATGAAAATTTTCTTCGTATTTTTAAGGCATTAAATAAAACTGCTTTTTTTTTAAGATATTACAATATATTTTTTCATTAAAATAAAGTCTTGTTTTTATTAAAATCAAAATTTATTTCTATTAAGAATCATTTTGAAAGTGCTGTTCATGCAAAAGCATAAAGTTTTTTCTTTCAATAAATTTATATCATTTAAAGACGATCTTAAAATTGTACAATGTAGAATGAGAAATATGTACGATTTCTTTATAAATTTCTTGAACGAGTTTTTCAAATTAAAAGGTTTGTTTTTATATAAATTGAACTAATTAATTAAGAAATAAATTCTGTATATTTAAGCTTACAAAAAAGAAAAAAAACATTTAAAATAAAGAAGCATTTAAAAAGAAAAAAACATTTAAAAAAGAGAAAAAAATTTATAGATTTTTAACTTCTACCATTTGAAAAAAAGAATTTTTTAATACAAGGGGCTATAATGTAAATCCAACAAAATTACGTGTCAAATAAAAATTATTCCCCCAAACAAAAACATTTAAACATTAAATAAATGACTTTTAAATGAATAGCTATAATTAATAAGTAATTTAATAATTAATTTTCAAAACTCTGCAAGCAGTTGTTTTTATTTTACCAAGCAGTAAATATTTATACCAGCAAAAATATGAAGTAAATATTAAAATCGAAAGAATACATAGTAGACAGAACTTATGGCAATAATATTTTAAATGTTAAAACTCCAGATTTTCAAAAGTTTACATTTTTCTTTCCAATAAAGCGACGTTTGGGAAGAAACGGAAACTAACCGTGTGAACAATGAAAAGGAAAGAAAGTTTATGTTTTCCAAGAATTTAAAAGTAATTAGTTCTCGATCCTCTCCATTTCCATGCCAGGATGACAATTCCGTACGCGGCATACTGTAATGCTAGTTTATGAAAAATTCCCCCCCCCTTTTCTTTGAAGGTCAGTCTGGTACCGGACACAATATTTTGGACAAAGAGAATCGCTAATATGAAGCACGTTTCATCAGGAATTTTCTCATGAGTGTAACGCGACACTAGACTGAAAGGCTACAATAAAACCTGAGATAAAAAATATACGAGGGTTTTATTTTTATTTTGGGACAATGGATAATATAATTCACAAAGTCTCAATAACAACTGAAACCCATCTTTCTACATCGTTTCTTGATAACTTAAGTAAAATCTGACTTTTCTGTTGTTATTAGTAAATTTAAATTCTTGCAAGTTTCCATTAATAATATTTCAGTTACATGAAATTTTCTTTTTTTGCGAATAATTCTATTATAGTCAAATTAAGATTAAATTTTCACATTTTTTATCATAAAAGGAAATAAAAAATATTAACGAAATACGAATCTTATGAGAAATTAAAAATAGCAAATTAAAATATTTCAAAACACTGAAATTCCGACAAAAAATTTTAAGTTTTAAATTTTTGAATAATTATAACATTCAGAAAGGTCCAAACGAAATAATATTTATAGAACGTTTTTAATTTTTATTTTGAGAAAAACAAACTTATTTGTTTTGTTAATATTATTGTTATCACTTTTTTAGTATATAATTTAACTTAGACAACCTGTATAACTATATACTATACGACACTGTGAATAAAGGGTGAATCTTGGCGTATTCCCAAAATTAAATATGTGTCTTTCATGAGCTTTTTCTTCTTTATAATCTCCCTAAGTTAATAGATCCAGAAATTACCATATAACATTAACACAAATAATTTGGTAAATAACTTTATACTAAAATGAAAACCTCTCATATGCATAAAAATGGAACTGACTAATCTAATATTCCAGAAATTTTATATGAAAAATATTAGGATATTTTCGTTATTTACACATTTACAAGATTTGTAGTACAAAACAATAGCATCACAAACTTTGAGCAGAGTATGAAACTTAAAAAGAAAAGGATTAAAAGAATGAAAATGGAAATGAAGATCGAAAGTATGGTTAAAGGAACACAATTTTTAAAGGAAACTAAACCATACCAAATTATTATTAATAAGGAAAGATAAGAGTTTCGTTTATCGAGCTCTTGCAGCTCTTCCTCATCAACAATCTGTTCTCTTTTCCAAATATAATTATTCCGTTTTCATTTTTTTCTCCTATTGCAAAATTTATTTTCACAATTAAATTGATATTATGATAAAATTAAGATTAAAATTTTCTGAAAAATTTTGTTTATCATTGAAATGATTGGCGCTCCTGTGCAAGCTGCGCCCGGGGGATGATAGCCCCCCTTGCCCCCCCCCCCTCATCGCTACACCTCTGCTCCATATCGAACACAATGACTATCCTTTAGCAGCTGAAAATTACACATTCGATGCTGTCTCAATATTGTTTAGATCTTGCAGTTGATATAAACATACCTATAAATGAAAAACAAGCAAAATTAGCACCGCACCTAAGCAGCAAAGTGAAATACATTCTTCTATCGTAACCTTTTTGAATGAGGATAACTAAACTTCACAGAATACTAAAATTTCACAAACTCCATGGTTAAAACCATATGTTGAATTCAACACAGAGAAAAGAAAACTTGCTAAAACGGTTTTCGAGAAGGATTTGTTTAAGTTAATGAATAATGCAGTTTTTGGTAAAACGCGCGATGGAGAATTTGAGAAAGCGAGTAAATATTAAATTTTTCCAATCTGAGAAAAAAAAATTTAAACGATTAATATCTTCTTTTTCATTTTATATTCATTTCAAATCTTCAATTCAGACTTAATGGCTGTGCAGATGCATAGAGCAAAAATAATATTAAATAAGCCAATATATACAGGTTTCTCAGTTTTAGATATGAGCAAAATATTTATGTGCGATTTCCATTACAACAAAATTCGCAAAATATATGGTGATAAAGCTGAGCTTTTATTCACAGATACAGATTCATTATGGTATGAGACTGAGACTGGAGAATTGTTTCCAGATTTAGTACAACATCAGGATAAATTTGATTTTTCAGATTATCCCACAGACCATTTTCTTCATTCAAACTTAAATAAAAAGATAAGATGAAAGACGAGTTTAATGGAAAACAATTTATTGGTCTAAGATCAACGATGTACAACATTCAAATTGTTAATAGAGGCGCAAAAATCTGCCAAGGGAATAAGTAAAGTTGTTGTAAAGAGAACTCTTCATCACCAGGTGGCGCAGCATGTCCGTTTTTGGACCTTGCGCCATAAAACCCAACCAACCAACCAACTTCATCACGAGGATTATTTCAATTGCCTTATTGTGCAGCGTAAATACAATACGATTGATCAAATAAAAATATCAAATTTCAATCATATCATATATATTGTTAAAAAAAAGGAAAATTGGTTTGTGTTTTTTCGATAATAAACCCTATATTCTGGATGATGGAATTAGAAGTTTAGCTTATGGAAACTGTAATATATGAAAAAATTATGTAAGCCAAAAAAAAAACAAATATGTATATATTTTTAAATATTCTACTCAATAAAAGTGGTTTTATTTAATCTTTTATTCTTATGTATTATTCACTAAGTTTACCTGATGGAATTTTTTGTCTACATAATTAGTATATGTCTACTTTATTATGCTTCTTTCTTTTTGTATGAATAAGAAATTATTTACTTAAAACTACTTTTAATTTTACAAATCAGTATAGCGGTATTTATAGTTGCAATTTATATATATTTATGCAAAACCCTCCCTTTAACTAAGCAAATGTGAGAATTTTCAATGTTTATTTAAAGTGGAAAAAATAATAGCGCAGTATAGAAATCTTTTTCATCTCAATGAGTTTCAAAAATTTTCAGTTGGTAATATTTCTGGAATCTATTATATCAAGTGGAGCTAACCATGATAAAGTATCGCCCCTTCTTATCCCAAGAAACCACCCCCTCCACCTTACTTCCAAAACCCTAGCTCCACCTGTTGCAGAAACTCCAAATTTACCCTACTACTGTATAATAATGTTCGTTGGTTGAGATTTGTTGACTGCTGAAGAAATCAGACTGTTTCAGCAAAATGCGGGAAATATTATCAAGAACCATAGTTAGATGTTATGTGGTTTCCAAATTGGATGTCTTTTACAGACCTGTGCCAACTTTTCAAAGAATTAAACAGTTTAAAGCTCAATTAAAAAATATATATATATTGGCAAGATGGATCTGATTCGCGCTTTAATTGCTAAGCTATATGATTTCAGGAAGAATATTATTCGAAAAAACTACAAATATTTCCCCCCCCCCCAAAAAAAATATCAAAGATTTAGATGTACAACCAGGCAAAGAAAAAGTTTTTGAAGAATTTATTTCCGTAATTTATTTTTCAATCAAGAAATTTTCAACGAGATTTACTCAGTTCAAAGAATAATTAGAAAGTTCTTTTTTTCCTACTTTGATGTGATTTCATTCGATTAACAGTTTTTGGTCCCAATTCGATGGGTTAGAAATTGAAGAATTTAAAATGCAGCTGATTAATTTCCAGAGTCTAGTTTCATATGTATTCAAAAATTTATTGAAAGAAGAAAAGTTTTAATCAGAGAAAGATTAACAAGTTAAAATGTCAGCAACGGATAACATGGAATCTGATTCCTGACACATTTAACTGTTTGAAAAAACTCGGATAAAAAACATTTCATGGTCTGTTTGATGCTACTTTTGTGAGAGTCGCAAATTTTTAAGATACGCGCAGATGAGAGAGAATTTTTAGGGATAAAAACCAACCATACGATATATAAAAATATGAGATTATTTCTTAGTAGAAATTAGTTCAGCGTATAGAAAGAAAGAAAACTGGAATTAAATATAGAGTATTATGATGATGTGTCTCTGTGTTATGATTTTCAATTATTTTAAAGAGGAGTGCAATCAACGTCTACAATTAGTATCTGGAAATGAAGTTCTATCTCACGCTATTGTATTCAAATAGCTTATAGAATTCTCTTCAGTGTAAAGGCCTCGCGTTTATCGATGATGAGTGAAGAAAAGGTGAATGGGTGGTTATCAGGGCACCTCAAGAAGTCATTTACCATTAGATCCTTTCGCATGTCATCCATAAAATCATTCATGTTTGCCGTTGCTTTCTCCACAGCTGATCCCGAAAACTGAATCAGCCTTAAAGATTCTAAATTCGTAACTGAGGATGAAACGCATTTCTTTGACATTGCAAGAAATTAAAGTCTCTGAAGATTGTCCACAGAGACAACATGGTATAGAAAATGCCATCAGGTGGTTGCTGCAGTAGCCTGAAGCTCCTGATTTAGAAGAAAGGATAAAGTAGAAGATCCCTAATGCTTGACCTGCTCCCCCCCAGAGGTATCACTTCATTCAGAAGACAGTGACCACGATGTATTGAAAGTGACATCTTTTGCGCATACCACGGATCTTTTGTGAGCTGTCACTCAATGAGACCCCACCGCGGTCGTTCTCACAAGTGTTACACCCGCATGTGCTTCGTATACCTATTCTCGAGTTGGGCTGTTAGATCGAACAGCCGTCTTCGTCCTTTGGAAGCAGAAGACGTTCGATATTTGCACACCCAAAGGAATCATTTCGCTTGGAAAACTCTGCAACATTGGCGATCACGATGGATCTTTGGCGGGATCCACCGTGTTCACTAGATTCTCGTTATCCATCTTCTTCCGCGTCAGAATACTGACTCTTCTAGAAATTCTTCAAGAAAGGAATGGTCTCGTGGCAATGATGGTCCTCATCAAAGGTCATCAAGCAGGCTCACATTATTCTTTTTTCTAAACTAAAAGGCTGATTTATGCTCACAGCGATTATTAGTTACCCGTCAACATTACTTAGTCCCTGGCTTATTTCGAAATTCAAATTTAAACCAACTTATGTCATCACAAAGGACTCATTAATTGCGAAAAGGATTCAATTCAACAAAATATGCTTCACAGGATTATGGAGAAGAATCAGCAAAGAAATCCTGCGGAGAATGCAGGGAATTTTACACAAGGATTTACGCAAGGGAACAATATTCCTAATTTTTAAGATTAAGTATAAAAAATATTTCTTTGTTTAAAAAAATACTTTTTATGAGCATAAACAAAAGAATTGAAGAAAATTTAAATGGATATGAAACTATCAAATAATTCCAGTTATTTTTGTTACTTTTCCTGGAAATTTTGCAGCGTAGAGGAATTGATCTCGGGGACTGACAAGTCATTAATATCCAGTTTTCCATGACTTTCAAATGAGCTCCCATTCGTCAAGGCGATCGTTCCTCACAGAAGCGGGGGGCGTGGCCACAGGCGGCGGTCGCAAATGAGTGATTGCTCATTAGTAGCCGAGCTCCGCCCCTTGCCTAAGGTGGAACAGGTGGGCCGCCGCAGCTGCTTCCTGCGATGCCGTGACCTGCCGCCGCACACGACTCGGCGGAAATATTCAATCATTCTGGACAGGGGTCACGTGCACGCTCTTAATCGACGACCTTCCACGCTCCCGGTCACCGCTGGAGAAGGGGGGGTGGCGTATAAGTGACAGGTTACTGGGCTTCAGTGCACATTGCATAGATTTGCTTTTTGCTTCATCCCATTGCATGCCGATCGAACGATTATGCTCCCTCTAGAAGTTTTTTGACTCATTAAAGGACTAAAAAGAATTCAAATGTTTAGATGTTCCAGGGCTGCACAATTTATTAAAAAAAAAAAATTATTGAAATCTCCAGAATTTAGTGAAAATTTTTTTTAACTTACAAACCAATTAACAGATATCATATAAGAAAAACAACTTTAATACTGTTATTAAAAGTTTCCAAGATTTTTTCTTGCTGTCGAGAACAGATTAACATATCATCCCATGAAAATAATTGCCAAACTTATCATTGTTTTCATTCCGCGTTAAATGTTCATTAGAAATGGAATTTCAAAACGTTACTTTGTAAGGGAAAATTCTCATGAACCTCTTGCAGATCATTTGGGTATGAGTTCGGCACCTGTAACAGAAAACGCTCCATTTCCAACATTGCTGCGAAAATACTTCGAGAATCTCGTTATTAGAAGAGTTGCGTTTCGAGTGAGCAGTTCTCAAGTAAGTGAGAAGGTGCCTAGATTCCAGGAATGTATTCTTGGTGTCAGATACACAAGAAGAGGATTCCCTGCTGAAAGGATCCTATTTGGTTTGGGGTTTCGATCAGAAAAAGATGCTCTTCTTCAACCAAACATAATTTATTATCATTTTTCCAGAGGTTGGTTGCTTTGTTTACTATCTCTACGGTTATTTTCTTTGCACACTAGGATTCATTAGACCGAGACCTATGATTTAAAGTGGCTTCCAGACTACCGCAAGCATCCATGCCCAGGGGGGGATTCGAACTGAAGAATCATTGAAACGAACTCTCTCATCATTCCGCTACAAACTCCCAGAAGAGAATTTGCCATCGTTCATTTGCTCTTAAAGCGGCAAATGGTGAGAAACTTTTATTTTTTCCTGAATCTACTTCTTAATAATCAAACAACTGATTTTTTTTTTTTTTTTTTTTTGAAGAAAAATAAATTGTTTGGTTTTCACACCCACTCAAGAGAAAAATAAATAATCAAATGTGTACCTATAGACTGAAAAATAGTCAATGTTCTTCTTCTTTATATAATTAAGTTTTAAAACTCCAACACTCTTCCTGAGACCGTAATCCTACACCAACGAGTAACCTATTCGGAAGCACATTCTCGCGGACCTCAGGGGGTTTACCCTCTTTAGGTAAACACGGGTGTCACAATCCCGAGGGGGTGGTGGTACCCCAGTGATCTGCCCTCCTCTTTCTTTTCTTCTCTCCTCTTCTCCCTCATTGTGGTTCCCTCGTAGGAGGTTGAGGGCTCCCCTTGAGTAGCTTTCGCCGCTCTGTCACTGTTAGCTCCTCTTGGGGACTAAATCACCCACGTGTTTGCCGTTTGTAAAGACCTGTGTCCCTGGAAAGGAGGGTCCTGGTAATTGAGGCCCCCAGAGACCAACACATTACTTTGGCCTCTGCTTCAGGTAAACGGAAGGTGTGTTGTGGTCCTCAGCACATCAATCGGCTTTATGGATCAAGCGATCGGTACATCTACTGGGCGAGGGTAAAGACCACATCAGGGATATATTGAGAGCGTATAGGAACTGGTACAGTTAACCTGTATCCCCTCGTAGGGCTCCGTGGTGGGTGGTGTCGTCTGGTCCCTGAATTTTAACCTTTTGCTACACGGAGCTGCCTACATTATCTTCACTTCCACGGGAGGAGCAATTGTCAATGTGTTCTGCCAAGTTTTTTGTTATTTAGAAAGTTATTTTCACTTTCTAACAAAATAGAAAAAATTCCAATCTCTAATTTTAACTTTCTAACAAAATAGAAATCGATGGTTCTTATGACAATAATATCAGTTAAGCATTTAAATACATTTTCAACCTAAGCTAAAAATAAATGGAGTATTACTTTTATAGTATTTTTCGATTTCAGCTTCTAATCTAATAAGCTACGTTCTTATCGCACATCATTAAGGAAATATTTAAGAATCAAACCTCATTAAAAGAAAAACCAAGTTATTATTTATAAATGCTTAGTTATACCTATACTTGTACCTTCCTGGGGCTTGAGCAGTTACCAGGCGCGTCGGCAGGTGGTGGATCGCCGAATGTCCTGTAGGAATGACAGGATAGCCTTGAATATAGAATCAGAGGCCGTGAATCAGCTCCCGTAAACCCTGGTGTTATGCGACCCGTGCCTAGGGCTAATTGGCACCGCGGTATTGGTGTCTTAACGGAGCCTCTAGTTGCCTGGCGAACTTCTAGAGTAATCTGCCTTGCCCAGTAACTCAGGCAATGCTGGGTGGACTTATATTACCTGAGCTTTTTAATTGTTATCTTGTGGCTGAAAAGACACAAGAAATAACAAACCTTTCTGCATTTGGAGGTGAAGCCTCTGAAGTAGACCTTGCTGAAAAAGACTAGGGAACTCAGAGGCAATCTTGTAAAGATCAGCAATGAATCCTTCACTTGAGTAGAAATGACTTCCAAACCATCTTCTTCTGGTGAAAGTCAAGAAGCTATCCCTAGCATGACTGACTTTCTGACCAGATGGGACTGTTTCAGCAAGACCCTATCTGCTGGAAATGTCATACGCAAGAGGAAACGGCAGAGCCTATCATTTACGAATGCGAGACCTTTGCCCTCCCTAGATGAACTTCTTTAGGCATCATCCATACTAGAGAGTTACACCTAGACTCCATTAAAGAGTTATCGGACTTTATTAATAAAGTGGGTGACCCGAGCAACTGGAACTAGGAAACATTGGGTTTGGAATTAATGGTACAAAATGCTGATAAAAGCAGAGGTGCCCAATGACATACAAACCCAACTCTAAGAAGAAGAAGAAGTATACCTATACTTACTTATGCATCAGAAACCTGGACAATGCCTCAAAAAGAGGAAAATGCTATTTTTGAGTGATAGATTCGAAGGGTCATTTTTAGAAGTAAAGAAGTCAGTGGCGTGTGGTAGAGAAACTCAAATTTAGAACTTCATCATGTCTTCAGAGGACCACACGTCATAAAATTTATCAAAATTTAAAGAATTGAATTGGCTGTTATCAGTGAACGCAGAAAATATTTCTTGCCGGGCCTACAGGAACTATATATACACGTTCATTAGATATTTCCAGTAAACCACTCGATTTAAGTTTCGTCGTTGACCTCATTGCACGAATGGTTGCTTTGGAACAATTTTTTGGCAACGAGTAATGGTCAATTTTGATACATTTGACTGTTTTTTGCTCTTGGCGACCATAATGCTGATTTAATGGTTCTAGAAATTCCAGCGAGGGCCTCCCATGGAACAGCATGACTTACAACAGTATGCATTCTTATGAGCAATAGAGAGCTTGCTTTTCTTCCGATTTGAGACGTGGGATGGAATGAAATTGATATCAAGGCTAACTTGAAATAAATTCAATTAATTTTAAAAATGAACTTTTTGAGAAATTGCTTATGCCATACTCCGTTCTTCAAATGAGGAGATTTTTTTCCTTTTTTAGAATTATTTATTCAAACGGAAAAGATGTTTGCCAAGATTCAACTGAATGAGGACGCAGGAAGTCAGTTAAGCTAAGAACTTCTCATTTCAAAGGCATGGTTATAGTCAAAGGTTATAGAATTCCTGAAGTGCTTATTGTGTGGTCTGAAAAGATACAGATTGCAAAACATCTACAATGTCTTCTTAATTTAAGAATAAGCCGATATATTATTGTCTGAATGTCACAAGATTCCAAGTACTCTATCTTTATAGGTATACAAAGATAGAGGCAATTATAGGATTGTAAAATTGGAATAACCTAATTTACAATTGATGATTATTGAACAATAAAATTAGATATTTTAAGTTTTACGCAAAAAGAACCGGATTGGTGCACAAAAATCTTCTAAAGTCACTGTAATCACTTTCAGCTGAAATGTTTACGGAAACAGTCGAGATAAAGAATGAAATTCAAATGAAATTCCAGAAAAAATGAATTTATCGAAATAAAATGTATCGTCATGAAATGAAAGTCCTTGTCAAATGCCTTCTGTGAAATTGATTTTACATGAATGAGTTAGTTTCTTATTTAATGTAGCGCATGCCCAGAAATAGAATGCCAACTACCCACAGAAACATCCAAATGTCTTAAATAATTCTTCTTAAAGTTATTTATTAAAACTGTTACAATAATGTCCATGGATTTCGAGATGAAAATGAAAAACTTCTCATAATCGAAACACTCAAATTTCAGTCATGGTTCAGAAATTTTGGCTCGTCCGAAGAACAAGTATTCCTAAGCTTTTTCCATTTTGGAAACAGAATGCAACGATTTCTTCAAATAAAACAATTATCGCTTCATTTGAAGCCTTTTTGTCTACTTTAAATAAAAGTGATTATGGCTCGTTTTTACCACTCTTCCATACAGACAGGAAAAAATTAGTACAACAGCATGAATCTTTTTACTTATCCAAAAAGTATTTCTTGATTTTTATTTCTTTATTGCGGCTTTATCAATGTTGCAATCGTTGTTCCTTCACATTACCATATTATTATAATATTTTTTTACAATAATTACTTTGAAACTATAATTTTTAATTTAAATATATTAGCATTTTTAATATTACATTCGCATCGTTTCATTATTATAATTGGTTTTGTAATATCGAAAAAGGTGTTTTGTTCCATTCTTCTTAAAACAGCTTTCTAAAGTGTTCACAAAATACACGTTTGGATGCAGCAGATTTTAAGATGCAGAAAAATTCCCCGGTGTTACATCAGGAATATTGGGGACGTTCCCATTCCTTTCCCCACAGAGCAACAGTTGGCTTTGTCTGGATGCAGGTCAGAGGACCAAGATCTTTAAATTTTATTTAGGAAATTTAAAAAAAATTTCTTGAGAATGTTGAGAGTTTTTTGTTAACTTGCCCTTTACAGAAAACCAAGAGATAAATCCTTCAGAAAATTTTCCTTTGATTCTTTGAACCATCATTTTTTATTCTGATGATAAATTTATCTTTTTTGCTTAAATCATTTATATATATAAGCGCTGTTATTACAACAACAATCTCTCGGGTAATGTTTTCTGTAACCAATAATGCAGCATGATCGTAAATGTGAAGCTGATGAACATCTTTTTTCGTGGTCTTTTTAAGATTCAAACAGAGTTGATTGTTTCATTTGTAATTGAAACTGAGCGGTTTTGTCACAGATCTTTGAGTCTCTGTAGCCATTGCAATAGCAGATAATCTGCGTCATTTCTTTGGATAAGCACATTTGTAAGGATCAACATGGCTGACAGTGATGACTTATCGAAAAACAGTGGCTTTTACATCCTTTTTGAATTCTTGTTAAGAAAGAATATAAAGTACCCTTCCATCTATGGCCTTTTTAACAGCGCCTTTTTGATCGTAAATAAAAAACTTAAATATAAGACGACGAATAAAATATTAAAAAATGTTGTGAAAATAATGCCACGCAGACTACTTTTCCTCACGGTGAAATAAAATCTTCTGGAAAAATCCCCATCAGCCTCTGCGCACACGCAGCATGTAGCAATATTAAAAGAACAATAAAGTTGAAAGACAAAATATAGTAAGCAGATAGAACATATGTTCAATAGATAGCTCAAAATTTAAAAGAAGGACAGAATAAAAGAAAAATGAAGCGAAGTGCCAACATGGCCAGCTTATTCAGGGGATGTTGACGGCATTGACACTAAGTATGGCTTTTCTGCAGTGGTTCCAGCGAGTGAAGACCCCGAAGCCACACTAAGACTGAATTTACAAATGCCAAACCAAAATATAATATTAAATCCAAAGTTGCCAAAATACTCTATTAAATTTATAGTAGTCAAAATCAAATTGAAAACCCGCAAAAATTGCAAATAAATGCAAATATATAAATACCAAATACATAAATTTAAAGACTAAGTGTAAGCACTATTGACAATTTCTTATAAGACCTTCAAGGCTAGGGTGACCCTTCTGTAATTACTTCATTCTCATAAGCAACGCTCTTCTAGCCAAATACTGTTTAATAAAGTTAATTGAAATATTGTTAAAATATTTTCCAGACTTTTTAATTTTTTATATAGATAGCATTAAAATTATTGCATACATTTTAAAGTCTATTTAGTTGATTGAAAATAACATTTTTATACATTTTAATTGAAATATTGGAGTTCCAAAAATTCAGTTTATTTACTTTGAAATTAAAATCATTGGTTTTATCATAAATGTCAGTGCATATATAGCTTTCTTTTACTGCAATCAAAATATCCAAAAATTCAATTTTTAAATTATCTCTATTTTTTTTACTTATTTTAATTCTTCTAGATAGATGGTTTTGTAAATTTTGTCAAATATTAAAAAAATTAAAAATTATGAAGTCATCAATATATCTGTATGCAAAAGGCATAACACCTGAACGATAAAAGATTTTTCATAATAATGTAAAAATAAAAATTTTGTCTTTCGCTATACTTTATATATATATATATATATATATATATATATATATATATATATATATATATATATATATATATATATATATATATATATATATATATATATATATATATACACATATACACTACTGGCCATTTAAATTGCTACACCAGGAAGGCGGCACACCATACACGTGAAATTTGCCTGACCAGTAGAACTTGCTGTGATATGCAAATGATTAGATTTTCAGCGCATTCATAGAGAGCAGGCGACAGTAGCGACATCTACAATGTGTATAAAACCAGAGATTTGACAGCAGTTTTATCATACTCAATTTCCGCTTCAACGTTGTTTTCGGCAAAGAAAGTTGTTGTAATGCCTCGTGTAAGAAGAAGAAATGCCTATCAGCACGTGTCTGACTTTGATCGAGGAAGGATTATAGCCTACCGGGATTGCGGTTTATCGTACCGCAATATTGCTTGCACGCGTCGGTCGGGACCCCATGACTGTTAGCAGAATATGGAATCGATGGGTTCAGGGCAATCATACGGAACATCATGCAGTATCTCAGCGACCCCCCATCACTAACAGAGAAGACAGACATCTTATCCGCATGGTCACAAGGGATCGTACAGCCACGTCACGAACCCTGAGTCGAGAAATGGAGTCATTTGCAAGGCAACAAGTTTCTGCTCGAACAGTTCGACGACGTTTGCTGCAGCATGGATTGTCTGCACGGCGACCATGGCTTCGGCTACCATTGACGCTGCTTCACAGACAGGAGCGCCTTCAATGGTGTGATCAGCGACGAACCTGGACGCGGGAATGGCATCACGTCATCTTTACAGGTGAATCTCGGTTCTGTATACAGGACCATGATGGCCGCATCCGTGTTTGGAGGCATCGTGGAGAACGCGCATTGCCAGCTTGCATTGGACATCGCCATACTGGACCATATGCTGGAGTGATGGTATGGGGTGCCATTGGATACACGTCTCGATCACCTCTTGTTCGCATTACCGGCACTTTGAACAGCAACCGTTACATTTCCGATGTGTTAAGGCCCGTGGCTCTGCCCTATCTTCGAGGCCTCCCTTCTTTTGTTTCAACAAGATAATGCACGAACGCATGTTGCCCGTACTGTTCTGAACTTCCTTGATACAGAACAGGTTCGACTGTTACCCTGGCCAGCACGTTCTCCTGATCTGTCACCCATTGAGAACGTGTGGTCAATGGTTGCCGAGCGATTGGCACGCCATCACTCACCATCCACTACTGTCGATGAACTGTGGCATAGTGTTGAAGCTGCATGGACTGAGATCCCCGTACATGCCTTACAATCTCTGTTTGACTCCATGCCTAGGCGGATAAATGCTGTTATTGCAGCCAGAGGTGGCTGCTCTGGGTACTGATTTCTCAAGCTCTATACATCCTAATTTCCTGTAAATCTAATCACTTGTTCTTTCCACTATAATGTATGTGTCCCGATAAATATCGTTCTGTTATTTGCATTCCTTCTTGGTATAGCAATTTTAATGGCAGTAGTGTATATATATAATATATATCATATATATGTATATTATATATATATATATATATATATATATATATATATATATATATATATATATATATATATATATGTATGTATGTATTTATATCTATGTATATTAAAGAGTGAGACAAAATTTAAAATAACATAAAACTTTACGAAGAAAGGCAGAGAGCCTTCATCAGGAGCTTTCTATTCTGACTTTTTTTCTGTGCAGAAAAGATTACTTGATTTGCATAGCAGACCAACTCCCTCCTGACGCTTTTTCTGATTTTTTTATGCATTTTCTTCGTCCCCGCACAAAAGTAAGTTGGAGTGCATTTTTTATTCACTTAACTTTGTTCATAAAGCTGTCTACCACCCCGAGATGAGGTCCTGCCGGAAAATCTAATGAGGTACAGAAGCTGAAAATTCTTTGCGGTTAGGCAGTCATTAAATATCAAATTCAGGAATTTTTTCATCCGCTGACAAATGCAAAACACAAAAGAGCTGCTATAATTAAGAAACATCAGTATAGAAAAAATAATAATTGATTTAAAAAAAATGTCGGAATGTAGAAAGAATGGAAAGATGCCGTCACAATTTTTTCGCTACGTTTCGATGAAATCTTTAAAAGCGGAATGTTAGCATCACGGCGTAAACAGTTTTACATGGATTTCAAATCGGCGTTCATTACGTTTTAATAATGAATTATTAACATAAAAATGTCGAAATAAAATATTGTTTTTGAATTGAAGCTGCTGGGAGCTAACATTGTACTGCACTTCGTTCTATGCAGAACAAAAACTCTTTGGGTGAATGAAATACGAATTATGTATTTAGATGTATCTAAAAATTTTATGATTCCCTATATTTTTCGAAATTATTTAATTGATGTGTACTGATTTTAAAGTTTCAAATTAATAAAATTTTATAAACCGCGGCTTTACTTATAAATTGAAAACATCGTTTTTCTTAACGAAATACTTGTGATAAATTCGACCATTGTGCAGTAGTGATCATATTTTTCATAAATTTGAGTATGCTACGATTTTTCAGACTATTACTTTGGTTCTAAAAAGAGTAGAACTGAGGGCTATAGGCAGCCAGTGGTTGCACCCACAAAGGTAGATGTCTACACCACGTTCTGAAGGCTGCTGTGAAATGTTTGACGTCCTCCAGAAGGAGAAGGAGGAAAACTCCCGAGCACCCACCCCGACAGTCACTAAACGCCACATTTATTTACCGCCATTCAATAGTGGATGAACTTTTTGCTCTGTAAAACGCTGTCCTACTACTAGGTCAGGTTACTTGAAGTTAGAAAACAGCATAGGACCCACATTCCGAATATCACTCCTAAAATTCACATGGTAAGTGGACTACTTTATGTGTCTTATTTGTCATCCATGAACACGATGGACTTTGGTTTTCTTCGGCCTTCCATCACTCGGCCACTGATGCCCTCACAAGTTTCCGTGTTAATAATTATAAAAAAATACTTTATAGAGCCTCATATGCGAAAGAGTCAACATTTTCGCAAATCATTTTGTTTTGCATTTTCTTAATTTTTAACTAGGCATTTACATGGGGAAAAATGTTCTTCTTGAGAAGGATTCTGGATTTCGATGACAAAAAATGCGAGGTCAAAAAAATTGATTTTGCTTTCTATCGATAAAAATGAATTTAGCACAAAGAAAAGAATTGGACTTTGATGTCATATGCAATTTAAGATTTGCGAGAGACTAAAGCAATTATTGTACAATATTTTCACATACCTAGCGGCAGAAAGCTTTTGTAAGGGATATCCACCGTGTAAATTCAATTCTGGAAGGATTTTTTATAGACACTGAATACAATAAGAGAGGAAATCTCCAAAGCTGTAGGAGCACACATAGCGGTGCCTCGGACTGTACCTTCAGGTTAACGGAATACTCGCCAAGTGCCTCGTCATTTTGAGCCACACATGAGCCTTCCTCTCCACATCCACGCCACACTAGCGGATGTCACATATTAACGTCCCCAACCCACGGAGCTTCAGCTACCCAGCGTCCCAATCACTGCCCACGGCAAATGATGCTTCACTTTGCTGAGCGGCGTAAAGCTACTGAGCCACTGGAGCTGGACCCGTGGATGCAGAAACGCAACAATCATCATCTCCTGTTGTTCATTAGTGACAGAATCGAACCCAGAAACTTATCTTTTCAATAGCGCTGTCCTACCATTAGGCCATGGTGAGCTAAATTCTCTCATATATCATTATTCTTATTGATGATTAATAAAATTTCAAATTTTCATATGATTATCAAAATCAAGGATTTGTTTCTACTGATGATAATTTTAACCATGTATGTTGTTAAAAGCTCTGGAAAAGCCTTTTTAATTTTAGACATTTTCGACAGGTGATAAAGAATTCGATGCTGAGCTAAAAGACTTTCATGCAGAAGAGGGCGGTGACATATTTTCTTGCGATATTTGATCATGATTAGAAATCAGAGAATTGCTTTACATTTTGAAAAATTCCTTTAACATGATTTAATAATAATAAAAAAAGGAAAAAATAATTTCAGTAATAGCTCTAAATATCTCTAAAGGAACGTTTTCACTAGGGGAAAAATTAGCATGCATTGAAAATAGAACCATAAATTTTTTGAAAAATACCGACGTACAGAATATTTAATATTTGACCCCGAGTGCCTGAAGCTGAACATTCACCCCTTTCCAAAAGATATTTTGTAAGTAGGAGGTTATCGGGAAAACTCCCAAAGTCCTCTCAGAAACAGTAGAGGTTGGGGTACACTCCGAAGCCCCATCGTTAGATCCAAAGTAATTAATACATAACAAAGACCCTTATATCTTACTAGCAATTTCTTACTTACAAAAATGTTTTTATCCGCAAAATATCCCCTCACTTGTTTTCACGGATTATCATTGGTTCAGCTTATGTTGAAACTCTTTCCTCCAAATTTTGCATTCAGCACTCTTTTGAGGGCAAAGGAAATATTTTTGAGGGAAGCCAATATCCATTTTCCCTTGCGCAATAAAAATGAATTGGTAAAAATATTGTTCTGGAGCGGATAATATTTCTGATTTCTAAATGGCATCGCAGAAATCCAGCAATAAAAGAGAATCCTGGCGAGCTCATAACTTGCGCGAAAGTCGGGTAAAGAAAGCACCGTCTGTTTTATAGGTGTTGCCACCTCGTGAAAGAAAAGTGAAGAAGTCGAAATGGGCGAGTGCCGTCCACACAAATACTCCCCGAGTAGATGGTGCGTGCTAGCCATAAAGTTTTTGGGGGCGCAGCTAATCAGGTGGAAGTTAGCCGACCGCGCCTCCCCCTTTTATTGAATGGCAGCGATATTGGTTTTCTTTCATTTCAATCCAACACGTCATGGTCACCTACGCGCCGGGGCCCATCCACACGCTGCCCGCCCTCTCTTCCCAGATGCATTTCTTTCGGAATCTTCACTGCTTTAATTTAATTTCTACAGCTGCACTGGAAACGACTCATTACGAATGTTGCACAGCATTTCGAAGGAGCAGTGCAATGAATTTTGAGAAGAACGTCAATTACCATCATGCATCAAAAACAGCAGCTCCGTCTCTTCCCAGATGCCATTCATTTCTTTCGGAATCTTCACTGCTTTAATTTAATCTCAATTTCTGCATCTGCACTGGAAACGACTCATTACGAATGTTGCGCAGCATTTCGAAGGAGCAGTGCAATGAATTCTGCGTCGATTACCATCAAAAACAGCAGCTGATTACAGAGAGGGGTGGCGGAACTGAGTGCTTCCTGTTGATGACTCCTGGAACTGTTCAAGGGGAGAACAGCACTGCACGAGCTTCTTCTGCTTCAGGGCGGACATTATCGAAAGTGTGTAAAAGCACAAGCGACTCTGCTTTACACAATCACTTACTTAAATAATGTCACTAAGATTTATGATTTCGTTTTTAATTTAATTTTATATTCAAAGTATGTTGAGGATTTCATTCTTGTGGAATCCTAAAGGAAAAAATTTATAAATTCAAAATTGATATGAGTTATAAAGTAATGAAAATCACGGAAGAAAACTTTTGCCCTTTTTAGAAAATGAGCTTGATGCCATTTCTCTAGATTCGATGGGTCTGACAACCCAGTCATTTAGCTCAAAACATTTGAACAGTATAAAGCTAGGAACACAAAACAATTGCGTTAAAGTAAGTGTGTTAACATCTAATTTTTTACAACCATTGCTATTTTGTGTGATTTGTTTGACATTATTTTATATTAACTATTCCTTTTTTAATTCTATTTAATTTAGCTGTGACGACATTTTTAACTAAAGGCAAATGTGCCGGGATAAGATCTTAAAGAGCTGTGATCCAATGGGCCGTTGAACACCCGGGGGAATCGTTTCTCTCTCGCTCTTTTACTCACACGCATCTTTTCAAAGCGTTAACGGAAAATTGTACGTTTTCTAGTTCCTTAATAAGCTTATAAATGTATTAATTGTTAGCATAGAAAAATTCTTTAGAATTCTGCACCATGCACCTGTGGAATTTCAACAGAAACAAATCTCATTTCTCTTACTCAGTGAATTTCGGTGAATTTACTGCATTGAAAGTGAAGATTTCATAAGGGTTGTCAGCATTTGCTTGAATAACGGAAACACAAAGTTTGGTAGCGAAACATATGCGAAATGTTGCTAACATAAAATGCTTCCTACAATCTTTCTGTTAAATTGTTTCAATAAATGTTTTTAGCATTGTAAACTGACATAATGCTAATAGTATAATATCAGCATTTCGAGTTATTAAGAGAACCACGAAATAACTTTTCACGTGTCTGTCATACGAGCGTAATGAACAAATCAATCTGTTCTTTGCAAAACAAGGAGATTCCCGTTTATTTTGTCCTTCAAATCAAAAGCATGCCAACGTTATTTATTTAGATAGAAAATTGCTCGCGAAATCTAAATAGCAAACTAATTCCTAGTAAAAGCAGCTACACCGCTTCTTTTCAGCTGAAATACAGTTGCTTAGTGTATTTCTTCCGCAGCCATATGCTATGAAAACCCGCTTATAGAAAGCGTTTTGAAAGCAATCTTTCCAAGCAATCATTTACTTGTAGCACCGGAATCGACAACTGCGCTATAAACTTTTATCTATAATGGCTCAATGCTAAAATAATTCAAAATATCGATTATTTAATCATTGACCCATCGAGGAATTTTCTAGGTAGAAAATACTATTTTATTCAAATTTATTGATGTTTTTTATTTATTTATCTTTCTAAATAACTGAAAATTGCACAACGACAGCTAAAATTTTTCTGAAAATCCTTCATTCTTAGAAGTTTGAATCACTAATAGGATCATGGTGTGTTTCCAGATGCAAAATAAATTATTTGTTTTGAAATGCCAAACAACCGAAGTTTTGGAGTGAAATCATCAGCATTGAATTCGGTGTGAAAAATAAATAAATAAGAAATGAAAATAATTTCATATCTCGACAAAGGACTTTATAACTTGTGTGTTTTTTTAAAGCTTAGAACTGTTAGATTTTGAAATCAATTTAAGTTCATTTCACATTTTGTTTGCCATGATTTATATTAGCAACTGCAAATTTTCTTTTTTGAAGTGACATTTTATTTAATTTCTATTGTTATATTTTACTATAAATGTTATCGAACTAATTTTACAGAAATAAAATGCATAGTTATTCATTTTAAGGAATTAAAAAATAATCGCTTTAAACAAAATTCTGATGTAATTTGCATCCCCAAATGCTTTCAAGTGAATTCAAAAAATTCCTTTAGAAGAAGTTAAAAATGTGTTTTAAATCATTAAATGGTAGAACTTTTTAGACATGGTCATTAAATGAAAAAGAGCTTCCAATTATAGTTTATTAAAATCATTGCTAAATAGATATTAAAATAAGGAACGTTATTTAGATAACACATAAATATTTATCACTTTAAAATATTATGTTTATTAAATACTTAATTTAAAGATTTGAATTATATTTATTTCCCAATTTAAGAATTTATAATATATTTATCAATTTATTTAAAATGTCACTTTACTAAATTAACAATACTTATCTTTGTAATCAATTTGTTATGGTTTAAAAAAATAAATAATAATAACAATAAATTGATTGCATCCTAAATGTCATGAAGTGTCCATTTTATTTTAAAGAGAATTCTACAATTGCAGCTATGGTTTCATTCTTTGAACAATAATTTTCGTACAACATCGCTTCTTACATTTAGCTCGGAATAGCTGTTCCCACTTAGTTTACAAGAACATCCTTTTTCTAAATGTTCCTTCAAGCATATTTTCCGAAAAATGTATCTATAAGTTCAATAACCACATTAATTTCGTAAACGAAAATAATTTTTCATTCATTTCCTTCCATAAATGATAAAAAAAATGCTGGTTTGAAAATAAGATGTTGTTTACAGATTTTAAAATCTTATTTGTGTGTGTGAAAAAACTAATGTTATACAATTATAAAATAGTAATAATTTTCTGATAAAGTATCTGTTACCGTTATATACGACTATAACTAGGTAACAGATACTTTATCGTTACTGATAAAGTATCTGTTACCTAGTTACAGTCTATGAGAGAAATAACGTATGGAATCCGTTATTTCTCTCATAGACTATAACTAGGTTCTTCAAAAATAATCAGATAAGTAGGTTAAAGAATATAAAATTACTGCAAATTTCTCTATTTAACTAGTTATTCTCTAGAATAAGAATCACTGGAAAGTATGAACTCGAAAGCTTTTTGAAACAATGGCTTTGCAATGAGGCCCTTGAATTTAGATCTAGAGTTTGAACGGTGTTTGACAAATGTTAAATACATGAGCAATAATAAATTATATATAATCTGCTTTTTCTTATTATTTGTAAATTAATCATTCGCAATATAAGTATTTTTAAGTAATATATTTTTAATATAGTTAATCTCTGTATTCGCTATAATATATTTTTCGAAATATTTGAGTTATTTACGATCAATAAACTTCTGTGTAAAATCACTTTGAAATTATTTATTTTTCACTTTAATGGCCTATCATAGATAATTCTTAGAGTTGTGTGGAATAGCTAGGTAAAGTATGAAATTTTTCCTCTGTTATGTGTACTTTAACTGACTTGTCCAATTATTTTATGAAATACCAAGTTATTCTATGAAATAACTGCATTATACACTTTTTAAGGGTAACACATACACTTCTTTAAGAAATTTATTAAGAATTTGGGTGGAAAGGAGATACAAAATTACCTAAATGATTTATTTTACAAGAAATAGCAGCGTTTCGAGTGGAAACATCACTTGCTATGGCAAAAAATCTATAAGTAGGGAAACGAAATGAATGAAACCCAATAAAACTTTTATTGACAACTTTTTTAAGTAAAATATTAAATTTATTTATAACATTTTTTGTATCCGTCACTTCAACAATCAATGGAAAATATTTTCTATCGAATTTTCTAAATTTAGAAATTGAAATTAAGAGACTATGTAAAAAAATTAATAATTTGTTCATTTATTTTTTATTAATTAAATTTTTATAGTCACAACTACTTAAAACGATAATAATACTTTTGAATGAATCCATTCCAAATTTTTTGGTTCATTTGTGAAAAATTGAGTTACTTTTAATTTTTTTTATATATTGAACCTCACTAAACAAATTTCAAAAAGCTTACCATAAGAATTTGCATGTCTTTTATTTTTTAAATAAAAAAAACATTCATTTCCTTTCAAGAGAAGACTTCCTTAAAATGCGATATTTCCTTTCATGTTTAACTGCCGTCAAAAATTCTGATCCAAAAACCAAATTATTTGCTAAGCATTGCTATCTATCCAGATAAGAATATAATGTCTGGCGATAAGCAACGACAACAGCCTACAAAATGAAATACGCGAGAGCTGGTAATAGAGCTTTCTACGCAAATAAAAACTTATTCAATAATAGATTGACATCACGAAAAACAAAACTGCAAATCTATAAAACCCTCATTAGACCCATCGTCACATATGCCACATGGACATTGAATGTAAGGGACTCGGAATATATTAGAATTTTTAAACGTAACATTTTAAGGAAAATCTATGGACCAAGGCTTGAAAATGGTGTATGGATCAGAAGAAATAATAAAGAATTAATGTACCTAATGAGAAACGAAGACATAGAGTGAGATTCATTAAAGCACAAAGAATACGGTGGTTTGGCCACGTACACCGCAGAGATGAAAAAAATATCATAAAAAGGATAACAAAGGGTTCAATAGCTAGAAGAAGGGGAGACCCAGGGAAACATGGATTGACAATGTGGAAAAGGACCTGGAGACCATGAAGATAAGGAATTGGAAAAATTTGGCTCTGAAGCGGGGAAAGTGGAAGGAGGTTGTATTGGAGGCTGTAACGCCAGTTAAGATGATGTAAATATAAATAAAAACGACAGAATTTAAATAAAGTAAGAATACACATTTTCAAGGTGTGAAAAATAATAGATTTTTGTAGAAGGGAGGACGCTGTGGCAATTTGGTGCTGTTCCCCAACCTGTTGGCCACCTGTGACGTCATAGCGCGAGTGGCGTAATAAAGTAGGCAAGAGCGGCACTTGCGGACTGCGAGGTGTATAATGCGGCGACCCTCTGATTTGTGCGCCTTTTATACTGATTGGGGGGAGGCGTTCCAAATGAGTAGCGTTTTATTGAGGAGCGACCGAGCCTCGTAAAAACAAGACTTCTCGGCCGCTGCTTCGCCCCCTCCCCGCTTAAGAACAAATCATCTAATAGGGATGATATTGTTCTGAAACGTTCGACATTTTTCTCTGTTATTTTATTTGTGTCACTGAAGCAGTTAACTTTTCAAACGGTACTAAACATTAAAGTTCTCTATCGTGAAATTGGTGTGAGAATAGAAAGTTATCATAGAACGATTCGTCTCGTACATTTATGTATTTGCGACCTATTTCATTTCCATCACAGCATCGACAGGAAAGTCCATCTAAATGGAAGCAACGTCTTTTTTTCCAAAAGATTTGCCTCGATTTCAGTAGCTGTTCTATCTAGAGACTGAATGACACTAGCAGATTCGTTTTTTACCTCAATCACTTCTATAGGGTAAATAATAAAAACAATTATTTAGATCTTAATTGCATGAAATTAGGGAATAAAAGTATATGTTTTGCTACCAATATTTATAAAAGTTCTGTTAACAATTTGAAAAAATAAAACCACCTGCACTTTTATGTTTTCATTTCCTTGTGTTGACTCTACGAAGAAAACAACTTTATGGACCTCAACTCAGAAAGAAATAACTATCTCAACGTTTACTCAGGGTTGTTTTGCACCACAAATTGAGCTCAACTAAAAAGAATTTAACTGAAAGCTTGGAATTTCCCTTTATTTCAAAAATGTTTAAATATTGAAATCGGTACTTTTTTTCATAGCATTTCCAATAGCTCTTTCAATCAGCAGCATATTTTGAGATGCGTAAATAAAAAAAAAGTTAAAAAAAAATCTTTATTTAAAAATATATGTAGAAATGTTGTAAAAAAACGGAGGAGATCTGATACCGTAAATATTTTTTCACTCCCTGTGGTTACTTATAAATGACAACGTTAAAAGGGAAAAATTAAAATTTTATATGACTATATCATATTATGAGTGGTCAATATATCAAAAATATGTGTGAGAATAAGAAATCCTCCTCATAATGGGTGAGGCAATGCCCTCCTCTGAAGATTTCTCCATGATGACCTCTAAGAAACCTTTGAAGGCATCCACTTCTTCTCATTTATTGCAAGAACACCCACCGAGTCAGCAGCCTGTCTATCGTTCCTTCACAGTGTTGCCATCATGCATTCGAAGCCCTCCACTTCAATTTCATGTGCTTACCATCATGCCAGGTTAATCCAACTCCTTCTCCGGCTCTCCTCAAAATCGTCCTTTCAAATACCACAGTTGTATTTTCCTCCAACAGTCCAAGTTTCAGAAGCATGTGTCAAGACCACAAGAGTTATGCAATTATAAGCTTTGTATTTCTAGAAAGAAACCAAGAAAAGGCTCACTTTGCCAAAACATAATCGGTAAGAATAAGCTATACAAGGGAAAATTCCAATTATGTAATATTTTAAATGAATGTGGGTAGAGTTCAAAATTTCACTATCAAAATATTAAAGTACTTTATTTTTACTTCTATCGCCGCATATTGCACGAAACCTTCTGGATTCCCAGGATAATGAGGGCCTTGCGTTCTTCTGAAGGAATGGGGAAAAATTGCTTTCTCTTGGGCAAATTCAATGAATTTCCATTGGACACAATGACAGCGCATTGTCAAGAGATGCGTACTAAGAAACATAACAGGCATTCTAGTCAATAAGCAAAAATTTAATGAATGGACAAAATGCGTAAGGAATTTTCAAATAAATCACTCATTGATGATGTGGATAAAAATTCAGTCTTGATTAATTGATTTTAATCATTGTATCCCAATCATATTTCTTAAAACTGTCCCGCTCAAAGTCAACTGAAATGTTTTGTGAAAAGCGTTGTCCATCACAGTATAGTAGAAGACGCTCACGAACCTCGGATGCTCTCACGCGCTAGTAACTGCTCCTCTTCACGCAAAGATCCATCAACGAACTAAGATCTCTTTTCTGACAACTAATTTTCAAGTATATAACTTTCGTTTCTTTATTTATTTTTATCACAGGTTGTGTGTGTGAGAATATTTGATCGACACATTTATTGAAGAATCGTTGAAAGCAATTCATTGATTTTCAGATTTCGGGCATTTTTTGAGGCAATTCTCCTTCCTCCCCCGATCTAACTCCCACCTCATAGCATCAAAATATAATAAAAGCTTCAAATATATCGTAAGGAAAACGCCGGCAGACTTTATTGAAAGCAGACAAGAGACTTCGAGCTGCTTGTCCATCACTATCAATAAACTTTCATATTTCAGACACAATCTGCAAAGCTGACAGGGTGGAGGTATTTTTGGAGCAAAACACCAGTTTTTTTACTTCAAAAAATGGAAAGGCTTTTAAAAAATGCACTCTTGGAACAGAAAATAATATTACTTTGCGTGTTTTTTTTAATGAAATGTGAGTAAAAATGGCTTAAAATATGAATTATACACAATAATAGATATACATACTGTATAAAATTATTATTTTGTGTAGTTTCTTGTAAGGTAAAGAGAAATTAGTTAGGAAAATAAAATAGTTTTTAGGTCAAAAACGTTCCATTTTACGAATTTTTGATTTTACGGCTCCCTACGCGTTCGCAAAAACGAGTGTCTCTAAGTAACCGAGCCTCTCGGTAGCTGAATCTCGTGCGACAGAAGAAGAAAATCTAGATGAATAAAAGATTCACGATCTAAATTATAAATATTTATTAGGAATGCATTTCCCGATTGCATGGAAATTTTATAATATAAAGGTTTAAATCACAGTTTTGAAAAAACAGCCACCTTAGACGAAATTCATTTTTGGAAGAATGAATTGGTTTATGAACAGTGGTTTAACGGTATCACTGGCACTTCATATCAATATGTACACTGGCCATATGACATCCAATGCGATAAATCTATTTCATATACAGGCAAAAATTTTAGTTTTATCAAGTTTATGAAATGCAAAAATATGATGATTTATTGCTATGAATAAAAAGTCAAAATATTTATTACAAGTGGAATAAAATGGCATTCATTTCGAACGACGATTTTTCGGCTAATTTTTCAATATATTATTTACATAAAAATATTAAATCAGTTATTTACATAAAAATGTATCTCTTAATCCAAAAATTAGTGATTTTGACTTTGTAACCCTAAAAATAAATAAATAATAGAAGAATTGTATGCAATTTATAAAATTTTTTAGAAAGGAAAGCTATAAGCGTACATACAATAGTTGACCATTGTCGCCAAATACTGGAAAATTTAGCTATATATTTTTGAATATAAGAGGAAAAAACTATGGTTAATTTACATCTTCATTGAAGCAAGTAGATGGAATCTATTTTTATGCCAATTTTTTAATAATAAATTAAAAATTTAGGCAAATTCTAAATTTTTTCAAGGATTGATGGGTGGCCACTTACCTGTATGCGGCATTTCATACCTTCGGCTCACACAAAGGTCCTGCAAAGAAAGAATATTTCAGTTGGGACACTCTAAAGTAAAATTACACAAGTACAATTATTGAAGTGCTGCACTTCACATTGTACAAAAAGCCACGTCATTCAAATAGTCTAAGGTTAAATTTAGGTAGGTCCCAAATTATAACGCATAATCTGTGATCTACTTCCTTCGCTCGCCAGGGACACAGGAACCAAACTGGTTCTGACGTCACAAACGAGATCGATGAATTTTGTAAGATTCTCGTAGAAAACACGTTGTTTGTACATGTGTTTACTTTTGAATGCGAAATTTAATTGATAATTTAACTGTTATATTAAATTAATTTTGATTGGTTTCAGCAAGTAAGTATCAGCAGAATCTTTGTGCGTATTCTGAAAAATAAGTTATTATTTTTATTCAATTCAATTGACAAATTTTGAACCTTTTCTTGAAAGGGGCTCCATGAATGAAACTGCGTACTAAAAACAATATGTTCCATAAAATATTTCTTCCATTTTTTCTTTCAATTTTACTTTTCTATATTGAACTTTATTTTAATATAAATAAAAGTTTACTTGCAATTCATTTAGAAGTAATCGCTGAAGCATTTGAAAGCTTAATCAAAACTGCTTATATTGCTTCGTGTTACAATATAACTTTCTTCTAAGCAAAATATTAAGCAATTTGCATTGAATAAATTTTTCAACAATTATGTTTTGTTTATGTAGAAACTTTAAAATGCAATAATTATTTATTTACATGTTAATATTTCTAAATTATTCAAGAAAAGTTATCAACAAAGTGATAAAATCATACATCATCTTATCAATATATTATAATCTTACAATATGTAAATATATATATATATAAGCTAGTTTGGAGAAAATTATTTATAGAATATAAATGTGGAAACTCTTGTGGTTAAACTGGATTATTTTTTAAGGCTGTGTGCTATTGTTTTGAATGAGAGTCATGTTAATTTTAATAGCAGTTTACTTTTTATTAACTCTCATTAGTATTTTACTTAGTTTCTATTTTGAGAAATATAGCTAATTATATTTTAAAATGAATTTTTTAACTTTAAGTATTTAAGAATGTGACATATATTCGAACAAAACATTGCTTAGGTTTTAAATCTAAAGTTTTTGTGTAAGATTGTTTTGAAAGATTTTTCGTGATCGATTTTGCAATAAATAATTTAATTGTCTAACTACAATGGATACTTTTTGAACTTGTTATGCGAAACTTAAAAATTCTTCTGAATTTCGTTAAACATTGGTTGATAATTTTTTAATCTTATTGAACCATATCCTTAAGACCATTGATCAAATATTTGTTTTCTAAATGCTAAGTAAAGTATTTTTCTATAAATGTTATATCCCTATAAAACATTTCACTATATTTTGTGAGCAAATTAAAAACTTATGCTTTAAATATTTATTATAATCTGCTTCAGTACATTATAATAAATATTTAAATATCATATTTTTTTTTTAAATTTCAGATCAATATGGGACGGAAATGTTGTGTGTCTTTATTGCGTTCAAATAATGAATCCGAAGATTCTTATGCAACAGATTTCAGGTCCCCAGGGGAGGAATAAGGGGATTAAAAACCGTGAAAAATATGAACCAAGCTCTTCTGCTGGGGTGCATCAAACATTTTGAAGAGAGATTTATGATTCGGGAAGGCAGCTGTTGGTGATGATGATACAATTTTAACAGTGCGACAAAAAAAAAAAAACTTGCACTTACAGGTGATGCATTGCCTATAAAATTTTAAAACCAACCTTCATATTTATCGAAAAAGCTGCCTGTTGAGAGGAAATCATTCATCTTTAAGACGACAAGAAATGGAAAAATATGATGAAGGAAAAATTTCCCAAAGGTGTAAATAGGATGACATTCCTTCATTTTCAAATTTTTTAAGTAATTGCTACAGGAAGATCAATGAAAAATGGATAGTGTCGAAGAAAAATAATTTTGTTGGATTTTATTTAATTGAAGACAGTGATAATCCGAAAATTATTGTGGCTTTTAAAATATTAACATATTTTTCTGTTAAAATAGGGTATAAAAATGCAGCATTTAAATGACTTTTAGATTCCGAACATAAATGTGACAAAATTTGATTCTCTTGTTAGTCACATACCCTCATATGAAGAATGCTCAACCTTGGAAATAAATTTAGCTTTTTAGAAATTTCTTTAAATTTTGTCAGTGAAAAAATAATTAAAAAGAAGATAAAATTCATAATGGAACAAATTTTATAAATAACACCGAAACAGATATTCCAGATTTATTATTTTGTGGCCTGCTAAAATGTATCCAACAGCATATTCTTTACTTAAGAATTCGCAAATCAAGACACTTCCTCGTCCATGTCATTGTCACCAGTCTCCGTTGCCAATTATACGAAAAACTGCAATATTGAGTATCTTTTGAAGAAATCAATCTTGACCATGAAAAAACAGTAAACTTGCTATTTGATGAATTTTATATTAATCCAATGATGTCATATAAATCTGGAAAACTTATTGGTGCTTAAAATAATTCTAAATCTGAGGCAACAACTGTTTTAGCTTTTATGTTGTCTTCAGTTTTGTCAAAAAACAAGGATGTTGAAACTCTTTTTCCAGTGCGGAATCTCACTGCTGAAGATTTGCTAAAATATACTCACCAAGTGTGGGAATGTGTTCACAAATTTAATTTTACGGTGTTAGCTGTAATTTTTGATAACAACCGTATAAATCGAAATATGTTTACACAGTTCTGTGGAGGTGGATTAAAATCATCCATTAAACATCCATTTCGTCCTGAGAAAAAACATTTTTTCATGTTTGACAGTGTACATTTAATAAAAGCAGTTAGAAATAACTGGCTAAATCAAACTTTCACAAAACAAGTTTTATTTTTACCAAGTCCTGCAGAGGAAAAGTTGGCAGATTTGAAAGAACTGCATGAGTTAAAAAAAAAATGCTTGCTAAAAAAGCTCCAAAATTATCGTTTACAGTACTATAGCCTATTAATATAGAAAGACAGAATTAAGTAATGCTTTAAATCTGTTTCATTAAACAAACTGCGTTGCGTTAACCTTAAATAAGGAAAAATTGAGTCCAGATGCAATGGACACTAAACTGTTTATTCAACATATTTCTACATGGCGGGAAATTATGAATGTAAAACATCCTTTTTCAGCAGTCACCGTTGTTTGCCTGATCTAGCAGCACCCATTAAAAGTGTAAATGTTAAGAAATTTTATTTTTAAAGGAATTTATCTATAGCATTTGGGCATTTAACATTGACAAAATGGACTGAACTTCGCATTTTAAATGCAGAAGATAAAAAAACTCTTGGCATTCCGGGCAAAGGAGGTATGTTGTCAAAAGAAGCATTTTGTGCTTTTCAATTTACAATACAAACTGTAATTGAAATTGTTCACGATGCATTTGAAACGCTTGGTCTTTCTTATGTTTTAATTAAAAAATTTCAAACTGATGATTAAGAAGCTCGTTTTGGTCAATACCGCCAAATGAGTGGTGGGAATTATAATGTATCTTGCATGCAGATTTTTTAAATCTGAAAAAAATTAAAAGTACTTAACCTGATTACTTTATATTCCCAAAGAGAAGGTAAGTTTCAGTTAAAAGGTTTAAATTTTGTATGCCAAGATTTAGGAAATTGTGAAATACGGGAGCAATTCTTTAAATACTTCAGATCTTAATATCACAGAAGAAGTAATGCCAGTTCTTATTTATATTGCAGACTGTGTTGCTCATAAGATATCTCTTAAATTAAGTTGTACAGCATGCATTTGAAAACTTGTAATAGATAAAACATTAATTCTTGAATGTTCAAATGAGACTTTTAAATGTTTAAGTTTAATTGACAAGGGTGCTCTTAAATGGCCCCAAGAATATTTAAAATATATTACTATTAATGCCTTTCAAATATTTCAAAATTTAAATGACGAAACTTACGAAAATTCTTTTCCTAATCAAAAAGCATTATTTATTCAACTCGTTTTAGAAAAACTAGAATTAATTGGTGTTTTACTAAAAAATAAATGCATTTGTGGAGTTAAGCAAATTAATATTGTAAAAAAGTGCTTATCTGGTTGGTTTAGCTAATAATTTTCACAATAATTATGCTAAGCTAAGGAATGATATATATAAACGTACCACTAAAAGTCTAAAACAAAAAAATTTCTACATTAATAAATAGTTGATCAAAAAATAAATAAAAAAGAGTTTCTTAGTAGCGATAATTTTAATTTTGCTGTTTACTTCCAGTATTTCACTGTAAAATAAATTTATTTATTTGATTTATATTTTTTTTATTACAATTAATTGGATATTTGATGTATCACTCCTGCCCAACTAATGGTTCATATTTTATCAATATTTTTAAATTTTATTTTTTGTTATGATGTGTAATTACATGGAATTTTAAAATGCGCTTGTAACAAATGTTGACTATTCCAACAGTGTTATTTTGAGTGCATAAAGTTAAAGAATCAATTTCAATATATATTTTGAATTCAAAATATTTTATATCTTTTCTAAAATGTGTTTTAAATTTATGAAATATTGTAAATACATACGACTGCAAATTATAATTTTGCAATTAACAGAATTATTTTTTTTAATTTAAAGCAATTCTTTGTTTAGAATTGTATTTTAACTTACTTAGTTTATGTTAAAAGTTTCTGATTTATATAAATTTTATTCTTAAAGATTTGTAAGGATATATTAAGTTTTCTATCTCATATCTGTGTTTTAGTAGTAGATATGTTTAATTATAATATGAAACATGCAAGATAAATTTTCTAATAAGTGATCAGTTACATTTTTTAAATTTATGTCTCATGAAAATTTGTTTTAGAAGATTTTTAATTTTATAAAATTTTTGCATATTTGTGTTTATATATGTATAACAATACTTATCACCAATTTTTTTTTAAAAATAAAAATTCATTTTGAAGGTTTGGATATACATAGAAAAAGGATCATTAGATATAAATGTAGAAAATGATAAGAGATTTCATAAAATATGACAAAATTATTTTATAAAATGCACATGTTTTGTAACAATTGTATTTATGTAAATAAAATCAGGACTCTTACTTTCTTTCACTATGTATGTTTATTAAAATGAAAAATAATTTACTTTTCAATTTTTGAATAATCCTTTTTTTGTAATTTCCACAGTAAAAATAAAGTATTTTTTGTATAAGAATTGCTTTTATAAAATTAATAATACTTTAATTCAATATTTACAATAAATGTTTTGATAATTATTTTATGAATCATCTAATTTATTTTCCTAAGTATAATTTTGCATTAATTTTTAAAATAATGGTCACATTAATAAGAGATTAATGTTTTTATGAAATTTATTAATTAATAAACGCATCATAGGCAATTATAAAGTGTATGCTGCAGATATTATTTATATGGAGATAATTTTGTTGAGTTTTAACTGGTTTAAATATGTTAATAATAGTTTTAATGAGTTAAATAATAATGTTGTGTTAGTTTATATATATATATATATATTTCGAAAATAATTCTATCATCTGACGAGAAATAATTTTCTAGAAATTCTTAATTATTGTTTATTATACATTGTTATAATAATATTACAAAATCATAGCAATGACATAGTTTATTTTGTTAAAGTTCAGTGATTATTTTGATATTTTTAATAGTTAATAAATGTAATCTAATTTTAAGGTTAATAATTGTATCACAATTTCATATTAAATGTCAAACGTGCATAAAAATCATAAATTAAGCAATAGTTTGAAAATGAGTCGAAACGAAAATTTCAATTCATCAGCTCTCGTTTGAGACGTGACAGAAGCTTGTATCAGGTCATGTGAGAGAAACAAGTTCGCTCCCCCCGGATCTACTTTAAATTAATGCGCCCACGGCTGCAGTGACTCAGTAGCTTCACGTCACTTCCGGTTAAGATCATCAAAGTGAACCATCATTTACCGCGGGCAGTGATTGGAAAGTTGATCTGCCTCGCTGGGTTGCTGGAGCTCCGTGGGTTGGATATGTGTGCACGCGTTAATATGTGACATCCAAAGTCCTTCCGCTGGTGTGGCGTGGATGTGGAGAGTGCCACTACAGATGTAACCTGGTGGTTCAGAATGACGAGATACGGGCGAGTATTCCAAAAACGTTAATCTTAAGATACAGTCCGCGGCTCTTTCTATTTTGCAGTTCAGGAATTTAGTGAAAAATAGCTCTTCTGAATTTGCTCTTAAGTATTCACTAGTGCATCAAACTTAAGCAACAGGTATTTTTTTTTGTTATAATTCCACTAGAAGTGATCTAAGAGTCGTGAAATTCAGAAATAAGAGACAGCACTTTGTAATCAAAGGATGAAAGAAGCATAATTGCACAAAAATGAATTATACTATGAGTTCGATTCCACAATGTGAAATCGAACTGATAGCATTACACATGATTTCCTGTCCAAGAGGAACAAGAGCAAGCAAATGTTTCTTAGAATGGAACGTTATAGACTGCTTCTCCACACTCAGCACCTTCAGGAAAGAGTGCGCATTCTGCAATGTTGTTGGGTATTTCCCACGGTCCCACACATATGTCCTGTCGGATTTATATCAAAAGCCATTCGAATGGTATCTCTCTTTCTGCAGCAGCAGGTGTCAACCGTGCATTGTCATCTATATGCTCCGATGGCACCTCGAAACAGACTCACGCGGATCACTTTTTACAACAGTGATCTTGGGTTACAGGAACTCTGTCGAAAACGTGGAGCTCAGTCCTTCCTACTGCTATTCCAGGACCTCCTTTATGGAGGTGTCTGGACAATCGTGACATTTGCCTCCTCGTTGCCATACACAGTTGCGCTGCTTGCTGAGTTTTCACCTGCAGGACGATCTATGCAGTGGATGCACTGCAGTTGTTTTCCTCGAAGAGCCACCACCAGCTTTTCAAACAGCTGCACCTATAGCTTTCAAAGCGCGCGAAATATATTTTTAACTCTTCCGCCACATTGGTCTTCGTATGCTCCTCCCCAGCTTTCTGACCATTCCTCCGCATGTGTGGTCATCCAAATGATTTCTTCCAGACATTGTTCACGAAATCTCACCAGCAGCGAATCTCTTTGATTGCGTCCTTTCTTTTACTCTAGTCTTGAGTTGCGCTGTGCACTGTGACCTGACATTTAAATGCACTTGACGTTTCTTCTGAAGTGCGTGTCATCTTTTTTCTGCAATTTCATGACTTACATTAGCTGAATGTTGCTTAAGTTTTGCAAACCAGTGTGTATATACAGGGTGTCCAGAAAAGGACTCCCTGATTTCAAAATTAAATATCTCGAAAACGAAGATCGATAGAGGAATGCAGTAAACGGTATGTTTATAGTAAAAACTGTAAGAATATAATACATCAGTTTGAAATAATAGTTACAAAAGTTGCAAACAGATGGCGCTGTAATCGTCATACGTAATCTTTAGTGTAAATAGTGATCCGAAGCCCAACTATTGAAGCGTGAAAGGAGGTTAGCGTTGAAAACATAGTGATGTGATTTTTTGCAAAGAATGTTTTCAAACGATTATTTCATTTATGTATGCTGATTTGAGCTGTACATCGTACAGCGCCATCCGTTAGCAGCTTTTGTAACTATATTTTCAAATTGCTGTATAAAATTCTTACAGCTTTCACAATAAACATACCTTTTACTGCATTCCTCTATCTATCTTTGTTTTCGAGATATTTAATTTTGAAATCAGGGAGTCCTTTTCTGGACACCCTGTATATACATACAAGGAAGCAGCAAAAGAGATTAAAAATATAGTGGAACTTTCCCTCAATAACAAAACACATTAAATTAATTTGATGTTTATTGCACAATAATTGAAAAAGAATCTTATTGCACAGTTATCGAAAGAGAATATTTTTGCAGAACAATTGAAAGAGAATATTTTTGCAGAATAATTGAAAGAGAACCGTATTGCACATTAACTGAAAGAGAATCGGTTTGATAGCGCTATCATGAACCACACAAAATTCCTTTGTGTTCCCTGTCAGCTTGAATGCGTATGCTGTGGCGAGCCGCGAGCCAAAGTTCGTTCTGATGTGAAGTATCTTAAAAATGTTCGATGGCTCACTGGATATTTTTTTACTTTCATTTTATCGATATACCCTCAGCCATTTCATTCATTTGGAAAATTTCTATATAAATTGTTTACTTAATTTAAGCAATGAATAATTAAATGAATTAGATAAAATGGGTTCAATCCACACTGTTTTCAGTAGTTGAATAATTTACATGCGTCAATCAATAGAGGATATTCAACTACAAAGATGTCAATATTGTTACAAAAATGTTTCTATCGAAAAATATAGTGAAAATTATAGAATGTAACATTTATACTATTTTAACGGCCCTCAACATTATAAATTTCTCAGCATCCGTACTATCAAGTGAAATCAAAAAATGAGTACCTAAAGCTATCCAATTTATAAAACATTAAATTTTCTAAAGTATTCTAATATGAAAACGCATTATGTGCCAAGCGATCACTAAGGGGCAATATAAAATAAAGAAATTTTTGTATATTCTTTTTTTAATTCTCATGCAAAATCGTATGCACTTGCAATAAAAAAAATTTTAAGCATTGAAAAATCTTAAAAAAGAAAAAAAATTAAATGCTTTATATTTTGCATAAATAAGTGAAAATGCTAAAACTTTTGAAAGTAAAAATGTTATAGTAAAAAGTTTGTAGTAAAAAGTTTAAAGTTTTGTGCTCAGTGTGCATAATATTGCGCAGGAAATATTCTCTTTCTGAACGAAAAAAAAAAAAATACTTCGCATCGATTGATAAGTTTGTTCATTTCAGTAGCATTGCGATGAGTTAGGCATTACGATGTGAAAGAGGAATTTTCCCTCAATTTAAGAACAAAAACTCGAGAAAAATAAATATTTCAGGATTTTTTTATCGTGTTGTTTCACATCGCCTTTTAAAATAATATGACACAAGCCATTTTTCAATTATTAAAAAGTGAAAAAATAACCGTCAGATACTGTTGAAGCTAGATTTATATAAAGAGCATATCATTGGAGGCAATCATAAGGAATCGTGTTACACGGAGGAGCATCGACAAAAACGCGAGTTTTATGCTTGCCTCTGTTCAACGAGATGTTCACTTCCTCTATATCTCTGGCGCAGGCAAAGAGGCTTGTTACCCTAGTACAAACTTAAATCCATCTATTCAGTGCTTTTAAGTTTTAGTCTAGTACGGTTCTATTTAATTTTCTTATCACCATATTTATCATACATTTAAAATACTTGTGCATTATTTTCAACTTTATTTTCTGCTATGCCTTACCGGCATACTCCTATACCATTTATTACAAACACTTAAAATTTTACTTTGCTGATCTTGCATTTCGAATTTCATGATTAAATTACCTTACTGTATACGCATGCCAGTTCGTCAAAGGGGCGTATCCCAGGTGTTTTAAAAACACTGAGTTTCAGAAAATCAAACTCTGGTGTCTGATGGTTTTGGTTGCAAACTTTTATGTTCATCGGTATTATAATTTTACTTATTTTTGTTAGTAATGAATTATTTAATTGGAATATCTTTATCTATCCTGAAATTTTAAACTTAATTTATGTTATGTAATTATCATATATTTAGTATCAATAAATAAAACTTACTACGTTTAAGCTAATTATTGGCATGTAATTAGATTCTTATTTATTAATAGAACGAAATACTTTAGGTATTTAAACTAATAGCTAGCATTCCTTTAACTGCATTAAAATTTAATATTTGCAGCTCTGCTTAGCGTGGTAATTATTTTGGCAATTAGCCTAATGGTGGGTATTGGTAAGAAGACATCTACCCACAGATATTTAAAAAGTAGTATAGACTGACAAGACTTCAAAAAATATTCGTCTAGGCACATTCGAAGAGTCTTTCAGTTAATTACAGACTTTAGCACGTTCAACCTCATCATCACATATCTATTCGGGGTTGTTTGGAAACCTTGGATGGGGTGTGCATCATCTAGATTATTTCATTGGATGCCCCACAAAAGTCTTCCGCGAGGTATGCGAAATGCCAGGTTCTTCCTGCCGAGGGAGGAATTTCAGATATTGATATTCCTCCAAATGAATAATACAACAGACACTCGAATAAAAGCGGTTCACTGGAAAATTGCCATTAAATAATTCCTCTAAGCCAGGGCTTCTAAAACTTTTGTAATTCACGACCCCATTTATGATTGCGAGTTTCTTGACGACCCCATACAAATATAAAAGAAAATTAAATTAATATTTTTTGATAATTTATTTATTAGGTAACAATATACATATACATATAAAAGTATATAAGTTTAGAATTCGTTTTGAAACATACAAAAATCTAAAATTAAAAATTGCACAAAAAATTATAAAATTGTATTTATTATAGTTTCAAAAATAAAAGTGGATTCTGACCGTTCTTAATTCTCTTAGAATATATTCAAGTAGTTGCGTGGTAAGTATTAAATTAAAGTATAAGTTAAAAAAATTAATGAGATGGATGTGCCTGTTTTTTATTGCATAACAAATCAAATCTTGGTGGAATGTTTGAAACTGCTGGACGTAAGACCTCTTCAACATTTTTTAACGCTGAACGATACTGGGATTTAATATGTGTTAAAGCTGAGAAAGTAACTTCACATAAATATGTGGTGTTGCATAGCAGAAGTACATTTAACGCCATATCAGCGATTGTGGGAAATTCGGTTCTAATTCCGATCCAGAATTCATTCAAGGGCTTTTTTTGAAATTGTAGTTTTAAGTTTGAGTCACTCGAAAGATCAGCAAATTCCTCTTGAGCTTTAAGTGGCAGGTGATCAATCTCACTCAAGCCAATCCAAAACGGCATTTGAATCCAAACTATTTTTGGAAATCAATATTTAATATAAAATACGTCCGAATTTTATGATATATTTATCTACAATAATTATTGTTTTATCTTTATAACAATAATTTTACAAGTTAAAAAACATTTTCTGTTAAATTGTATTTTTATCTCTCGCGACCCCAGAATTTTACTACGCGACCCCAAATGGGGTCGCGACCCATAGTTTAAGAAGCCCTGCTCTAAGCAAATATAAAGTTGAATCTGTTTGGGGAGGAAATCGAATGATCAGTTGATGAAATGCAATATTTTTCATATATTTTTAAGCTAGTCATGAAAGACAGAAAAACGTTAATAAAATGACTGATCCAAATGAAGTTTTTTTATCTATGCTATAAAACTTTACTTATTACCAAATTATTGACAATAAGAGGTGTGTTTAAGAAATTAAAAAATTCTGCGATGTGTTTCTTGTTTTCGAGACTCTTGCGAATGAAATGAAAAACGACTTGACTGCCTAGACATTAAATGAAAAATATTATCCTTGAAACTCTGTGAAATAATTCCCGTAATCATATTAATCTTAATTTTAATTCATGAAGTGAAAAAACTACGTAAAGACTAGAAGTTCACTAAAAAAAAGAGAAATTAAATTTTCCATTTGTAAAGCATAACTATTCAAAATAAATTGTTATCCCTCGGTCACATGGAGTGATCATTTGAATTCCAGTCACTTCAGTGATTCAGTTCATTTACAACAATAAAGAACATAAAAACGCCTTTTTTATATTAAATTTTTTTAACTATAAATTGGTTGTTTACTTCGTTCCAACTGAGATTATGATTACCTCATTGGTACTTTTCCGTTTCGCCGACGCAAATATCGCCAAGCGAAAATTAAGTCGCCAATTGGTGACAACACTCAGAATACACATAAAATTTTTTTAAATAATGTTTTACATAAAATTTTTTAATTAATTTATTTAATTGTTGTTCTCGTGTTCACGCTATGAGTGGAATGATGGATGCCAGAGCCTCAATTTATTTACTTATTATATTAGATTACAATTTATCGGGTGATGCATATTTCAAAATCTTATTTTTTTTAAATATTTTTTATGTGAATTTGTTAAGATTATTATTTTTTAAGATATATTTTTAAAATCCGATTTATTCTACAGAGATTTTATGAAATTAAATTTGTATATATATTAACATAGCATATAATTATAAAATGGGAAAATAAGAGTCGAAGTTAAGTCGTTGACAGTAAAAGGCCGTCACATGTTTTGGAAACGTAGCAGTAAAAGGTTACCAGCGGAGATATTCCCTCTAGCGCCGGTTGTATGATTTTTGGCGACTTTATCGCTTGCGCCGGCGAAACGGAAAAGTACCACCTCATTTTATTACAATTCTCGTTGGTTTAAAATATCCATGACGTCGGTATCTACGTCACACATGATTAATTATAACGTAGTATTGAGACGGCGTCGTAAATCAGACTTGTCGACGAATTTGCTACCTGCCTTCAAATAGCATTCTACGAGTGGCAGCAAACTAGGCCACCATCGAATAGTGTCCGAGTTCATTTTGTTAATAAAACGATTTCTAAAACAAGGAGCAAAGAATCGCTTTGAAAAGCTGTTTTCCTGTGATTCAAGCCATTAACACATGGACAATAGAAAAGAAGAAAAAGTAAAATGAAAAATACATGACAAAACATCCACTTTATAATTAGTTTAAATCGGCAAGAACGATTTAAATTTTTAAAAATTTCATTAGTTAATAGAATTCTAAATGAATAATTGCAGTGTTTGTAAACAATGTCTTTTAAATATTAAGACTAATGCCTTGCTTACAACAACCTTAAAATTTTAATCCCTCCCCCCGGGCCTCTCAAGTAAGTTGCTTGTTGGTCACCTCCCACGCTTCATTCGATGAGAAACTATTGATTGAGATGGATTACGAGTGGAAATAAGATTTGATTTGCGAGTATCCTATGAAATGTAGGACTGAAAAAAGATTTTTGCTACAGGTCACCTATATAAATTTTTAATTTGAACAAAAAAATTTTTATCCGTGTTTCATTACAATTAAAGAAAACTTCTTTGTATATTTCATATTTGATTTCCTATGACCATTTATTCTTTTGTTATGTGTTTAAAATCTCTGGACATTCGGTGAAATTTCAGAGTTATCCTTCACGAGAGAATATCTATATGGAAATTCCAGGGAAGCAAGTTTTTTCAAATGAAGAACATTGCACAATTAATTACCTTAAAATGAAAGAAAGTTGGAGTCTACTGAGTTGCCAGAAGCGTCCGCAGGGATCGATGATCCCCGAATAAAGTTGAGGTTAAACTGTCCAAAATGAACAGGAATGTCATTACAGATTAAAAGCTTTTTCAGGTCCTCAGAAGAGTTTTAATAAAATACAACACATATAATATTCCCAATTTTACTCCAAAATGAAGTAGCAAATTATGTCCCTGGAACCAGGGGGTATGCGTACCCCTCTGGGGCTTGAGCTAGCCACCAGGCGCGTAGGCAGGTGGTGGATAGCCGAAAGTCCTGTAGGAATAACAGGATAGCCTCGAATATTGAATAAGAGGCCGCGAACCAGCTCCCGTAAACCCTGGTGTTATGCGTTCCGTGCCTAGGGCTAATTGGCACCGCGGTATTGGTGTCTTAACGGAGCCTCTAGTTGCCTGGCGAACTTCTAGAGTAATTTGCCTTGCCCAGTAACTCAGGCAATGCTGGGTGGACTTATATTACCTGAGCTTTTTAATTGTTATCTTGTGGCTGAAAAGACACAAGTAATAACAAACCTTTCTGCATTTGCAGGTGAAGCCTCTGAAGTAGACCTTCCTGAAAAAGACAAGGGAACTCAGAGGCAATCTTGTAAAGGGGCAGTTATAAATCCTTCGCTTGAGGTAGAAATGACCTCTAAACCATCTTCTTCTGGTGAAAGTCGGGAAGCTATATCTAGCATGTCTGACTTTCTGACCAGATGGAACTGTTTCAGCAAGACCTTATCTGCTGGAAATGTCATGCGCAAGGGGAAACGGCAGAGCATATCATTTATGAATGTGAGGCTCTTGCCCTCCCTAGATTAACTTCTTTAGGCATCATCCATACTAGAGAGTTATACCTAGACTCCATTAAAGGGTTATCGGACTTTATTAATAAAGTGGGTGACCCGAGCAAATGGAACTAGGAAGCATTGGGTTTGGAGTTAATGGTACAAAATGCTGATAAAAGCAGAGGTGCCCAATGACATACAAACCCAATTCTAAGAAGAAGAAGAAGAAGCAAATTATGTCTAAAATCAAGACACCGCTTGGAGAGGGTCGCTAAATTGTAGCTGAAGCAATCAAAATTTCTCTGAAAATTTCAACTTTATTTTGATTAAAATTTTAATTTCATTCGGGAAAACATCTTTTCAATTTTAGAATTATTGTGTTGTGTTCGGAAATAAACCTGGAAAGATTCAGAACGTTGAAGAAAAGAGAACGGAAGAAAAAAGGAAGGCCATACACGAAAATCTTACTTCCCTACTAATAAGAGTTTACATCGTTTAGTTCCTTTCAGAAACTGTGTTTTCGATTACCGTGATTTATTTTAAAATTGTATTCTTTGCTCAAATGCTGGGTCAGTATTTTATGCCGCAAATCTTATGAGAGTGAAAATGACGAAAATATCTTACATTTTTTTTTAAATATTATACTGGTCAGTTCCAATTTTATGCATTTGAGTTGTTTTTCTCATTTTAGTTTAAAATTATTTATATTGTTATTAATACATCTTGATTGTATGTATGAGCAATTCAGGGAGATTCCAAAAAAAGTAAACTGAGGCAACATAACTTGTTTAACTTAAAGACTGCAGCAAGATATACTGTTCATTATGAATACTAATTTTTTTATAGGAAGTCAAAATATATGCTTAAGAAAAATGATATTCATTAAACATATAAACCTTCTCGAACCAAAATATATATTTAGTTAATATTATTTCGGCTGGTAAATTCCTTATTAGGACCCTGGGTGTGATTATTTATTGTTTAGAAATTTCAAGTAAAAAATGTAGAAGTATTAATGTACTGAAATATTATTTGATATGCGGAGAAATTAACTCATTTTACTTACTAAGCAATGTATTGTTAATATTTTATCTTTTCTTTCATAGATAAAAAAAAAACCTGCTTTTTAATCTTATTTGAAATGAAATAATATAAAAATATCATTTCCAGAAAAGGAGATTACATAAAACTGAAATATCATTAATGAAAACTTATCGGAACATAATTAAAACACAAATTAAAAATTTCTTTAGAAGTCCATAATTTTTTTGTATCTTTAATGTGATTAATAGGAAACACCGTTATACTATAAAAAAGCTTCATTTCGAATAAAATACGCGTGCCTGTATGCGTAAAGTATTCCTCAATACATTACTTTTATAATTACTCGTGTTATAAATATATAAGTTATGTCATGTTGTACTATCAGATAAAATAAAAATATGATCGAATTTTAGTATTGTGTGTAAATTTTGTCAGATTATCTCAGGATTTATCCAATTGAGAAGCATTTTGTTTATTAGCTTCTTAAACTACCATATACTAGTACATATTCAGTGTCAACATAGAAAAAGAAATGAATCTATAACGATACACATGTAGCTATTTAAATGTACAGTTACATTTGATAGTTAAGAACTCAACCATCTAAATCTGAATTATAGCGAGTCAAAGCTTTGGGAAATTTTCATTTCAAAGAAAAAATAATTTATGTTATGAAAGAAATTTGAAATGATTTTAAATTTTTTAAATTGCTGATTGAATTAATTGTATTTGGCTTTCCTTTCTTTAGCAAGTAAATAAGATAACTCGATAAGGATAACGAAAAGAAATATCAAAACTGGTCAAACTACTTAAAAATATCAATTTTCATGCCATATTCTTTTCCTGAAAATTATTTAAATGTGTTGATAGCATAAGAAAAATCATTGATTCTCTTTTAATATCAAGCAGCGTAATAGAAATATTAGTTGTTAATGAGAGTTAAGAAAACTTCCCTGTGAAATCGCCGCGTCGTGAGAAAATTCCCGGCCGCCCCCGCAGTGTTCTTGAACAATCTCTTCTGCTAGCATTTCATAACTTTTCACTCGTTGAGCTCTCACAAATTCTCGTTTTTAGACAAATAACATTGTTTTGTTAAAAAAAGGGGGGGTCTGGACTTCTCCCTTTGGAGATTTAAAAATAGTGAGTTCTGACACTAAAAATAATCGAGTAAGTTCTACCACGTATTCTTTACATTTACATATTTTATATCGATTTTTATCCAGTGTAAAATATTTATTAACATGTCTGTATAGTTTTGAAATTTAAAATCAAATTGTGTGTTTATTACTTAAACTAATTTATTTAAAATCAAGTTTAAAATCTAAGCGTTTATGAAATAATTTTTATTTGACTTGTGAATTTCTTTTGTTAGCATTTTATGTTGAAAAATTCTTCGATCTCAACGGTCATATTTTGCACGGAAGGTTCTTTGTACCCGATCAACAAATTAAAGTGGATTCCTCGAACACAGGGAACCCTGAAATGAAGTTCGAACCCATGAATTCCGCTTACCATTGAACTTCCCACTCGGATGTTAATGCGTAAATAATTCAGAACTTTAATAATGAAATACATTTCAAGTCGTCAGGTACCTGGGGCCTGAGCAGCTACCAGGCGCGTCGGTAGGTGGTGGATCACCGAACGTCCTGTAGGAATGACAGGATAGCCTTGAATATAGAATCAGAGGCCGCGAACCAGCTCCCGTAAACCCTGGTGTTATGCGATCCGTGCCTAGGGCTAGTTGGCACCGCGGTATTGGTGTCGTAACGAAGCCTCTAGTTGCCTGGCAAACTTCTAGAGTAATTTGCCTTGCCCAGTATCTCAGGCAATGCTGGGTGGACTTATATTACCTGAGATTATAAATTGTTATCTTGTGGCTGAAAAGACACAAGAAATAACAAACCTTTCTGCATCTGCAGGTGATGCCTCTGAAGTAGACCTTGCTGAAAAAGACAAGGGAACTCAGTGGCAGTCTTGTAAAGGGGCAGTAATGAATCCTTCACTTGAGGTAGAAATGACCTCCAAATCATCTTCTGGTGAAAGTCAGGAAGCTATCCCTAGTATGACTGACTCTCTGACCAGATGGGACTGTTTCAGCAAGACCTTATCTGCTGGAAATGTCATACGCAAGAGGAAACGGAAGAGCATATCATTTATTAATGCAAGGCTCTTGCCCTCCCTAGATTAACTTCTTTAGGCATATCTATACTAGAGAGTTACACCTTGACTCTATGAAAGGGTTATCGGACTTTATTAATAAAGTGGGTGACCCGAGCAACTGGAACTAGGAAACATTGTGTTTGGAGTTAATGGTACAAAATTCTGATAAAAGCAGAGGTGCCCAATGACATACAAACCCAATTCTAAGAAGAAGAAGGAGAAGAAGAAGTCGTCAGGTAGAAATATTTCACTGGTGAAATAACCGCGACTGAGAAAAACTTCTCAAAGTAAAATCGGTATGTGTGAATGTTAAAATATTTTTCCTACCTGTAATTTCTGGTTTGGCATGTTTATTATTACTCAACTGTCATTTTTTGCCCGTGTGCCCTGAAGGGGAATACAATTCCTGGTAATATTTTGAATCAATGAAAAATTTGAAAAAAATAATAATAATAATAATAATCAATCTATGATTTTTCGAAAAACGAAATATTATAAGCTTACATTGCTTAACTGAAAATATTTCTAATTTTATTAAGAGACGTGCAAGTAAATACCTGTATTTTAAAGTAATTAAACATTGAACAATAGTGAATCTTTTTACCTTCATAATGTCGTATCGGGGAGACATTTTTCTAAATATGAGAATCGTATTTCAAATTATTCCTACTGTTTTATTATCAATTGTTAGTTGTGAATGTTTATTCATTAAATTAAAATGAATTGAAATATTTACAAGTTCAGCCACATAGAATAAAATCTCCTAAAAGACAGCATTTCTAAGTGTAAAACGATAAAGATTTGAAGTGATCGACACTGCTTCCTCAAAACAAGGGGATTCTATGCAGTATTATTATACCAAATTATTATTGTTGTTGATAAATACATTTATTCATATCTATATTATATACTAACATCTTTTACTGTTAAAAAATTGCATTAAAACAATTGAATTAATAATGAAATTTAACTAATTCTGAATTACAACAAGTACGAATTTTTTTTTTGGCACATTTCCAAATCCAGTTCCAATTTTGATTTTTTTTAAACTAAAATTATTTATCTCAGATTTATAAGTACGACCAAAGTTTTTAAAACTAACTATATTTATAATTACTTTTAGATTTTTTTCATTATTTTGTTGTTTGTATTGTATTCTAATAGAGTTTTTTTTGGTATATTATATTACACTTTATACAGGGAGGGGGCCAAGATAGGCATTTTACTCCGGCGCTAGTTGTGCCGCTACGCCACTAGTAGGACCAGGTGGCCTGGTCAGTCATTCTCACAGCCGGAAGGTAGTAACCGTCAAGTTGACTATAAACGCACGTTCAGTAAGTCATGGTCACAATGGCCTCCAAGTGCAATGATACCTCTGGGTCGAGGCTGCTTCTGTCTTTTACTGGCGGGACCCAACTGAAAGCGAGGCGCGCTGAAGCAACAACAGGTCCTCAAGTAATCTGCCGCGCCGAGGCTCGACATCCGCACCGCACTGGACCCTCCCCCCGCTAGTTTTGAACTGCCCGAGCCTTTTCTTTCGTTAACCGACTCAGCGTCCGCGACGTATCTGTTACGTCGCAATAAACTGGTCGAAAAGCGGATCATGACGGCAGGGATACGTCGAAACATTCCTGTTCGAAAGCGGCCTGCGACGGCAGAGATACGTCGCAGAGTTTTCACCGAAAGCGTCCGCGACGTATATTTTCGTATAGTAGAAATCACTTATTTTTGCTTTCCCCCTAATCGGTGGTTTGATTGATCGGTCTTAATCACTCAAACCACACTGCCTAGAGACTTTTCTTTGAAAACTACAACTCAGCCTGAATTTTACGCCAAATATCTAAAATACTGATTATTTTTTCGCCAAGATTCAACTTTAAAATTTAATAATCTATAAATTTGTTGCTTTAGAAATAAAATGCCAGCTTATACATTATTATTTTTAATTTTAGTTCCTAAGCTAATTGAATTAGACGATTTTATTACACAAAAATTTTAAATCCAGATGTACTTTTAAATTACTAACGAGCTTGCCTTCTTTTCTAAATTAAATTTTAATAATTTTCCTGCTTATGCTAATTATTTCTTACATCTTATTTAATTTAATTCAGTTTTTATTGTTTTTGACGGCAATTTTTATCGACTAGTTATGACTGAAATAAACAAATAAATTTCGTAAAGGGAAATTATTTAATTTACAGTGAAAGAGCTCATGGCTGTTATAGTAAAATTGATGTGTCGTCCTTAATAAATAACATTTACCTTAATGACTAAAATTCATTTATAAGTTGCGTTTTTATTTTTGTGCATTAGGAAAAAATTTACTAATAAGTTTACTCTCTGCATATTGCTTTTTATTTCGTTATTACTTTAACTGTACCCGTCACATGACAGTAATCTTTCCCACTGCTCATCAAAAGTGAAGTGTCTGAGATCAATATAGACAAGAATAAGCTAATGTGTACTAATTACATTAATTAATAAAATGCTATAATGCTGCATTTTATAATAATTGAAATAGTTTGTACTCACATAGATTAAATAGAAACAAATATTTTTAGCCAAATATAAACTATGACATAAGTTTTCATAGTTTCAAATATACAAAAGTAAAATTTCGGCCCAACGTACAGTTGGAAGGAATGGTAGAATTTCATATAAAAATAGAGAGAGAAACTCCAATAAATAAGGATAAAATGCGCTTTCAGTCAAATATGTGTTACATAATATTTTTCAAATAAATTAATAAGTTTTTTACCATGCTAGATTTTATATTTAGCCTACACTCTCAAGTAAGTAACATTTAAAGAAAAGGTAAAATGTTGTCATCCAAATGAACAATAATATGATATTTAAATAATTTTATGAACTATTATGTAGTTAGATTTTATAATAAAAGAATTATGCAAATTGTACTGAATAAAAAAAAACAAGTTAAAATTTTTTTTCGTAATATAAAAATTTTTACGTACATGAAGATACGTAAACGAAAATTAAGAAAAAAATCTCCTTTGTTTGCAGTTTATTTGAATTTTCTAAACGGGATGAGGTGCATTCCCTGATGAAATTACCTGGGACTCTAAATTGTAATACATTTTGAATTATATAATACTCCAAATAATAATAAATATCGAAAATTATAACTGGATATGCGATTTTTAGAAGATTTTGAAAAGTTTCCATACACCGATATGTCAATTTTAATTTAAATTTAACAATCTTAATTTTATTTATCTATTATTATGATGAATAAAAACAATTTATTATAGATAAATAATAAAATACTTTATTTATTTATATCTATTAATTAATATTGTGATTTCGAGTGAGGAAATAAATTTTTTTGATATCGATGAAGCTTTAAATTTTTTTTTTTTTGAGAAAATGAAAAACAGTTGTTAAAATTTTAAAAAGTAAATATTGATTATGTTATAAGACAAGCTTCAAAATCAATTTACAAAATTAAAGACATTGAGAAATAAAGTTACTTTTTTATTATTTTATATTAAATACTAAATTTTATATTTACACACAATTCTAAGTTGGAATCATTATTGGAAAAATAACTTATAATAAAAATATTCCTTTTTCAAAAATTGTAAATAAAAAGTGTTATTTTGAGTTTACTACCCTTCTTTGAGCGCTTTCAAATGGAAAATCTGGATGCATCAAGATTCAGTTGGAGTCTATCACAAATTATATTTTTCATGAACGGGATTAAATTTTTAACAATAAATTTTGCCAATTCGTAATGCATTTGTGGCAACATTAATGTAAGTTTCTACTTTCCCCGTGAGCTCGCTAATGATTACGAACTCGTAAGGACAGTTATTAAAATAGGAAAGCAATGAATTAGATTATTAAGATATGATTTCTTCCACCAAACTTCTTTTCTTTATAAATAAAACACTACTACAAAGAATTATTTAGAATGCACTATAAGAAACACATGCAAAATGAGATTCATACTTTCCGAGTTTTTAAAATTGTCGAGACGCTATTCTTTGGAATTCCAAATATTTTGGCAATGTTTGTTTCATTTAATATCTTTTCATCTAATCTCAGAGTTATTCTTTATTTCCTCAACTGATAAATACGTTCGTTTCTTCTACGGCGACAAATCCTCAACTAAATCGGTTCAATTTGAATCTCTCGACGCACGAAACTCCATTCATTGAGTTGTTCAAAGGAAACGATTCCACAGAGAAAAAGAGCTTTTAAAGAATGTTTTCTATGTCCGCGGAGGAGAGGAGAATTTTCTCCTCTTTCTGTGTGCTTACGTCCGGAAAATACCGAACTCGGTGCGTCGGTTCTTTCCGATCCTCCCACGCATCTTCCCGTCTGCAGCTTCGTTGCTCATCAAATTCTCACGCGTTCCAGTAACATTGAAAAAATATCAGATTATAAAAAAATTTAAAAAATGAAAATTATGTGTCAGAATCGAAAGTTTGTAAAAAAGAGAGTTTTCAAAAATTTAGTAAGTCAAGGGAATTAACATTGTGTCGGGACTGGCCATTTGTTCCTGAAAACGATCGACTGCTAGTGGCTATTTTGAAGCGCGGGGGAGGATCAAAATCCGAAGAATGTCGGCACCATTGAATAATGATATTCCCACAGGTGTTCAGCAAACACCGGAGGCCTTCGTGACGGCCTCGCAGCCCGAGGTTTTGGCAGCTACTCAGTTTCTATTGGGTTGTTCGGAAAGTAATTTCGTTTTTTCCCGACAGAGGATTTAATTGTATTTTTTTGCACTCAACTTCACACTTAATCCGTATAATTATTATATGCTTTGAGAGCTCATGTAGAAAGGCCTGTGTGAGAAAAATTCTACGCAGTAGTTTTTGTCCCATATGGAGAGCGATAAGCAGCATTTTCGACATATCTTACTGCTTTACTACAGAAAGGGTAAAAATGCTGTTGAAGCCAGAAAGAAATTGACCGATGTGTATGGAGAGTTTGTTTGTTTGTTTGTCGCTCAACGGTCATTTTTTGCACACGAGGGCTAATTAGACCGGGACTTACGGCTTAAAGTGGATTCCGAACCACTACAAACATCCATGCCCAAGGTGGGATTCGAACCCACCAACTGTTGAACCGAAGGCAAGAGCGCTAACCATTCGGCTGCCAGCTTGGCGATGTGTATGGAGAAGGTGCGTTGACAGTACGCCGGTGCCAGAACTGGTTCACTAAATTTCGATCCGGCAATTTTGATGTCGAAGATGCACCCCATTCGGGAAGGCGGTTGAAGCTGATAAAGACGCGATAAAGGCATTAGTTGATGCGAACCGGCGAATAGCAACACGTGAGATCGGATTGAGGTTAAATTGATTAAATTCAACAGTTTATAACCACTTGAAAGGCCTGGGATTTTCCTCGAAGCTCGATGTATGGGTTCCCCATGTTCTCACAGAGAGAAATCTGTGTCGCCGCATTGACGTCTGCGATTCGCTTCTCAAACGTCACGGAAATGATTGCCGAGCTGGCAGCCGAATAGTTAGCGCTCTTGCCTTCAGTTCAACAGTTCGTGGGTTCGAATCCCACCTTGGGCATGGATGTTTGTAGTGGTTCGGAATCCACTTTAAACCGTAAGTCCTGGTCTAATTAGCCCTCGTGTGCAAAAAATGACCGTTGAGCGACTAACAAACCAAACCAATCACGAAAATGATTCGTTTTTGAAGCGCATCATCACTGAGGCCGAAAAATGGGTTGTATACAATAACGTCAAACGCAAGAGGTTAACTGGTTACTGGATAACATAACGATTAATTCGGAAGTTTACTGTCATCAGCTGGACAAACTGAATGACGCACTTCAACAGGAAAGGCGTAGAGTTTCACCAAGACAACGCGAGACCTCACGCAAGTTTGGTCGCTCGCCAAAACCTTTTACGGCTTGAATGGTATACAATGCCACACCCACCATACTCTCCAGACCTGGCACCATTGGATTATTATCTGTTCCGGTCACTCCAAAATTTTTTAGACGGTAAGACCTTCACCTCAAATGAGGAGGTCAAAAACCACCTCGATCAGTTTTTTGCCAGCAAAAATTTTATGAGCGTGGACCAGAAAGATGGCAAAAGGTGTTGGACCAGAACGGCCAATATAGAATTTAAGAAAGTAATTGTTTATTATAAGAAAACTGTCTTTCATTTCCACAAAAAAAAAAAAGAAATTACTTTCCGAACAACTGTAGGAGGAAATGTGCTCCCCCCTCTTTACAGAGAGAGAGAGCGGAGTTATATTTGCGTTAAGCTCTTGGAAATTTCAGTTTTAAATAAATGCATTCGACATTTTTTTTTATGCACGGGATCTCCCTCGACAGGGTAAAAAAAAAAACATTCACTATATTTTTAAGTCATTCCTTATAATAATAAATTAGGTTATTAAGAGTTTATTTGGAGGATCGATAACGCAAAATTTCGATTTGAAAATATTGAATTCCTTACATAAATTTTAATATAACCTTACAACTTCTTATGTAATAGTTTTATATTTAACTAGAAATTTAAAGGCGAAAAAATAGTTTTATCAAACCTAAAACACGGTGAAGAAAACGCATCTGTGCAACATCTGGTGAAAGCGGCTGCGGAAAGTGCACTTAACAAATATTTCGGACAAAACCATCTTAAATGTTCAATTAAGAAATTCGGCAAACGTGTGACTCGCATCTATTTCCAACCCCCCCAATCAGTGCTAGAAAAGAGTGAGGAGGAAAGGCGATACTCACTGTGGCAGCAGCTGCGGCGTCCTCTTCCAGACTGTGGCCTCGGGCGCCGCGGCAGAGAAGGGGCGTATCCCTACATCGACACCATTGGAAAGGGGAAAACCAATGGGAGAAAAAGCACGCCTCTTGGTGGGAGGGATTCCACCCTGATCTGCCGCGACGTTCCTTTCATTTCAAGGGAACCGCAGAAGAATGAGACGCGCTGCTTCTTCGAACGAAGAGAGGAGGGTGTGGATGAAAATCCTCTTTTTTTCCGGAAACCGTGATTCGACGGCGAGCGGAAATCATCATTTCAGGGGTTTATGGAAGTTGTACGTGGAAAAAGGTTCACTTAAAAATATGGGGTAGCGAAAAACGAATGCTTTTCAATAAATTGAGTCTACTTCTTTTTCTAGTGAGAGCTTGGTTCTAAAATGAAACGTATTTTGTAATATTTTTACAATTACTCACATTACCGACTACTTAGTGATTGGAAAGCAAAGCTCTCTAAAGTAGCGGGCATTGAATTCACTGCCGCCTACAAGGAAAGTTCCTCATTTCATTCATAGAAATTGGAACATACGATTAAAAAAATTTCTGGCCCACTTTATTTATAAAAATAACTAAACACAAAGGTTTTTTAACAACAAATAAGTGGTTTAAATGAAGCATCCCATAGGAACAATAAAGACACCACAGACACATGACAAATAGTTTTAGATTTTTGTGCAAATTTCAATTTTTATTGAAATAACAATTTTATTCTGAGAAATAAATTTGAATAATTACTGTATCGTGTGAAAGATTCGCGAAGGTCAGAGACGAACATGTATGAAGAAAATCCTGCTTTTATTAATAATAATTTTCATAATTAAATTTCCCTTAAAAGTTAATCATGGTTTTGATTACAATTTTTTAATCAATCCATTTCATTTCACCTTATATTCTTTTCATTATTTTATTTATGTTATATTTTTCTAATAAAACTTCTCTTATTGCTAATCATGTTTCTCAATTCATCTTAATAATAAATTCAAATTCTAAATAAGCTTACCTTGAGCAGGTTTTTAATTTCTTTATTAACATAGGACATACTTAAAACAGGACAAGACATGGAAAAAGAACAAAACATAGAACAAAAAACATCTACATCGCTCGGCGCAGAATCTTATTCTCTTTGTAAACAAAGATTTTCGTGCAGTGCGCCCTCTATAGACATATAGTTGCAACATCCTCCCCCCCGATGAACTTCAAAAGTTCATCAAGAGTAGAGTCTAAATTAATACTAAGTTAATTCACAGATTTTCAAAACAATAAGACCAATACTTAATAATAATCATATAATAATACTATGTTCTAGTAATAATAGCATATGCCTTTGTAACAACATAATAATGTAAAAATCAATATATATATTAGCTTTACATATTAATTTTTAAAGTTAATTTCAATATCAAAAATCAAACCTAAATAAAGATACATACATATACTGCTTACAGTAATTATAAAGCTACTCATTATTTCAGCAGCAATTCTGCTACAATTCTGTAAAAGAAAAAGAAAATATAAAGTTAAACAATGCTACTAAATGTATCATAAAGTTCAATTTTCATAAAGTTCGATTGGATACAGCAACTGAATTGGACGTTTCAAATGAGTCCCAGACGGAAGTCTCACTGTACAGGATCGTGTCTTTCCATCTCTGCCAACATGAACGTCTGTGACGATACCACACTTCCACATAAGCTTTGGCACTTTATCCTCGTGAATTAGAACAATTGAGTCCTTCTTTATTAAAATAGGATTTTTCTTTCTCAAGGTGGATTGATGAGCAGACCTTAATTCCAAAAGATAGGATTTTTTCCATCTGTTCCAAAAGGCAGTCACTATTTTTTGTTGATGCTTATATTTTCTGGTGAGGACATCTTTCGTTGAAAGGGGTAGTACGGATTGTCCAGGAAGAGACAATATTCGTCTACCTATCAGGAAGTGAGCAGGCGTGAGAATCACTGACTCATTTTCTTCATCTAAGTATAAGTTAGTGGTCTAGAGTTCAAAATGGCTTCAACTTCTACGACCGTGGTTTCAAGCTCCAAATAATTTAGAGATGTTTTTCCTAAAATTTTCTTGAGGGAGGTCTTCACAGAGCGAACAAGTCTCTCCCAAAATCCTCCCCACCAAGCTGCCTTTTCTACGATGTTTTTCCAAGTTATTCTTCGTTCACTAAAATAATTTCGGCATTCTTCTTTGCTTAAAGTTTCATTTAAAAGATTAAAATCTCTTTTCACTTTAATGAAAGTTTTCGCATTATCTGAATATATTGTTTTACATAGTCCTCGACGGGATATAAATTTTTTAAATGCTCTCAAGAATGACGGAACTGACATATCAGTTGTCAGCTCTAAATGTATAGCACGTGTTACTGCGCAAGTAAATAGCAAAATATATGATTTCTTCGTTTCTGAATTTTCTAATATGTACAGAGGACCTAAATAATCTAATCCAGTTATTTCGAATGGAAATGCTTCCCTCACACGATCTGGGGGTAAACAAGACATCTCTTCGGTAGCAGGCTTCGCTCTGAATTTCCTACATAAATTGCACTTGAATATTAAAGATTTTACTCTTTGCCTGCCTTTAGGGATGAAAAACCTTTCTCTCATTTCTGATAGTGTCTCTGATAACCCAGCGTGCCCAGTGATTTCGTGACATCTTCGAATAATTAATTCAGTGAACTCGTCCTTACCAGGCAGCAACAAAGGATGTTTTTGTTCATAACTCAAGTCTGAAAACTGTAATCGCCCACCTATTCTAATCAGTCCATTATTATCAAGAAATGATTTGTACAAGGCTATTTTTGAAGAAACTGGTAACTTTTGGTTAGAATTTAAACTTTTTATTTCTGTAGAAAATTCTTTCTCTTGAGTTCTTTTAATCCAGTAAATTTCGGAATCATTCAACTCTTCAACTGACAGTGGTCCTTTTTTATTCCCTTTATTTTTCAAGTTAAAAATAAATCTTTTGATCCACGCAGTAACTCTAAGTAATTTTGTAAAATTATTAATTTTACATATCTCCTATAAGTCCTTAGTATTTGACTCAATACAAATAGCTTGTAAAATTATGCATTTTTTCTTCTTCTTTTCCTCTTCAGCTATCTTAATTTCTGGGTCTGGATATGCTATAGGCCAATGGTTACGTTCCTCAGAAAGCCAATAAGGTCCATTGAACCATGCTCGATTTTCTTTCAACCTTAAAGAATTTTCACCTCTCGTTAAAACATCAGCAGGATTTTCTTCCCCTGGACAGTAGTTCCATGATGAGGGATCAGTGATGCCTTGAATTTCAATTATTCGGTTGCAAACAAATGGTTTCCATCTTTTAGCATCTCCTTTCACCCAATGAAGTACTATCGTAGAATCAGTCCAATAAAAGCAGTTATTTACTTCCAAATTAATTTTATGCAAGATATATTTCATTAACCTACAACCTATTACAGCACCCATTAACTCTAAACGCGGAAGAGTCATCTTTTTCAAGGGAACAACTCTAGATTTTGATGAAACAAATGTAGTTTTTATTTCATTATTCTCAATAAACCTAATATAAACGACAGCACCATAAGCTTTAATACTACTATCGCTGAAACAATGCAATTGAATGTCAGATATTCCCTTAATGCTGTTACTTTTAAAGTAATGTCTTTCGATTTGAATTTCCTTTAAATTAGTTAAATCCTCACACCACCTTTTAAATCTTTTTTGAATGTCTGATGGTAATGGTTTATCCCACTCATATCCAGTAATCCAGCATTCCTGAACAAGGATTTTACACGTAACAGTAAATGGATTAATAAATCCTATAGGATCATAGAGTTTACCAATTACTTTTAATATAAATCTCTTTGTAATTTCTTCATCTGGATTCAGTATGGTAACCTCTGGTACTGGAATCTTTAATGTATCTTTTCTACTATCCCAATAATATCCTAAGACCTTGCTACAATCTGCTAATGGCACCAGACCAGGGTTTTCTTCTTCGTCCCATTTCTGCTGTAAGGAAACACAGTTTGTTTTCCATTTTCTCATGTTAAAACTAACCTTTTGCAAAACCTTTTTCATGTCTTGTTTAATTTCTATGGCTTCTTTTTCACTGTCTGCACCACTTATTAAATCGTCAACATACATACAATTTTCAATTAAATCACTAACAACTGGATAATTATCTCTGAAACTTTCAGCATGATGCTTAAGTGTAGCTGCTAACAAAAATGGGCAACAAGTTGCTCCAAAAATAACTCGAGTCATTCTGAGAATTTTATATTCTTTTTCTAATTCCCCGTTTAACCAAAGAAATCTAACTGCATCTCGATCTTCAGGTGAAAGTAAGATCTGTAAAAACGCTTCTTCAATGTCCGCTGTAAACGCAATTCTATGTTGTCGAAAGTTAATTAATATTCCTAATAATTCTGGATTAAGATTTGGTCCAGCATCTAAGCATTCATTTAATGAAAGGGAATTTGTGGCATGAGCAGAGGCATCAAATACCACGCGGAGTTTTGTTGTAACCTTATCTTCTCTAAGTACTCCTTGATGTGGGAGATAAAATGATATTTTCTTGGGATTATCAGAAACTTCTTCTGCTATTTCTCTTTCAAGGTAACCATCGATAATTGTTTGATATCTTTTGAAGAATTCTGGATTTTTCTTTAATTTCTTAGTTAAACTATTTAGTCTGTTAAAAGCTATTTCATAGTTGTCTTTCAACTCCTCAACCTTTTCGTTAAAGGGTAGTTTAACTTGATAACGGTTATCTTTTAAACTAATGGATTTTTTAAACTGATTTAAAATTTCGTTTTCCTTATCAGTATTATCACTTTCGTTTTTAATTCCAATTGATTCAATCTCCCAAAATTTACGCAATATCATGTTAGATTCAACATCTAGATTGCTTCCTATTGTATGAACAGCTACTTTCATAACGTTAGCAGATTGCTGTGTGATCATCCTATTTGATGTAGCAACTGAACCATTAATCGTCCAGCCGAACATTGTTTGACATGCAACTAAAGTTCCTGACAATCTACGAACTTTACCAGTCACAATTTTCCAGTAATAATCACTGCCTATTAACAGAGAAAGCTGTAAATGCCGTTCATTGAAGCTTTGATCCGCTATTTTTATTCTGTTTTTCTTACACTGTATAATTATATCTTTTGCAGGTGCACTTATATGAGCATTGCTAATATTCGGTGTTTCTAAAGCTTCGATAACTAAATGTTTTCGCATAAAGGGACAATTTATTTCAACTCTCACTTTATTTCTTTTTTCTATAACTTGTTCAGTAGAACCAAACGTATAAATTTTTAACTCTTCTTGTCCTACTATTTTTAAATTTAACTCTTTAGAAACCCGCTCAAGGATAAAAGATCGGCAACTACCATTATCTATCAAACATCGAAATTTCTTATTTCTATTATTTCCTACAATATTTACAGTTGCGGTTTGCAAATAAATATTATTAATTGTGTCCTCTTCTGAAACAGAAGTGACAGCAGTATCCGATTTCACATCAATTATATTAATATATTCATGTAATAAACTATTATGTTTCCCCTTACAACTATTACATCGCATTTTCGAAAAACAGTTATACGCAGTGTGGTTTCGTTTAAAACATAAAAAACATTTCCCCTTCTGTTTTAAGGCGTTTTTCCTCTCGAGAATAGACTTAAGACATTCTTTACTACTATGTTTATTTGGAGTGTCACTCTCGCAAAATTCGCATTCCCCCTCCTTTTCTGCGGTTCCGACATTTAACGCCAGCGCAGTCGCATTTTGTTGTTTGTATTTTTGTGTGGGGTGAAAAGAATTATGACCTTTCGCTGCGAAATACTTCGGGTATCCCTTTGAGTGCGACTGGTCTTTCACTTCATTCGTATCACGAAATAAAATTGTTTTTTCCCTATTTTCGATTTCATTTCTCAAAAATTCTAAAAGTTTTAAACAATCCCAATCATCATTTTTATTATATCTATTGTATTCTAAAACTATATTTTCTGGCAACAATTTTAATAAGATAGGAAATAACAGGCTACCATAATTATTCAATTGTATTCCAGCGGTTTCAAGTGAGCGAACTTGAACATAACATGTATCGCACAGCTGGCGTAATTCTTTCAACTGGCCGCATGATTTTACAGGACGCATATTTAACAACACATTTATATGAGCTCTAACAATGATATCTTTTTGCCCATATCTTTTCTTTAGTAACTCTACAGCAGTATAATAATTATTTTCTGTTAAATTCAAACCCTGAATCGAAACTAAAGCTTCACCTTTCAAAAACGATTTTAAGTAGCTAAATTTATCCGTATTTGACAAATTTTTATTTTCATGTATCGATCCCTCAAACTGACTCCAAAATTCTTGCCAATTTTCGTATTTACCATAAAATGGTTCTATAGTTAATTTTGGTAGTCTTACATTAATTTCGTTTTTCGATGTTACGGGTACATTAGCTACTCCTAATAGTTTCGGTTCCGATTTCAAATAAGTATTTATTTTCGATTTAGTAGAAATTATCTTTTCTCTAATTTCCTGACTCGAAATTATTTCCGATTCTAGCAGATCTAAATCATTGATATGATTTTCAATTTCTAGGTCTAATTCATAAATTAGCTCTGACTTTTCGCATAATTGTTGTAAAAGTTCGTTTAGAGTCGCTTTATCAACAATTTCTAATTCCAGCTGCTCATTAACCTTATTTAATATTCTTGTTAACAAACCTCTAATTGTTGAGCGTTTTCTTTTCAATTTATCAAGATTCAAAGCAACCGCTGTTTCGTTCGAATCGACCGACATATTTAATTTCAAATATATTGAGCAAACAATAAAATAATTAAATATATTTTCATACAAGCCAAAAAACAAATAATGAAATCAAATACTGCTGTATTCTGTTACTTATTTACATTAAGATCAAAATAAAAATCATAATCTAAATTCTAAAGGCTAGTTTCCCGGGTTTCGGCACCATGTTATATTTTTCTAATAAAACTTCTCTTATTGCTAATCATGTTTCTCAATTCATCTTAATAATAAATTCAAATTCTAAATAAGCTTACCTTGAGCAGGTTTTTAATTTCTTTATTAACATAGGACATACTTAAAACAGGACAAGACATGGAAAAAGAACAAAACATAGAACAAAAAACATCTACATCGCTCGGCGCAGAATCTTATTCTCTTTGTAAACAAAGATTTTCGTGCAGTGCGCCCTCTATAGACATATAGTTGTAACAATTTATTTAATTAAAATTTTTTTGAGACTAGTAGTATTATATTAAAATATTGTACTATGGAATTTGTACCCACGAGGATAATATATATATATATATATATATATATATATATATATATATATATATATATATATATATATATATATATATATATATATATAATTTCTGAAATATTAGATTGGTCATATCCATTTTTATGCATTTCAGATGCTTTTCATTTTATTTCATTAATCAAATTACATAATTATTGATGCATAATTATAAAAGTAAGTTGATGTTATATATTAATTTATGCATCAATAATTCGGAGAAATTCCAGGCAGGCAAGAATATGAGGTAAAGTGAAACCAGCTAGATGCAAAAATGTTTTATATATAATGAGTTTTAATTTTATTTTCTTAATATTTATTATTAGTCAAAGTCTAGTTACACATGCCCATAATATAGATTAAGCAAATAAATCTATTCAATTCAAAATACAAGAACTGCCGTCATCAGGACTTCTCTGGCTATTTAAAAATTCAAAATAGAAATTTCAACATTACAAAATATTTGATACATTTTCTAATATAACTGTGATTAAATAATTTTACTTAAAAAGCAATATATTTTATATATTTCCTTTTATAAATAAAAATATTTTAATTTTATTCTTACTATAGTAACACAATAAAATACCATTCCCACAAAAGAAAATTCCATGAAACTGAAACACCACTATTAATGAATGCATGTCAAAAACTCTCAAATTAGTGCTTTAATTATCAATTGGAAATCATATAACATACAAAAAGTTTCGTTTTGAATGAAATGAATGAATGTGTGTAAAATGTTTAATTTCTTAATAAATTGCTTTCATAATAGCTAATATTATTATAAATACATAAATTATATCATATTTTACACACTCTAATTCAGCTTAGAGAACATAAGAATATTAGCAGGGCTTTATTGAATTGTCCATTTTGTCAGGTAAGAATGCGATAGTAACAATACTTCCGTAAATCTAAATCTAGATAATAGTGTGCCAAAACTTTCAATTTAAAGAAAAAATAATAATATTGTTATTATTTGAAATTTAAACCCAAATTTATTGCTTAAAATTACTATTTAAAGTTTAAATGTTTCTGGAAATAAATTAAATTAGACTTGTAATTTTTTTTATATTCATATAAGTACTTATATTGAAAATTCTTTTTTGCCCTCGAACGGTTAAAGATCAAAGTATGCTAAATGTTTCTTCTTTTTTATGTGCTCAAATATTCATGGAGTGCTTCTTGATGGTTATTTTTAATTAATTACTTCAATTTATAAAAGAAACAAGTTTTAGCTTAAAAAAATTATTTTAAATTAATATAAAGGAATTGGGAAAAATTATGATGCACAGTAAAAATTTGAAAATTTAGAAACATATTTAAATGCCATAAATTTATTGAAGTAAAAAGAAAAACATGACAGAATGACATTGCATAAAACAGTGCTTTCAAAATAGTTCATAATAAAATTGCGTTCTTATTTTAATAAAGAAATGTATTTCAAAATCTTGAGAATTAGCCTTATTAAGTACAAGTAAAAGTTTTTTTCATTCGTAAAACTTCTCAAAGTAAAATCAAAGACAGGAATGTTAAGACTTTTTTCAAAATCTGAATACATTTGAATTCCCAGTGATAATTTGAATCAATGAAAAATAATATTCAGATAATTTTGCAAGAAACTGATTTTAACAATAAATTTACAGTATTTGTCTGGAAATCTTTTATTAAAAATATATACATAATTTTGTTTTAAAGAACTCCATTCGAGCAATAATCTCGTATGGCGTGAGAGTCGCACAATATATTTCAACATTATTTGCTAGTAATGACTTCAATTCTGTGCGATGGGGCAAGATCGATTGAGTATTTGGTCTCAATGAAATGGATTGAGTGCTCAAGATCGAGAGAAATTGGAAGTGATCGACACTAATGAAGTAAAAAATCCATTTGCTTTATCAAAGGCAGAATTATTTATATATCAAATCATTATTGTTGTTAATAACTACATCCACGGAACAAGTTCAGTATCCCCATACACTGATTTCTCGCCAAATCTGGTAACCGTTGTTTACGTTGTAGTGTTGCCGATTTCAGCTTTTGTTTTTATTGTAGTGTTGCCAAATTTAGTTTTTGTTACTATTTTTATTTTTTCGTGGCCAGATTCCGTTTTTCTCGTGTTTTAAATAATTTTTACGTTATATATGTGCTTTTTTTAGTGGCAATAGCTTTTTAGTTTCACTTCGAGAACTTTCCAGAACTTTCTTTGCTAATTGTTCTACGTTTTAATTGCTAGTCATTTTAATTTCGTTCACATTTGCTGCTGGAATCGGTGGATTTCCCGCTGTTGTGTTTCGTTGTCGCCAGTGTCCAAACATCGTAAATTTTTCTTTATTATTCTTTCTTTTTCCTTATTATTTTTATTTCTTTTTCCTTATTATTTTTATTTGGTTTAATTTTAATATATATATTTTTTATAAAATGATATATTTTATTTTATGTATTTAAAACCGTTAAATATTCTTTTTTCCTTATTTCGTTTTCTTAATTTATGATCATCTTTTTATTGTTTTAATTACTTTATTTTTTGTTTTAATTTAAAATGTCTCATATTCATAATGTGGTTGAAAAATATCAACAAGTTATTTTAGCAAAAATTAAAGATAATAATGATGGATTATTGCTCAGGATTCCAAATTATTAATTAATTTAGGATATTCGCAAATATTAATTAATATTTAACGGAAATTGGATTTGGAGAAGGTGTAATTATTTTATTTAAATTATATTGCTTACATGTATTTTTTTTATTGTATTCGTGTTACATTTTTATATACTTAAAATGTGTATATATTTAAAAACTATTTTATTCATGTTTTTTTTTTAAATTTAAAAAATGTATATATTTAAAAATAAGTTTTTGCATGCTTTTTTAAAAAATTTATAAAGTGTATAACATTTAGAAAAATATTTTTGCATGCTTTTTTTGTAAAATTAGATAATTATTTTTACTGAAATGTGACACTGGTGACAAACGAATAAGTCGAAATAAATCGTTGTGGCGAATTTTTTTGTCGCCAAGTCGCCAAGCTTGGCGTGCGTTTATTAACGGGAAATTTCCCTAAGTTCGATCGAAAAATAAGCATTTCAGAAAATTTAAAAAGGGAAATAAATATAAATAATGAACTTACTTGACATGAAGTTAAGCTGACATGCCGATTGGTATATTTATTTTGACATTTTATTCATTTGTCACCAGTGTCACATTTCAGTAAAAATAATTATCTAATTTTATTAAAAAAAAGCATGCAAAATATTTTTCTAAATATATACACTTTATAAAATTAAAAAAAAAGCATGCAAAAACTTATTTTTCAAATACATACATTTTTTAAAATTTACAAAAAAAACATGAATAAAATATTTTTTAAATATATACACATTTTAAGTAAATAGAAATGAAACACCAATACCGTAAAAAAATACATGTAAGCAATATAATTTAAATAAAATAATTACACCTTCTCCAAATCCAATTTCCGTTAAAAATTAATATTTGCGAATCCTAAATTAATTATTAATTTGAAATCCTGAGCAATAATCCATCAATATTATCTTTAATTTTTTCTAAAATAATTTGTTGATATTTTTCAACATTTTGAACATGAGACATTTTAAATTAAAACAAAAAATAAAGTAATTAAAACAATAAAAAGATGATCATAAATTAAGAAAACGAAATAAGGAAAAAAGAATATTTAACGGTTTTAAATATATAAAGTAAAATATATCATTTAATAAAAAAATATATATTAAAATTAAACCAAATAAAAATAATGAAAAATAAATAGTAAAAAAGAAAAATTAACGATGTTTGGACACTGGCGACAACGAAACACAACAGCGGGAAATCCACTGATTCCAACAGGAAAAGTAAGCGAAATTAAAATGACTACCAATTAAAACGTAGAACAATTAGCAAAGAAAGTTCTGGAAAGTTCTCGAAGTGAAACTAAAAAAGCTATTGCCACTAAAAAAAAGCACATATATGACGTAAAAATTATTTAAAACACGAGAAAAACGGAATCTGGCCACGAAAAAATAAAAATAGTAACAAAAACTAAATTTGGCAACACTACAATAAAAACAAAAGCTGAAATCGGCAACACTACAACGTAAACAACGGTTACCAGATTTGGCGAGAAATCAGTGTATGGGGATACTGAACTTGTTCCCTCTGCTACGATCTTGAATCCATGTGTCGAAGCTAACAAAGAATGAGATTTGAGCTCTAAAAACAAGTCTTACCAATGGCAAAATCGATGAGTACAAAATGATTGAAAAAAGAAATTGTGTGGAATTTTTTTTTTCCTTAAAGAAAGAAAGTTTCAATTAACAGTGAATGAATTCGCAACCAATTCTATCTGAATGTAAAACTTCAAGACAGAAATCTCTGCCAAAGACATTGGAGGAAGAAAACATCATTTGGCTAAATTCAGTTATATCTAAATATTTGGGAGAGCTTGAAAAAAACTGGTTGTTCCAACAACCGTTTAAATGATAACTGTTCAATGTCCCCGATGGTCTGGTTTTATTCATGATAAAATGTCTTTTGTAACAGAAATCAGGGCAGTTTATACCTATATGAAAAAAATATATTTATGGAGAGTCTCTGCTTGCGAAAAATCGGAAATGTTTGGCTTCAACTAGATTACAAGGAACACGAAGGATAGAATTCCAAGAAAATACCGTATCACACAACACCAATAAAAAAATCACATTTTAAAAATTTATTGAATTTTTTCAAATCACATACAATTGAATTTTTACCAAAAATATAAAAACATTTGGCAGAAAAAGTCTGCGCACAAACTCATAGAAAACATTCTACAGTGAATAGAAGTGCACTATAGAGTCAACTTTTGTATAATGCTTTTCTTTAACAATGCCTTAAATTTTAGTAACAATTCCAGAAAGATAACACATATTGTTTCAAAATAATTAATAAAAGTCTTTAAAAAATAGCTTCCATGGACTGTCAATTAAACTTTAATGTCTGGTTGGAAAATTTTTATGTCTAAGAACCTCTTATAATCGTTTAAGCATAGCTTGGCGGTTTCTGAAGATGAAATCTATTCCATCATAATTACTCTTTTTAGCAGATCTTTCGATATTATGTTATGTTGCTGAATGTTGCTTTCCCATAAATGCTCGATGGAATTTAAGTCTGCCGATTGTGGAGGAGTATGAAACTGGTATTTGATATTGTACAACTGCCAGAGCTTTACTTTGTGGGCAGTGAGTCGGATTGTTGAAGCCAAAAGTCATCGCCAAGGTTCAAATCTTATGCACTCTGCTTCAAAAATTTTCTTTTAATATATTTAGATATCTATATGTGGAGGCTATAAAAGTTAATCGAACAACTCTACTTGCTGCCATACACCCTCAAATCATTACGCCGCCTACAAAATTTTGCTTCTCAAAAGCCGTACTTGTTTTATCCACACCAATTTCCACCCTTTGATATTAAAGATGCAAAACTTGCTTTCATCAGACAATATTACTTTTTCAAAAAATTCAGAAGGTTTATTAACATACTTACTGGCAAAATTTAAATGGTTTTGCTTATTGGCAGTTTAAAAACGTGGCTTTCTCTACGAGCTACAAAGCCGTTATAACCAGATTTTTCAAAATTTTCGAATAGTATCTTCATGAAGAGTTTTTTAAACCTTTCTCTGGGTTTAAAAATCTCATGAGATGCAGTAATCTTTGGATTTAAACATACGGATTTCAGGATGCATATCTTTTCTCGTAAAGTCAGCTTAGATGGTCCGAAGCTTTAAGATAATAGATTTCGATGATTTGTAATTATTGATTACTCTTTGGATAGAAGAATGAGTTCTATCTTTCCAATTGCTCAAAGAATTTTACCTTCATTCCTTTGTCTTAAGATGATTAAGCTCTTTTCGTTCCGAACTATCTCTTTTCCTTTAGAACCCATTTTAAGTCTACTTGTTTGCAAGTACTAATGTATCTTATCAACAAAACAATGTTTTTAATTGTATTTGTTGTATTGTCACCTTGTTTTGTATAAAATGAATAAATAGTAAAAAGTAAATATAGACAATATTTAATTTCATACAAGCTCACAGAGGCAAAAAAATTAAGAGTAATTTGTAATTAATAATTTGTAAAAATTAAAAATAATAATACGCAAACTTTTTCTGATAACTATTTGGGGAATTTTTTATTATTATTGTCATTATTTTTAAACAATGTGTTATCTTTCTGAAATTGTTATTGTTATTTAAGGCATTGTTAAAGAAAGGCTTTATGTAAAAATAGAATTAATATTTACTCTATAATGTACATTTATTCTCTGTAGAATGTTTACTCAGCAAACTTTTTCTGGCAAATGTAAAACAACAAATTCAAAAGTACAAGAAACGATTTTTTTAAATTTAATGTTGTATTAGTTTATAAATTTTTTCCAACGCAATTGAAAGAGGATATTTTTCCCTTGAAAATAACATTTTTTATTATAGATTTTTCACTCTCTTTCAGAAAATTGTTATTTTGGTTTGATTATCACAAAGTATTTGGAGATTTTATTGCACCATTTTAAAGAAAACTGAATTACAGATTCTCAGCTAATCTTTTTTCCTCACTTCCTTTGCTCCCAGAATCCATTTATTTCTATTTCAGGATGGCATTTTTTATTTATCCACTTTGTTTCGACAGCTTATTTCACTTATAAGTATTGAACAAAACCACTGATCTACAACTAAGTACAGCCAGTTTTTATTTTAGCAACAATTTCATTTCATTTACAAGCGTCTTCTGTTTTTATCGTCATGTTTCCTTCCAATATGCATTTAATCCCGATTTGATGCCTCGGAAGTGCCTAATTGAAAATTGATTCCACAAATTTTATTAATTTTGGTTATGCCAGAAATTCCTTCCTGCGGTTTGTATTAAAGGCTTCAACTGTTGGATAAGCGAATAGTGTTGGGGTTTTGAATGTTCTCAAATCTTAGGAGCTGTGTAAAGTTAAAAGAGCGAGTCATACGATTTGAGAAAATAGTGTTTCTACCACACCAAACAGTACTCTTTTTGGAACAAGTTCAGTATCCCCATACACTTGGCGACGCGGCGAATTTTTTTGTCGCCAAGTCGCCAAGCTAGGCGCGCGTTTATTTTAACGGGAAATTTCCCTAAATTCGATCGAAAAATAAGTATTTCAGAAAATTTAAAAAGGGAAATAAATATAAATAATGGACTTACTTCATATGAAGTTAAGCTGACATGCCGATTGGTATATTTATATCGACATTTTATTCGTTTGTCACCAGTGTCACATTTCAGTAAAAATAATTATCTAATTTTACAAAAAAAGCATGCAAAAATATTTTTCTAAATATATACACTTTATAAAATTTAAAGCATGCAAAAACTTATTTTTCAAATATATACATTTTTAAATTTAAAAAAAAAAACATGAATAAAATATTTTTTAAATATATACACATTTTAAGTAAATAAAAATGAAACAAGAATACAATAAAAAAAATACATGTGAGCAATAGAATTTAAATAAAATAATTACACCTTCTCCAAATCGAATTTCCGTTAAAAAAATTAATAGTTGCGAATCCTAAATTAATTAATAATTTGGAATCCTGAGCAATAATCCATCAATATTATCTTTAATTTTTTCTAAAATAATTTGTTGATATTTTTCAACAACATTTTGAATATGAGACATTTTAAATTAAAACAAAAAATAAAGTAATTAAAACAATAAAAAGATGATAATAAATTAAGAAAACGAAATAAGGAAAAAAGGAAACAGTACTCTTTTTTCCAACCGTTGGAAGAAGATGTAATTATTTTAATGCAACAGTATTCTTTCCCATCACTATTTTAAGGTTTTTAAACATGTTGAGCAAAAGTCCTCTTATGCTTTGCCAAAGATCCTTCCGAGATTTTCATTTCTGAGATTTTCTTCCTATGTTAAATGCTGATCGCTGCTTTTAACATAGGAGGGAAATCGTGTGACGGAAATGCGATCTGCGTTGCTGTCCGAGTGATGCCAGGTGGACGTTTTATTCGGCTGGTGTCTGAACAAAAGTCTTTTAAACAGGGGCATCCATATCACAGTGGTTCCTTGGAGCGAAAGACCCAGGGGTTCGATATAGAACAACGGGAAACAGATTTTTCCCTCTTGCATGCACGTTGAACTGAGTAGTCCCAAAAATCTAGGATAACTTAATAAATAGAAAACACATAATTAATTATCAAGAGGTAAAATGACACATTTTATTAAGTTGTTGTATAGAATTAATGGAGGGTTGGTCTCATTACTATTTTAATATCACTTTATGATACAAATATTAAAGATACAAAATTAATATACCTTAAATGAAATTGCTTTAATTGTTTAGATAATTTAAATTAGTCTATTACAACTTATCTTATAGCTTTGTACCTATACATGGCACATTGTTAGCTTTGTAGAAAATCTCAATCAACTATGTATTTTTCTGCAATACTGAGATTTTTTTTTCAGTCATCTGACAAAATAGATGTACTAAGTAAACGTAAATTTAAGAATAAAATCAACTTTTCTTCACTATTTTTCGCCGATTTCATTCAGAGAATGTAGGATATCCACTTTATTAGCAATTCAGAAATTTGTCAACAAACAGTTAAAAGTATTGAATTTTAATGTGAAGTAAAAGAGTTGATTCCTTTCAATTGACGTCACACAGCATAACAACACTTTCAAATCATCCCCTGTGTCCTCCGACTTTCCTGACAAACCCTCGAGGGAAAAGAACCTGAAAATTGAATAAGACTTTTCTTGTTCAGAACAGGTACATTGACTTCATGCCAACAAGCATTTTGTGACTCTGAAAGTGAAACACGTGTCACAAAACAACAATTGCTTGCTGTTTGTAAGTTATAAATAAATATCGACAAGGAAAAGTGTTACAATCGCTGACAATTTCTTCATCAAAAGAAACCTTTACCCCGCGGAATGAGCAGTCCAACAGCAACTTCCAGGATTGCTTTTCACAGAAGAAACTTTTCTCCAAGACAACCTAATGGCCTAGGATTGTAATGAAACACTTTAATATCGTAAATAGCTTTCGAGAGAGTGGGCAGGGTTGTCATATTGTACGGAAGGATGTCCCGGAAAACTCGCTAGACATGATTGCAGACTCTATCTCCTGTTGTTCAACAGTGGCTGGGTTCAAATTCGGGACTTTTTGCTCTGAAGAGCGACATTCTACCACTCGGCCACTGTGAGCCCTTGGAAGCACTTATTTGTCGAAACTTCGGCAACATTGAATGTTTACAGCATTCAATCAACTCGAGTAAAAAGTTAACATTAGAAAGTCCTTATTTTCGAATAAAGCTACTTAGATTTTCTTCATTTTTAATGCTGCATCGGCCTATCAAATATAACCTAAAAAAAAGTAGAAGACAATTTTCGACACGAAAAGTCATTTTGTTAATTTAATAGGAAAACAGGGCTGAACTGTTTTCTTTGAAATGTTAAACATTTGTAAAATTTGTGAGCACTGAATTAAGAGTATATGACAAATATTTAATTGATAAATAATCACAAAAGTAATGTATTTAATAGTTTTTGCATCGCACATCATCTTATATTATCAGTTATGTTGTCCTATAAAGCGGACAAAAGAAAGTTTCCTACGTTTTGCAACGAGTGCTGTCAGTGTATCTATAATAATATCGTCCCTCTATACAGCGGCGTTAATTATTGGGCAGCCAACGGCCACTGTAAGGGGACGGTAAGCTGCTGAGCCATTTGAAGAGATCTCTCAATATTCATCGCGGTCACCAAGAATCATGAACAATGCTTATGTTACTCCCCGAGTCTCGTTATCAGTTACAAAATGAAACTGTTTTCTACAAAAATGTATTCCTTAAAAACACAAGCTTTGGCTTAGTTTTCAAGGAATATATCTGATTATTATAAAAAAGGGAGACCAAAAAGTAGGCGTGGGTCACTTGTCATGGCGTTGAGGACTACCAACGGCATAAGGCTGCTCTAAGGCTGCACAATTGCTCTCCGGGAAGACTTTTCCTAGAGAATGACCCGCATGTCACGAACTCCCACGCACCCACCCCGACAGACGTACCAGCGGAAGGCAAAATATTAACATTTAAAAAAATTTCAGTATTCTAAAACCATCTAGCATTGTTCAACAGTGGCAGAGATCGAACTCGGAACCTTACATTCCGAAGAGTGGTGTTCTACGACACGGTTAGCCCACCTGATTGACTACTTGAAATGTGACTTGAAAATTGTCAGGGTGACGTAACCAGAAAGAGGAAATGGAATGCTAAGGAAGGCACATCTCCCCTTGGTTGGCTCATTCTAATGAGACTAATCAATATGTATTTATTTCCTGATCATTTAAAGATATTTTAATGATTAAATTTTATTTCGGACTCATAGCAGTTATGTGAGGGCGCTCACATCGAAGAAATATTTTTAATAAAATCTCTTAATGGAAAAGCTCTGTCTATTTAAAATGAATGCAGTGAGAAAATCTCATTCACAAATATTCGGCTTCTGAGGAAAAAGTTTCGGTACTCATCAAAACGCTCCTTTCGGGTGGTGAAACACCTGCCTGCTCATTTATCATCTCGGAAATGGATGGATTTGATTGTCTCGCTTCGCATCTCGTGAGAGGAAATCACCCGCCCCCGCGCATCTCCTGATCCACAGAGTTGAGCTCACAAGAGAAACTTCATTTTATCGACAGTCAACCGCATTCACGAATCACAGAGGAGAAAATCTGGAAAACTGACAAAAGCTCTCTCCCGAGGCTGAACCATACTTGTATGAGCGGCAAATCTCATCAAGTCAGCTCGGTATTAAGAAGACGCACCGAAAAAGAGCTAAAGGAATCGAGCACAAAATTTAAGTATGTGTTGTTACTATAAAGAGAAGAGTCATTAAAATTCCAGATAAAATTGGAGACTGTTTAATATAGTTGAAAGAAATACTATAAGAAGAAGAATAACGCAAGTATAGATATGACTATTTAAATATATCAAACAGAGATAGAACTTACAACCAATAGACTTATTGTCTAGTTGTTTTATTGTTGTTCTTTTAGAGTATATTATTTATATTTTAGTGATTCTATTTAAGTTGCTTTCTCGCTGAATGTTTTGCTGAACTCATAATTTTTGTATTTAATTATGTCTTATTATAATATTTCTGATTATGCTTTATATATACATATATATACGTACACACTAAGATGCTAAGAATCTCCACGAGAAGGATGTTTTCCTCTGATGACCACGAGGAGTGAGAGACATTAAGAATAAATTCCTGTACACCAGTATTCGAATAAAAGTGCATTGCATCAATCCATCATGTGATTTTTTGACAGAATTGTATTCCGCCTCTAGTATAAAATACACGCTTTGAATTAGTTTCGAACTTGAATTTAGGAAAAAATATTTTCTTTATTAGTTTTCCAGTAAAAAATATCCTTTTGATCTGAAATCATTCCACATATCGATTTTCCTTCCATTCCTATAAATCTTGATACATTAATCGAATGCTTTGGTCAAATGTTTCATGGAATAAACGCGTAACCTTAAGCCTTCAAAAGCAAATATTGAAAAGAAAAAAAAACTATCCAAAATACTTGATACAAGAATTTCTTAAATTATTATTATATTAAAAATAAATGAACATCAATACCTGTTTATTAGCAATAAATTTATCATATAATTACTTACCGTGTTAAAGGCATTGATATCACAAATAATTAACTACATGAATAAAATCCTTTGCTGAAATCATTTTTGATGGAGGATGAACAGAAGGAATCTTGACCTCTGTTGGGCATTGCTTCATTTCAAGGACAACATTTGAAATATATTTAAAATATTGAAACTGATACGAGTCACCAGTTAAGCTGCTTATGCGAATCATTTTAGTACTGCGTTTCAAGAATGGATCTTTGCAAATTGTCATCTGTGCCGGAGAAACAATATGTACCTTCTTTCTACATTTTTAAATACAAGAGATAATTAAAACAGGATGCTTGCTATATTTTATTTCAAGTTTTATAAAAAAGTATAGTTTTTGCATATTGAGAAGTGAGCATACAGTTTTTCCAAGACGTCATCAATATCGGAACTTCGGAGTCCATATTTATTGACCCAAAGGAATTTCAAGTGTTTTACTCAATTTTTTAACCGATTTATACCTGAGATTTCATTTCAAGGTGAGTTTTGAATAAAACTTACCTTATAAAAATTTCTATTACTAATTTTCCCAGTTTTTCGCTAAAAACTGCGAAGAAACTAGTGGATTTGACTCTAAAATTCTCTTGTGAATCTGATTCGTCGATAAATTTTTGTGAAACATCGTTTGTTAGTTATAACTGCCACATTGATACGATCATTCAGCAATTCATTCCTCAAGATTGGCATTTTGATAGCAATCATCCGTCGCTGAGCAAGGAACGATCGTTCTCTTGGATCTCCGAGGTAGAGGTCGGTCCAGGAAAGGGATTCCGTGCGCCCGAGGCAGGTGCGCCGGGGCTCCGTCACGCAGCGGGGCTTAAGTCCCTCTAATCCTCTGCTGCCAAATTAAATCGTTGGCCGGAGAGAGAGGACCACGCCCGTGAAAATACCCCGGTCCGCGTGTTCCATGAGATATTTTTGCATGATCCACTGAGATGGATTAACAAGGACATTTTTCTCCCATCTTTCGAATATTTTATACAAGAAAATTAAACGTAACACGAATTTTAAATAAATTTTGAAGGCTTTTAGATAGAAAATTAAATGCGAAAACAGTACTCAACGCAAAAGAATGCAAGTGCTGAAAAATATTAGTTGATAAAAAAAAGTACAAAAAAGAAATTTTAAAATTAAATTTAAATGCACATTGTGATTAATTTTCTACCTTCAACTAACATTTTTATATTTGATATTAAAAATGCTCGAATTATTTACATTTATTCATCCTATAGTTTCGAAATTGATTTCAATGGAAATTTCAAGTTTATTACATGATTTAATTTATAATAATGTTCTATATTTTTTAAAAACAACTATATATATATATATATATATATATATATATATATATATATATATATATATATATATATATATATATATACAAGCTGACCCAGCCACGCGTTGCAGTGGCTGAGTTTTTATAATACATTGAATCAATTTTTTACTAATTCTTGGGTACAATCAAATTAATATTTTCTAAAAAAATTTAAAATAGGTTCGTTCATAGGAGATTAAAAATAAAACGTTTCGCAAAAATTTAAAAGTAATAGGTAAAGTATCGAAATTTTGAAATTAAGCACAAATCAACATATACTTTCTGAATTTACATTTTATTCATCTTATATTAAATGATAGTTAGTAATCAGTGACTTACTTATAAAATATACTATATAAATTAAAAACATCTAAAAATAAATTGTTATAAATGAGGTAGATAACATTGACATCGAACTATTATTTTTTCAATTTTTAATTATTAAAACTAAAAAGTTTTTCCGCTGTATTATACTGAAATAAAAAAAATTAAAATAATTTATCATTTGAATAAATAAATTAGATCAAAATGTTCTACTGAATAAATTAATAATTATCAAATTATAAAATAAAAATAAAAAAATAAAAGGCTGTCAAGAAATACTTACATGTTTTGGAGGTGGTATGAAAATTAGTAGAGAAAAACAGCAATAAATAAAATTTTATTTTACTATTTATAATATTAAAAATATTCAAACTGAACACGCACAATAATAACACAATACAAAGTATAATTATGAAAGTGATTCACAAAAAATTGTTATAGTATGATTATACATCATTAAAATATATGTATCATGAAAATATATGAAAATATATGTACATCATGAAAATATAATAATAAAAATATATGTTAAATTCTATATTTAACCACGCGATTGCGCGCGCACGTTAATTTTCTCGAAGATGTATAATCTAGAAAAATAAACACGTCGCCATCTGCCGAATACCTGTGCAACTTAGATGCTAAAACGCCATCTATTAGGAACTTACAGAACTAAATAATAAATAAACATTAATGTCGTATAATAAATATTGAAAATAATAATTAAGAGATAAAAACTATTCTATCTTTTAAGTTGGACTATATTATAAATGGTTACAAAATTTTATCAAAATCCGTTCAGTAGTTTCGGAGTTTATCGGGAACATACATCGTGACACGAAATTTATATATATATATATATATATATATATATATATATATATATATATATATATATATATATATATATATATATATATATAGGGTTGTAACGAAAGTCACCGCTAATATCATTTGTGCAAACAGTTTACATTGGCGTCTGTATTTTTTCCGACGATTTTGGTATTGGAAAGAAGGAGACTTACTTTAGAACAACATGTTGTGAGGTCTGTAGAAACATATCGTTGATGTCTGAAATGAATCATCTCCAGATGAGAACCCACCATTTATTTCCAGATCTGTTAGCAAAAATGCAGCTGTAGAACGTTATCGGATCATGCATTCTACCTTAGGGACTGCTGCTGTACTGCATGACACTGTCCAGGTTTGGTAACGAAATTTCCGAGGCAATACGGACTCTGACATTCAAGAGGCAGGGCTGGCCTACTGGTGGTGACGAGGCCTGCCTGACAGAATTTGTGGAAGAAAATTAGTGTCCAGCCACTGAAGAGCTACCTAAGGAATTGAATGTTAGTGCTGTATGCGTTTATGAATCGCATGGACTTGACGTGCAAGCCGTTTCATCCGACTCAAGCAGACGAGAACAGACGTGTTCACACCTGCAGTCATCTGCTCGAATATCAACAAGAGAACAAAATTCTGGACCGTATCGTCCCTCTTGGTGAAAAGTGGATTTACATTAACAACACAAGCTGAAAAGGAAGTTGGTCTTCTCTCGGCGTCCCCGCCGGTATCGACAAAAAACAAAGTTTGATCAGTGCTTTGTAGACTCACTTCCAAAAATTAAACTCGAAGATATAAAATGCAAAAAAAAAAAAAAATCAACAAATATAGCCTTAATTGACACAAAATTCGGCAGATAAGTAACATATATATTTATGCATACAATAAAATCAATAGTTATATACAGAAATGAAAACAATATTAAATTTTTGTAAGTTATCAGATAATGACACACTGGAGATTTAAACAAAAATATGTATAAAGTGAAAATAAACACAAAATAAAAAAGGACATTAATAGGGTATGTGATCCCTTCTCATCTGTATACAAAGTTTACACCTTGTGACCATGCTTTTAATTAGGTGGTCAACCACCGCAGAATTAAACAATAGCCATTCTTCTTGTAGAGCAGTTTCTAGATCAATAACAGTGGCTGGAGGTGGGAAACGTGAAGATATAGCACGACCGAGAGCATCCCAAATATTTTCAATGGGATTAAAGTCGGGAGAATATGCTGGCCACGCTCATACGCGCAATCCTTTCATTCTCCAGGTAGTCATCGACGATGTCAGCTTTATGGGGACGTGGAATATCATCCATTAAAACAAAATTAGGGCCATCTCCTGCATCGTATAATCTCACAATGGGTTCTAGGACTTCATCTCGATACCGGACAGCCGTCACAGAACCTCATTTAAAGATGTGGAGGTCGGTGCGGTATCCCAATGAAATCCCGGCTCACGCTATAATGTTTCCGCTTCGGAATGCGTGATGTTCTGTGATGTTTTGGGGCTGATTGCGTGTTCCTTGTTCACGCCGCCATATCTTATACGCTAGTCATCTCTGGCTCCAAAGCAAATCTTGACTCATCAGTAAACATGACATTGCCCCAGTCAGATAGAGTCCAATTGACATGTTCCCGGCACCATTTTAATCGAGCCCCTCTTGATTGGACGAATAGACAAACACAAACTCGAGGTACCCGGGCGTACAGTCCACTCATATATAATCTTCGGCATACAGTAGCTGCAGATATCACCTTACCAATGGACGCTGTAACCATAGATTTCACACGTGTGGAGGTTACTCTGCGATATCGCTTGGCTAAAATCGCAATATATCGATCTTCCGCGGGGTTTGTAACACTTGGGTGACCGGCTATGAGCCTTTGGACAACTCTCTGTGAGGTTTGGAATTGTTTCCATAAACATGAAATTACAGAATGATGAACGCCGAAGAAAAGAGCAACATCTGAGATCGACTGTCCTGCTTCAATGAGGCCCACAGCACGCCAGCGCTCAGAATCTTCCATTCGTCTTCTGGAAATCATAGAAACAGGTATGTCTTGAAAACAAATTGTACGAAAGTTTTAAGCACCTTCTGTCAGCACTTACAATCAACTTCTGTAACCCTTCATAAAGCTGGTATCTTATAAAACTGCCCTTTTTGCATATTTCTTGACATGAAAGCGCAATTGGCTGTTACCTAACATATTTGCATACTTAAATTTACCTCTGCAGCGATTTGTATCCTCTTCAATTCTGATTGGCTTCTGGAAATGAGAACATTTTCCTCGCAGTAATTAACTTTTGTAAGTGAATGTATATTGTACATATTTTATGCTTTCCTCCTATTCTTAAATGCATTACATCACTTAGTAAATTTTCCTCTGTATGACCATTATATAACTGGGTGTTTATAATCGAGTCTTCAGAAATGCCTCAATTGGCAATTTTCGTGCAATATTTTCCCCAATGTTATTTCTTCTGATGTTAGAAAATCTAAATGTTTTGTGATATTTTTTTCGCTTTTTTGAAGTAGCTTTACTATTTACTTTATTTTAATTATATCTTTTCAACAATATTCCCTAATGTTGCAACTATATGTCTATAGAGGGCGCACTGCACGAAAATCTTTGTTTACAAACAGAATAAGATTCTGCGCCGAGCGATGTAGATGTTCTTTGTTCTATGTTTTGTTCTTTTTCCATGTCTTGTCCTGTTTTAAGTATGTCCTATGTTAATAAAGAAATTAAAAACCTGCTCAAGGTAAGCTTATTTAGAATTTGAATTTATTATTAAGATGAATTGAGAAACATGATTAGCAATAAGAGAAGTTTTATTAGAAAAATATAACATGGTGCCGAAACCCGGGAAACTAGCCTTTAGAATTTAGATTATGATTTTTATTTTGTACTTAATGTAAATAAATAACAGAATACAGCAGTATTTGATTTCATTATTTGTTTTTTGGCTTGTATGAAAATATATTTAATTATTTTATTGTTTGCTCAATATATTTGAAATTAAATATGTCGGTCGATTCGAACGAAACAGCGGTTGCTTTGAATCTTGATAAATTGAAAAGAAAACGCTCAACAATTAGAGGTTTGTTAACAAGAATATTAAATAAGGTTAATGAGCAGCTGGAATTAGAAATTGTTGATAAAGCGACTCTAAACGAACTTTTACAACAATTATGCGAAAAGTCAGAGCTAATTTATGAATTAGACCTAGAAATTGAAAATTATATCAATGATTTAGATCTGCTAGAATCGGAAATAATTTCGAGTCAGGAAATTAGAGAAAAGATAATTTCTACTAAATCGAAAATAAATACTTATTTGAAATCGGAACCGAAACTATTAGGAGTAGCTAATGTACCCGTAACATCGAAAAACGAAATTAATGTAAGACTACCAAAATTAACTATAGAACCATTTTATGGTAAATACGAAAATTGGCAAGAATTTTGGAGTCAGTTTGAGGGATCGATACATGAAAATAAGAATTTGTCAAATACGGATAAATTTAGCTACTTAAAATCGTTTTTGAAAGGTGAAGCTTTAGTTTCGATTCAGGGTTTGACTTTAACAGAAAATAATTATTATACTGCTGTAGAGTTACTAAAGAAAAGATATGGGCAAAAAGATATCATTGTTAGAGCTCATATAAATGTGTTGTTAAATATGCGTCCTGTAAAATCATGCGGCCAGTTGAAAGAATTACGCCAGCTGTGCGATACATGTTATGTTCAAGTTCGCTCACTTGAAGCCGCTGGAATACAATTGAATAATTATGGTAGCCTGTTATTTCCTATCTTATTAAAATTGTTGCCAGAAAATATAGTTTTAGAATACAATAGATATAATAAAAATGATGATTGGGATTGTTTAAAACTTTTAGAATTTTTGAGAAATGAAATCGAAAATAGGGAAAAAACAATTTTATTTCGTGATACGAATGAAGTGAAAGACCAGTCGCACTCAAAGGGATACCCGAAGTATTTCGCAGCGAAAGGTCATAATTCTTTTCACCCCACACAAAAATACAAACAACAAAATGCGACGGCGCTGGCGTTAAATGTTGGAACCGCAGAAAAGGAGGGGGAATGCGAATTTTGCGAGAGTGACACTTCAAATAAACATACTAGTAAAGAATGTCTTAAGTCTATTCTCGAGAGGAAAAACGCCTTAAAACAGAAGGGGAAATGTTTTTTATGTTTTAAACGAAACCACACTGCGTATAACTGTTTTTCGAAAATGCGATGTAATAGTTGTAAGGGGAAACATAATAGTTTATTACATGAATATATTAATAAAATTGATGTGAAATCGGATACTGCTGTCACTTCTGTTTCAGAAGAGGACACAATTAATAATATTTATTTGCAAACCGCAACTGTAAATATTGTAGGAAATAATAGAAATAAGAAATTTCGATGTTTGATAGATAATGGTAGTTGCCGATCTTTTATCCTTGAGCGGGTTTCTAAAGAGTTAAATTTAAAAATAGTAGGACAAGAAGAGTTAAAAATTTATACGTTTGGTTCTACTGAACCAGTTATAGAAAAAAGAAATAAAGTGAGAGTTGAAATAAATTGTCCCTTTATGCGAAAACATTTAGTTATCGAAGCTTTAGAAACACCGAATATTAGCAATGCTCATATAAGTGCACCTGCAAAAGATATAATTATACAGTGTAAGAAAAACAGAATAAAAATAGCGGATCAAAGCTTCAATGAACGGCATTTACAGCTTTCTCTGTTAATAGGCAGTGATTATTACTGGAAAATTGTGACTGGTAAAGTTCGTAGATTGTCAGGAACTTTAGTTGCATGTCAAACAATGTTCGGCTGGACGATTAATGGTTCAGTTGCTACATCAAATAGGATGATCACACAGCAATCTGCTAACGTTATGAAAGTAGCTGTTCATACAATAGGAAGCAATCTAGATGTTGAATCTAACATGATATTGCGTAAATTTTGGGAGATTGAATCAATTGGAATTAAAAACGAAAGTGATAATACTGATAAGGAAAACGAAATTTTAAATCAGTTTAAAAAATCCATTAGTTTAAAAGATAACCGTTATCAAGTTAAACTACCCTTTAACGAAAAGGTTGAGGAGTTGAAAGACAACTATGAAATAGCTTTTAACAGACTAAATAGTTTAACTAAGAAATTTAAGAAAAATCCAGAATTCTTCAAAAGATATCAAACAATTATCGATGGTTACCTTGAAAGAGGAATAGCAGAAGAAGTTTCTGATAATCCCAAGAAAATATCATTTTATCTCCCACATCAAGGAGTACTTAGAGAAGATAAGGTTACAACAAAACTCCGCGTGGTATTTGATGCCTCTGCTCATGCCACAAATTCCCTTTCATTAAATGAATGCTTAGATGCTGGACCAAATCTTAATCCAGAATTATTAGGAATATTAATTAACTTTCGACAACATAGAATTGCGTTTACAGCGGACATTGAAGAAGCGTTTTTGCAGATCTTACTTTCACCTGAAGATCGAGATGCAGTTCGATTTCTTTGGTTAAACGGGGAATTAGAAAAAGAATATAAAGTTCTCAGAATGACTCGAGTTATTTTTGGAGCAACTTGTAGCCCATTTTTGTTAGCAGCTACACTTAAGCATCATGCTGAAAGTTTCAGAGATAATTATCCAGTTGTTAGTGATTTAATTGAAAATTGTATGTATGTTGACGATTTAATAAGTGGTGCAGACAGTGAAAAAGAAGCCATAGAAATTAAACAAGACATGAAAAAGGTTTTGCAAAAGGCTAGTTTTAACATGAGAAAATGGAAAACAAACTGTGTTTCCTTACAGCAGAAATGGGACGAAGAAGAAAACCCTGGTCTGGTGCCATTAGCAGATTGTAGCAAGGTCTTAGGATATTATTGGGATAGTAGAAAAGATACATTAAAGATTCCAGTACCAGAGGTTACCATACTGAATCCAGATGAAGAAATTACAAAGAGATTTATATTAAAAGTAATTGGTAAACTCTATGATCCTATAGGATTTATTAATCCATTTACTGTTACGTGTAAAATCCTTGTTCAGGAATGCTGGATTACTGGATATGAGTGGGATAAACCATTACCATCAGACATTCAAAAAAGATTTAAAAGGTGGTGTGAGGATTTAACTAATTTAAAGGAAATTCAAATCGAAAGACATTACTTTAAAAGTAACAGCATTAAGGGAATATCTGACATTCAATTGCATTGTTTCAGCGATAGTAGTATTAAAGCTTATGGTGCTGTCGTTTATATTAGGTTTATTGAGAATAATGAAATAAAAACTACATTTGTTTCATCAAAATCTAGAGTTGTTCCCTTGAAAAAGATGACTCTTCCGCGTTTAGAGTTAATGGGTGCTGTAATAGGTTGTAGGTTAATGAAATATATCTTGCATAAAATTAATTTGGAAGTAAATAACTGCTTTTATTGGACTGATTCTACGATAGTACTTCATTGGGTGAAAGGAGATGCTAAAAGATGGAAACCATTTGTTTGCAACCGAATAATTGAAATTCAAGGCATCACTGATCCCTCATCATGGAACTACTGTCCAGGGGAAGAAAATCCTGCTGATGTTTTAACGAGAGGTGAAAATTCTTTAAGGTTGAAAGAAAATCGAGCATGGTTCAATGGACCTTATTGGCTTTCTGAGGAACGTAACCATTGGCCTATAGCATATCCAGACCCAGAAATGAAGATAGCTGAAGAGGAAAAGAAGAAGAAAAAATGCATAATTTTACAAGCTATTTGTATTGAGTCAAATACTAAGGACTTATTGGAGATATGTAAAATTAATAATTTTACAAAATTACTTAGAGTTACTGCGTGGATCAAAAGATTTATTTTTAACTTGAAAAATAAAGGGAATAAAAAAGGACCACTGTCAGCTGAAGAGTTGAATGATTCCGAAATTTACTGGATTAAAAGAACTCAAGAGAAAGAATTTTCTACAGAAATAAAAAGTTTAAATTCTAACCAAAAGTTACCAGTTTCTTCAAAAATAGCCTTGTACAAACCATTTCTTGATAATAATGGACTGATTAGAATAGGTGGGCGATTACAGTTTTCAGACTTGAGTTATGAACAAAAACATCCTTTGTTGCTGCCTGGTAAGGACGAGTTCACTGAATTAATTATTCGCAGATGTCACGAAATCACTGGGCACGCTGGGTTATCAGAGACACTATCAGAAATGAGAGAAAGGTTTTTCATCCCTAAAGGCAGGCAAAGAGTAAAATCTTTAATATTCAAGTGCAATTTATGTAGGAAATTCAGAGCGAAGCCTGCTACTGAAGAGATGTCTTGTTTGCCCCCAGATCGTGTGAGGGAAGCATTTCCATTCGAAATAACTGGATTAGATTATTTAGGTCCTCTGTACATATTCGAAAATTCAGAAACGAAGAAATCATATATTTTGCTATTTACTTGCGCAGTAACACGTGCTATACATTTAGAGCTGACAACTGATATGTCAGTACCGTCATTTTTGAGAGCATTTAAAAAATTTATATCCCGTCGAGGACTATGTAAAACAATATATTCAGATAATGCGAAAACTTTCATTAAAGTGAAAAGAGATTTTAATCTTTTAAATGAAACTTTAAGCAAAGAAGAATGCCGAAATTATTTTAGTGAACGAAGAATAACTTGGAAAAACATCGTAGAAAAGGCAGCTTGGTGGGGAGGATTTTGGGAGAGACTTGTTCGCTCTGTGAAGACCTCCCTCAAGAAAATTTTAGGAAAAACATCTCTAAATTATTTGGAGCTTGAAACCACGGTCGTAGAAGTTGAAGCCATTTTGAACTCTAGACCACTAACTTATATAGATGAAGAAAATGAGTCAGTGATTCTCACGCCTGCTCACTTCCTGATAGGTAGACGAATATTGTCTCTTCCTGGACAATCCGTACTACCCCTTTCAACGAAAGATGTCCTCACCAGAAAATATAAGCATCAACAAAAAATAGTGACTGCCTTTTGGAACAGATGGAAAAAATCCTATCTTTTGGAATTAAGGTCTGCTCATCAATCCACCTTGAGAAAGAAAAATCCTATTTTAATAAAGAAGGACTCAATTGTTCTAATTCACGAGGATAAAGTGCCAAAGCTTATGTGGAAGTGTGGTATCGTCACAGACGTTCATATTGGCAGAGATGGAAAGACACGATCCTGTACAGTGAGACTTCCGTCTGGGACTCATTTGAAACGTCCAATTCAGTTGCTGTATCCAATCGAACTTTATGAAAATTGAACTTTATGATACATTTAGTAACATTGTTTAACTTTATATTTCTTTTTCTTTTACAGAATTGTAGTAGAATTGCTGCTGAAATAATGAGTAGCTTTATAATTACTGTAAGCGGTATATGTATGTATGTATGTATCTTTATTTAGGTTTGATTTTTGATACTGAAATTAACTTTAGAAATTAATATGTAAAGCTAATATATATATTAATTTTTACATTATTATGTTGTTACAAAGGCATATGCTATTATCACTAGAACATAGTATTATTATATGATTATTATTAAGTATTGGTCTTATTGTTTTGAAAATCTGTGAATTAACTTAGTATTAATTTAGACTCTACTCTTGATGAACTTTTGAAGTTCATCGGGGGGAGGATGTTGCAACTATATGTCTATAGAGGGCGCACTGCACGAAAATCTTTGTTTACAAACAGAATAAGATTCTGCGCCGAGCGATGTAGATGTTCTTTGTTCTATGTTTTGTTCTTTTTCCATGTCTTGTCCTGTTTTAAGTATGTCCTATGTTAATAAAGAAATTAAAAACCTGCTCAAGGTAAGCTTATTTAGAATTTGAATTTATTATTAAGATGAATTGAGAAACATGATTAGCAATAAGAGAAGTTTTATTAGAAAAATATAACACCTAATAGTGATAACTAGAGTTGCGGGGACTGAGCTGTTGTAAAATATTGATTTGTGATTCAGCCTTCTGTAATCTTTGTGACTCTTTAGATATTCGATCACTTATAGCAAATGTTAAATGTTTATTTTTTTATTATTCATGCGTATGGTAAATTTAATAAGCTGTACATAAGCATAACAGACATTTGGTATTATGAAAAAATGCAATGTTGCATAACGCAGTTTATTCTTGAGAAGGTGCCATATTTACTTTCTCCTTTTTCACACTCTTCTACAGAATGCGTTGTTTCATTGGCTATCTACACTCATGTCCATAAATTTAAGATATTTCAGAATCACACAGAAATTGAACTCAAAAATAAAAATTCCTTATGTAGAATTATCACACACATCTTGAAGATTAATATGCAAATTACAAGAAACCACCAGATGGCGCTGAGAGTACATCACAATGACGAGAGTGTAATCGCTCCGAGTGTCATCTCCAGGCTTTGGCAGCGGTTCCAAGATGAGGGTGATGTGAGTAGGCGTTGCAGCACAAGTCGCCCCCGAGTTACAACGCTGAATGAGGAACTGGCAGTTACTGCCAAAAGAACCTGGAACCAGGGGGTACATGTACCTTCCTGGGGCTTGAGCAGCCACCAGGCGCGTCGGCAAGTGGTGGATAGCCGAATGTCCAGTAGGAATGACAGGATAGCCGTGAATATAGAATCAGAGGCCGCGAACCAGCTCCCGTAAACCCTGGTGTTGTGCGATCCGTGCCTAGGGCTAATGGGCACCGTGGTATTGGTGTCTTAACGGAGCCTCTAGTTGCTTGGCGAACTTCTAGAGTAATTTGCCTTCCCCAGTAACTCAGGCAATGCTGGGTGGACTTATATTACCTGAGCTTTTTATTTGTTATCTTGTGGCTGAAAAGACACAAGAAGTAACAAACCTTTCTGCATTTACAGGTGAAGCCTCTAAAGTAGACCTTGCTGAAAAAGACAAGGGAACTCAGAGGCAATCTTGTAAAGGGGCAGCAATGAATCCTTCACTTGAGGTAGAAATGACCTCCAAACCATCTTCGTCTGGTGAAATTCAGGAAGCTATCCCTAGCATGACTGACTTTCTGACCAGATGGGACTGTTTCAGCAAGACCCTATCTGCTGGAAATGTTATATGCAAGAGGATACGGCAGAGCATGTCATTTACGAATGTGAGGCTCTTGCCCTCCCTAGATGAACTTCTTTAGGCTTCATCCATACTAGAGAGTTACACCTAGACTCCATTAAAGGGTTATCGGACTTTATTAATAAAGTGGGTGACCCGAGCAACTGGAGCTAGGAAACATTGGGTTTGGAGTTAATGGTACAAAATGCTGATAAAAGCAGAGGTGCCCAATGACATACAAACCCAATTTTAAGAAGAAGAAGAAGAAGTACTGCCAAAAGAAACGTACGGAGCACAGCATCAGACCTGTTTCGTCAGCTCTTTTCAGCTACCGGTACGACAGTTTCAAGGCGGACCCTGTACAGACGCTTAGGGCACATTAATATATATGCTAGTAGGCCTGTGAGATGAATTCTACTTACCGCAACTCACTGTGGCCTGCGGTTAGCCTGGAGTAGAGAGCATGTATTGTGGACACCGCAACAGTGTTCTTGTGTGATGTTTTCCGACGAGCCCAGGTTTAGCTTTCAATCTGATTTTCGTCGGACTTTCAGATGGAGAGATCCAGGTACCGCCAAGAGAACACCATTGAACGACGCCCAGGATTGCTCGTTTGAGGAGGAATTATTCTGGGTTTCACAGCTAACCTGTATGTTCAGTGTGTAACTATGACAGGACACATCTATCGGGATGTCATTCTGGAACAACATGTACGTTTGTTTCGGGGTGCCATGGGTGCAGAGTTTCTATTTATGGATAGCAACACCCGTCCTCACCGTGCAAACATTGTAGACGAATGGCTTCAATCGGAGGATATCACCCGTATGGACTGGCCAGCATACTCACCGGACTTGAATCCAATAGAGCATGTGTGGGACATGCTTGGCCGACCTATTGCAGATCGTCAACCCCCTCCCACATGTCTTCCGGAACTTTGGAGAGCATTGCTTGGTGTGTGAGTGGTGTAATATTCCCCAAGATCAGATCGGTAATTGGATACTCAGCATGCTTAGGCGTTGTACGGCTTGTATTGCATCGTCTGAGGGGCATACTATCTATTAGCCATCATACCAACCATACTATATTAATTTTTGTAAATATGCTCTTTTTTTAAATTTGCTCCAGGGAGTAAAAATTGTAATTTTTATTAATGATGTCAAACATATATCATTTTTTTTTTGCTCTTTACATTTTGTTTAATAAATAGACTTTATAAGTAAGTCACATTTGTTTTGCTTCTGTCTCTTTCTTTGCCTGAGCTTTTCATTATCCTTAATTTATGGACACGAGTGTATTTATACCATTTGTTTCACCTGTATTTTTATAACCTAGGTTACTTGGAGTTTTCAGCAATAACTTATTTTTAAAATTTTTAGTGCAATATTTATCCCATGCCATTTCTCATAATGGAAATTCTGTAATTGTTTTGTCAATTACTGTTTTATTTCTGTTAATTTTGGAACTTTTAACTTTAGATCTCAACTTAAATTCAACAGTAGAATTTTGCTTTTTAAAGTTCGCGTTGGCAGTTCTGTCACACCCGATGTGGAGTAGTAACCTAAGAAATATGTGCTCCGTTCCGCATGCCTATATCTTTTGGTGATTTAAAGAAATGAAAATAAAAAGTGACTGAATGTTGTTGTCGTGTGCCGGCTGGCAACATGGGGTGTACTGCTCCACTCTTTTCTAACTCAAACCATATTTTGGTGTGGAGTCCAACTTCCTCAGTACACAGATGCCATAGGTACTCGTTTATAGGGTAGGCTATCCTTCAGACTTCAATCATACAAGGAAAGGACAAAGACAGGATAGATAGAGAAAGAAAAAGTATATCCATGGCCGAACCGGGATTCAAACCCAGGACCTCCTTATCAGTAGTCAGGCACGCTGACCATTAGAAAAGTTGAGCAGCAAGTGACTGAATAAGCTTGATAAATGGTATCTGCAATAAAATAGCTTTTTTGTTTTCGACTGTAGAGATGGCTGTAAATAATAAATCACGATTTATGTTTGTTTTTACCCAAACACAAATGTCGATTTTGCTACAAAGGGATACTTTTGAATATATATATTTAATCATATACTATAGAATGTATAGAACTATAGAAAAATAAAAATCACAGTTCATTTGTTTTCATTTAGCATACATGACTGGAATTCTCCGGTTTTACAAAATGAGAGTAATTAAAAATTCTCTGTCGTTTTAAATGTTTCTTTTTTCATTCTAAATGACAGTTGTGATTTTCCCTTTTTAAATCTATTAACTGGAATAAATCCTTCAAACTGGAATTTCTATCTTATATTTTTGACCCTATAACTTTCGGAATAATTCTTCTGTGACATACCTCACATCTTTTATCACAGTTTGATTTATATTTCTCCCACTCTAACTGGGGACTCACCTCAACATTTTGACTTAAATTTTTTTGCTATATTTTTTAAAATCTTAAGGCTTGAAAGCTTATGTCAAGGCATTTCGGCGAGGCTATCTCCTAGGATGTGGGCCGCATTCATATGTCGTAAAGGTGAAACCAGTAAAACAAGAAAGACCTCAGTTAAAAAGACAGGCGCGTGCATAAGCAGTGTCCATCCTCCGAGGCTTAGTAGTAGGACAGGGCTCTTCAGAGCATGAGGTATCCAGCTCGATCCCAACACTTTTGAGTAACGGGAGATGCCCCTTTGCATTCTGCATGGGAATGCTGGGGAATGTTTTGAAAAATATGAAGGTTACCTGGAAATGTCTTTTGGAGGTAAAAATAGAAATGGCTGTCCAGTGCGCACTATCCACAGTGTATGCTTTCCTCTCCGGAATCCTAAGGCTTTTGATAGGAGCTCACCCGAGGTTTCACTCCCGCCGACGGGTCACACCACGTCTCGCACTACATCGTTTGGGTCAGAGGGAACTGATTTTCTTAAATTAGTTAGGCGCGTTTCAACTGGATGGATCGCCATATCCTTTTCTGTCTAACCCATCAATATGAAAGTAAAAAGCAAATTTTTAAGAAAATAAATAAAAAAAATTAAGAATTATTTATTTTATTCATAAAAACTAAGAATTATTTCTGAAAGTATGAGCTAAGCACCACAATGTGTTGTTGGGCTTAGGAGGAAATAGGTTTATCTACGTCCTTCCTACATTTCGCATTTATCATTTGGAATATCTTCATCCTACCAACCACCATGTTGGTCTGTAAATGTTTTAAAAGCGCACTTAACCATAAACAATTTAAAAAATGTACTTGCACTTTATAACGAATAATGAGTTAGAATTCAAATCAACGTTTCGTAAATAGGTTTTGAGAGTAAAACAGTGCGAACGCGGTTTTCAATGTGATATTTAAGTTGAATCAAATTAAATGAACTTAAAAGGTGTGCTTACAGGCCAATCGTCGGCAGGTTCACTTCGTGTCACTTTCGGATTAGGAACAGAATCCCATAGAGTGTCTTTAATACGATTTTGCTCTACCTTTGGGATTATGAAAGATTTGCAGCTCACAACTAGATAAATAGAAATAATTAGGTCGTGTTTGTGACACCCACCCGGCCGTAGAGAGAAGGGTGCTCTTGAAAAAGCGGGGGTGAAGGCCTGAATGGTTCCGATGACTGCTGCCGCACTGACTGCCGCGACGCGCCGAGTCGTGACTTGGAAGGGGAGGGACAGAATTCACGATTTAATTAGCTGGCCACGTGCGGCTTCTGGTTAAACGAGGCGTGAAAACATTGGCAGCTCATTCCCCCTCCCCTGAAGCTCCCCAAGGGTTCGCTCGACCCCTGATCAGGAACAGTCAACTGCGGGTCGTTCCATCTACGATCTCGGTTGGACTGGAAACCACTTGCTCCGAAGGACGATTTAAAAGGGTTTCAGGTTTGTTTTCGGAATGGTAACCTGTTATCCTCATTGCTAAGTAAATAATTGGCTATTTTCGGCCGTAAAGGAAGTCATCATTTTGATTCACCGTCATGTGATGAGATCGGTTCAAAATTTTCAACACCACCTCACTTGGCATCCTCTCTCTCTCTCTCCTCATTCCGCCAATTATAACTTTATCAACGTCTTCGGTTGGATTAGATATATAACTACATCATAATATTATAGTTTTTTATTATCCTAATCTGCCAAGCTAGTAGACGAAGGATAAGCAACTTGGCTTTCAACTTGGAACCAACTTGGCTTGGTAGGTTCGTGTCGCACAACTGAATTGGGTGTTATCCCTTTAAACTGTTGATCGGTATCTAATTGTCTTTCGTGTGCAGAAAATAACCGTTGAGCCGAACCATCCTATTCTGTCCACCTTGTCTTATGAATTTGTACATAATGTGTTGTCAACTGCTGAGAGTGAAAAAAAAATTAACCGAAAAATATACTCGGAAAAAATGTGATGAACGACTGAAATTGTGATAAGTTTATATCAGAGGTTTTGTCTAAGATATATCACTTTATTGACTTATAAAAGAAAACTTTTTATAGTTGTTTCCTTAATTTGAGCAAGAAAATACGAAATAAAATTAATGGGAAGCAGCTGTAATTCATTTATAAGCAATAATTTAGATTATTCTTGCCCATCACTTTTTTATATCGACACAATAGAGTTTACCGAACGAGCTGCGATCCACACTGGTTTTTAGCGTTGTTCTCGATTCCGAATCACGCAATCATAGAATTGTCATGCTCATGTGTCGGTATGGGCGCTGGGGAGGCCTGTCCCGCCGCATTGGAAAAAGGTACGGAGTGATACCCTAAAAACCTCCATTATTTGAATAACTCTCAAAGGAATAAATTTTCGTGTTCATTCGGCGAGAGAAACGAGCTGGTATTTGGGTAATTGATTTCTTTTGATGTCATTTGCGTTTTTTTATTTTCATTTTTTCTTGTATCATTTGCGCTTGTTGTCGTCAATTGGTTCCTCAAACATAAAGTAATGTTTTATAGCTTATAATTTATCTCGATTTATACACATTCATATAAATTTGATTGGATATTAAAGGGATTTTCTTAGAAAATCTCAATTTCTAGAAATGACTGAAAAAAGAAATCAAAAATTTTTAGTCCTCTTACTCGATAGGATAATAATTTCATCATTAACTTGCTGTAATTACATATATATGTTGCTTTATAGTATTTATATCAGGAATAAGTTTGTGAATATTTAAATATCTGCATGTGCATGTGTTGTTTAATGTAAGTTGCTGTTTAATTTATGTAAATTTGTATGTGTTAATATAACATGCTTCATATTATGAATTGTAGACCAATGCAATAAACTTCTTTAAGATAATATCTTTTGCTAGATTATTTTGATCTTATTTTTTTAAGAAATGTTATTCTTTCTTCAACAAACAATATGGTATTGTAGCGAACAGTAGATTCACTACAACATCAATCAGAATTTTTATGGGACTGGTGTTCTTTTCAGTATTTTATGTGAAATATCCGGAAGAACTGGCTGTGTACTCAGAGGTATATTTTTAAATGTATATATTACAGAGATGTCAGAATAACTTGCATTTAATAAAAGTCTCTTGATTATCTTCACCGCCTCTTTCTTCAAGTTTTCTTCCCTTTGGCTGGGGATTTTGCCGCGCCATCATGAGTTCTGTTTTAAAGCACGTCAAATTGATTTTTTGTAAGTGATCTTAAAAACACCTCATTTATTAAATTATAAAAGAAGATATATTCTTTAATTATTTAGAAATAATAATAATTTATTTATTTCATTGTTCACTTTAATAATAATGATCTGTCTTCCATACATTTTTAATTTTGAAATAAATTGAAGGGCTTTTAATTGAAGAATTTAATTAATTGAAGAAAATTGTACATTCTTTACATTATAAAGCAATAATAATGAAAGACAATTCCATATAATACATTTGAATTTTGAGAAACCTAAACCATGTATGTTAAGAAATTTAAAGTGTTTTTGATAGAGGAATTCTCTCTCTTTCTCTCTCTACTTGGAAAGCAAAGAATTTAAAAGTTTTAACTGAGAAATATTACAAGTAAAATTAAACTACTAAAGAGTATTTTGAAAAAAAATGATGTGAAAAGAAACTATATAAAAATTATGAATATTTAAAATTTTAAATAAAAGTTCAAGTAGCAATAAAATTTTCACTCTTTAAAGTGAAAAAAATATTTGAAATCATATACTGAATGTTTGCATAAATGCACTAATCATTATTTATTAAAATTTTAAAAAAAATTCACAAATGCATGAATATTTTTCTAATTTAAAAACAATGAAAAAGAATTACCTGAACTAAAGATTACGTAAATTTCAAAATTAAACAGACCAAAATTCTTACTTCAATTCCAAAATTCTTTTTCATGAAATCACTTCTCATTTTTCTTTTTAATTTTTTTATTATTAAGATATTTATGATTGCATATATCCAACAATCATTAGTCATCTATTAAAAGAAGTATATATTGAATAAATTAATTCAATTATGTAAAGTAATAAAACTCTAAAATTTTTATTGGGTTATTAAAATAACCTTGCCGCAGAAATATTCATATTCTTTTGAGTCCTCGTAGCATGAGTTCGGAACAGACATTTGTTGGTTAGTTTTACCATATGTCAAGTTAATTTCTGGCAAATCTGTCGCTAGCTCGCTTTCCATTTCACAATAATGCTGAACATGTTTGTGGAAACCGTAATTTTTATTGACTTATAACTCAGCTATTCATGAGTTTTTTTCAGGTGTCCACTGAACATCAATCTTCTACGCTTCTCAAATATTAGAATGTCTTTTAAGAGAGGCATTCAAGCACAAGTTCTATCGTTACGAAATCATTTGTCTAGTTTCGAATGTTTCATTTGTTTATTGCTAACATTTATTGAATAGAAATGTTCTAAATCCTCAGAAATTTTATTTGCATTTGTTAAAAATGAAAGAAAAAAAATCAAATATTTGAAATGATACCAAAAAGAGACTTTTATGTTTGTTATAATCTTTTTGAAAAACTAGATTATTAATTAGTTACCCTTTTATGTTTTTAATAAAATAGTCTTTTTAAGGTTTTTCTTCATTATAAATATATAAAATTGATGGTAAGCTTGCTCTGGCTTTGTATAATTAATAAAGATATTTTTATAATTATATATAAGATAATTTAATGTTACAATTATAATGTATTTAATATTAGCAAACTTTGCCGCCCAACTTGTCTAGTGGTCAGCGTGTCTGACTGCAGATAAGGGAGGTCCTGGGTTCGAATCCCGGTTCAGGCATGGATGTACTTTCTCTCTCTATCTATCCTGTCTTTGTCCTTTCCTTGTATGAATGGGTTGTGAATGGTTGCCTACCCTATAAACGGGTTCCTATGGCATGTGTGTACTGAGGAAGTCGGACTCCACACCAAAATATGGTTCAGTTGGAAAAATGGAGCAGCGCACCCCATGTTGCCAGCCTGGCTGGCACACGACAACAACATTAGCAAACTTTGAGGAGAAAAATTCGGCTTATAACTAAATTAAAAAAATGTGGAGGTTAAATAATTCATCACATAATATCTTAAAAAACTCTCTTTTCTACGATGTGACACCAAGCATAATTTTTTATGCTGTAGATATTAAAAACAATCAAACTTAATGATTAGTAATATTCAGCACATAATTAGGAGAAATTTCTTACTTAATTCGTTTTATTCTTTCAAATTTGCTATTTGATATTTTTTTTTTGAATGAATTTTCCTTGAGTTAGTGAAATGAATCTAAAAACGAAACTAGATTTATTCACTCCAATCATCTTAACAATTGATAAAATGTAAACAAATGTCAAAAATATCATAATTAAAAATTCTTTAAAAAATTTCCCAATGACAGGTTTTAACTTACTTTATATGTCTGTTTTCATAACATATACATCTGTTAGTCTTTTAAAATTCATCATACAAATCTTTCAGCATATATTTTTGAATAACATTACTTACATTCAAATATATTGAAATTAAAATTCAAATGTATCAATTTTTTTCATGATGCTACAAAGCGTACATGCACTTATTTGATGGAAAAAGGGTGATGCATCATAATGCTCCCAGAGTAAATCGAAAAATAATCCATATTTCTTTCATAAATCACACAGTTACATAAAATACACTTCTATTTAAAAGTTCGATTAAGATTAGGACAAAGGGAAAATGTGATAAATTAAAGGAAAAAAGTACTTAATGTTGTAAATAGCTATAGCAACTGATTCAGTAAAATTTACAGAATTTTATTTACTAAAAAACCCTGTAAAATTTACCGTAAAAAGCGCTGTAAATTTTACAATAAAAAGTGCTGTAAAAATTACATAAACATACGCGGCGGAGTACTTGGTTGCTCCATCATGTAAAACATCTGGATTCGGCAGAATTGCCAAGAATTTTCAAAAACAAAATCCCATCAATGCAGCTACATCAGTAGAGCTCTAACGTTCAAAAAGTAAAAATTCATCGACAAAACATTTACATAATGAGAATGGACATGCCCTAAAAATTTTAAAAATAAGTAATTCCAAAAATGTGCAAGTGACCTTGATTACAAAAATCCCATATATATATATATATATATATATATATATATATATATATATATATATATATATATATATATATATATATATATATATATATATACAGGTAATAAAATGACGTAATCTAAAGAAGTATAAGAAAAAAAGTAAATGTAACAGATTAACATTAATAATTGTAACAGATTATTCATGAATAAAACTCATACTAACTGCGTTATGTAACATTGCATTTTTTTTTTTTTTTGCTAATACCAAAGTCGGCATTTTTCATACGCATACTATTAAATTTAATTTTAAATTTATACATGGACTATTAAATTTAAATCTAAATATGCATGAATGGTATGAAATTGAACACTTAATATTTGCTATAGGTGATAAATGCATTCGAATATTTAAAGTATTACAGATTGCATACGGCTGAGTCCACTAGAATTTCGCAGCAGCTAAGCTATTGCTGTTAATAATATGCAAATTGCTGATCAAAAAATGTAATTAAAATACAATAAATAGTAGAGCTACTTTAAAAAAACGAAAAAAATGTAACAGAATATTTACATATTTTCTAACATTAGAAGAAATAACATTGGAAATATATTGCACTAAAATTGCCAATGAAGGTATTTCTGAAGACTCGATTATAAACACCCAGTTATATAATGGTCCGAGACAGGAAAAGTTATTAAACGATGCACATCACATCCATTATGGATTTATGCTCACAGAGATCTGATCCTTTTTCTTAGATAAAGGTAATTATGCTCTTCATCTTGTGCAGAAGGGAAAGAGTTTTGCTATCATTCCGAAGAAATGGAATAAGTTATTCTGAGTTCTTCGGTGCTTTAAAGTGCCAGTGTTTTGTGAGATTTCATTGGAGTATCTAACGTACAATGGTCTCAACCTGACCACTTGAACCAGCACTACTTGGAGGCAGATCTCTTCTATTGAGGTACTCCGGTATTGGTTAATGTCCAGAAAAAAGTTGTTCCTCTTTGTGCTCCTTGACTAGAAAATCGAGAGAAACAGAAGGTTTGAGGTTGTAAGTCCATTTACCTTCTCCTGCCTCATTCCATTGTTTTGCCAATTCGTAATTTTGCGTAATTTGGTAATTGGTGATAATAATGATTGCGTACTTTTGAAATGAGATATGATTTTGGCAATTTTAATTTAATTTTATGCTATAGATCTCCATAATCAGCCTTTCATCCCTTCAGTGGGTCGATTAACTGAGTACCAAGCATGCTTGGGAACTAAGCACTGGGCGTCTTACGTTAGGCTGACCACCTAACAGGGACATATGCTTCGCACCCCAGGGCCCTCGGTCATGAAAACAGTTATGGGCACTGTAGGCCTTGGCCCATATGGGCTGTCGTGCCATGGAGTTTAGTTTTTTAGATCTCCATAAAATCTGACCAAATCACTAACCTGTAAAAATTTGTGATTATATATTTCAAAATTTTGTCAATTGCATCCCATTCAACTTGGAAAACACTGAAGTCTAAATAGTTGTAAAAAATTGCGTTAGAATATTCTTTAAATTCTACAGCAAGATATTCTGTAAACATTTTTCAGAATGTGCTGTAAAATTTACAGCAGAATGTATTGGCGCAAATAATTTCCAGCACTTTTTACTGTAAAAAATACAGTGCTTTTAGAGTAGGGAAGGCAACTTACGCGGCAGGCACAAAAATACCATATCCTGCTTGTGTCAAAAAGTTATTACAAAGAGTTGGTGGTATAGTATCCCTCTATATAACGAAAAGTCCGGATTCGACTTCTGTTGAACAATGGGACTTTGCACTTCTGTTCGGATGGGAATTTTCCAAGTTCCCTGCTTTCTGACTCGTGAATATGTCTCGCAGTTTGTGAAAAATCTTAGACGTTAAGAGCCTCTTCATTACTTAATGCAGATGGTCAGTATTAAGCTCTTGCTGTCTTCGTACTTAATTGTTTTCGTTAATTCAAGCTTGTAAAAAGTTCTCTATTGCTTCATCAATATTCCGGATTTTGATTTGCGCTGTGACCCTAGAACGGAACTAGAATCCTAATAAAAGAATTAGGGCTACATTATTAAAGAGTACCAATAAAATTCTTCAATAAATATAAGAAAAAAATAATAATATATAATTTTAAATATTTAAGCGGAATTATGAGTGTCATTTATTTATCTATCTATCTATCTATCTATCTATCTATCTATCTATCTATCTATATATATATATATATATATATATATATATATATATATATATATATATATATATATATACATACATATATATATATATATATATATATATATATATATATATATATATATATATATATATATATATATATATATATATATATACATATATATATATATACATATATATATATATATATATATATATATATATATATATATATATATATATATATATATATATATATATATATATATATATATATAGATTGATAGATAGATATAGAAATAGATATAGATAGATAGATAGATTAGCAGACATTTTAAAGATTTTTTAAAACTGAATAAATTCAAAGAACAGATCTTGAAATAAAGTGATTATAATTATGTAATTACACATGAATTCACTTAATGTGCTGATTGAAAAAATCTATTTCAAAGAATTTGTAAGCCTTGTGCGGAATTTACGATAAACTAATCATGGCTTAAGTACAGCGCTCTTCTGATAGAAAAGTCTCGGGATCGATAGCAACCACTGCAGAACAACGCAAAATAAATAGAGCGCTTCTGTTTTCTGTATGCACATCTGTCGGGTTAAGTGCTTATTCTGGGTTTACTATTGGTCAACAAAACAAGAATAACTCTTGCTAAATAGTCAGGGTAGTGGCGGTTGCTACAGTATTAGGAGGTGTCCATTTGAAATGAAAGTTGATATGTAATGAAGTGGTGATATCTCAAGTTACCTCATATTATTCTAAAGGAGTTCAGTAAGCCAAAGTGGGTGCCTTCTTCTGGCTTCTTCTATCCAAAATGGAACGTGTCATGTTTCTATAATAGCAGGTGGCAAACTGGGGAAGTAATTCTAATGGTAGACAAACACTATTACCTTTGCTATATCTCCCTTGTCCTATACAAATGAAAATTCTTCCTGTTATTCAATTTATGGTATGGATATTTAAATGCCTTGTTACCAATTCTGAGCATGAATCAGTTTAAGGGGAAGATTCTTCAAAGATGATCAAGATTCTTTTCCGAATTTTTGGTTAAGATTTCCCTTTATCAGGCTATGATCTCTCCCATACAGCGTTTGTTGTGAAAACATGACTCGCAGACAAAGTATTTCACTTCTTCACCATGTTTCTTTCTTACCTGATTTGCCACTTTTGGCTTATTTCCAAGATCAAAACAGTCTTCAAAGGCATATTCAGGAGACGTAAATAAAAAACTTCATTGGCTGAACTTACGAAGAGACCACAACAGTATTTTCATCATTCCTTCTAAAAGCATACTTAGAATATTCATGTATTGGATTGTTATTATTTTATTAAGTAATTTTTTGGGGGGGGAATGAAAGACAATTTTCGTATAATGAATAAATATTTTATTAAATTATTTGCTGGCAATTCTGGTCTAGCACCTTTTGCTATCTTTTTGGTAGTAGCATGATTCCACGCTCATAAAATCATTGGTCTTTGCTTGGAAAAAACTGATCTAGGTGATTTTTAACCTCTTCATTTGAAGTGAAGATGTTACCTTCCAAAACATTTTGCTATGAATGGAACAAATAATCATCTGAAGGCGTTAGATCTGGGGAATAGGGTGGGTGTACAATGTTTCCCATTTAAGCTGTAGCTTTTGGAGAGAGACCAAACTTGTATGAGGTCTCGCATTATCTTGGTGGAACACTACACCTTTTTTATTGATTAATTGTGGCCTTTTTCTGTTGAAAAGCATCATTCAGTTTGTCCTACTGATGACAATAGACTTCAGAATTAATTGTTGTGTTATCCGATAAAGGGTCAAAAAATATTCCTTTAAAATTTTACCAAACAGACAGCATCACCTTTTTTTGTTGGATATTGACTTTCGAAATGCTTTGAGAAGGTTCATCTTTTTTGCTCCATGTTCTCTTGCATTTGATATTGTTATAAACAACCCATTTTTCGTCCCCAGTAATGATGCACTTCAAAAGTGGATCGATCATTTTCGTGACGTTTGAGAAGCGAATAACAGACATGAACTTGACGATACAAACTCCCCTCCGTAAAAACATGGGGAACCCATACATAGAGCTTTGAGGATAATCCCAGGACTTCCAAGTGGTCATAAATATTTGAATTCAATAAATTTAACTTTCACCGATCTCACGTGTTGTTATTCGCATCAACTAATGCCTTCATCAGCTTCAACGGAACGCGATCCATCTTCGACATCAAAACTGCCGAATCGAAATTTTACTGTCAACATATCTTCTCCATACACATCGGTTAATTTCTTTCTGGCTTCAACAGCATTTTTACCTTTTCTATAGTAAAAAAGTAAAATATGACGAAAAAGCTGCTTATTGTTCTCTGTTTTTAAAAGGGCACCCACCAAAAACTACTGCGTAGAATTAATTGAACTTTTTCATACACAAGTCTTGCCATGTCAGCTCTCAAAACATATAATAATTATGCGGCTTAAGTGTGAAGTTGGGTTCGGAAAAATACAATTAAATCCTCTCTCTTTAAAAAACGAAATTACTTTGCGAACAACGCAATGACTATAGTGTTGACATAAAAGGAGTTATGAGGATTTCTCGGAACTCCTCAACTGCCCATCGTCTGGTTTCATTTGAACCGCCAGAGGTCGTCGTTCATAGCTAGACATACAAACCCAACTCAAAGAAGAAGAAGAAGATAGTTGGAATGGTTCATTTTATTTTGTGCTGCAGTTTGTCAATAGTTATGTAAATACTGGTTTGCAGTTTCCCATAAATAGTTTCGTTTCATAAAGGAATTTTAAAAATGCAGTCTAAATCTGCCATTAAATGAATATGAAGGAAAAATATTCACATCTTTGTTTTCCTTTTAAAGCATGAATTTTAAATCATAAAGTGTTCCTTTTGAAAACGAAAACATGCAAAAAAAAAATTCACATCATACTTATGGTTCGCTAAAAACTTTGGAAGAGATCCCAAACAATTATTAATTTATTTGTTTTCACGCAGATCACTTTTACCTCAAAGAAATGGTATTGAAAGGAAAACGACCTCTGTGGTACGCGACTCAGTTTCTTGCTGCTCCCCCAGAAGCCAGCGGCTTGATAACAGAAATTAATAACTCCTTTCTTCTCTTATCACTTGCAGAGAGCGCATTCCCGCTTTTTAATTTTCCCCTTCATTTCCATCCGCTCCGCGCCACACACACACTTCGAAACAAACTTTCGAGACTATTTAGGCGTTGAGACGCTGGGGAAACCCAGGAAGTGAAGCATTTCGTCGGTAGGGTGGCTTTCCACGGAGACTGTGCTGTTGCTGCAAAGAGACGAGGGAACACATTATGTTTTCAACACTATAGAGACAGACGACCTGGTCTGTGCATCAGGTTGTCAGGCACAGAACTGTCTGGAATGTTGAAAACAATTACCGCATTCTGTATTTCAGTAGAATGTTTCGTATTACAAATTTGACAGAAATAAAATATCATCGACAGAACATTTACAGAATTTCTGTTATGGGATATGACATAAGGTTAATATTGCGCGAAAAAATTGTAAAAATAGGTAATATAAACAGACTATACAACATATATATATATATATATATATATATATATATATATATATATATATATATATATATATATATATATATATATAATATATATATATATATATATATATATATATATATATATATAATGTATATATATATATATATATATATATATATAATGTATATATATATAATATATATATATATATATATATATATATATATATATTTGAAGAATGTAGTAATAAAATATTACAATTGATTTAAACTATTGCTGTTATTTTGATAATTTTTAAAGTTTAATCTACCTGACAATTTATATGGATATTGACAGACACACTTAAATTTATTTGCAATGAGGAACAAAAGAGCTTCAATCTTCTATGTGTGTGTTAAGTGTTAATGAAACTAGACATTCTAACAAATCTGACTGAACTCGATTTTTACTCATGTGCTGCAAAAGAAAGAAAAAAATTGATGTTGAAGAAGGGCTTTTTTTGTGAGAAAAATAATGGCGAAGTACTGTTGGCATTATTTATTATATGTGATCTGAGTTTCTGATCTCTGGCGCATTTCATTCAAGGCATCCTATTCAAAGATCACAAGAGTCGCCCATAAAACGCTTTTTTAAGCGAGAAGCCCTCGAAAACATTTCAGCAGTTAATAGGGGAGCAGTTTATATATGTATACATTTCTTTTGTGACCCGCCGACTAACCGCTACAAAAGTTATTTGGACACTTCATCAAGAACTCACAAAGCAACACCCATTGGTGCGCGTGCTTTTTTTTTAACGCCGTTTATGTCCTCCCCTGTCGGAGGGAGGGAAATCAGCGGAGTTGTTCGTCACCCGTGGACCGTGTCGGCACCCATTGAGAGTGATGGAGGCACCCCTCGATGTGTGAACAGGCATTAACCACTGGGCCCTGATTTATGGACTCTCCCGGGAAGGAGCGGCGGCAGTCTAACCACCTGCCTTCGAAAGGGGATGCCTCGCATACCAGGCCCGAATGTCTTTATTGGCGTGGCAACGTTCAGCGAGCAGTCGATCCGAACAAAAGGCATCAAATTTTTCATGAAATGTCCGTCATACATGCAGTGAACAACCCAAGGAAAATCAGAATTTGGGTTCGCTACTTTAAAAGAGCATAAATAGATCGATGCGCAGATCATCTCCATTTATTTCACCAACAACACAAAACCTGTTTTTAAAAAAGCATATTCAATAAGGGAGCTCACTGGGTACATCAATGCCTCTGAAAACCACGTGGAAATGAAAGTTAAAATCAGCAGAAATGAGTGCATGGGATAGAGGGGAAAGAATGGATATCATTGCAATACATAATATTGGAATTAAATAAATAGATTTGTGCTATTTAAATGTGCAATCAGTGAAGACAACTCCGTTAATTTAATTTTAGAGAAAGGAGGAAAAAAAAAAAACTTTGCCCGAGGATCGAACTTGAGCCTTTGTGAGCTCGTAACGCTACCGCTAAGCTATCGGGGCTAAATAAATATTAAATTTATAAAAATTATTTTAAATATATATGTATCTAAAAACTATATATTAAATATTATAAATATTTTATTTTTTAATATTGAAATTTTATTAATATAATATTTTATTTAATTCTGTAAACAATACTTTATTAGTAAATGACTAAAGCAAAAGTATTGCCGTCTGACATCGTGAAACTGTGTGAAGAAAATACACACATTTTCCAACCATCTCAATATGCAAGAAATCAAAAGATAAAACATTTTTTTGTATGAGCAACGTACAGAGAGAAGGAAGGTTTTACTTCATTCTTTTTCGAAGAAAAAATTTCCCAAAAAACAGACGATTTTTAGTAACATTTCAAAGGAAGATGCCAAATTACAGAATCATTTCAGAAAGTTATTTTAGTTTTATTGCATTGAAAAATCAGCTGCCAAAAATATTGTATAGTGGGCCAGAAATCAGAAATCCCCCATTAGAGAAATTATATACTGTGTGTTGTTATACCGCACTTCTCTGGTATTTTTAAACTTCTTGGAGCTAGAATGGTCCGAAGCTGGAAATTACACTCAGTTTAGTCACAACTTATTTATTTATTATTCTTATTTGGAAAAACTTTTCTATAGAGACAGAAAGCGTTGTGGGTTTTGCTTATAAACTCTATAATTTTTAGATCGAAAAAATGTTTTTATCATTTTTACAGCAATTTCCATTCAAAAAATATCGTATTTTGCCTACGATGCCATGGAGACATCAGAGATTAATCTGCAAAGTTCTCATACTAGACGTTAAAAAGCAAATCCTGAGAGTATCGGTAAAAATTCAATTCAGTTAAAATATTTTCTTGTTATTTTTGAGTAAGTTATACGAAGCACAAATAAATTATAAGATAAAGTGCCTGGTTGGTTAGTTTTTGGAGAGTTCACATCTCGACCTAATCGAAGATCGGCCTATGGCGGCCTCGTGGTCCTCCACGTGAACCCTGAGGCCAAATTTGGGATTTTCTTCTTGGTCCTACGAAGAGCCACTTTCAGGGCTAGCAATTGGGCGCAGTACCATAAGGTGCTGTAAGGTGGGCTTTGTGCAAAAACCTCTGTATTATTATTGAGTTCATCAGAACAGCTTTTTGTTTTGTCGGTCATTTTTTGCACACGAGGGCTAACTGAGTGAGAGAGCTCTGGCTTAAAGTGTGGACTACGAATCACTATAAACATCCAAACTGGGCCGTGGTAGCCTAGTGGTTAGGGTATCGGTCCTTCCATCCGGAAAGACGGGGCTCGATTCCCATTGCCGCCAAAGACCCACCGAGTACATGCGATATACGTGCTCGTTAAATCTGTGAAATCGAAAGTCTTGTGGTCGGTCGTTGAGCAGTTATCATGGGTGCAATGGTCTGGAGAAATTTACTCCCCCTTCAGATCAATGCCAAAATTGGGGGAGTAGATCCTCTGGTGCTGCCATCTATCAGAGGATTTGGAGAGCAAAAGTCGTACTTTCACCTTCATGGTGCTCTGATTAAACGAAAGACGCTCCCAATTGACTTAAATTCGCATTGCCAAGGCATAGCGAGCTTGGCTTGTCCAAGTGTCATAAGTAACAACAACAACATAAACATCCAAACCAAAGGTGGGATTTGAACCCATGAACTGTTCAACCGAAAGCTACCAGCTAGGTGTTCACCGTGACAGAAATATCATTTAACTAAGAAGTATGAACTTCTTGCGCAGCTTTATAAATTATTATTGTTTCCAAAATTAGAAATTTTGAAAGAAAAATGACAAGGCTATTTTAGATTATTTCATTCATTGTATAATTTAATTTTAGAGAATAAATACATTATTCCTTCATTTTCAGTTTTATATTTAATTTGTAGATTGTATCAACTGAATTAGTTGATTAAATAACTAATTCAGTTTATAAATTGATATAATCAATTAATCAACTGAATTAATTGATTATATCAATTATATAATTCAATTCATTAATTGAATACATTCAAATACAGTGAACTTTTACTACAATCTATGGCCATAATGTTTTATTGAGGAGATTGACAGAAAAAAGTTTATTTGAATGGAAAAGATTTGAAAAGTTTTGCTTGTAAATAACTTGCAATATTTGTTTCGTAAACTTTTGATACCGTGTAATGACTGGCGAAGGCCCTGGTGAGGCATTAGCATGCACCCCATTCATTTTACATCAATTTACTGGGAATGAATTAACACAAGCTAAGAGGATATGACAGGAAAACAGTATATAAATATGGAATCAAATAACTTTTATACAAAATTTATAAATATTTTATGCGAAAATAAATTAAATTCTTAGAGTTTGTAATTATAATTAATTAAAATGTTTTAATAGATATTACTCAATTAATAGTTACAGTAATTTTGATAGTTGAATGTTATTTAAATTTATATTGAGTAGAATAATTAGTTTATTTTTTAATTTGTAATTATTTCGCATACGTTGCATTTATCTCAATTTTCATGGTGCGTAAGACTTAAAAACAAAAGAAAATTACTTTTTTTGCGGTATTTGCATTGATTTCAGATTAAAATATTTTATTCAGATTATCATTTAAATTCATCGAATTTGTAAGCAAATATACAATGATACTTTGTACTTAAATTAAAATATTCTACAGCAAGGAAATTAAAAGAAGTTAAATGTAAGGACATTTCATTTCTATTTTTATGAAGATAAAAAATTATATACTAACATGTTTAAAAATTTAATTACATAAAATAACAGCAGATCCTATCATAATACACTGGCCTCCAATAGTTAAAGAACAATCGGTTTTTTTGCGCTAATGGTTGAATGTATAAAAACACAAAATTCGGTTGCCCAAAACAGGTATGTATTGATTGTAACATAAAAGTGTTTACATAAGAAAAACGCCTCAATAATTTTCTACAAAGAAAAAAATGTTCGCGTGAGCAAGGCATAAATCTTAAGATTTAAAAAAGATTGTTTACAAAAATTGCAATTAGATACTTACATATGACGTCATCGGACACTCACGAACGAAATTATCTGCTTACTTTTTCGAAGTTTGGTTTTGTTTGTCGCTCAACGGTCATTTTTTGCACTCGAAGGCTAATTAGACCGGGACCTACGGCTTAAAGTGGATTCCGAACCACTACAAACATTCATGCCCAAGGTGGGATTCGAACCCACGAACTGTTGAACCAAAGGCAAGAGCGCTAACCTTTTTGCTGCCAGCTCGGCGCTTACTTTTAGAAGAATCGAAAGTAAACATGAGTTGCGATTCATCGTGTGAAATGCACGCAGTAATCCTTGATAAATTATAATTAAACGTTTGCACACTGAAATGAAAAGAAAAAAAATTAGAATTACATTTGAATATAAACTTGTGTTAAAAAAAAAAATTTCGATTTGTGCTTTTAATTTTCGTGCCTTTTGAAAGATCTGCTGTGATGCATGGGAAACACATAAACAATCGCCATGTTTTTCGTTTTCAGTTGTCTGCTTCTTCTCCAGATGAAAGTATCTAAATTATTAATTTAGAATTCTGTTAATTAATGAAATTTTTAAAAATTTAAATCAGACTCGCCGATCGGCCTAACTATAAAGTGGATCTTTTGCCTTGTATTTTCATCTGTTCTAATTTCAACGGCTTGAATCATTGGAAGACGATTTCTCAAACCAATGCTTTGCTCCTTATATAAGACACGATGAACTTCATCAATATGCTCAAACATTAGATGGTGAACTTCGCCTTGTTTGCTGCCGCTCGAAGAATGTGATTTGAGGACAGGCAGCAAATTCGCCAACAACGACGCCGTCTCAATACCATGTACGTAGATGAAGCGTCATTTGACGTCATGGATATTTTAGACCAATGAGACTTGTAATAAAGTGGCGTAGTCCCTGGAACCAGGGGGTACGTGTACCTTCCTGGAGCTTGAGCACAGCCACCAGGCGCGTCGGCAAGTGGTGGATAGCCAAATGTCCTGTAGGAATGACAGGATAGCCTTTAATAAAGAATCAGAGGCCGCGAACCAGCTCCCGTAAACCCTGGTGTTATGCGATCCGTTCCTAGGGCTAATTGGCACCGTGGTATTGGTGTCTTAACGGAGCCTCTAGTTGCCTGGCGAACTTCTAGAGTAATTTGCCTTGCCCAGTAACTCAGGCAATGCTGGGTGGACTTATATTACCTGAGCTTATAAATTGTTATCTTGTGGCTGAAAAGACACAAGAAATGACAAACCTTTCTGCATCTGCAGGTGATGCCTCTGAAGTAGACCTTGCTGAAAAAGACAAGGGAACTCAGAGGCAATCTTGTAAATGGGCAGCAATGAATCCTTCATTTGAGGTAGAAATAACCTCCAAACCATCTTCTTCTGGTGAAAGTCAGGAAGCTATTCCTAGCATGACTGACTTTCTGACCAGATGGGACTGTTTCAGCAAGACCCTATCTGCTGGAAATGTCATACGTAAGAGAAAACGGCAAAGCATATCATTTACGAATGTGAGGCTCTTGCCCTCCCTAGATTAACTTCTTTAGGCTTCATCCATACTAGAGAGTTACACCTAGACTCCATTAAAGGGTTATCGGACTTTATTAGTAAAGTGGGTGACCCGAGCAACTGGAACTAGGAAACATTGGGTTTGGAGTTAATGGTACAAAATGCTGATAAAAGCATAGGTACCCAATGACATACAAACTCAATTTTAAGAAGAAGAAGATGAAGTGGCGTAGTCATGATCTCACAACTGGAATGAAAGAAACAATCACTTCATGGTTAAAAAAATCACAACAATCTCGCTATGAAAGCGTCATTTGACGTCATGGATATTTTAGACCAATGAGACTTATAGTAAAGTGGCGTAGTCATGATCTCACAACTGGAATGAAAGAAGCAATCACTTCATGGTTAAAAAAATCACAACAATCTCGCTGTAAGAAAGTCCATTCTTGGATTGATTTCCAAGAGTTGTATCACAGTTTTATATGGTAAAAATTCATAGAAACATAACAGAAAGGAATTTAATTAAATGTGTTGCTGGTATTGAGACTTCCTATGCTGTCAATTGAGCTGTCGATTTCCGAAATGAGAGGCGAAGACCAAACACGGAATAATCCAGCTTTGGGGGAAGCAGCAACCTGTTTACCAAGATAGTCTCACACATAGGGTTCAGGTCTGGAGATCGAGCTGGATAATTCGCTTCAAATCAAGACTCTCAAGATATTCCTCCACAATTACAGGTCCACGAAGTCCATCCATCAGAACGAAATCATTTCCGATTTGACTGACGTAAGGGTGGATCAAGGATCTCACACCAGTCGGCGCTCCTCCCTCGAACACATGCAGGTCAGTGTGACCACTGGGTGATGTATCTCCTGCCAAGCCGTTATTCTACCACCGGGATAGCTGTACCTTTGTACAGTATTGTATTGATGGTGCTTCGTTCCCTCCACATCCTGAACCCGTCTGAATCTGGACTCGTCAATAAAAATCCCATGCCCAAGATCTTCCTGTGAGGAGACACACACAGCTGGTCGCCTTGCATAGAGGCTTAGGGCGACTATCAAAATAAAATTCCCATTCAGAAATTACAGATCTGTTTGTTAATTTAAAATTAATATAGAAAATAAGTTAATTTAAAATTAATAAAGTCTAATAGAGTTCGGTGCAAAAAGAAGACGCATTCACACCGTACCAGCTGTGCAACAGAATGGTGTGCAACATCCTCATTCGGATCGAAAGATTGCAAAATTTTCATACGTTCATTTTAATCATTTATGTAAACAATAATTTTATTGTTAAAGTTCTTTTCTTATGATGAGTTTCAAAAAACTTGTTATTCCTTAGTTTTTGGAGGCTAGTGTGACTTCGATAGCTTTAAATGCATATGTAATTATTATTACTGAATAAAACGATTGGTTGTTAAAATAATGTATGGATAATGCTTGGATATTAAGCACATTTTTTATATTATGTGATTGATCATAACATAAAAAAATGGTCGATGAATTAGATGAAAGAAAATTCAAAATTAATTTTTACACGAAATTTTTATATTGATTTACTCATTAAGTAGAATTTATGTTTGCATGAAATTTTTATTTATTCTAGCTTTGAGTAACTACTAAATAAGCAATCAGGAATGGAGATTCTATTCCATGGTAATTACCGTTCAATGATTTTAAAAATCACAGAATGTTTAAGACTCTTGACACTAAATATTTGCTGAAGCAGCATTATGTTCCGAGAATGCATCAAATCTTATATGAAATTTAAATGACTAAATTTTTATTTGTTTGTTTTCCTTTGAATTAAGTGTAATTAATTGCTAGCATTTATACAAGGTTTTCATGTCTTTGTTTGTTTAAGCAATTAATAAATACAATGTTTATTCAATATTCCTTTAAATTAGTTTCTGGAATTGCTTAGTTAACCAATGCATTCTTATGTGGGAATTTCACTTATTTTTGTATAAGTAATTTCTGAATTACATTGTAATATTGATAATTGAATCAAATCGCAGTTAAAATAAATAATTTCGAGCATTAGTTGAGAGCTGCATTATTTTGATTTCATATAGGACTGCACCGCGCCAGACATAGTCGGCAGAAGTCCATTTCCTGGGATTCCAACTCAGAGTTGCCTGCTGGGCACAGATCTTATGACTGATATTTCTTAAATATCGTCTTTCACACGCGGAGAATGAAATTGCTTGAAGGGTTCAATTCTAATTGCACGTAAAGAAAGACTGATAAATGATTAAAAAAAAAAGTACTTTGAGGTAATAACAAACATGGAGGACTTGAGGCAGCCCTCCCCCCTTCCGGAGCCGAGAGGGGCGGGAGGGAGTTCCGCCCCATCCCCGCTCTGCGACGAATTGATCCGTCACTCGGCGTGCCCGCCTCCGATAGTCACACTCGGAGTCCGCCGCCTTCCCGAGGGGGCTTCCGCGAGCAGCCGCGCCGTTCCTGCGGTCAAGCGATAAGGCGCGGGTGGAGGGGGGAGGGAGAGAGCCCTCAAGTGGCGATAAAACCAGCGACTCTCCCGCGCGCACTCTGTTGTGGTCACAATTTTCCAATGCAACCAAGGAAGTGAAAAAGTTGTCCCACCACCTGCCGATCGATGAGAAAAAGTGTGGGCCATCCCCCGCCCGCAAGCGGAGAAAAGCAGCTGAGAATGGCGCCTCTTTTTTACAGCAGGAATCAAGCAGTTCACTTACTTCCAGAAACCATTTTGATTCATTAAACCTCTCGTGCAAAAAATTTTTACTCCAAACCAACTGTCCCCCGATTACTTACCTCTATTAAAGTGAATCCTTTTTAACAAGTTGTCATAACCTAGGATCACCGTGAGCTAGTGGTAGATCAGCCCTCCTTCAGAATGAAATGTTCCAGGTTCGGTCCCAGCTGTATTGATTTTCTATCCTCTACATCATAGGTTCCCAAAGTGGTCCAGGTGGACCCCCAGGGGTCCATAGGAGATCACACGGGGTCCACATAGTTGTGAAAAAAAAAACAAAAAAAAACAGGGGTTCACAAGTTGTAAGTGAAGGTCCACGAAAAAATTTTCTGGTTCTCATAATAAAGAACAAAAATTTTGGCTTGAATTTACCTATCAACGTAGGCAGGTAGCATCATTCACTAGGTAGGTACTCAAAAATATTCGAGACTCAGTTCAAACACAGAATTGTATAGAACAATAGATAATAGTACAAGAGTGTCCACCACATGTCGAGACTTGCAAAGGGCCGCTCGACCGGGATGCTTGTTTGGACCTGCAAAGGGATGAAATGCGATTTGCGCTGTGCTTGCAATTTGCATTAGTATAAATACGAATGCCATGAACAAAACGTTGCCCATTTGTTTCTGGAATTTTGAACATAAAAGTGAATCAATGTCAGTGTTTGCACTGCCAGAAAAAGTGTCTGCCTATTTGTTATAAATATTTTTATTGTATATTGTAATTTATATTAGTCATATTATATTCGTTTTACGTATTGTAGTAATTTTAAGTGTAGTAGGTAATTATGTAGTAAAGCCAGGGAAGATTAAACTTTAGGTACACATTTTTGTTTAAAAATATTAATTTACACGATGACGGTGATTCATAAAAAGAGCGGTGTTTCCGTGGGCATTTTTTTAATTTCAATAAATCTATTCTGTTGTTATAATAGCCATATTCTGGAAAAATCGCCTCAAAAAAGCATTTTTTTACAATGACTATTTTTTATTGTTGATTTACATTTCAGAGTTCATTGTTGATTTTTTGTCAATTGTTGATTGTTTGCAATAATAAATGCTTACAGTTTTGTATAATCACAAGTATTAGTTTAATGAATATGACACAAAAAAAATGCTACTTTTTATTTTCTTAGCACCCCCAATTTAGGGTGATAATTTTTAGGAGTTTTGGAACTACAGTAGAAATGTAGCAGCAGGGAGTCTAAAGAAAATAATAAAACTTTGAAAGTGGTCCACGAGAAAAAAAAGTTTGGGAACCTATGCTCTACATGAACACGCGGTTAGTGAGCAGTGTGGTTGGAAGTTATCTCCACTTCGTGCTGTTAGGTACTAGGATTGCTGATGAAAGGAGCAAGTTGGTGTGCGATAACGCAAGTTTGAATACCATCTTGGACTGGTGCAACTGGTCGATTCTGAAAAGAATCACGACCGGATGACATTCCAGGATAGAATACCAACGAAAGCGGTCCAGTCGAGGAATAGTATAGATACTGACAGTAGACTTATTGTATAGGAATTGATGGAAAATATACTTTAAAACAATTTTTCAATGGAGGTACCGTATACAGAGCCCGACTTACCTAGAGGCAAAAGCATTTTTGGATTCTCCTTTGCTTCATTACTTCAGTGATGTGTGAAGAACCAAACTTTATTCCCATATTTTAATTTTCCACCTCATTATAATATTGTCTGAAGCTAAGAATAAGTAAACTTTCTATTAGATATGGGACCGGGGGCAATCGCCGGAACAAGTTCAGTATCCCCATACACTGATTTCTCGCCAAATCTGGTAACCGTTGTTTACGTTGTAGTGTTGCCGATTTCAACTTTTGTTTTTATTGTAGTGTTGCCAAATTTAGTTTTTGTTACTATTTTTATTTTTTCGTTGCCAGATTCCGTTTTTCTCGTATTTTAAATAATTTTTACGTTATATATGTGCTTTTTTTAGTGGCAATAGCTTTTTTAGTTTCACTTCGAGAACTTTCCAGAACTTTCTTTGCTAATTGTCCTACGTTTTAATTGGTAGTTATTTTAATTTCGTTCACTTTTGTTGCTGGAATCAGTGGATTTCCCGCTGTTGTGTTTCGTTGTCGCCAGTGTCCAAACATCGTAAACTTTTCTTTTTTACTATTTCTTTTTCATTATTATTTTTATTTCGTTTAATTTTAATATATATTTTTTTATTAAATGATATATTTTATTTTATGTATTTAAAACCGTTAAATATTCTTCTTTCCTTATTTCGTTTTCTTAATTTATTATCATCTTTTTATTGTTTAAATTACTTTATTTTTTGTTTTAATTTAAAATGTCTCATGTTCAAAATCTTGTTGAAAAATATAAACAAATTATTTTAGCAAAAATTAAAGATAATAATGATCGATTATTGCTCAGGATTCCAAATTATTAATTAATTTAGGATTCGCAAATATTAATTAATTTTTTTAACGGAAATTGGATTTGGGGAAGGTGTAATTATTTTATTTAAATTCTATTGCTTACATGTATTTTTTTACTGTATTCGTGTTTCATTTTTATTTCTTTAAAATGTGTATGTATTTAAAAAATATTTTATTCATGTTTTTTTTTAATTTAAAAAAATGTATATTATTGAAAAATAAGTTTTTGCATATTTTCTTTTACATATTATAAAGTGTATATATTTAGAAAAATATTTTTGCATGTTTTTTTTGTAAAATTAGATAATTATTTTTATTGAAATGTGACACTGGTGACAAACGAATAAAATGTCGAAATAAATATACCAATCGGCATATCAGCTTAACTTCATATCAAGTAAGTCCATTATTTATATTTATTCCCCTTTTTAAATTTTCTGAAGTGCTTATTTTTCGATCGAATTTAGGGAAATTTCCCGTTTAAATAAACGCGCGCCTAGCTTGGCGACAAAAAAATTCGCCGCGTCGCCAAGTGTATGGGGATACTGAACTTGTTCCCAATCGCCTCTTATGCCCCTGTCTTACTCAGACGGCGATACTTTTCCCCTCATCATTGTTTGGTTTTCTCTACCAAGGCTGGTGGTGTCCATCGATCAACTTAGCCTCTGCTTCAGGCACTGATAAACCCTTCTGTTCTATCTGTCGGGGTGAGTGCTAAGGAGTTTTCTGGGTTTCCGCCTTTACGACACCGGCCTACTACCTATGAAAAGTCTTATAAGAAGGTAATTTATGCGATAGAGTGCCCTACAAAAGACTTAATCTGTTCTGCCGTGCTATCTCAAAGCGGTTACAACCCGAATGTTTGCTGTTAAAGTAATTTTGAGGGGGTGGAATGAAATATTTCCTTACTCTTACTTCTGCCCACCACCTCATCATTTGGAACTGAAATCAAGCGAAAAGTTCGACACTTGTCGCATCTGGAAGGTATAGACCCTCGCCTCTCAAAGATTAATGACAGTGGATTTTCTCAATATGACAGTTTTCAGATTGTTCCATATATGGAATATGCCACCTTCCAAAACTGAGAATGAAACTTTTTCACTGTAAGCTAGAATAGTCTACATTTTTAATCTTCATGAAAATGACTTATATACGTTTCTCTTTTTCATCAGAGACTGCCAGTGAAGATTGTAGAATTATCCTGTGGCTAACGACACTTATTGAATGCGGGCCAATATAAGTCTTAACCTCTTCGGGACGGGCGGTGCATATATGCATTTTAAGCTGGAACAATTTTTAATAATCGCTAGATAGCACTATGCGTCCATTATATTTAAACAGATAGTAGTTGTAGTGTTCTGACCTTCATTTTTTTCGTATTCCTGCTTTTTTGGTATTTTGATGATCAGCTGTGGCTGGGGGAGAGGAATTCGCAATGTAAACAAACACAGCTCGGCTCTTCAACTATCCACGTGATTTAAGCATTCTCGCTTCTGATAGCTCTCCGAACACTTTTTTTTATTTTGTTTTCGCTACTATGGGAGGTCTTTTAGGGGTTTTAGAGTCAGTTTCGTTACAGTTTTTACTGCTCTCGGTTTTATTTTCTCACTTTTCTTGCTATTTCGAAAATTCTCGACTCCAGATTATTATGGCGAGGAAGCGTTATTTAACAGAGGAGGAATAAATGAACCATTCAGTGATATAGATGAAAGTGATGATTCATTAGCTAAAGAGTTAGAAAATGATATTTCTAGCGATTCTGACACAGATGCAATGTCGGACTTTGCGTTGATCCGTGCTTTGAGAGTTTCCATACTCAGTCTTCATTTTAAATTTTGTTATTTTTTCTTGTTAATAGCCCTTGTATAGTTTTTATTAATTTGAAAATATGTTGAAGTGTTTTGTCAATTAAAATTTTGGAAAAACAAGAATTGCACTGTCGAAAATTATTTCCCAAGGTAATCAACTTTCTTATATATATATTTTCATGTAAATTGAAGGAAAAACATTATTAAAGTCTAGTTTTAATGTTATAAGATAGATTATGTGATAATATAAAATGGTACCGAAAATTATGGCGGTAGGACTTTAACTTTATTTTTTACGAATTTTTTTCTAAAGTTAGGCTTAGCGGAGAAAACCCCCGTCCTGTAACATCATTCCTTTCGCATCTGCTTCGTCCTGAACGCGCGTCTTAAACAGAGGCGCCCCTGAAAAGGTAAATGTAATTTAATGTAGACATGTTTTCTCAATGTCCCCTCGAATAGTCATCGGACAACCTTTTTTGCTGACCATGGCTCTTTTTGCAAATAAAAGATTCGATTGTCTCTTAACTGCCAAAGCAAAAGAATATTACCTTTTTTCTTTCTGAAATAGCAGTTACTGAAGTTTTCCTCAATCAATAATAATTTTTTTAGTCTGAAATACTCTGGTTACGTTTTTCTTTAAAAAAGTAACTGCTTTATTATTCAGTTTGCAACATCTCGATATTCACTTAGCTTTTTATGTATTGAGTGTTTCGTGCATTGTACTCAGTTATTTAATTAATTTAATAGAGCAATAATTTTTTTTTGCAATTTAATATACGTTGAATACATTCCTTCTTCTTCTTAAAATTGAGTTTGTATGTCATTGGGCACCTCTGCTTTTATCAGCATTTTGTACCATTAACTCCAAACCCAATGTTTCCTAGTTCCAGTTGCTCGGGTCACCCACTTTACTAATAAAGTCCAATAACCCTTTAATGGAGTCTAGGTGTAACTCTCTAGCATGGATGATACCTAAGGAGGTTAATCTAGGGAGAACAGGAGCCTCGCATTCGTAAATGATATGCTCTGCCGTTTCCTCTTGCGTATGACATTTCCAGAAGATAGGGTCTTGCTGAAACAGTCCCATCAGGTCAGTAAGTCAGACATGCTAGGGATAGCTTCCTGACTTTCACCAGAAGAAGATGGTTTGGAGGTCATTTCTACCTCAAGCGAAGGATTCATTGCTGCCCCTTTACAAGATTGCCTCTGAGTTCCCTTGTCTTTTTCAGCAAGGTTTACTTTAGAGGCTTCACCTGCAAATGCAGAAAGGTTTGTTACTTCTTGTGTCTTTTCAGCCACAAGATAACAATTAAAAAGCTCAGGTAATATAAGTCCACCCAGCATTGCCTGAGATACTGGGCAAGGCAAATTACTCTAGAAGTTCGCCAAGCAACTAGAGGCTCCGTTAAGACACCAATACCGCGGTGCCAATTAGCCCTAGGCACGGATCGCATAACACCAGGGTTTACGGGAGCTGGTTCGCGGCCTCTGATTCTATATTCAAGGCTATCCTGTCATTCCTACAGGACATTCGGCTATCCACCACTTGCCGACGCGCCTGGTGGCTGTGTTCAAGCCCCAGAAAGGTACACGTACCTCCTGGTTCCAGGGAATACATTCCTTACACAATATAACAGTATATTTTTCATCAGACGTCGTGGTGTTCTGGTTGGTAAGGTCGCGCTCGTTATCGAGAGGTAATTAGTTCGAATCCCGACCCAATCGAAGATCCGTTAAACTCGCTAAAGGCAACTTTGGCATATTAAGTATATCGTTGTCGCATTGTCTTCCATGTGAAATGATACCTTTGGAGGAGCCAAATCTGGAGTATTCTGCTTGGTCCTTGGAAGGCGTAAATACACAAAAACTAAGCAATTTGCACCTTATCAACTACTTCTTTTCTTAACTTTTTATTTCAATTAGTATGCAGAATTGCCAGAAGAACGGCTTTCGCCAAAAGGCAGTGTGCGTACAAATATTCGAAAAATTTGTGTCCTTGACTGTGTACTGTAATTTAACAAATGCAAATTGTAGAGAATCCCTGTTCATATAGTTAGCTTCCAAAACAAACAGCAATACGATTCACTATATCATCAATATCTTTCAGAATATTTATGTGATTCAATTTGCAATTTTTTAAATAAATAATGTTATATATTTGATTCTTAAATTATGAAAAAAAAATTTCAATGAATCATGCAATCGTTGTAATATATGATTTTATTATACATTAAATAAATTTCTTTTTAATTACAATGTAATGTATCTAAATAGTTGCTGGTTTAAGAAGCTTAGCACATACCAAAGCTAAATAAATTTAAATATCAAACGCCTGAAACAAAATTTCTGCTAGTTAAAAAATACTTAGTGGAATGTCTATGAACAACAAATGCTGGAAAAGTGCGGGATACAATAAAGCGACTCCACATGCATCATAAAAGGGGATGTATGAGCTATTAAATATTAATGCGCTTAAGCAGTTTACTTGCAAGAAGTTTCTTTTAGTATAAGTATCATATATATCTCCCTTCCCCGTTAAAAGAATTCTCACCAAATCTACGTTTCTTTGTTTTGATTATAGTGTTTCCGATTTTGTCTGTGGTGTTGTCAATTTAAATTTTTGTTGCTCTTTTATTTATTTATTTTTTTGCCAGGTTTGGTTTTTTTTTCTTCGTATTTTACATCATTTTTAGGTTTTATATAAGATTTATTTTAAGTAGCAACAACATTAGAATTGCTTGGCGAAGAAAAAAGTTGTTGTTGTTGCTTATCCTCCATGTCTGACGGAGTCAGACTAGATCCACGAGTTCGTTGACTGTAAGGAAGTCGAAGACTAAAAGAGGATTGCTAAAGAGATCATCCCTAGAGAGACCCATGCAATCCAAAAGATGTTCAGGAGAAGCCTGATGATTTTGGCACTTGGTGCAGGTGATGAAAGTTTTCCTGCCCTCGTTGAAAGTGAGGTACTTAATATGACCGCTAGCAAGTCTTGAGAGAACAGTCCGGGTACGTCTACATGCTATGATCGTTAGTGAAGCGATATATCTTACAAGTTTAGTTTTTTGCAGTAACTGCTAGGCTGAAGCATAATAAGATAGCAATCAAGTACCATAAATACCATAAATCTTTCAAAGGATGGAAATGAAAATTGTTGATTGTAAAAGAACACAAAAAATTTTAATTTTGAGAAATTAGGTATATTTTCCGTTGAAAAGCATATTTTTCACTCAACAAGTTGAGCATTGATAAAAAGTTATTATAGAAACACTTTACACTCTTTTACAAAAAAGAAAAGCCTTTTGAAAAAAGTGACTGTTTTTATGAAAATTAGGCGCGTGGATGCAAATAATGAAAATGGTGGAAACTTCAAGTCCTTAAGACTCATCAGAGAACTCAATAATTGCACCTTGGATATTCAAATCATAAATCGGTGGAATCACTTTTCAATCGATGCATCCTTCTGTACATTCTGGTAAGGAATGATAAAGATTGCTGGTACTATCCTTAGACACATTCTGCCAGGTGTTCATAAATTGTTGTCCTTCATATATTAATCTGTGACATTATGTGATGTCCGAATCAGACAGTCTACCATATTCCAGAAATTTTCTATTAGCTAAACATCTTGCCACATTGCAAGAAATAGTATTATTACGCGTATGCAATCCATACATAAGCAATATGAAGCCAGGTATTCTCTTGGAGTCCTGGGATGATATGCCAAGAACGCCCGACTGCTGGATAAAATCACCTAAATCATTTCGATGTAAAAGTAGTATGCAGGACTAGGAGGTTGTCGTACATCCAATAATATCATCCCACGTTTATTTTAAGCTTATTTAAGACAAAATTGCAGTATTCTTACTTAAGACGTTGGTTCTCTGTATATGAATGCAATAGTTATTTGATATGAAGCAGATAATCTGCTGGCAGCCATGACGATTGGCTAAGAAATAACTGCCAATATTTGCGGATTAAAGGCAGATGTCTCTGCTAAGCGCTTTGAGATGGGGAAATGTCCATAAATAACATGGTTATTAAACAACGATGACCCAGGGATAGTTCGTACAGAATCGCTTCATCTTGCATCTCAGAGCTTTCATTTCCCCGATAAGTTCCTGACAGCAATTATTACCGCCAGCATCTACCAAAGTTGTGTTTAAGTGACGTCTGTCTATTCATCCCAACTATGTTGGAAAGAGTTGTTGTAATGGCATTATTTGTCATGTCTTCATTGTTATTCAGGGATAATGGGAAAAGATAACTTTTCCGTAATAGTTCCAATTTTATACGAACAAAAAATAGCGCATGGAATGTGTGCTATGTTTGAAATTAATGTCTGTTGACTATGAAAATTTCACCATTCCTACATTTTGTACACAGAAATTTTTATGCAAAATTTTGAGGTGATCAAATGTTTTTTTTAAAATGATTTTTTATTTATTTTTTAAACTTATTTTTTACTTAAAAGAAAGGGTGAGAGATGGTAATAGTAACAAAAAATTCGCATCGAAGTAAGCCCCCATTTAAATTAATCTAGGCGAAACGCCAAAAAAAGAAAACAGTGGAAAGCATTTTGACGATGATAAATTCAGGAACTGCTTTAAAAGAGATTCTTCGATAAAGCAGATGGGAAAGTGGTTTAATGGATAGCTAACGATTTATTACAGCAGGTAAATTCAAAGTATTGTGGAGGAAAGATAAACAAAGCACACGCAAGGGGTGAGGCTCTTTTTTTATTAAACCAGAACTTTTTGCAGAAGCTATTTGTTTTCAGTTAAATGATTAATTCTCATAGATTTTGAATCAATACAAAATAAGGAAACTCTTTCTTTTTTAGCAGTTAAGTAATTCTTATGAGTTACGTAATTATGCTTAATCATAGCATGTTCTATCATATATCCGTAATGAACCCTCAGTTTCATTTGCTTGAGTCGCTTTTATAGAATACATCAAAAGATATTGGTTAAGATTTAGGGAAAGTGATGCCATTCTCAAATGAAATAAATGAAGCGATCGATTAAATCATTTCCCTCATGGGTCGTTTTCACAATGATGCGGCTTTTCTACCGAAAATTATGGGTAATATTTTGCACTTAAAATGAAAAAAAAATTGATTTGCGCATTTATTTACATTAAGAATTCTGTACTCAATATTATCTCGTTGATTATTAGCAGAAAAAAATGTCGCAGTTTATTGATTACTTGCATTTTATAATTTTTACAAAATTTATTCTCATATATTATATTTTTCAGCACGTGCAAATTTCTAACATAAGATTAAAAAATTTGGATCTAAATTGAATTGAAATAAAATTTTTAGCCCTTTGTTTCCATAAAGGTATAAGTTAACTGCTTCCATTACTTTGAAAAAAAGCATCGGCGGCACATTTTTTAAGTGAAAATAATCAGCGGGATGTAAATATCAAATATCCACGCAAACATTATCCTAGTAACATAATAATCAAAAGTATATGTTTTAATAATTAAAGCTTTTTTGAATTAATTATAATACGCAAAAACATCACATAATGATTGGATATTTAAGTAAATATAAATTATTTTTTCTAAAATAAATGTCACATATTTTGAAACACCTGTCTATTGTCAATATGGATGGAAGTTTCTGTAAAGCATAGAATAGAGGACGCTATTACCGTGGAGATCTAGAAAACTTCCGGCACGAAACTTCCTGCTTACTATTCCATTATTGTCTTATATCATTGTGCTTGTTTTCTGTAGTTTCCATTGCTTTTCAGAAATATTAATTTAAAAGTAATTATCCTATACATTTTTTTGAAATGCAGAAAGCAAATAAAGGTAGTAATTGTTGCGTAGCATTTGGTTGCAATATGCGAGCTGGAATAAATTTATTTTCGCAAGGGAAGATGTTCAAATTTCCAATGCAACCAGATTTATAATCCTTAATTTAATTAGATATATATTAAATCAATTCTTAAAAATAAGACTTAAATTTTAATTTCAATAAAAACCAAGATTTGTTTAAAATATTAATCAACAACAAGTAAATAAACACATCATAACAATTTTGTTCTACTCATTACTGATAGCAATTCATATATTCTAGCATTATCAAGAAAATTTTAGTAAAATTTATAATACTATAAATGAAAGCATAAATAATACCTTGCTTAGTATTTGATTTATTTTCAATCACGTGCAAAATATATTTCCTGAAATTTTGGAATAAATGCATAAAATTAAAAATTAGTTAAAGAAGAAAATGATTAACACTTGAGATAAATAATAGCAAGAGTTAGAGTGTGGGTTACACTATATCATTCATCAACAATTGAGAATCATTGTTACAATCCCCGAGAAATATGGTAATCCATCAGGATTATTTAAGTAAAAATTAAAAAAATTTTTTTTAATTTACAGGATCACCATTGATTCCACTCTTATTAAAAATTATGATTTTAATGGATAAAATAAAAAAATTTTCGAAAACAAAAATAAATACCTGAAAATATTTAAATAAATATTTTTGCTATTGCATTGATTTTCAATGGGAAGAGATAAAACCGGAAGTACTTCAGATGGCTTCCGGTCAACTGAGGTTAGTTTATGTTTACATTGAAAACTCCATCCATACCGTTTCTCCTATGGTACAGTGTTAAAGAAAATAAATATTTGAATAGAAAACAGTATTCCATCATCCTTATTCTGTTTGTCCGGCGAAATTTGGTAAGGGACAAAAATAAATGAAATTAGGATGTCCCTGGAACATTTCGAAATTTTGATGAGTTTATTTAAAATGTTACGCACATTTTAACTCTCTCTAAAAGTTGTCGGATATTCAATAGACGCTCGTTTTTACAAATTCGTAGGTAAAATATTTAATAAAGTTCGCAAAATAAAAAAACAATGTATTAGATTATTAAGATATGACTTTTTTTGCCAAACTACTTTTTCTTTATAAATAAAATACTAATTATTTAGAATGCACTATAAGAAACAGATACAAAATGAGATTCATACTTAAAATAGTACCTATTTTTCCCTTTGTTGATGAAAATCAAGCAAAGTAATCATTTATCTTTTTTATTTAAGAATATATTTCCATCTTTTTTAAATGTAAGAAAACATATTGCTGTGTTTCCCTCGAAAAATTCCTGCAACTTCTTCAGCTGCTGAGGCGATCTCAGCCTTTCCTTTATCAAATAAAAAATTGAAAAGCATCAAAAGCATAATAATAAAAAAATATAAAAAAGCGTGAAAGAAAACTATTTATCAGAAACGAAAGTTCGTTAAACATTTTTTTTTTTTTTTGAAAATTCTGAAAGCTATTTCTCTCTCTATTTTCATCATCACACGCAAGTCTATACTCGAGAAATCCTGGAAAGAAATTTTAGGCGGCAAAATTGCTTTTCTGTTGGAGTTTAACCCTTTTTTGTTCTAACGCATGGGGAGGAGAGAAGAGTTCCCCCTTCTTTGTTCTTACGTGCGGGAAGGACAGGAATCGGCATACCGCAGTTCTCTCTCCCATCTGTGCGGTCTGACGTCCACTTGTCTTCCCACAATGTCAAAAAGTGTCGCTTCCTTGTTCAAAAGTGAATCAAGTTCTCAAGGCTTATATATAAAGCAAATCAAATAAAAAATTGAAAAACATCAAAAGCATAATTATAAAAAAATATAAAAAAGCGTGAAAGAAAACTACTTATCAGAAACAAAAGTTCGTTAAGCAAATTTTTTTTTTGAAAATTTTGAATCGTAAACGGGAGTTAAAATAGAAACGAGCCACACCCTTCTAAAAATGTGAGTGTTCGTAAATTAGAGGTTCGTAAAAACGAGCGTCTGCTGTAATTGTCATAAAATTCCATTCCGGAATTCTTCTTTGATTTAAAATATATAGATTTTTTGTGTTTATACGATAGATCAATGAAGAAGCTAACATAAGACTGATGTAATTTACATTTATTAAAAAGGAAAAGTTAAAATTTCAATTCGATTTAAGAGCACCCCTTTTATGTAGATGCTCAGGGCAATGTATCCCTGACTTAGTCAAGATCTGGAAGGTGCATTAGATTTTTTTATATATACGGCATATTTAAGTAAACAAACTCCCAGAGATTTAAAAATAATTCAATTCAAACTTCTGAACACGAAGTTCTACTGTTTAAAACTTATAAAAGCTTATACATTACAAAATAATTTAATGAACGGAATCTTAAAAGGAAGTTTTGCTACACGAAATGTAGTTTTACATGTATAGATTAACTAAAAACAAATCAATGAGCTTACAGAACGCCTTAAGACTTTAGTTATGAAGTAATGAGTCTTTTTCATCTCCGTTTCAATGCATTTGACAGAATTGCGCTAAGTTTTGCAGTTACGATGGATAAATTAGGCTAGTGAAAAACCTGCTTTTTTACATATCGCAAAATGCTATATGATTACAAAATTACGGGTTTCTGATTTAGTCTTCGTAATTGCGAAAGTTTAGTTGAATTTTGCCCTAATGTCTGTAAGAATGTGAATTTTTTTGCAAAATTAAAGTTTTTGTACTAGATGAAATCTTTCTTTGTGCCTGCATTGAAGTTCTAATAATGCATGTTTTCTCTATTTACTATTGGTCTTTATTTATTATTGTTGTGAAGCAATAGGAGCCCCCAAAGAAGATTCTGCCCCGGGCCCCAATCAGGATAGGTCGGGCCTTTAATATTATAACCAATACATTGGGGACAAGGCTTTATTAAGAGTTAATAACACAAGAGAAAGGATCGACTCGCTCAACTTATTCCAAAGGAAACCAAAGCAAGGACTTTTCAGAATATTTGTAAACAAAGATTCTAAAATTATTTAAAAAGTATTATCGATATGAGAGAATTGCATTCTAAAATATGACTGAATTGTATAGGTAACAAATGTCCAAATTTGTTGTTAGTCCTTCGAATAATATATTCTGTCCGAAGCGTTAGATCAGTGGTTCTCGACCGCATGCCTAGGGATCATACCGCTTTGATGTGCCTTTTTGAAAGTAAAATTTTATTTATTACATATATTCAGATTTGTATGCTTGATTCTTGAGATCCGCTTCTAAGTCTTCGTCAATAATAGGACAAATAGCACAATGATAGATGTACAACCACAGAAGAATAATGAAGAAAACACCCAGGGCCACGGTGGGAATCGAACCCACACTCCTACGCTCTCAAGCGATTAGCGAAGTGATACTCTGACCACTCAGCCACGGAGCGCCCAAAAAGTAAAAATTATAATGCTTTTTTGTTCGGGCAAAGTTTGTGTTTTAACCCAACAAAAGTACGCTGCAGAATGGTTATTTTTGCTGTTAAATATAGCATATTTTTTTACTAACTTTTTTATCTTCGATAACTGTACATAAAATGAAATATTTGTCCCACCTGAAGAAATTTCAAATGTTTCCAGTATCTGTACTTAATCAAATAATGTATGAAAGAAAAATAAAATAAAAAAAGTTTTATTTTATTTTATTTATTTATTTTATTTTTTGCTTTACTGACAATATAATATAGCGCAAGCAGATCGTACGTAGCCCTTTAGAGGCCCTAGTCTACCCTTTATTCGAATTTTTCATCGGTTGTTGAAGGTTCTCGAGATTCTTTTTACTCGGTGAATGTACATTCGGCGAATATGCTTTATGTTAAATAGGAATATAAAATCTGAATGATAAAAGCTAACAGGCAATCTTCATTTACGTATACGTATGAATATAACTATGGTTAGTAATAAATTTTTGACAATATTTTTATTTTAACTGAACCTTCTAAAAATGGATAAAAAGTAAGCTTAATTATTACGTTAGAAATCAGGCTAATGAGACCGCACTCGCTTTAAAAAAGATATTTCTTTCTCCAAAAAATATATTGTTCATCGGAAATACAATAATGTTAAGAAATTTGGATTTACAACTATAATGGAAATGACATGGTCATTTACGAGTATTTAGTTGTAAATGATCAAATACTGCTATGGTTCCGAGTCAAAGTTACTTGCTGACTTCGCTTTCAACAAAAGATAAAAGTTGTTTTTGAAAGTATTTATTTTTAAAATCCAAGCAAGTGCAGATTTTGGAAAAACACTTCGGTGTGACTGAAAATGTTCGAATATCTTCTTATGAATTAGTTGAATTGATTGCATTTAAGTTAAAGCCTCAAAATTTGGCTGAAAAATTATATAACCAGTTTGTCTGTAAAAATAATGATTGGTGAATCAGGAGATATTGGTATTTGTAAAATACCCCTTTCGGATGACATAAATCCATTGTAGAATTAGAGATATGTCGCAGAATATAGAACAAAATACAGCAAAAACTCTTGCAAATTCAAATTTTGCTTTACAAATCAATGAGACAACAGATGTTACGGGAAAAGCTCAATTAACTGCATTTGTTCGGTTTATTCACGAAAATGATATGATTAATCAACTTTTATGCTGTCGCGAGTTACACAACTGGAAATTTATATTTAATGTTCATGTTTAGAAAAAAATCAGTTTCGTGGAATTCATGTATTTACACAGAGGATGTTCTAGTCATGACGGGAATGAATTGTAGCACATTTCATTCCCGTCATGACTAGAATATCATGACGGGAACGGGAATTTTAAAGAACTGACTGAGATCCACTTGTTGCCATCAGAATTGAAAATAGTTGGAAGAACATATTAAAATAGTTAATTATGTAAAATCAAAACCATTAAAAAAGTCGGCTTATTTAGTAATTTATTCCAAGCAATGGAAGTTAAGTACGAATCCTTGTTACCGCTTACGAAAGTAAGGTGTCTGGAGCTTTATCTCGAAAGCTACACTCTAAAAAAAAGCACTGTAATTTTACAGCAAAATGTGCTGGCGTTTTGGGCGCCAGTACAATTTGCTGTAAATTTTACAGCATATTCGTAAAACTTTTACAGTTATTTTTATTGTAATTTTTACAGCACTTTTCACTGTAATTTTAAAGCCCTTTTAACTGTAATTTTTACAGCACTTTTTATTGTTATTTTTACAGCACATTTTACTATGCATTTTGCTGCATATATTCTACAAAACCTATTGCAATAGCTATTTACAGCTATCATCATGTTTTGTAAAGATAACAGTAGAATATAAATCAATTTTGAAAACACAATAGCTAATTTCCTAATTATGGGCCAACTATTATTAAGCAATTTTTTTATATAATTTACAAAGTACAAAAACATAACTAATGTTATATTGCAGAAGATGTCATTTTTAAGAACATTTTGTGATCAACAGTTTAACTTTCAATACCTAACGAGATTGTTTAACTTTCTTACCTCACAATCGTAACTTTAACAGAGGGTTGAATTTTTTTATTACATATTTTTTTTAAAAAAATTAAGAAATAACAGTTATATTGAAAAAGATACAAAGATTAGCATAAAATTGATTTTTGATATATCTTTAATTCTACAGATTTAGGATAAAAAGAAACCCTACAAAACATTCCATTTTACTAAAAATACCAAAGGGGAATTAGTTAATGATATAGTATTTTAATTATACTGTAAAGACAATAAAAGTTTTCTTTTTGATAGTGTTTGAAGTAATTGATTTTTTTAATTATAATATAAGCAAATAAAATATTCTGAGAAAAAAAAGCAATATAGTTGACAAGTTGACAATACACAAATAACTGTAAAGAATTTTTTTATTTACATTTTAATAATTATAGCCATTTAAAGTTGTATAAATTATTTAAAAGTGACAAAAACACGTGCTTGGATTCCATCCTTGACATATTTTTTAGATTTCGTTCCCCGCGAGGGATTAAAGTTGAACAAGCATCTGAAAAAAAAAAAATAGACACATGAATAACTAATTTGAAGTTTCAAGAGCTGAATATTTCAGAGGAAAAGTTGTTTAATAGTTCAATAAAATATTTAGAAATTTTTATTGTTTATATAATTGATTGAATTTCCCTAAAATATACTTCTCTTAATAGTTAACAAGTGGTTGTTACATTTATGCAATCACAATCATTTTGATGATAAAAGATATTTCAAGGGATTTTAGCAATTTCATGATAAGAATTTTTGGTAATGAAGGTCTCACTTCTTATGAAGATGATAAAATCTTTACTTCAATTAAATCGTTCTAACTGATGTTTTCTATCTCGAAAAATTAATTTGTAATTGATTTAATTAAAAGAGAATATAGAATTTGTTTTAAGGATTCATTTATGTTATCGAAAATTATATCCTCTGAGAAGCAAATCATAACATTTCCAATTGCGAATTACAAATTTTTAGAAATAAAGTGCGAAATATGAACTTAATGCCCACATTTTAAAGATGACATACAAAAACCGATTTTAAGTTTAAAAAATGTATTTTGTAGAGAATATCGAAACATTTTTTTACATACATATATACACAATTTAAAAACATTTCCATCGAAAATAAACTGAAAAATTAAAATGCTATAATGTGTCCAAGTAACAATAATTTATGAAATGACATTTTATAAAACATTTGCTTAAAACTGAATTCCTTTAATTGGTAAATAGTTACCTCAAAAGTGAAATCTAATTTGTCTTAGAGTGAGATCAAAATTGTGTTTCCCGCTAAGAAAACTTTAATTTCAATAAAAAATTACATGAAATAGTGCAAAATTAGGAAATATAAAAAAATTTGCTGTTCATTATGTCAGCATATTTACGGCATTATATACGTACTTAAAGATAAATAAAGGAGAATACAATTGAAGTTGTATCAAAAAAGATATATTTAACTAAAACAATTTATTTAGATTTTCTTAGAATTTTATATATTCCTATGATTTATTTTAAATAGAATGTTAGCAGCGTAAACAGCATTTGATGAGGTCAATAAATGTAACAACAAAATATTGCTTTTGAGTTAAAACACTTCAAACCTTATAAAATATATAAATAATACATACAACAAATTAATACACATGGTGTGCAAGGTAAGTCTGTAATATGTATTGCATCCTGAGAAGATGCGGAAATCTAAAACCAATAAACAAATTAATGATTAATTTATTCATGATTAACTTTTATATTCATTTCTAAATTTCTTTTATTTAAAATTTACTAAGCAGTAATTTTTTTTAAAATAAAGTTTTGAATACTTTACTGCAATACTTCTAAATATTTTTTCAAGTCTTCCCAAAAATATGCAGATAGAAGAACAATACACGCTCCAACATCCTCTTTTCCATCCAATTCTTCAATAGTTAAAGATTGTATTTTACAACCTCCAGGAGGAGAAGTTTTTAAGAAATTAACAATTCTTTTAATTTTGTTAGCTGACGCAAACTTAAGTTTAAATTCATTAAAATTTCCTTTAAATCTATAGCAGTTAGACACTTAAAATGGTCCAAAATGCTCTGCTTTAAAAGTAAGCAAGGCCATCTTTTTTAATTTGGAAATATCACTAGGTGTGTTAGTATCTTTTCTTTGAAATGGAGAAGTCTCATATTAATTTTACAGCCTCTTCAATCATAACATCAAAAAACACACTGCATTTTGGTTTCTTGTCGGACATCAGAATGAAGGATAAATAGAAAACTTTTAAAAATACACGTGCTTACAAAAACTCTCTCACTCTCCCAATACCTATTCCATCTTTCAAATATGGCTGAAGTTGATAAGAAGAGGATTTACTCTGAATAATTTTACTACTAAAAGTTATTTGTGATTATTCTATTTTTAAAACTTCCTTTAGAAATCAAACGCTCTCTTCATAAATTCTTATTTTCTCTAAACATAGGTATATTTAAAAATTTTTTTAAAAAGTGTGACTATACTGGAAGGTAGTATTTAATGTGCACAGTAGTATTAGAAAAATCTTGAGCACAATATGTTTTAAATGTGTTAAGCAAGAACAAATTACAATGTTTTCACTCTTGTATTTGTTTCTTAATTATAATTTTAAATTAGCTTTTCTTTTTATGAATTTCAAGTTTCTTCACTTACATATAAATAAATCATAAATAGCACTACAAATTTTGCAATTTTTTAATAAAATAAAGTTAAATTTGCAGTAATAATGTAATTTTTTACAAAAAAAAAGTGTTGCCAGAAATTTTGTTTTATAAATATCAAACAACCAACAAGATTTCCCAAACAGGTTTTTTATTAATGTTCTAATTAGTAATATAAATTTAAAAAATTAATCATGGTTATAAAATAATAAACTTTACATTTTCTAAATAAATGACCTTAATTCGAATAGTACTTCCTAATATGTATATAAAAAAGAATATTTTTTATATATTTGTTATAAAATAATGATTTTAAAAAAACATTATATTTTTCATTGAAATGCATTTTTACATGTCATGCAAATTCTAAACACAAGACTATTTATTCTAATAAATATCATTATTTGTAATATTATTTTATTGAAAGAATTTACAAACATTTATGCCTAAAGAATGATTATTTTAATGCATGTTACAAAATGGAATTCAATTAATGATCAAAATTAGAATGCAATTTAACGATCTGTATGAAAAAATAAACATTTTTTAATAAAATTAACTAAAGGAAAAATTACTCTCAAAATATCACCAACATCACCAAACGACAAAAAGGGCAAATAAATGGCGAAATTAATTTGATTCATTTGTCACAGGAACAGAAGAAACTTCTATCCCGCCAATTCAATGCGCATGCCCAATAGAAAACGATTTTCTGCGGCTGGATTTTACAGTAAAATTTACTGTAATCATTAGTGTTCCTATGACAGCTATTTAAATAGCAGTGATTTTTACTGTATTTCTTCCGTTTTTTTTTTTTTTTTTTTTTTTTTTTACAGTGTAGAATTAAAAGAGGAAAATGGTTTTTGAACAAAATAAAAATTATTTTTTTCATTTGTTGGAAGATGAAATATGGTGTGCTAAACTAGCTTATCTTATATCAGAATTTTCGTTATTTTTAATAACATAAATTCAAGAATGCAAATTGACGAAAAAAATATATGATAAACTCAACATATAAATTGGTGGGAAAAACAAATTAATGGAATAATAAAGCTCAGGAAAGTAATTTGTTTGAGTCAGTCCCAAAAGACATTCATGAAATTTTAATTAATCATTTGACAACATCAAAGGAAAGAATTATTTCCCAAATTAATACATGGAAAAAATTTGATAGTTTTCGTAATCTATTTGTGAAATTTCTGCATTTGAATTAACTTTGAATATGAGGAGGAAGAGCTAATTTCGTTTTCTAGTATAATCGAGATTTAAATTTAAAATATTTGGAAGAATTCATTCATTTTGGATTAACACTATATGCGATTATCCAATGATAGTCAATAAAAGCTTTAAAAGTATAATTTTTTCTTCTCCTTATTTTGTAAATTCGGATTTCGATTAACAAAATAAGATCGAGACTGTTAAATGAAGAAGACGTGAGACTAGCATTGCCATTTTAACGATCAAATTTAAAATGAAATTATCAAAAAGCATCAAGCTCTAATTTCTTATTAAAAGTTTCTTATTATTACCTTGTAATCAATCTTTTAATAAACGTGTACTGTTGCTTTTGTAGTACATATTTTATTTTACATCCAAAACTGTATCATCATTAACTATTTTAAACAGGTAAGTAAACAACTTTTTAACTATCTTTTTCTGTGTAAACCTCCAAATTTTAAATTCGTTAAAAAAATGTTCCACGAAAAAAAAAAAATGGGGGGGGGGGACAGTGGCGTAGTGAACATAATTGGCGCCCGAGTACGATACCTTTTTTGGCGCTCCCTTGAAAGAAAAAGTAATACAATATAAATATGGAATAAAATGTATTAAGTTATAAGAGATATATAATAATATAAAAAAACGATAGATATAATACATTATAATAAATAGAATATATAAATAGAATATGTAATAAGAATACAATATAAATAACAGAATATTGTACCTACTATATAAAATAATCGAAAGAATATTAATTTAAAGTCTCAAGGTAAGCTTTAAACTTAAACAAAATACAATTCTAATAAAAAAAAAAAACACATATATTGGATTAAGAAAAGTGTCATTAGAATAATTGGACTTATGTGATTTAGAATTAATTATAAAAAGATATTATTGATTTTACATACAAATACAATTATTTTAAGAAACATAAATTTTTTAAACATGAAATAATTCGTTACGTATCATAGATAAAAGCAGATGTAATTATTTGCAATCTAATACACTACACTATTCACATTTTTCTTGCCTTTGCTGAAGAGCATTGATTAATTACTTTATCAAAAAAAGTTGATCATTTCAAATTTTTCTTTTTTTAGGCTTAAGATTGTTAAATCACTTAGAAGATTTTGACTCATGGTAGATCATAAATAAGTCAAAATTAATTCTATTTTGCTGAATGAACGTTTACAGCTTAAAATTGATGCAGAAATAGTTAAAAGTATTTGAATGGCAATCTCTTCTCTTTATCTCCACCGTATGAGATAAGGAAGTTCTTATGGAGTTTTAGGTTTAATTTCTTTTATACTGCTAAGTAACATCTTTCAGTCTCACATTTCTCAATAGACTTCTGTGTTCCATGTTCATGGAAATCTGTATGATAAAATTCACCCAACTTTTACATTTGTCAAGCACGCTGACTTAGCGCTCCCAAGGCACATGTCCGAGGCTCGATTCTCAGGCTAGGTCAACTCAACCTTTCAGTGGGTGGATTAACTGAGTACCAATCATGCTTGGAACAAAACACCGGGGATTTCGCTTTGGGCTGATCACCTAAACGGAACCTCTGGGCCCTCAATTAGGAAAACAGATATGGGCACTGTAGGCCTTGATCCGGATATTACAATTTTGAAGTTTGGATATTTATTTATTCATTTATCAATTAATTTTTAACTTTTAAGAAAATTGATTTTAGTAATTTAACATTTCCATAACAATGTCTTAAAAATACTAAATGTATTTTTTCTAGCTTGTTAACCAATTGAAGCAATCAAACATTTTTATTCCCTATTAATTGTGTATTATCTTATTCATGAAAGACTCTACAAATTGTTGATCATTAGGTCTTGAACGTATAATATAATTTATCTTACAAATTTTCAAAAATTCTATAATATTACTAACTTTACAAACTTTAGCTATTTATTGCAAAATAATAATTGGGTAAGACTTTACACCCCTAATTTAGGATTAACTCACCTGATTTTTCACAATGATATCTTTTAAAACATTTCATTTACCACAGATTAAACTGAAACTTTTATTTCAGAAAAATTCCAGTGAAAAACAACTTTAACTTTATGAGAAATTTCGCATTTAAAAAATGCACTTTAAATTATATCATTCAAACCATTAATGTAAATCAAAATTATTTTTACTGTAAAGAATTTAAATCACAAAACGTAATATTGATAATTTATAATATTTCATTTTTATACCATAAAACCAATTTCTCTGATTCTAAAATAGAAGATCTTTGTTAAAAAGTCTTCATCTGATTTCAGTTTAGATAATTAAATTATGCCATAGCATAATCAATACAAATTTCAGATAAGCAAAGGAACGCTAATACAAACAACAAAAATATTTCGCAAATTTCTTAAATCAAAACACATAAAAATTCAAGTAAAATTATGTATATTTTATATAATCAGAAATTTTCAGCCAAACAATATATATTATATTATTAAAAATAATTTTTTTCTCAAAACTGATGCACTCTATATTGTTCTTTCAAGTTTTTCATTGATTCAAATTATTATAAAGAATTACACAAGTGCTGAGATAAAAAATATATTTTATAACTATTTTATCGCCTAAGTTTATTTAAAGAAATTTTCTCAATCAATTATCATAGTAGCGAAAATTTACTTCGTATTTTTAAGGCATTCAATAAAACTGTTTTTTAAGATATTACAATATATTTTATTATTAAAATAAGGGCTAATTTTTATTAAAATCAAAATTTATTTCTATTTAGAATCATTTTGAAATTGCTGTTTATGCAATGGCAAAGTTTTTTCTTACAATAAACTTATATCAAAGACGATCTTAAAATTTTACAATGTAGAATGAGAAATATGTATTTCTTTATATATTTCTTAAACGAATTTTTCAAGTTAAAAGTTTGTTTTCATATAAATTGAACTAATTAATTAAGAAATATATTCTGTATATTTAAACATACAAAAAGGCAAAAAAAGCATTTAAAAAAGAGAAAAAAAAATTTATAGATTTTTAACTTCTACCATTTGAAAAAAAGAATTTTTCAATATAAGGTGCTAATGAAAAGCCAACAAAAATACGAATCAAATAAAAATTATTGCCCCAAACAAAAATATTTAAACATTAAAAAGATTACTTTTAAATGAATAGTTTTAAATAAAAAGTAAATTAATAATTAATTTTCAAAACTCGGCAAGCAGATGTTAGTAAATATTTATACCAGCAAAAATATGAATAATTTTATTCATATTTTTGCAATAATTTTATTATATCCAGATGGGTCCAGTAGAAATAATATTCATTAAAAGTTTTTTTTGTTTTTATTTTGAGTAAAACAAATTTATTTGATTTGTTAATATAATTATTATCACTTTTTTTAGTATATAACTTGGCTTGGACAATCTGTATAACAATTAGGACTCATAAAGGGCACTGTGAATCTTGGTGTAATCATACAATAAAATAAGGTGTATTTTATGAGCTTAGTCTTCTGTAATCTCCCTGAGTTAACAGGTCCAAAAATGACCCTATATAACATTAACACAAATAATTTGGTAAATAGTTTTATTCTAAAATACAAACCTTTCATATGCATAAAAAATGGAACTGACCACTCTAATACTCCAGACATTTTATATGAAAAAATTAAGATATTTTCGTTGTTTACAAATATACAACATTTGTAGTTCAAAACAATAGAGTGTCACAAACTTTGGGCAAAGTATGAAACTTATAAAGGAAAGAATTAAAAGCTATAATCTAACTGATTAAGAAATGAAAATCGAAAGCATGGTTAAAAAACAACTAATTTTAAAAGGAATTAAACCATGGAAAAATATTAATAAGGAAATATAAGAGTAAGAGTTTGGTTTATGGCCAGCTCCTCCTCATTTTTCATCAACAACCTTTTCTCTTTTCCAAATCTGATTCTTCCCTGGAGATTTTCTTTATTTTTCTCTGGACATGGCACAATAATTATAAAATATAAAGTTTATTCATTTCTCCGAATAAAATTAAGATTGAAATTTTGTTTATCTTTGAAATGATTTGGTGCCCCTCTGCTAGCTGCGATCAGGGCATGATGACCTCCTTGCCCCCCCCCCGTCGATACGCCTCTGGGGGGGGGGGAAGAAAAAGTTGAGAATTACTGCCATAGATTATCAAACAAAGCAGATTCCTATTTCCGCATTTTTTTTTTTTTTTACATTTCATGAATTTGTGAATGTAAAAAATCAATTGGAAAATTTTTTTTACGATCAATGTTTAATGGAGACTTAAAGTGACTTCGTTCGCATAAGCTCTTGAGCGGTTTCCGATTTAACATTTGAAAAAGCTTGGTTGGGTTTTATGGCGCAAGGTCTAAAAATGGATTGCTGTGCCAAGGCTGTAGAAAATAGATAACTGGGAATATCAAAATACAAGTCGAATGAAGTCAAAAAAATTTTTAGAACGTGAATCACTTCATAAATAGGTGAAATGTTAATCAACAGAATTTTTGAAATAATCGAAATTAGTGAAATTCTTGTCGTGATTTTGCAAGTAAATGTTTAAAATTTCATTGACCAGGAAAATTGGCGCAAATTCTAATTTGACACCGGATCGTTTTCGTATTTAATGAAAATTGAAACATTTTTTTCCTTTATTATGTTTTAAAATTATTATTTTATTAAAATTATAATTCCTTTATTATTTTTAAAAAATCTTGTGGTACAGCTTAAATAACTAAACACATAAAGGTATTTTAAATTCATGATATCAGCAATAGCAAAAAAATTTATTTAAATTAAAAAACCTAAAAAATATATTTTACTGGCAGCTAAAACAATCGCAATTTTTAAAGTGTGGTGTAAAGTTTTTAAGAAACTACATTATTTCATAATAGGATGCGATTAATTTAAAGCGTAATGCAAAATGGTTTGTTAAGTAAAGCAAAGAAATAATAATCAGAACCATGCTCTTGCATAGAGAAACGCAAATGGTTTATAAAAGAAACACTCTGGTATTTGGTATATTATTTTCCATATCTGTCGAAAAATTATATTTTTAGCTCCATTATTTTTCTTTTGGTCTATGGAATTTTACGTCTATATACCGATTTTCATTAATAATAAATTTTTGTTGACTTGATAATCATAATACGTTCTTATGATACATACGATCACAATATAAATAATCGAAATGGTGTCAATAAAATCTACTGACGTGAAATTTTGATCACACATGAAATGTTTTGTCTTGTCAAAGTCGTATAATCAAACATAAAAATTGCGCAAAGTACAGACACCAATGTTTCAAAGAACATTATATATATATATATATATATATATATATATATATATATATATATATATATATATATATATATATATATATATATATATGTATATGTATATATATATATATATATATATATATATATATATATATATATATATATATATATATGTATATGTATATATATATATATATATATATATATATATATATATATATATACAGGGTGATTATAAAAAAACTTTGCCAACATCTGCACTTCTAGCGTCCATTCTATTTAACCGATCAAGATGATATTTCAAATATAGTTCTTTTGAGATATGCGCTCGAGATTCTGTGAATCGCAACACAGTGGCCCTCGCGGTTACAGTTATAGTGCCAGAAACTCGAAATTTTCGAATGGCAACGCCTACTTTTTACCATCGCAAAATGTTCAGCACATGCGAAAACCCTAAATAGCGTTGAAACGGTACCGATATGTCTAAAAACGGACGTGTTCTGCAAACACAAAAAAGAGTTCTGAAAACCGGCCAATAAAACACGATCTGCGCGCTCGCAATAAATTTGCATGTGACAGAGTCAAGAAACCAATCACAGAACGCCGGTCGCCAGATATTCAGCGTAGGAAACCTATAAAATACCAAGCGGGTATGCGAAGTCGTCATTCGGGAGCTCGCACATGCCGACGATATGAGTCTTCCTAGGAAAGTTCGCGGTGAATTGATCAAACTCTATTACCAAAATGGGATGAACGCTGCGGAAACCTTGCGTGTGTATCGCCGCAATCATCGACAACGACGCGGCCCATGTACTCTGCAAGCTCTGCGTGATTTAGTGCGGAAATTCGAAGATACAGGCTGCACCTGTGACAAACAGCGCTCCGGACGGCCAACTGTTTCTGAGGATGTTGTCATGGAAGTGCACCATACAGTGACTGCAGGACACACAGAAACCTCAAGAGGCATAACGCGCGTGTTGGAGATTCTGAACTCAATGGTCCGCAAGCTCTTGCGCTCGGTACTTCACATGTTTCCCTATCGGTTCCAGCGCGTCCAGATGTTGGAGCCGGGTGACCCACAACAACGTCTGGACTTCGCAAATGCATTTTTGTTACGATATGATGCGGATAACGACTGGCCACTTCGCATACTATGGACGGACGAGGCGCATTTCATCTTAAATGTCAGCATTAACACAAAGAATTGTGTGCACTGGGGAGAGACGAATCCTCATGCTGTGGCGCCAGTACCATTATTTGACGCCAAAGTGACTGCGTCTTGCGGCATTACAGCTACATTTGTTCTGGGCCCGTTCTTCTTTGAGGAAACGACCCCGACTGGCCCTGCAACATGTTCTGTAACGGGCCCTCGGTATGCAGCCATGCTGAAAAATTGTCTTACCGGAGTTGCGTCGGCTGAATGCACTCAATGACATTGTTTGGATGCAAGATGACGCACCTCCACATATAGCGAGGTCAGTTAAAAGGCTCCTGGATCAGCATTTTGTTGATCGCATCATCTCACGATATTATCCTTTTCCGTGGCCTGCGCGATCCCCAGATCTGACGCCTATGGATTTCTGGTTTTGGGGCTATCTCAAATCCAGAGTTTATCTGTGCAATCCTCAAACATTGTCGGACTTAAAGGATTCTATACGGCGTGAGATTGGAAACATCCCTCGTGCCATGTTGCGTGCAGCGACATTGTCCACCGTCTCCCGCATGCAATGCGTAATTGCCTGTGATGGCACTCATGTGGAAAATGTTTGAAATTAATAAAGATTCTTTTTTTCTCTATGTGTTCTCATCATTGAGCAGTGTCTTGTCTCTGTCGTATGCATTATTCCTCCGTGCGCCTTGAAGAACTGTTTGTATGTGTATAACACGTCGGTTTTCGGACATATCGGTACCGTTTCAACGCTATTTAGGGTTTTCGCATGTGCTGAACATTTTGCGATGGTAAAAAGTAGGCGTTGCCATTCGAAAATTTCAAGTTTCTGTCACTATAACTGTAACCGCGAGGGCCACTGTGTTGCCATTCACAGAATCTCGAGCGCATATCTCAAAAGAACTATATTTGAAGTATCATCTTGATCGGTTAAATAGAATGGACGCTAGAAGTGCAGATGTTGGCAAAGTTTTTTTATAATCACCCTGTATATATATATATATATATATATATATATATATATATATATATATATATATATATATATATAGATGGGACATTTGAAAATAAATTCATCCTGCATCAATAAGAGCTGAAGAAGTCCAAAGGAATACAGACAATACTCCTATTATTTTTAGCTGCACTGTAAAGCAATTTCATACTGTTTTCGAAAAAAATACTTTATTTCACTTTGATGCTAAATTTCGGCTTTTCCACTGGGAACACTTGAAACAAAATCGTCTCATTTTGCAGACCTAACCATTTTCTCGTGTATCTTAGCACATTATTCATAGCCGTCGGCATTAAATAACGTAAGGAGATCCAAAGGCGAACTTTCGATTTGCCATCCCTTATTTTTGCAAATAGGAAACATTTAATCGTAATTTCAAATGTATTCAAAATATAAACATTTTTCTTCAATTAAAATGCTTGTGTTTTTGTATTTCAATATTATTTTATATCACTTATTTTGATTTTTAAAAAACTGTATTTGTTAATTTTAATTAATTTCTCGCAAAATATTCTCCTCAATATATCAAGTAATCTTCCTTCAAGTTTAGACTAAAATCTATAAGCGCAGTATGAAATACGAAAATCCACTTTGTTCATAACCTGAGAAGTTTTGCATTCCTCATCATCGATGCTTTAGGGAAAAATCTTTCGGCTAAGTTTTGCTGACGCTGAAATTTTTTCTATCTTTAAATCATTTTCGTGCAATAATTTAATACCTGAAAAATTGTTCTAATTTGTTTTTGAGGCTCAGTAGAAATACCAAGTTCTTCACATAAGCTTTTAGAATAACTTAAAGTCCAATCTCCGAATTTTTCTCGCTTTTTTTCCATTACATTTATAAGACAATAATTTTTAAGAACACTGTTGCAAATAACATTATTCAATCCAGTATCAATAACTTTGATTATTATTCACAAATTGTTGCAAATCACAGAAAGAGAGATACCTAAATAATTGCATCAATTCATGCTTTTAATTTTTCATCCATTTCTATTAACCTCATCAAAGCGTATTTTTTATGATTTTGTGTCATGTGGCGCATTTGAATGTGTGTTTTGAATTTTCTACTAGTTTTGGCCTATATTCCTAGTAGTTCTTGTTCTATAGAAGCAATCAGATCCTCACTCTATTATGTAAATGAAACCATTATTATGTGCCAGAGAAAGTCATCAAATTAACCGCTGGGGCAAATATTGGACATCTTCCTGATTCTAAAATACTCCCACTTTGTTGTTTTCACCTACTTAGGGCTAGGAAAGTATGCTGATGTAACACTCTTTACCAAAATCACATAAAAATAACCACACTAAGCAAAACTTAAGAAACACAGGTGTTTTTTGCCACAATACTACGAGAAATCATCTGAGCGTCATGAAATTAAGAAATAGGAGACAAAATTTTTTCTTTAAACGATGACGAAAGCATAGTTACCCAAAAATTTATACAATGCATACAGTATGGAATCAAAAAATAAATAAAGGATTTATTGAACTCATGGTATCGTTACACATGATTGTCTGTCCAAGAAACAAAATAACAAGCAGATGTTTCTTAATATGGAATATGCTCTCGCCTTACAGCAATAGTTGTTTCAGACCATCTGTATATTCAGCACTAGATTGACCAATAATTCTTCAGGCCAGAAAGCTCATTCCCCAATCAGCATCTTTTTCAGTTGCTCCTCGCAGGATGCATTCGGGAGACAAAGCGTAGTATCCCATACATAGGGAGAACCTATCCAGTCCATTCGAGAGATATCTTCCTTTACCAGTAGCTGCAGTATAGCAGGAGTCTGGTGTGATCATTCATTGTCATCCACATAAGCGATGTCTACTCCGATGGCACATAAGAACAGACGCACATAGGGAAGGATCGCCATCTCCTTGAAATAGAACCTCAGCCTCCCCAAATGATCGCTCCAGTTCCAACATAATGGCCTCTTTACCATCACTTCTCTTAAAAGTTACTGGGATGAAACCATGTACCAACTTCGCTCCAAATCAATCGGAATCGCTGTCATGTCCTCTTAACGGATGAGAATCGTTTGTGACACTGAAACAATTTTCATGCATAAAGGAGGCACGTCTTATTGATGAGATGTCCAGTTTTCGGGCTTCATGTGCACAACTCTAAACAGCAGCGCCAATGGACAGTGTCAAAGCAATGCAGCGTCCAGTAAGGCGGGCGAGTAGACCAACTCTGTCATCTTGACACAATAAACCGCGACAATTGATGCATATAGTTGTTATGCAATGGCACTTGCCGAGTGGTTCCAGGCTCTTTTCGCTTACACAGAGATATATTGGCCATCTACTGCAGTTATTTTCGTGGAATGGTGACCGTAACGCTTTCTAACAGTCGTGTCAGTATTGCATGCCTTTCCGAGAGCGATAAAAGGCAATTTTGCTGCTTCCGAATAATGGTCACAATGCACCTCTCCTTCAACTTTCCGATCATTGTTACACATGTGAAGTCATCGGCGGGATTTCTTCTAGCAATATTTCATAAAAAACTCGTTTGCACTTGTATATATTTATTATACATTTATGTGTATGTATATATATACAGGCGCGTATTTAAATATATAATTATATTCGATAGCTTAGAGTTTCAGTAACTAAACCTGGATGAAAATGAATTTTAAAAATAATTTGAAACTTTCCTTTAAAAGGGAGGGGAATAAGGTTACATAAAAAATTTTAATGATTTCAATTTTAAAATTTTTTTACTGATTAAATTAGTTATGGAACTTGACATGGTTGAAGAAAGAATAAAAGTCAAAAGTAATCAAATTACTCAAAAAAAATTTTTTATGTCAATTCCATTTCCTAAAAATCGTTTAAATTTGTTGACAGTATAAGAAAAATCATAGATTAACTTTTAATATAAAAAAACCTAATTAAAAGATTAGTTATTATAGACCTAAGAAAACTGGAATTCTTGTGTTGTTGTAATCCCTTAGACTAGTGTTTCTAGAGAAAATTTGTGGTGAAACGCATTTCATGTTCACTGTCCAAAACACTTATATTCAGCAGCAGAATGACCTCCAATAGAAGGGTTTAGGGATTTCTTCTCAAAATAGCACTGCTATATAGCAGTGCAGAGAATTGTCTTACACTCGAAAGAACTGTCGGAATCTAAAAGTAATTATCCATTAAAAAAATTCCAGGAAAAAACAGTTTCCTTTTTTTTATTATAGTTTACACAGTTAGAATATCATTACCGAAATATCGCTAGTTTAACAAATTTTTAATTTTAACAAATAGTTATATTTTGTTAAAAATGATGAGCTTTGTAAAAAAATGTTGACTTTTGATTATAGTAAGTTTTATTTTATGTCTGCAACATATTCTACTTTTGGGTTAGGCACAGGGGACCTTGCTGGTGTACACATATTCTATACATTTTGCTTACGTAACAGCGATTTTCAGCCCGTATGAACATTTATAAACATGCATCTGTAGTTTTGAAATTTAAAATTCAATGGATTATTTAAAATTTATTTTAAATCAAAATATTTAAAAAATTAATTTTCATTCGACTTGTAATTTTGTTGCCTTTATATTAACACTTAATGTTAAAAAAAATTTTTTTTTTCAAAAAATTAAAGATAAAATTTCTGGAACCAGGGGGTACATGTACCTTCCTGGGGCTTGAGCAGCCACCAGGCGCGTCGGCAAGTGGTGGATAGCCGAATGTCCTGTAGGAATGACAAGATAGCCTTGAATATAGAATCGGAGGCCACGAACAAGCTCCCGTAAACCCTGGTATTATGCGATCCGTGCCTAGGGCTAATTGGCACCGCGGTATTGGTGTCTTAACGGAGCCTCTAGTTGCCTGGCGAACTTCTAGAGTAATTTGCCTTGCCCAGTAACTCAGGCAATGCTGGGTGGACTTGCATTACCTGAGCTTTTTATTTGTTATCTTGTGGCTGAAGAGACACAAGAAGTAACAAACCTTTCTGCATTTGCAGGTGAAGCCTCTAAAGTAGATCTTGCTGAAAAAAACAAGGGAACTCAGAGGCAATCTTGTAAAGGGGCAGCAATGAATCCTTCACTTGAGGTAGAAATGACCTCCAAACCATCTTCTTCTGGTGAGTCAGGAAGCTATCCCTAGCATGACTGACTTTCTGACCAGATGGGACTGTTTTAGCAAGACCTTATCTGCTGGAAATGTCATGCGCAAGGGGAACGGCAGAGCATATCATTTATGAATGTGAGGCTCTTGCCCTCCCTAATTTAACTTCTTTAGGCTTCATCCATACTAGAGAGTTACACCTAGACTCCATTAAAGGGTTATCGGACTTTATTAGTAAAGTGGGTGACCCGAGCAACTGGAACTAGGAAACATTGGGTTTGGAGTTAATGGTACAAAATGCTGATAAAAGCAGAGGTGCCCAATGACATACAAACCCAATTTTAACAAGAAGAAGAAGATGAAAGATAAAATTCATTGTTTTTTTTTTATATTTGAGTACACATAAAATGCTTCTTGAAAGTTATTATTTAACTAGTTAATTTATACACTCATTTCTAAAAGTTAAACACGAAAATGTAAAAAAAAAAATCAACAAATACTGCTTTGAATGACACAATATTCGGCAGGAAAGAAGCACATATATTTATGCATCAAATAAAATCAATAATTATATACAGAAATGAAAACAATATTAAATTTTTGTAAGTTATCAGATAATGACATACTGGAGATTTAAACAGAATTATGTATAAAGTGAAAATAAACAACATAAAATGAAAAAAAGGACATTAATAGGATATGTGATCCCCCTCATCTGTATAGAAAGTTTACACCATGTTGTTACACTCTTGATTGGACGGATACACAAACTCGAGGTACCCAGTCCACTCATATGTAATCTTCGGCATACAGTAGCTGCAGATATCACCTTACCAATGGATGCTGTAATCACAGATGTCACATGTCTGGAGGTTGCTTTGCGATTCCACTTGGCTAAAATCGCAATATATCGATCTTTCGCGGAGTTTGTAACTCTTGGGCGACTGGTTACGGGCCTTCGGACAACTGTCAGTGTCGTTTGGAATTGTTTCCATACGTGAAATTACAGAATAATGAACGCCGAAGAAAAGAGCAACATCTGAGATCGACTGTCCTGCTTCAATGCGCCCCACAGCACTCAGAATCTTCCATTCGTCTTCTGGAAATTATAGAAACAGGTATGTCTTGAAAACAAATTGTACGAAAGTTTTAAACACTTTCTCTATCAGCACTTTCAATCAACTTCTGTAATCCTTCATAAAGCTGGTATCTTATAAGACTGCCCTTTTTGCTTATTTCTTGACATGAAAACGCGATTGGCTGTTGCCTAACATATTTGCATACTTCCATCTACCTCTGCACGGATTTGTATTTTCTTCAATTCTGATTGGCTTCCGGAAATTAGCATTTTCCTCTTCATGCTTAACTTTTGGAAGTGAGTGTATAATAAAAGCACATGTTTCACAACTTAAAAGAAATCATTCTAAAGGAAAATAATAAATCAAGCATAATTATTATACATTGCGAAAAGTTAAAAATTATATTTTTCAATGTTATAAATTTATTGAACGAGAAAAAAAGATATACTTTGCATAAAACAATCCAGAAAAATAAGCTCTAATTTTAATAAAGAAATGTTTCAAAATAAAAATAATTTTTTCTCATGAGGCTAATAAGACTGGGAATTAGAGTTTAAACACTAATAATTTGTATCAATAAAAAACTTAAAAACATGATTTCAGAATTAATTTTGTAAAAATTAAAAAAATTATAAACTTATGCTGTTTGGCTGAAAATATTTGATTTTATTAAAAAAAATTAAATTTTAAGCTGCATTGAAGTATTTTACTTTCATTATCCCATTTAATGATGTTTTTCTAAATATGAGTCACACTTCAAATACTGCTTACTGTTTCAATATTAATTGCTAGTTGTGAATGTTTGTTCTGTAAATTAAAATTAATTCTGACATATTTACAATCAATCATGAGACAAGATCACTTAAGTGACTTAGCATTTTTTAAGTGCAGAGCGAGAAAAATTTGGAAAGATCAACAATGATTAATTTCCTTTATCAAAGGAAAGGAAAATGTACACAATATAATTCATATGTTAGATTATTGTTGTTAATAAGTATACCTACTTATACCTGATATATATAGTAATTTATTTTCACATTGCTCAAAACTGCATTTTTTAAAAAACAATTATATTAATAAATATTTTATCAACTCATTCTAAATTAGCATTAGGGCCTGGTTATTTCACTTACACATTTCCAAATTTACTTCTAGTTTTGACCTTTTTAAACTACTTTTTAACTGAAATTTTAAAGATATAACCTGAGCCTTTAAATTTATATGCATTATAAATTACTTTAAAGGCACTTTTCTATTGTTAATTGCATTATATTCTTAATACAAATATATTCTGCATATTGTATTACTAATTTTTTGGAGTGCAGTGTCAAACTAGGAATTGTACCCAGGCACCAGTTATTTTTGTTACAACCTTGTGATTGATTGTTTGAAATCGACAATTGATTATGATAATCATAAATTAATTCTAACATTGGTAAGAGCAAATGCAAGGTGTGAGCAAATGTATGTATGCATACATATACATTAATATAAAATCAGGATACAGCAACCTCCGGTGCATACAACGAAGTTGAAATTGTTCTACATAAGTTCACTCGCATAAAATGAAATTTATGTTAACAATGTTTAGATCTACATGTTTTGCCTAAATTATTTACCTTTTTTTTCTTTACTTATTTAGATATCAAGTAATGAAATTTTTGCACTGCTCTCATGGCATAAGTTAATTATTTTGTTATTCACAAAAATTTGTTGCACAAATATATAATAAATTCAAGCATTTATTAATAACTCTACAAATATTGACATAAATAAACATTGAATCCCAAACAATTGAATAAAATTTGCAACAATATAAGAATTTACAGTATTTAGAAATATACACAATTTAAAGTATTTTAGCAAAATAAAAAATACAATAAGAAAAAGTGCCACTCAAAAGTTTGCAATGTCTTGGAAATTAAAAATATAACCTGCCATCTTACACATCATATATCTATTCAAAATACTGCTTCATGGATTCCAGCACAAATCTAAATAACGATTAAAAAGAATTTCTCAAAGAAATTTGAGAATCATTGCAGAAAAATTATCAGAATTGTTGTTTTAATAAAATTGAAGAGCTGGTTTAATTAATCAAGATTTGATTGAATTTAAGCAAGAGAAAGAAACGGAGAATATTTTAAAATTAATCGTTTCCTACCTTTGTTCTTTCCTACAAATTATACACAAAACTATATATTTCATTACGGTATTTTGTATTAGATTTCCAAAGGAGTTAAAATTTGGCATCTTATAAAATTTTTACTTGTGCAGCAAATCGTGATTCTGTGATACTAATTTATTATACTGCAGGGAAAAGTTCAATGAGTCAACAATAGTAACTTAAATATTTCCAGTGCTGCAATCCATTGCAGCAGAAATATTTTTAAAGGTAATGCAGAATATTTTTTATAAAATAATTAACCCCTTGCCAGTGTCACTCGAATTCAGTTCGGGCAATTACTGCGTGCAGTATTTGTGATGCCCGAACTCAGTTCGGGCAGAAGAAAACGTTTCTATTTTGTGAAGTCCGAGCTGAGTTCATTTCTACTTTAGGATACTTAATTCCCTATTTTCCTAATAAATGAAACAAGTGGTCCTAATTTTTTACCAATTCCAACTTTGGTTCTGAAGGTAGTCTATGACTACAACAACACTATGGGAGGTGATGTTAAAGTTGATCAACATCTTACAGACTTCCCAGTTGCTAGAAAAGAAGGTAAAAAAATATTACTAGAAAATATTTTTCCATCTCCTACACCAGGCGTTATATAAATAACTCCTTTATTTTGCCTATTTCAGCAGGAGGTGCAAAAAATATGAACTTCAGAAATCAATTGTTGAACTAAGTAAACCAAATGTTCAACTACCAGGACCAGGACATCCTAGTGTAAGCTTACTGTGCCTCACAGGTTGACACTTTCCAGAACACATCCCATCAATGGGGAAAAAATCTACTCCAACCACGCAGTGTTTTATATGCTGTGGTAAAACCGATGAACAAGGGAAGAGAATAAGGCATGAGACAAGAGTTTATTGTAAACAGTGCAATATATAGGCTTTAGAGCACTACCTTGTTTTGGGATATACCATACTGTAAAAGATTTGTAAAATTTATGTATTGAAAATCATATTGTTGTGTTTTTATATTATACTAGTTTATACTAGTATAATATTTAGCTTCAGAATTTTGTTTAATTTGCTCAATATGAATAACATGTATGTGTAATCAATGTTTTATGTGTATGTAAAAATTATAAATATAGTAGTTATTGTATTTAAAACTTTATTTTTGTAATAAAAGAGCATTTTATAATTCTTATAATAAAATAAAGAATAAAATTAAACAGTCAATTAATTAAAAAAATTTTCCATTTTCGGACCATTTTTTTGAAATGTATGTCACAGTTAAAAGGTTAATCAAGCTTTTGAATAGCACTTTGGATTTTAGTTCAAATTATTAAATAACTTTGATTGTACTTTATAAACATTTATAAGCAAAATCTTTTCAAATGTTCAACAGAATACTAGGTGCAAATTCTATTTCTCACCTGGTGAATATATTTTATATATATATTTAAAAAGGGCAGGAATTCAAAACTTTTTCTTAGTAAGAATATTAGTCAGAAATATGCAAATTGTATTCTCATATTTATATATAAACAATAAATAGAAAAATATTTAATTTCTTGCACTATAAATCTTAATAAAACAAAATTTTTCAACAAGCAATAATATATTTCAAGTAATTAGAATAATTAGTTTTAATAAATGATAAAATTCTTGATTAAAATATTTATAAGAATTTACATAAAAATTACATCAACTAAAAAAACTAATCTTCTGTCTTTATTAAGTACATTGCATAAAATATTCAAAATCACATATATAACAGAATATTACATATTATTGTTAATGTCAAGTAATTATTTCACTGAAGTAAGCAATAATAGCATGCATACATTTATTAAACCTTACAAATATTTGTGCAAACTTACACAAGATACTGTAATTTATCTTTACAAATGCACTGTCCCAAAATAAATGCAAAACTATTTGAAAAATTGAACTTGTAAGTTCAAAGTTCAGTTGCTTCTTCATACAAGAACTTGTTTTTGCAACGGCAGCATAAAAGACATGGGGAAGCCAGCAACAAAAATGGTGATGCCATAAGGAGCAGGAAACTAAAACCAGCAAATATTCCAATTACCTGCAAATATTCAAAGCCCATTATTAGAGTTATTTTGCAATTTGTAGAAAATTCTAAGTATTTTGAATTTAATGACAGAGAAACAAACTGAAAAAAAAAGCAAATTTCATTATTAACTAAAAAAAAGTTATAAATATTTTCAGAAATTTCAATAATCAAAATATCTTAGTGGGATTACAAGCCATCACAATTTTTTTGCTCTTAATAGTATATTAAAAGAAACAAATAACAGACAAACTTCATCATTTTAAAAATGTTAATAGAGCATTGAGAATTTGCATATTTAATTGAGACAGGAATTCTCAATTAAATATGCAAAAGTTTTTGGTGTATGTAAAAGAAATAAATTTAAAAGATAAAGCACTAATTGCCTTCATCACCCACTAAATATTTTTATTTTATTGATCACTTCAGATAATATCCAAAATCTTCAATATTATTTGAATATCTCACTGTTTTCTAGGAAAAAAAAATAGATTCTGAAGCATTTACTTGCATCTTGGCTTATCTGCAGCTTTTCTTTTTTTTTTTAAAAAAATCTCTTCAATATCATATGTGGATCAAACATATATTTTACACAAGCATTTCCACAAATATAATTTCCTTTATTTATAATAAAATGTGGTGTTAGAGTAACAATGCTAAGAATTGTCACACTTAATTTTATGACTAACCTAACTAATTTTTTCTTACCTTCATTAGCTCTTTTTTGGACAAAATTGTTTCTCATGCCACTGGATTTATATTTGCTCAACAAATATTATCAAATAATTCATCCAATTTTTAAGACACATAACTCAAAGGCTTACTATTTAAAAAAAGCAAAAAATTTGCTAGCATTTTTTTTGACAATTATAATTTATTTAAAAGTAAGATTTCTCAAATGGGTCTTATACATTATCATTATGGTTTAGACCATAGTATTAGCAAACATTTTTTAACACCTCCATTCTGTTAGATACCTTTTCTTTGTAGCTCAATTCCTTTTGTTCTTTCCAGCTGATTTTCAATTCTTTTTTATTCTTCCTTTCTAGTTTGAGCATTTTTTTAAAATTGTTAATCACCTGATAATTATTATAATTCTTTTCTCATCTATACTTAATATATGTATATAAATAAAAATATTTTTCCCAACAATTGCAAAAATATCCAACTCTACATATTTATATCATATACTTTATTCGCTTAATCTTCCAATTCCACTTTAATAAATTCTTCCAAAAATTTTTGCTTTCTCACATACTTAAAAAAGCACAGAAGCATTTTTAGCAAAAGTTCATGCTTCAGATCAATTGGTCAATAACACTTAAGTCTTAGAAATATGTACTGATATTTTGCTTTCAGCCTAAAATGTCTTACATTAAATATTAATAAAAAATAGAATAACTCATAGTAGAATAATAGAAGGATGTAGGCTAACCAAAATTTGATTGAACTATGCTTTCAATTTTAATATATGATTTGAACTAAAAATTTTATTTATTTTTGAAGAAAATAATAAATGCAAAAAACTAATTGGAACACTACAATTTTCCTTTATTTTTCTATTAATATTTTAAAATGAACAAGCAATATGTTAGAAAGAATAATATAAGGAATAGTATTCCCTCGATTGATCTTATTTTGTTCTAGATCTTTTTAAACATTTTAGCTCACTAGTAGGAGGTCTTATTTTCCATCATTATTCAAATATTCTTGCAATTTTTTATTTAAATCAAAAACATATCAATATATTAAAAATGTTATCAAGGCATATAATTCAGAACGCTTTTGACTATTTCTAAAAAACAGGATTCTTCATACTTTTTACAGATTTCACAATTATCACTTTGTTTTATCTCGATCCAATAACATGCCTGTCAACATGTAAAATCATAAAATTTTTCTATATTTTATGTTATGTACACAAGACATCCATTTACAGTAAAATTGTTGCTTAAGAATGAAACAGCCTTGTTATGTTTTAACATTAATTATATATTACAATAAAAAATATTGGAAATATAACATTTAATTGCTTAATGAATATTAAGAAATATTTTCAAAAATGCAAATTCTAAAATTTAAATGTCTCAGATGCCCATTAACTACACTACTAATGCTTGCACATTTTATAAGGATATATTATATTTACTTACTGCATCAGAGTAAGTTAAAATAAAAAATATCTATTCTATCTTTAATAGGACCAAATTTCTCATCAATACAATCTTGAAATCTTATAGTCGGTTTTAATGATTTTTAACATAATTACTAGCATTCTTAACTTTTTCTTTCAATTTGAAAAAATAAGGTGCAATCATACAAACTGTTAAGTACACTTTTTTCACCATAACTGAATTGCTTTGCAATAGCACTGTCTGGAAACATTGCTTGAAAGAAACAATTAGCATTACTACAAGAACTGAAGCTGAATCCACTGTTCAAAACTTTAAGGACCCATAGAACTTCATACTTCAAAATTTCTTTTGAAGAACAAAATGAATCTAAAATTTTAGAACATACTTTGGGTCCACTTTTTTTTAATAGGAACAGCAATAGTGAAAAAATCTTTCAAATGAGTAGATTTTTTGGCAGATACAGCCTGCTCTAATAAATACACATTTTCCCCCTCTTTTCATATGGGATTTGATTGCTGATTCACCCATATTTGAAATGCAGAAGTCTTGAAAAACAGACAATGGGCACGTGTTTTTTTTTTCAGAATCATGCAAAAGCCAATCTTTCTATGGAATTTTCAGAGTTCACTGGTCATTGAAAAGTTACTTTCCGCCAGGCATATTAAATAATTTATTTCAGCCTTTATTTCATTGATAAACAAATTCATTTCGATTCCCTGAAATTATGCACTATTTTCTCCAAGGGAGACATGGAAAGTATATTTTAACTCAAAAATTTTATATCTAAATATTAATATTCAGTGAATTTTATACAGTATAAAGAAAACAAAAGCAAGCAGAAAAAGAATCATTAAAATCGCCTGCCTAATGTCATGGTGATTACTTTACTACACTTCACACACATAAATCTAAATACTACTATAAATTAGGTCATGAAAATATTGTGACGGAACTCTTTAAATATCGACAAGAATACAACAGTCACAATTAAGAACACAACAATCTAATAACGATCGTATCGCCACATAGCAGTATCATTTAGAACTGGCTAAATTAGGTCTTTGGACAATTTTATTGAAAATTTTAGAATATTAAAATAAAAAATATAATATTTTCTATCAAAAAAATGCATCAAGGTAAATAAAAATTGCAGGAGTAATTCACGATTTTCAAGGAGTTAAATCAAAATTCCAGGAGTTCCAAGGCTCTTAAAATTTTTTTGGAATTTAAGGCCCTGCTAGACCTTTGTTCGGGAAAATGGAATCCTATGGATAATATTTTAACATGTCACAAGTGCTATTTTCATGATAGAAACTTCTGGTCTTTTGCAAATTACAAAAAAACAGAACTACTGTCACCTTGACGCCAATTTTTAGCGCTTAAAATTTTTCCAAATATTTTTTAAATGTCAAAATATCTCTATCCGAGTAAATTTCAACCAAATTCTAATTTCATTGAGGTTGTACAAAATTTGGTTTACAGATATTTCCTTTTTTTCGGCATATAATTACAAAATGAACATGTTTGTTTATTTTAAGCTAAAAATATTTTTAATTGCATCAATATTTCGATAAGAATTTTGATTAGAAATCAAACTCATTCTTATATCTGAAAATCCATCTCTGTACACGAAGCCACCTTTGAATGTGAAAAAATTTTAACAACAAACTTGGCTTGATTTTCAACTTCACTACGGTTCCTTAATAAGGGGAAATTTCTGGGAAAATCCTCATATGATTCCCGCTGTTTTACGATACGATAGGGAAACACTTCCAAATCGAGCAAGAAGAATTAGTTTTTCTCACTCAACGAAATAGAAAAGACATCTGTAAATAATGCATGTTAGATTCTTGTTAATTAGCGTTGGAAAAGTAGCTATGATATATACTTTTAAATTAACTTTGTTTATTTTCATTTAAATAAATTTTAAAAATGAAATATTATAAACTGTTTTTTTTGTTACCTTATTAAATTATATAATATACTACGATTTTGAAACAAGTCTACCTATGTATTAAAAATTTAAGGAATTAAAATATCTAATAATAAGAATAAAAAGTTTATCAGAATAGTGAGAAAAATATTTTAATTTGATTTTTAATCATTTTGCAAATTTAATGAGTTTTTACCTCTACAAGCATTTAAACATTTCATTTTACTTTAAACTTTTTTATGGAAAAAACAAAAAATATTATACACTATAAGGTATGATCAATAAGCATAGGATACTATCATACTAAAATATTACGTCTGATAAGAAATTAAATTTGAAAAATTATATATATTGTTGGAAAAAAATTGGGTTTGTGGTAAAAGTTCAGTGGAAAAACATAAAAGCACTTCAATAACAAAACAAATGATAACAATACATTACACCACACTACATTACAGATGAAAGGCTTAAAATGCTCTTAGGGGAATCATTTTATGCTCGCAAGATTTATTTGAGAAGAATATTGTCCTGCGCAAAGCAAATGACATTACTTTTGACAAAAAAGGAATAAAAGTAATAAAATATCAAAAGTATGAATAAATATCATGTAGCACTTAAGGCGGTTTAAAATATGTAACTGAAGTTATAGTATCGATGTTCGAGAGGAAATACTTGAATTTGAAATTATTATATTGAACATGATAAACAAACCCGATAACTTTTTCCCGTGAAACTTAGATATGAAAACTTTTATTATGTTCTATGAAGTTAATTTCTGATTTTGATAATTTTTATTTTTGTTTCATTCATTTTCATTGTACGTTCCAAAAAATTAAAAATAGGGAATATATAATTACTATACTAGAGTTGCTGAAACTGCCGGAATAGGATGTGGATTTTCACGTCTCAAACTTTTTTCCCTTTTAGAGATACCTAGCCTTTTATATGAAACCTATCCAAAGGAGCATGAGCGAGTTTCAGCTGGTTGGATAAAAGCAGCTTTTGATGACATGGAAAAAGCAGCCGCAGAAGAAAAGTGCATAGCTTTAGAACAGAACTCTGTAGATGAAGATGGAGTTCCCATGATTTTTGTTGTTGTGGATGGAACATGGGCCAAAAGATCATACAAGACAAATTTATAATCACTACCAGGAGCGGTAAGTCTTAAATATTTTACTAAATAAAAGCATGTTAAAAGGCCAAGCATAATTTATTATTAAATTATATACTTGGGATTTAATTAAGTTTCTTATATACTTGAAGCCTGCTGTTATTTGGAAGGCTGGGTTTTCATGTATGTGATAAAAACTTTTTACCTTGCATGAGTTTTATGATTCATTATGAGTTCATGATTTTTATTTCTTTATTTGTTATTTTATAAGGAAATTTCTAAACATTACTACTTTATGGAGTGCTCATATTTGCTAATAGGGCTCAGTAAAAATCTTATTTATCTATAAAAAGCAAATACGTGATAAACAAACAAGAAAATAAATAAATTACCAGCTGGAATGCAATTATTGTTAATTTATGTAACTATTTTAGGTTTCATAATTCTTATAAATAAGTACTTACTTTATTCATTATGAAATTTGTGTTTTATATTACCTTACTGGGTTAAATTAAATTGATTCCTCTGAGATAGAGAAAGAAATTATATTCATAGTTGCAACGTTTGTTTATGATTTCAATGGAAAGCAAGTCTTTTCCCTTGCACTTGTCATGGGTACAGATGCTTCTAATTTGTAATGGAACATATATCCCCAACTTTCCACAGATCACTTCAGAATATTGTTATTTTCATGATTAATTTGAGAGTGGTTGTCCACAATCTGTATCGGGTGAATAAGCCCACATATGTTTATTATTTCTTTGTGAATTTGCTCTTTTAAAATATCTCCTGATGAACATAAAAGCTTTATTTTAACCAAATTCAAAATTGAGTTTAAAGTTTTCAAAAATTGTTTGACGTACATAAAAAAAAATTAAGGAATTTTTAAATATATAGTTAAAAGTTTAAAAATTAGAAAATACATCGAAATCTAATGTGTAAATCATATGATAAAAAAACTAAACAAATTTATGAAAGATTTTTATATAGCTACTCTATCACTGTAATGTATTTTTATTTTACAGTAATAATTTTTAATATTTATACTCATTTCTAATTGATAGAAAAAAATTATTCCATTCATCAAAAATCAGATGGAGAAGAATTACGTGATTTTGCGATGAAATTGAAATGTATAAAATCCATAGTTTCTAATACACTAAAAATAATTCACAAAATTTTAAAAAAAGCAAAATAATTTTTTTAAATTAAATTATAAATTATAAATAACGAAATAAGCAATAAGCAATTTTTTCAACATCTCATTTCTAGAATCATTGAATACAAAAGAGTGAATATTTTTCCATTTTGTATTTTATTTTTTTTAATATTAAGTTCTTAATCTCGCTAGATTATACATTTTATTGGGAGAATATTTTTTTCTCAAATATTATCACTCTAATTTATTTAGTGTGAATATTATTTTTATTTAAATTATATTCTGTACTGCAATAATTAATTAAAATCTTTGATTGTATTTAAAAGAAAATGTAACAAATTGACAATTTTATTTTGAAAGTAATATGTTTAAACTTATTTTTTCTTAAATAAGTTACTTTATGAAATTAATAGTTTTCATACATTTTCCTTTGACTTGAAAAAAAAATTAATGAGAGTTTAAAATCATTATAAAATAAATTGTATATGGCATTTGTACATTTAAATATTTTATAAGGAATAGAGAAATCAACTTTATTGCATGGTTTTATATAATGAATAATTTGCCAACGGAGAGAAAATCAGAAATTTAAATGAAACCACTAATGCGGTATTGCAGCATTCACTTTATAATTTAAGAAATCTGTTTTCGTGTGTTGAAGAAAATATGTGGTGATTTTTTACCTGTTCCACAAAATTTATTTGCATGTTTATTTTGAGGACTCCTTCCAATAAAATCACCAACTTGCGGCTTTTTAATAATTAATCATAAAAATATCTTTTTAAATATTATAAAAAGTATTAATTTCCAAATCAGAAAAAGTTGAACAGCAGGGCAATGAAAAAAATTTAAGCAAATTATATTTTAGAAAATATAATTCTTAGCCATAAATATTATTTAATTAATGATATACTTTTTGTAGAATATTTTAAACCTATTCTTTCTCTCTCAATTTAGGCTGCCATAATTGGATATAACACAAAAAAGGTATTATACCTTGGTGTCAGAAACAAATATTGCTCTTCTAGTGCTATAGCGGAAAAAAAAAAAACTTGGAACCCAAAAGTCACACATGTTCAAAGAATTGGAATGGCAGTTCATCTGGCATGGAAGCTGACATAATTGTTGAAGGTTTCTGCCACAGTTTAAATATGTACGGCTTAAAATATGCCTCCATGATTGGTGATGGAGACAGTATTAGATACTAGACCCTACGACGATTTGGAAGTTGAAAAAATAGAGTGTAAGAATCATTTGCTCAGAAATATGTGTAATATATTAAAAGAAGTAGCAGAAAACACAAAATCGGGTTATAATATAAATAATAGGAAACTGCTAGGGAAAAATATTTTAAGAATCAGGAAAGACGTGGTAGCCAGTGGCAGCCAATGGTGCAAAGAACTGCTACCCCTTGATTAAAAAATAGTAAATTTAAAAACAGATATAATAAATATCCCAAATCATGTGCTTGGAAATTATGAAACATGAAAAAAGTATTTTTGTAAGGAAAATGGCAAAAAATAAGTCAAAGCCCAGGAATTTAGCAAAGATTTTTCAAGGTCCAGACAAAGATTATGACCCAGCTGCTGAAAAGCAAGATTTATCATGTAATGAATACGAGGAAAAAAAATCAAAATTATTGACTAGTCTAGCTCTTACTTTGAAAGAAAGAGAAGATTCAAAGTGAGAATGCTGTTTGGAGAAAGGAGAGAAGAATTCGATTGACAGTGTCGAATTTTGGTGCTGTATGTCGGAAGTTACTCTCTACAGGATGCCAAAATTTAGTAAAAACAATATTATACTCTAACGTAAAAAATGAAGCAATGTTGTATGGGATTATTAATGAAAAAACTGCCATTCTCGAACTAGAAAAAGAAATAAGACTTAAAATAGTGCCATATGGGATATTCATCGATAAAAATTTGCCTTATTTATCTGCCACGCCAGATAGAATAATTGGCGAAGAGGGTATTATTGAAATTAAATGCCCATATACATGTCATGATAACCATCCCAATGAATTTATAAAGAAATCTGCATTCAATTTCTGGCAAAAAGGCAGAAAAACAAAAGAAATTAAGGGTATAAATAAAAATCATATATTTTATTATCAAATCCAAGGACAATTACATATTAGTGAACAAAACTTTTGTTGATTTGCCATTTGGTCCCCAAAAGGAATTAAAACTGAACAAATTTTTAGAGATGATATATTTTGGGAGACACAAATGAAAACTAAATTAAATGATTTTTATTTTAACTGTCTTTTGCCAGAACTAATCGATCCATGTTATCCTAGATCAATGGACATACGAAATCCAACTGAGGAGCAAACAAAAAAATAAATAAAAAAGCTGAAAAATTAAAAGTTTAATTATACATATATATATGGATAGATAGATAGATTTTTTTTTTAAAATAACGGCGGGCACTTGGGTGACTAACCCTTTGCCACAACAAGGCTGGAAACTGTTACTCATTTGTCGTTACCCAGCGGGCACCTGTGAACCAAGTCACGGAGGCGAGTAGCATTACCCGCGTCATACCACCACAGACCCGTTTATAGGGCGGGCCACATTCATACATCAACACACAAGAAAGGACAGAGAAACATAGAGAGATAGTAACATCCATGCCCAAACCGGGATTCGAACCAGGGACCCACAGCTCAAGAGTCAGGAACGCTAACCACTCAGCCATTGGTCGGCAAATAGATAGTTTGTTTGTTTGTCGCTCAACGGTCATTTTTTGCACACGAGGGCTAATTAGACCGGGACTTACGGCTTAAAGTGGCAAATAGATAGATAGTTTGTTTTTTCTTCACGAAATTTGAATTGCTCAAGCATTTCTTTACTTTATTAACAGATTTATTTTAATTACTATTTTACCTCATATATACTTCCAGGTATTAACTGAATTTCTCATATGCTCATGAAATTGTATTTTCCTTGTATTACTATGAAATTATATTTTTCTCATATGCTATAAGTTGTATTTGCATTTGATTATTTGTTGACAAATAAACCTAATTTATATTTCTCACAATTTTACTAAACTTATTTTATTCACAACACATTTTACACCAGAATATTAGCTTTTTAATAAACATGTATTTCTAATTATAACTTAATTAATTTTATTGATATAGAGGAATAAAGTTAGAGTGTAGGGACTTGTGAGATGAAAGAAGGATAAGAGATGCATCTTTCAAGCTCCAAGTAATTCTAATTATATAAAAATGGATGTAATGATTATTATATATGTAATTACAGGCACAATATTTTTATGAAAATTACAATTTTATATATATATATATATATATATATATATATATATATATATATATATGTATATATATATATATATATATATAATATATATATATATATATATATATATATATATATATATATATATATATATATATATATATATATATGTTAGTTTAAAAAAATTGAAAAAAGTTAAATATTTTAATATTAAGTTAGTTTTGAAAATAATAGATTTTAATTATTTGTTGCATTTAGATTCAAAAGTATCTTAAGTCAATGGATCAAGTCTCATGAAATCAAATTGAACCAAGGCACTAATAAATATATTTTTAATCATTCATATATTTTAGGTTTGATTTGAATTCTGAGAATCACATTTTTGACCATTTAATTAGTAACTGTAAAATTACACAACATTTGTGATTTGTCTTCATGTTTTTTAGTGCAAATAATAAAAGCCGAACTCTAAAATGTAACTAAAATAATCTTTTCTTTAAAATCACTGGCAGCTAATTGTCCCTAAGATGGCAACGGGTAATTCCGGTGTCAGTTTCGTTGAGCATTTGAATTAACCTGTTTTCCCTCACCCCTATTCTAAAAACCCTGAGGGTAATTTGATGTAAACAGCTGGTAGGAGCAAATTTAAAACTCTTTTTGGCTGTTTTTATGGCGTTAGTACTTTAATTTTCACAATATAACACGCCAAATCTGGCAGACTCGCTAATTTGAAAAGATTGATTAACAAGCAATTTCAACCAATAATATTGTTTTGAATACTCCCCTCTCTCTACAAGCTTTGAGAACTAATGCCAGATGTAGCAACAAGATAACGGAATTTCTCACCTCAGTCTGGAAGAGCTTTAAGGAGGAACAAACCTGGAGATATATTTGTTTTCTCAGTTTTTTTAAAAAATCAGCATTTCTTTTTTCTGCTATACTAAGTGTGCATCATTGGATTTACAGTGGTTTAGTAGTAGAACAGTGTTGCTTGGAGCATAAGATTCTGAGCTCAATCCTAGTTACTGTAGAACAACAGGAGATAGATATTGCACTTCTGGATTCTATGTGGGTGTCCTGAAGTTTATTGGGTTTACTCTTCTGCAACAGATATTTATCTAATCTAGTCTATCTATTTTAATTTAACAACCCACCATCTAAGAAAAATTTTCCAGGAAGGCAATTTATATGGTAGATGCTAAATGGCTGTCAGATGTTAAGTTATACACTAGGCAAAGTCAAATGTGTTCAGAATTTATTTTCATAGAGGGCAACAGGATTTATTAAAACTTTGAACAAATTTATTTTGGTTTGCATGATGATTAACTTTGATTTAAATTGGTTATAAATTCAATAGAATTAGGCTTTTAGTCCCGAATAGTTTGTTTTTATTTAAATTTTTATATCACTACTACTTAAGATCACTGTCCTCAGACACAATGATTTACAGTCGCAAAAATATAATTAATCTTAAGAGATAATTCATCCCTAGTTCTATTCATTACAATATTAAGTTTAATTTCATCCTCATTAACAATCAAACTCATGTTTCCACCTGCATTCTCATGCAAGACTTTGCAATGTCTCATTTAAAGTACCCAATGATATCTGTAATAGTTATCATTTAGGTTGTTCTTTACACAAAAGTGCCACCAGTATTGAATGTAGAATTTTTAACTGGTTTTTCATATATTAAAATCAAGTTTTTATACATTTAATTCAACAAATTTTAAATTAGGTGTAATAATGCATTTACAATTAAATTTTTGTACATTTTGCTACACTGATCGCAGAATGAAATCAAGTAGTTCTTTATAAGAAAATTCATTTGTACTTTAATTAAATAAAAATTCACTATTTAACACATGTCAACAATGAATACATACTTGAGTTCGATGCCAAATCATAGAAGCTCTTGAGTGCCCTAATTTATTTCGACATGGACCTTTGTCATAATGGCGCAAAAGAAAATCATCCTAAAATAGATTAGCAACCTTAATTGAACACAAGATTTTTTCTCCAGATATTTAAATAGAAGTACAATAGAAACTTCCATATATAAAAATAATGAGTAATAATTAAAAAGTAAAAAATTGTTTATAGCAATATAATGAATATCAAAACTATATTAAATGAAATATAAAAGTCATTGTTGTGATCAAACAAAACTATTACAATTTTTGTTTTACTCCAGTTTTATTTTTGTAAGAATTTAAAACTGTGTATATATAGTATTACAGATAAATTTTTTCCCCTGAAGAGTATTTTAAATCATTCTACTGATAATTTTATAGTTTCTATACATCTTTTCCTATTGACAAAATAAGCTTTACTCAACTGAAATGGAATGAACTATTGAAGCCCTAATATACAAACTATAAATTTATTTTCCAATTATTAATAGAATTCATTTTTGTATTATCATTTATTTAAAAATTAAAAATAGGAAATTAACATTCATTATATATTATTGAAATACTTGTTTATAGTTTTTTATTAATAAAAATATCCAGTAAAACTAGTTGCTTTAAATTCTTATACTCAGAAGAAACAGTTTCCAATTAATTTTTCTTAATAGTAAATTTTTATACTAATAATAGTCTTAAATTACCTCAATTGTTTTTGTATAGTTAATTCGTTTATTGATTTATAAAGGGAAAACACCACTTCAAGACAGTATGTGTCAAGTGTCATTGATGGCAAAATATTTAAAACTAAATTACTTGACATTACAATCATAAAACTACAGATAAAACAATTATTCTTAAATTTTTTTAAATTTTATTATAAATTTAAAAATGATTTGAAGAATCAAATAATTTGAACAACTTATATATTTATTTTACAGGAATTTAAAAGTTGTTGATGAACAGTTAATGATAAAGGTGTGTTGCAGTTACTTAGAAGAAAAGGCATAATTTTATTCCACATTATGCCACATGGCATAAATCATGAATTGAAAACAGAACATAAACATATAAATCCTTAATTTTTTAGGTAATTATAAAAGGAAATTCAATAAAAAATTAAACACATTTAACATAAATTATATTAAAATTTTCGAGCCTCGGACCTGTGCCTTGTGATCGTGAAATGCTAACTCTAAGCCACCAGGCTTCAAGATCATTAATTGGCTGATATAATTATTTTGGTACTCTTTTATCAGACAATATTTTGGTTTACTTTAAAATAGAGCACCTAAAATAAAAGACGAAAAGCGATATTCATGTTCAAATATGATTTTCTTCAAAAACAATTGGATGGACACGTTTCATTACACTACAAGAACATTCCTTTGTATTGTTTCCTAAAGCAAATATTTATAAGCAAGTGAAACACAAAACATTATTCTGTCAAATACGTACTCTATCTATGTTTTCACACCAACACAGGGGACATTTTAATCCCTCACCACAAAAAAGTTTGTTTAGAATGTTACTTTTACAATAATTCCAATTGCTTGTAAGAGAATATATGAATCAATTTTATTTTCCCAACTATTAACATAAAATACACACAGATATGTATGATAGTTAAAATTTAAAATGTTAGTCTATTAAACAAGACTTGTGAAATACATTAACTTTGCATGTTATATGCAACATGTGTTTCATCATAACAAAATATAGTTTATTTATTATTTTGAATTCAAATTAATAGTACCTATATATTTATTACACTTTTAGAAAACTGAAGAAGTGTTATTTGCTTTTTAGTTTTGAATAAAGCGCCATTACAATATCTGAAAGTAAAGAAAATATTTAAATGTCCCTGAAATCACATATCTTACCATAAAATTTTATTGTAATCAACATTTAAAGATATAATTTTTTTAATACATTTTTTTATAAGACAGATTTTTGGATATGCTATTTTTTATCAGCAGCATAGTATGTGCAAAATGGAATAATTCAACTTTATTCATACTTTGTAGGTTAAAAAAATCAAATGAGAATTTGATTTAAAATTTTTTTTTTTGAAAAATTACTTTTTCTTTATTTAGTTTGCATATATTTAAGCAATAAGGTCGTTATTTTAGTTAAGGTCTAGCTGAAAAACTTGACATTTTTATATATTTGATAAAACTTTAAAACTATTATTTTCTTTAAAAAAAAAAAGGATAATAAGAAAAACATGATAAAGAATGTTTATGTTTTGATTCACATAGTTATATTATAGAAGAGATGGCAACTCTGCCATACAAGCTCCTAAAATATCACATTGTAAGAGATTATTAAAGGCTGTAAAAACTGCCTTTTAGACATCTTCGAGATGAGGAAGCTAACACATAGAGTGCAGTGCAGAAGAAACAAGACAGAACATATATATTTTTAAAGTAGCTGGTTTTTGCAAAGCCAGCAAGTTAATTTTCATAAAAGACAACTTTATGAAGTCTGTCTAATCAAATAAATTATTATACTTATTATATAGTATATTCATTAATTTTCATTTTCCCGTAGTAAAAGCTCTACTAGCTACTATAATACTAAATACTAGCAACGGCAAACTTTTTTGAATCGTCGGTCAAATTTTGTTCCTAATTTTTTAGTATAAATTCGTGGATGCCCATTTGCAGTGTTAAGATTAAAAATTTTTTAAATAAATATCTTTCAAATTCAGTTCAATTAATAAGTAACAATCAGCATGGTTTGACGATTTAAAAAGTTTTTGGTGGATAAAAACGTTTAAGTGTTTGGTGCAAATGATAACAAATGTTGAATGAACAAAGAGTAACAAAAATTATATACAATATAAACTACAAAATATATTTATATATATATTATGTATAACAATATTTATTATGAAGTATTTACTTAGTAAGAAATCTCTTGCTGTTTATTTTAAAATAATTTTTTAATATTACATTCATGTTTCATATTCACTAGTTTAACAAATTTTGCAGTTAATTCCTGGTCAAGTCTATTTCTATTAGAAATTCATTGAAGAAAACAAATTTTCACACAAATATGCATGCCCAAAGGTCGTTAAAAGAACATCAACTAGTTTTTTTCATTGATATAAAATCATTTGGTTTAATATAAATAATCCAATAGGTTTAATATTTTATTTTTAATTTTTGTTGAGGGATCAATATTATCTACACTACTTTCACACAGTTTTCCATCTACCTTAGATTTTGTTTTACACACTGCACTGCATCAAAATTCCCCCAATTCCTTTTATAAATTATCGATACCTAGCTACTCCATTATTTCAAATTCTGTTTGTATATATATAAAAATAAAGTGAAATATTTTTCAAGCTTTTAAATTGATTGAATCTCTCCCCAAAAGCTTGTTTTATTTCCTGGATAATCATTAAATACTTTTTAATTGTATTTTCTTGAATGTCAACCGAGTTTACAAAAATTATTCTGAAAATGTTCTTGCAATTGAGGAAAATATTTCATGATTTTCATTTCCAAATCCTTAGTAAGAAATGAAGTTTTGTCATAAATATTTTAATATTTTCAAACACCATTAAACAATTTAGTTCATGCCCTTAAAGTTTTTTATTCAGTTCATTAAAATGCTGAATGAGGCTACTTAAAACATATCATTTAACCAATGTATATTGGATAAATCAAAACTGTCATCTTTTTCAATTAAAAAGAGATTAATATCTTTTAAGTGTTACAAAGCAATTAAGGACATGATAAATACTAAGCCAGCTCACATTGTTGTATGCCAAAATCTTTGAATATATTGGCATTCAATTTCCACTAAGAATTGCGAAAATAGCTATTTCTTAAGAGCTTATACTTATAAAGTTGATTATTTTTATTACAACTGACATTACACTGGAAAATATTTTTAAACATGCTTTGCACACAAAATTTGTTTGTGTATTATATAATGAAATTAAATTAGAGAATGTGAAATATTTAGCTTAAGATGCTGAATAAATCTAATGACTTTTTCTACCATACTAGGCGCACTGTCTTCTACCATACTAGGCGCACAATTCTTTAATAAAGATTAGGTTGAGTTTTTGGGTTTCTATTTATAAGGAAATGTTTTCAAGTTACAATGAAACTAAATTACAATTCCCAGAAATATTTATTTCAATTATTTCATCAAGAGAGAGAACTAACATAAATAACTTACATATTTATAGTAGCTACTAAATCAGATAATAAAAGTTAATAATTAGTGTTGAAATTAGCAAAACAAATAAGAGTCCATGAAACGAAAATAACTATTTAATAAGAAGCAATTTTCAAGTAAGAGTTATGCATTAATTAAAGAAAAAAGCATGTTATATTCAGAGGCTTTAAATGACTCCAACACAAATATGAATGAAAAAGCAAAATTGCTGTAAAATTGTTAATACTTTAAGATTGCAAATTAAACAGAAATAGACATTGTGCGCCTTTAGGATGATTGCATATATTATTTTATACAAGTTTCACACTTAACCGCATAAAAATGTACATAATAAAACCACATAAATAATAAAAAAAATACAAATTACATTCTAAAATAAGTATACATTAAGGAAAAATTAAAAATCAGCTAATTTTTGCATTAACATGACACAATTTAATAATTTTAATCCACATAAATGTAATAGTTAATTTAATTTAAACTTAGATAAATATTTTGTAAATATATGAAATATAGTGGACTTTTGTATTATGACAATTCATGGAGTTTTGAATAAATTTTAATTTAATGTATATTTTTTTAATTGACCTTTGTTGTTTTCATTCATAATACAACTAATACAAGGGTGATTATTGTCAAAAACCGTAATTTATTTGATGTCAATTAATTCAGAAATAATGTTTTTTAAGCATAATGTATCTTGAATAACTTTACTTAAAGCAATAGTTTCAGTAGAAAATAAAACAATGCAATTGTTTTCAACAAGATCAAGATATTAGACAATAAGCATAATTATGTTACCTGAAATTAATTTCCTGTCATATGGGTTTAAATCCCAATTAGCATCGGTATAGACATTTAAACCTGGATTTTTGTCCATACATTTTTATATTCAAGCTTTACAGTGCCATTCATATATCTTTAAATTCTTTTCAATGCACACCAAGTACTATCAATAGGGTGTTCTTGAAGTTGACTCAGCTTACAACATGAAGGATATTAGGTAGAGATGTATAAAGTAATAAAAAGAACCTATTAATTCTTGGTATGGTCCAAAAAGCAGTTACTTTCTCAAAGTCAGACGATATTGCACCTGCTTCCATGGTAATAGACTGTCTTAGCACATCCAACATTTTAAATCTGTTTAATGATTTTAAAATGTTTCTTGATTTAAACACAGTCTATCAGGTGTAAATGTTGTCCAAAAAATTCAGAAACTGTTCCAGATTTAGACATTTCAAATACTTTTGATAATAATTCAATTTTACTTTGATTTCACTACCATCAGCACCAGCAATAAATAAAAAATCCACATAACGTGCCATTATAATTCTTTTACCAGACTGAAGAACAAATTTTTCATTATTTAAAGTTTCATTATAAATGAAATTTATGAATATTATATACCAGTGATGATGTGACTGCTTAAGTCCATATTTCTTTAATTCCCACTTCTTGCCACTGTTGTCATAAACTGGTTCTCTAGTTTATCTTCTGGTTGATTGATAATTTATAATTTTTTTTACCCCATTGAGAGTTACCATTTACCAAATTACCATTGAGAAATGTAGTTTTAAATTCCAGCAAATAAAACTTTTAAATTTTCTTGAAGAAAAATCGTAAGCACTATATGTAATGCAGGAATACTGATAACTGGAGAAAATGTTTTATCATAATCCACTCTTTCTCTTTACATGAAATCACTAGCAACAAGTTGAGCTTATATTTTCTGTTTCTTTTTCTCATATAATTCATTTGCATACAATTGTATATTTTCTGTATGGTACTTCTTTGCAGCACCAAACTTTGTTATACTCCATTAATTGGATTCCTTCCAAAGCTTCTGTTCATCTTCTGGTAGTGAAGGTTAATATGACGTTCCTTGATATTACAATTCATTTAGCGTCTGGATCCATTAAACAATATCCCGTCAGTTGAATATCTTACAAATATCAAATTATTACATAATTTCTTTTTTTCAAAAGGAGGAACCAACAAGTATGTGTCACATCCAAATACTCGAATGTTTTGGAGAACGGGATCTTTACCATATTTAATTTATAAGGAGTACAGTTCTATATGGAGCTATTAGGAATTCTTGGAATGCTTTGATTTAAATGTTAAGCCTTGTTTTTTTCTAACTATGTGGTATTGGCATGCTCAGTAACTGTATTTAAAGGTGCTGTGTAAGGAGGAGTTGATTAATTATAACACCAAATTTAGTAGTTTATCATAAAACACATTCTTTTGTATTGTTATCCCTAATTTTCTGTACAGAAAGATTTTATTAAAAAGCACTTTAATTTATTCACAACATCACTTTTTCTTTTCAGAAAAAGAAACTACAATGAAACATGAATAATCACCATTTAATATAATAAAATATTGCTCACCTGTAGTCATAGGTAGATTAATTTAGCAACAAACATCATCTGTGTGAATTATGGTCATAGCTTCAGATGCCTTTTATCTAATACCTTTTGCTATAGGAGAAGCACTTTATTTCTGTAAAAGTGCACACTTCAGAAAATTAATTGAAGATTGGTAATCCATTAAGGCTTTATAAGAATAATCTCCCAACAGGCAGTACCATAAAAATCAGCCAATTTCTTTCGCATTAAAAATTTATTTCACAGTTTGGGGGAACAAAGTCAAATATATAATCCATTATTATCATGATACTCCAAACAAATATTTTCTTCCTCCTTTTTGATAAACACCATTTCATTCCTAAAAATCAAGCTAATTCAACATTCTTTACAGAAATAAATTCTCCATTGAGTTCAGGAATAAAACATACATTTTCCAAAGTTATGTTGAGTCAATTAGATGTTTTGCCTTTTAAACTTCCAATACTTTTCATTTTCAATGTAGTGGAATATGATGCACATTGTATAGTCCTGACAATGGTTTAATGAAAGAAAACCAGCAATACTGAGAGCACATACAGCATGTTGCCCTCAAATCAATAATATTTTTTTTAACTTTTAGAAGTCAAATTTTTAACAGCAAAAGATATAGAAAAAAATATTTTTCACGTCTTACATAGAGATTTGAACTTGTATTCCTTTTTAAAATATCCAACACCCTCATGTTTTCTTTTTACAGAATTTAGCAACATGCCCTTTTTTCTTTAAAGTAAAAACGCGAGTTTCTTTCTCATAAAGAAAGCCATACTATCCATAATTTATTTTAAGAAAAAACATTTGTTTTATTTCTGGAATCATTAAAAAAACATTGGAAACTATCAATCCCTGCATTACAAAATCTAAAGATAAATTAGACCTTGGTGTTGATTTTCTAATGCAACTTTAGCAGTTTCATACTCTTGTTAGAGAGACATCAAAATATGAATAACTATCCATATCACTCACCTTCACTCCAGATATTTGTAAATCAGCAACAAATTTTGATACTACATCAATATTCTGGTGCATTGGAACATATATTTTTCTTCAGGAACATGAATAATTTCCTACAACTTAACACTACTTCACTGCTGCAATAATTGGATCAAGGTATTATTTAAATCTTTAAAATTTATAATAAGAACATTACCATGGATTTTAAATAAATCTTACTTAAAAGTAAATTAACACAATGGAAGCAGTATTTTAAATCAAGCCCTATGTTGATGTAGTATTTGTTTCTAAAAGAATAAAACAACTTTGAACATTTGACCATCTTCAGTTGAAATAAGAAACATTTGAATGAGTAGAAAATAAAGTTGGTTGCATGTTAGAACTTAGTTAATTGATTAGAGGCAAAGGTTGTTTAAATATGAACACTAAGGAAGTTTAAGATTTAATTAAAAGTTGAAAAGCTAAAATAGTGGAAATGGCATCCAAAATTGGAAATCATGATGATTCTAAGATCAACTATATTGAAGAAGATTGCAAAATTCATAATTTAGTTTTAAGAAATTAGAAGTCTTAAATTTAGCTCACAATTTGGAATTATTTTCAAATTCTTTTTCACTATTTCTTTAAAAAAAAATGAAAATTTAAAGAATGTTTCAAAATTGCATAGCTTTATATACCTTGAAATTTAGAATGATTTTTTAAGAATTAGCAAATAAGCCAAAATTATAGATTTTTTAAAGAGAATGGAAAATATAAATAACATCCTGTTGACTCTCATCTTTAGATCTATCATTGCCAAGTACCGTTTTTCGTGTATATAATCTGCGGATTATGTGTTAAAAAAAGTTCTGAATTTCATTCTGCATATTATACGGCACCGCGGATAATCTGACAAAAAGTATTTTTCATCAGAAAAGTTTACAATAATGTTTAGAAAGAAATTCCATTCATGTTTCATAGAATAAATAACAGATGGCGCCAATACTCAGTTGACCTATTTTAACTATAATCAGCATTGTCCAATTACGTTCAAGAACAAATTCAGTTCTTCTGAATGGTTATTAAAGTTGCAATTCGTTAACATTATTTTGCATTCTGTCTTGACTTGAACTGTATTACTCTGAAAACATTCAGATTCATATCTAGTCATAGGAAGTGAGAATTATTAAGTTACAGAGTAAATTTTAAATTGAAAGCTATAGGAAAGACAAATGAAAAAATGTCGACAAACGTGTAATGTAAGGTGAAAAACAAAGCAGGCGTGGTACAAAAAAAAAATATCTATATATATTCCCTACGCAGTTAGAAAGTAATTCATTTCTTTAATTTAACTGTTAACGAAACAAATATAGTTTATTTTTAAAATATGTCCAACCTTGTTTTAAAAATTATTAAAATCTAAAAATCGATAAGATTTACAAAAATCTTCTTTCACATTGATTGATATTGTGCTTTCATCTCAGTTAATCCCACTTTGCTTTGAGGTGTATTCAAACATATCTTTATAATTATAAATGTTTTTTTCTGTAGAATTTATTATATTTTTAATTATGAATATTTTTTATTTTATTTGGCATCAAATTATCAGCAACATAAATTTTCGACTATTTGTTAAAAAAAAAAATGCTGCGGATTACATACAGGAAAATATGGCAAGTCTGATCTCTGCTGAATGACTAGATCAGAATGCACACAATTAGCGCATACACCTGATTAACTTTGGAAACTTAAGACAGCACAGGCTACCCTTCCTTAACAAGTACATCCAAAAGTTTTTCAATGCTGCAGTACCATGTTTTCAAGCAATTAAATTTCACATTTTTATTTTACTATTGAGGGTGACCTTTAAAACTAATTATATTTCGTTATCTTTTGAGACCTTCTTGGTATTGCACTTACAAGAACCAGCTGTACTTTTGATTTGTTTTTATTGAAATTAAAGTCTAAAATAAAGTGCACAGTGTGATGCAAATTAATTGGTAACACTGGAAAGGAAGACTCACAAGCCTCTTTGATCATTCAGATCTTTAAAATAAGGAACACAGTTTTTTTTCCCATACAGAAGGAAAACTTAGATTGAGGTGACAGTTAAGCAGTGACTCGTTTTTTTCTTTGTGACAAAATACCAAGTATGTCTCATATTTCATTTGATAAAACAATCAAATAATTTTGAGGAAAATTTTTTGAAAGACATGGTTATTCAAAGATATATTTTTACTGACACAATGAATGGTTATGTTACTTACATCTAAAGAAGCTAAGCAATTCCAACAAAATACATGTTTGCATCTATAGCACATCATTTGAGCACAGCCTTCATCTTTTTCAATAGGGATTCGACAATTGGGACAATGTTTAATCCAACTTTCATCATCACTGCCTGATAAGCTAGAACAAAAGTTTTTACTAAAAAAACTGAATATAAATATTATACATAATAAATAAATCTTGTTCTTAATAATAAAATATTATTTGATTTGTATGTATAATAATAGTTTACTCTGTATCATCACTGTATATATCTTTTGCATCATTACAGTTTCCTTTGCCATGCCATCTCAACTTGCAAATGGAACAGAATTTTAGTCTACACTATAATAAAAAGATACATTTGCATCAATTCATCATACAGAATAAAAGTTTAAATTAATTTATTAGATTTTAATACTTATGTAAAATTAGGTCCACAATATATGAATGGATGAAATATGTTTGGTAATTTTCTTAAAATTAAATAATTTAATTTTGATTATTCATTCAAGATAAATATAATCCACAGGGAAAAAATTGAAATGGTTATTGATAAATTACATTTTAATACTTTTCTGTTTACTTGATATAACATTTATTGACTGATATTAACAATACAATAAATTATCTGTAAGCAAATTTAAAAATAAACAATAAATTAAAACTGTTTTAAATTAACAAAACCATTTTTCAAAATCATTACATATAAAGCAATGTATCTATCATTGTAGTATATACAGTATAGAAGCCAAAATATATTGATGAATCTGACTGAAATTTTGTACACTTATATTTTGAAACCTCATGATTATTCTAGGTTTAGAAGCTTTAAAATAAAGATAAATATATACTGATTTTTAATAACATTTCATCATTGCGCAAGAAAACTCAACTATGTATTGAATCGTGCTTTATGTAAACAGTGATGTGACTATTTTTGATTTAACAACTTCAGGAATTGATATGAATGAAGCTCAGCAGCATGAAACTGCAAAATATATAAGCAATAACGAAATAGTTTGAAGATAATTTAATTTTTCTATCTATGAACACTTTCCAAATCTTATTTGTTTATGTGTTTACCTAGAAAATGGTAAAAGAGAACTAACTTTATACCGAGAATTGTTAAAAAACATACTGAATTCAATTACTATTATATTAAAAGTTTGAATTAGAAAATGATATCATCACCATAAAAAACAGAGACAGTTTGAAATGCAAATGTATGGCGTGACATTTTGAAGAACTCATGGATGAAGGAACTGAGCATTCTTCAAATCGGTTCATTCTTGACAATGCATATATCCATTTCATACACTTAAACTTTATTCTGGAATGACATGCTGTTAGTACAATTTCTTAAGTTAATTAAGCAAATATCTTTAACACTGGTGTAAAGTGATTATTTTTTTGGTGAACACTCAAATGAGTGATTGCTGGAAAGCACTCAAAATGAGAAAATTGAGTATTCTCAAAACTTTTATCGTTATTACTGATATATTCATATTTCTTATATTGCCTGAGCTTCACTTTTATTTTTATAAATAGCTAGACCAAAAATAGCAGCATCAGATCCTTTGTATACATATATGGCTTGCATAACTTTAGTTATATTGAATGAAATTGAAATATTTAATCTTTAAACTAATAAAAGAGTTCATGAAATAAATGATACTGATATACAACAGTTTCTTGGGATTTTATTTCAGTTAGAAATGGAAGCTTGATTCTTTTAAATCAATGTTGGGTTTACAGTAATGAAAAATATTAAAAAAACCAATTGAAAATATAAAAATTTGTTACAAGAACTTCTGCATTTTCATAGTTGGTTACAAGAAAGAGATATTTTATATATACCTTTTTATATATACCTCTTCTGCATTTTAAAGCTTATAGTTGGTTACAAAAGATCACAATATGTGAACACTATCAAGAAATATTGGAGAGCCTGTGTACTAATGGATTAAGAACTAATGTTTGGCATTTGTAAAATAAATAACATTACAATTAACATTATAAATAATTTTATAGAAGTGATTGTAATAAGTGGACAAATTACTCACAAATATATTTTTATTCCAAGGATTCAAATAGTTATTCTATTTTAGAAGCTTCAATTTTCTGTTCCATTAAGTTTCATCATCATGATAAAGCTTAAGACTAGTTTTCTCAAAAGTTACAGGTCTCGATTTACAATATTAATGTTTTTTATGGTCAACTATGTTAGTTGTTCACTAAAAATTAAACAAAATCTTAACACTTACACTTTAAAAAGTAAGACAGTTAACTGAAACTAAAGCAGCTTAAATATATAAAAATATTAATTTATTTGAGGATAAGTTAGTTTTTAAAAGAACAATTTGTTACTGTACATCAATTTATAATTGTCTACAGTTAATGTTTTATTAAATTTTATTATTTATATTATCTGTATTTTCTTTATTTTTTAATATTTCACAATATTTATGTATTTACTTTCTCAGTTTAAAAATTATTTGTGTTTTGCATCTGATAACAGCTTTGATTATTGATATTGGATACTTATGTGGAAAAGTATGCAGTTTATTTTACTTGTTTTCCATTTCGATTAGAGATGCAAAAAATCTGACTGGATTTTTTTCATTTGTTATATTATAATTATTTAATGTGATGAAATTAAGCTTTTTTTTCCACCTTTTCGTTCATTTATCTATTTCTTTAAAATCTAGTAATGGAACATGAAGACAATTTTCTGGAATGTGGTTGTCTTAGATGTATACAAGCTTGGAAAAAGATGATTCACAATAGATAAGGTGAAGCCTTGAGTGTTTATTTAAAAAGTGGCATTTTTTAAATAATTGCAAATTTTCAGAGTCCTTCGGGTATATTTAAAAAAAATACCAATGCTGTATCTCATAACTGCTGGAAAGGAAATTTTTTCCTAGGATTGTACACTCTAAGATAGTGATATCCTCCACAGCTGACTTGCTAGCTGCAATTCCACAGCTTGCAATAATTGCAGCTAGTCAGAAATAAATAACAGTAGCTTCAAAAATCTATTTTTTTAAAAAGCACATGAAATTCATTTTTACTTGTAACATGATTTTAAGTAACATAGTTTTTAATGACAGAAAGAATAAATTTTAATTCAGCCACTTTAACTGCATTGTTTATCTGTATCAGTGTCTAAACACTCATGAACAATATGCAAATTATGTGAATACCTACATATTAACAAACTCATCTACAGTAAAATATTTCAAATTTTCTTTTCTCGAAAGCAAAATTCTACTCCAGAACATATTAGTACAGAATGATTATCTGAAAATTTTAAACCAATATTTAATAATATTTAAAGTATCTTTGCAATTATATGAAACTGGATTACATAAAATTGTAATACAAAAAATAATCATGTAGAAAAGATATTCGTTAAAATTTTTTAACAAGAATCTAATAAGATTTTACAGTCTAATTAAGAATTTTTAATTTTATAAAAGAATGTCCTTATTGTTGTACAATTCAACTTAAGTAAAGAAAAACCCTTGGATAAATATTGAACATAGAAAACATGGATACATGGAGAAAAAGTAACAAATCACTTTTGGAAAAAAATTTAGATAATGAATATCAGTTTGATTACATCAAATTATTACTTCTAACTTCTTTAATACAATGAAATTAAAAAAAACACAACATATTTTAGAGTTGAAACCAAGTTTTGTATGAAATACTTGGTGCTACATTAAAATTAAAATCACTAAAATATTTAATTTTTCTCTACAAAATATGACAAAATTAATGCATATCCTAAGAATGTATTATTTCTCTTAAAAACATAATGAAAATGTATATTCATTATAAATTTATAATTTTTATTCATCACAATATATTTTAATATATTACAAGTCTTCAATAAATTTTGACATAATCTATAACCTATTTCTCTAATATTCTCATTGAAGTTTGTTGTATTTATACAGCTTTAATCCAGTTTATTATGAAAGATAATATTAGTAAACAATTATTTGTTTTATTCAAATCTGCTGCAAGGAATCAATATTATCACTGGAAGCAAATTCAAATTGGAATAATAAAATACTATATGATAATGTATTGTTTTATTTGTTGTTATAATTATTTCTTGTATGGTACATAAATTATTTGGAAAAAATTAACATTATGTGTTCCATTTGAAAAAGTACTGGTAATATTTGTTGCAACTCATACAAATATTTTAAAATATGCCCTTTAATGTACACAAATAAAAATGTATATTAATTTTATAACTACTTTTCTCAGTATTTTAATAATAAGTGAAAAATTAATAAAAACAAAGCAAAAAGAAACTATGAAACACATTTTATGAGTCAATCATGCAATGATGAATGATATATAAAAAGCCTAAAAAAGATAATATTAACCAATCTAACATTGTGACACTTCACTCTAGAAATGTGTTTTTATCATCCTTTTAATTTAGTGTTTCTGTTTGTTATTGTGTGTAACTTAGCTTCAAATAATTAAATTATTATTACACTTAAGGCTGTTTTGATTAAATCCACAGCCACCAGACACTGACACCCAACAGCTTCTCAAAATTTTAGCCTTTAATTACAAATAGAGACTTATTCCAAATTATCGAAAAGAAAGGCTCGACTCAAGTTTTATCTCAAACGAATTGAATAGTAAGCCCTGGTTTTCCCGTTTTACTTGAACAGCATTTTTCATCCTGAAAAACTGATTCCAAGGTATAGTTGCTTTTCACCCAGAAAAGTCATTTAAAGGAATTGTGAGGTTAATATTTTATTCTAAATTTTGAAAGTGTTATTATAATGATTTAACTTGTGATTAATTTTCCCAGGAATAATAACTTTTAAAATTGTTGATCACAGTTTTTTTTTAAACCTAATTTTAATTGTTTAGTTATATATTCGCTTTCTTTTTGAGGCTAATGATAGACATAAATAAAAAAAGATAGCTTACTCACCGTTTTCTGAATGAATATCATTGCCCTTGAAAATAAAATTTTGTTCTAAAAAGTTATTTTTCTTTCTTTGTATCGAATAGCATTTGAAGTAAATGAGTAAATGGGAGGGTGATCACATTCTTCCTCAATAAGTTGCTGGAGTTCCATGGATTGGGCATGTGATCATGTTAATCAATGACATGAGAAGTCCTTCTACTTGCGTGAAATAAAAAGGTGCCAGCTCAGGTGTGATCTTGTTACCTGGTCATGGTTCAATATTACGAAATGCTTGATAACAGGCAAATATTCCAAATTCACTAACCTTAAGGTATAGTCCAGAGCTCTGCTACATAGATATGTATATATAGTAAAAAAGGAACTAAATCTACCATTCCCATATAAAATACAAAGCTATACTTATTGATTTTGTTGTCAGAGAATGATGCATTTTCAAGTTTTCCCATTACTTTAATTGTTTTTCTTTTTCTTCCCTTTTTTCTAAAACCTGTTTTTCTTTTGCACTCCCCTTTTCTTGGTAAAGGTGTACTTGTTGAGTGCTAATTCAACAATGAAAAGAACCCAGTTATCAATTTTTAAAGAATTTGACTTTCCTTTCATATCTTGGGATTCCAAAGTGCTTTTGAATCATAAAAACAGATAGGCAGAATATGCATATCTTATCAACTTAAGATTTACAACACCTATGCAAGTTTACTTATCTCAAAATATAACAGAGGGTAATCTTAAATTAATGCTCATGAGAAAGAAAATACATCAAAAAGGGTGTTTGGTGTTCTAAGCAAAGTTAAACAATATCTCTATTAATTTGAATAAATTATTTTATTAATTAAATGACAATAACAGTTTTAACTAGTTCATATTCATATTAAAAATAACAATTTAAGGATTAGATGGTTTATGTTACTATTTATTTTATGTGAAATAGGTAATAATCAAATTTAACTATCCCTAAAATTATATTTATTAAAAATTTAAATTTGATTTTATTAACACATAAAGTTTGAATATGTTATAAAGTTTGAATTATTTAAAAAATAAAATTTGAACAAAGCTTACTGTGAAACAATAAACCGGGGCACAAGCATCAGGATTAGTTGAAGGTTGGAAACTGCAGACAGTCTCACATCCTGGCGCAGGACACCACAATTTGGAGGGATCTTTTTCCACATCTGATGTTAATTTAACAAAAAATATTAAATAATTAATAAATACACTTAAAACAAAATTGGTTTATGATAGCAAATTAATCAAAAAAATATTGGGAGCAATATTTTTACTCTTGAAATCACACTTTCAGTTAGCAACTTTGAAAATAGCAGCTCAATTTTACATACAACAGAATAAATATATGAATGAATTTGGCACATAGCTGAAAATGCCTTTCACAAATATTACTCATGAAAAACTTGTAAGTTTAATTCTAAAATCTAACTAAGAATTTTATTTTATACATTATAAACAAGACATTAAAACAATCGCAGCATATTTTTGTGGTAAGGAAAAAATATTGAATTTCTTTATTCAAGATTTTTTTTCTTTCTGCTTAAATAATTTTAAGTAATTTTTTCGCCATAATTTACACAAAACAAGGCTCATAGAGATTTGCTAGAAATAAATTTCAAGAGTTCCAAGAAGTTTTCCAGGAATCCTATTTTTCCAGAAGGCACTGAATTCTGCACATTGAGTAAATATACTCCACCTATTTCATTCGTATGGTTCCCTTTTATCAATTCATTGTGAACTTAAAGGATGTATAAAAACAATTAATATTAAAATCAAGATACATAAACAAATCTGAAGTGACAAAAATGAAAATTAAAGCTTTATGCTTATTACTTATATAAATTTTCACAATTTAAAATTTTTTCTTCTTTGTCTAAATTACTTATTTAATAGAAAAACATAATTTTTCTTCCATTTATTCTAAATTTTTTTAACTGCTGAAATATTTTAAATACATCTATTAAGTGAATCTATTTAATTTTATTCAAACATTTCAATTTGTTTAGAATTCAATCTTTGTAGTTTAATACATAAGACTAAACTCAGTCGCACAACAGCAATCACACAATTGCCAAGGACTACAGTGTTCATATTTGTTTTTTACAATACTAAATCACAAATATATATATATATATATATATATATATATATATATATATATATATATATATATATATATATATATATGATATATATATATATATATATACACTCTCTGCTTGAAATTAATTAATAGGTTTTGTTCCGTACCCATGAAGTGCTGTGACAGCAGCGCCATCTTTGTATACGAGAAAAACAGACAAAAACTGTGAGAGAGGACAGTTTGACAGTTTGTTTGTCGCTCAACGGTCATTTTTTGCACACGAGGGCTAATTAGACCGGGACTTACGGCTTAAAGTGGATTCCGAACCACTACAAACATCCATGCCCGAGGTGGGATTCGAACCCACGAACTGTTGAACCGAAGGCAAGAGCGCTAACCATTCGGCTGCCAGCTCGGCTGTGAGAGAGGAGGAGTCAAGTTACTGCCTTTGAGGAGAGCAGTTGTAAAATGAACGAGATGAATCAGCTACGAAGAGTTTTTTTATTTAAATTCTACAGCCCATTCTTTATAAACGAGCTATTGAACACACAAACAGGTTTAATGTCTCATTTGACAAATTTATTTATATAATTTTTATTTAAAAGTTTTTTTATAAAAGAAATTAAATAATTAATAATAAAACGTTTTTTTAAAAATGTATTTATCAACAAATTTAGTTTATATATGGCTTTTATTTAAAATAATAAATAGAAACTTCTAAAAGGTAACTTTTCTTTACTTTAAAATTTGAAGATGATTTGAAATTAAATTACAAACAAATTATTAATTTTAGAAGTTTATTTTTTTCATATATTAGCTTAAAATTTTATTTTTTACATTCCAATTTAATTCATTAAATTATATAAATAGTACGATGCAAAAATAAGTACACATTTAAAAAGTTAACAATTCCTATTTTTGTCCTTTCAAAAGTTTTGTTTACAAAATACCACAAAAAATAAAAGTATATACTAAATTTAAATTTGTGAAAAATATATGGCTCAATGAAAGCCAATATAAAGTTTTTTCGCATTTAACTGAGAACTATCTTTAATTAAGAATGGCCACAAACTGTAAAATCCTATGAAGTTAGAAAAGGATGAAAATTTTTTTATTTTATTTATTACTTAACTTGTTTATTTATCTAATGTGAATTTTGTATCTTGAAAAATTTCTTACATTATTTTTATTTCAGGATAATCTACCACTTCAGATTGGAGGATCTTATACAGTTAAAATGAAAAGTAATGTAAAAATAACACATAATAGAAAAAATAACCATCTTGTTTTTATTTGGTTAAAAAGATTTTATATACTTCATGGATCACAGATTGATTTATTGAAAAATATTATAACAGGAAATTCTGATTATTGCAAATATGTAGAAAAATAAACATTTAATGTCCTTATGTCCTTTTTATGTGAATTTATATGAAATGTTTTTATGAAAAATTTATGTGAATTAAGTGAAATGTTAAGAAAAAGAGTCCATCTATGAGTCTAAGACTTTTCTGTAGTGAAAGCCAATGTGTGCAAACATGTGTAATAATTTTTTGAGCATCTTAGTCACACAATTCTTGTAATTTTTTCAGACTTTCTTTTCGAGCTCCAATTTAAATAATAATAAACATCAATTATCATTTCATCAACTTTAACTGGTAATTTTGCAGCACCCCTTTCTCAGAGGCAAGATTTATCAAATGACAAGAGCAACCAATAGCTATCAAATTTTCTTGCTATATTCTTAAATAGATTATCATACCTTTTTTCTTCCCTTGCATTACTGCTCCATTATCAGCACCAACGGGTATACAATGATTAAAAGAGATATTTAATTGTTCAAATTCGTTTAAAATTAAAGTGCTTATATTTTCCCCTGTTGCATACCCTGATAAACTTGAAAGTGACAAGAAGCAGCTTTGAATAGATTTACGAATGGGATTGAAAAAGTTTACAACAATTTGACACAATTTTAAAAATCGTTATCATTACTGCCATCACATGCAGCAGAAAATGGTGAATTTTGTTAGAGTTTAAATACGTTTTCCTTTTTGTCCGATGCTAATTCTTTTATAATGGCAGAAGTTTTGGTTCGAGCACATCCATAACACTTTGCAGTTTCCCTTTTAGGAATCATTTTCCTAAAAAGGATACCAGCATGATCAGAAACGCTGAGTGGTATGCTGTGCTCAATCGAGAATGAAGTAAAATATAATTCTAACCGTTTGGGTAAATTTTTTGGGCCTTTGACATGACAAGAAATATCAAAACGACCACCATGAGATATATTAAAATCATAATTGCAAACTATGCAGTGAACAAACTTAATTCCTTTAGACGAGTCTTAATGTACAGAAATTCCACACTATAACTATTTTTAAAAGATAGAAAATAAGATTTATTAGGTTTACTAACAGCCATTTTCCCAAATTATCACCAACCACACAAGTCACTACACAGTGCAAATGTTTGCTTTCACATAAAGATAGCTGCAGAGTTAATTCCGCCCATCTACAACAGCCCACCAATCACAGTAGTTAAAAATAAATGGCACCGAGTTTTGATCCGTGACTAAAGAAGAACAAGATTATACCTCTACCATTTCTTGTCTCCATCTATAGTATCTCAATCTGGAGCCTCCCCCCCGCCCCGATAGGAAAAAGAGTTGGCATGTGCATTCTCGAACCACTCAAAGCCTTTGCGACTACAAAATCTGGGAAGTTATTTCTCTCCTCCCACAGATGGATTCAAAGGAGGTGCTAATTTCCATTTCTTATTATGTTAACAAGAAAAGATAGCTATAATGTGCTAAGACATAAAATTTATTTTTCTTTTTCAACTTTGCCCAGAAGAACCAAGACGCGAAAAACAATTCATGCTATAAGTAAAAGCGTAAAACCTGGCAGGTCTGAGATAGTAATGTCCATTTATAATTCTACAATTTGCACAAAAAATTAGTTATGGCAGGTCCATTATAACTGTTTTTGACATAGGTACTAGTGGCTTTGACAATTTTTGATGAAATCTGATTATATGGGAAGACGAAAAAGGTCTGTGGAGACAAGCATCTCTGTTTTACCAGTTGATCCACCCTCTTATTGCCAGATATATTACAATGGTTGGGGGTCTACTGGAAGGAAACCTTCCATCATTAATGAGTTTATCAATTTGTAGTTTTGTTTCCTCTACACATTTTGACTGACTGGTATGGAAGGGGCAAAGTGAAAGGATGGCTGCCTGTGAGTCAACAAAAAAGGCTGCATTGTTCAGAGATGTTTAGCAGGTCAAAAATTGAAAAATAATCCATTTAATTGTCTCAACATCAGATTCAAAATTTGTGGCATTTGCACAAGCAGTGCATGAGCTTCAAACAAACTTTCAAAGTACTAGCCAGCTCCAGAGGTACAGTCCTCTTGGGATAAGCCATTAGTATAAATATGAAGCCAAATATTTTTTGGGAATCTGTCAGCAATAACTTCTAATATGTCGATATGAAATATCAGGATTTGTAGAAAAATATGGTAATAAATTTTCAGATTATTAAGATAAGTTGAGCCTTAGTATGGATTTGTCACCTAATTTTACAAGTAAATTCATCAATGACATAAAAAGAATAAATTGCATAAAAATAAATATGGTATTAAAATTCTCACCAAGGTTAAACTTGTATCTTTCAAACATAGATAATGCTTCTTCTCCAGCAATTTCTTCAATCTTTAAATTAAAATAAAAATCTACACTAATGTGCAATAAAAATAAATAGCACACATATAAATAAATGAAATAAAAGGTGACTAATATAAAATAGTGAAATTCATGCAATACACTTGTATGATGTTAATAATAGGGGAAAAATTTGAATCAAAATCAAATATACTAATTTTAAATTCTATATTTTTATATTTAAATAAAGAAGAGAGAATTCAAACAGCAGTCAAATATAAAAAAATATTAAAAATTTCTTTGTAGACATACTTTCAGATAAAATAAAACATTTTCTGATTTTTAAATTTACCATAGATAAATCTCCATTTTTTCCCTAGAAAATGATTTTGAAACTCCTTTTCCTTTTAAACGGCTCCTTTTAACCCTTTGACACGCGTAATATTTTTTTTAAAATTTTAAACCAAACAACTCTAAAAATTAAATGTTATGATCCCACAGACAAATAATATATGATTTAAAAAATCTACATCCACCCATTTATCTGTGGGTGGTGGTCGCAAGGCACAACCAGCGCGCATCTAGGACCTTGAAACTTATTGAGTTAGCAGGGGAAAAAAACTTACCTTGTTTCGTGTGCACTTTTAATAAATGGCGATTATTGCAAACTTCATTGATGATTTGTATTTAAAATGCAGTATATTATTTTTTTACAATATTTTACAAAGTAAAGAGTAGGAAAAATGAATAATTAAACATTTATATAATTTTGTTGCTATAAAAACACAATTTTTTCACTTTCAGTCTCCTATTCCAATTTATTTGAGTTACTTGGCAAGGACCAGGTAAATTTATATCGATATTGTCTTAATCTTCTGATCCTTCATCACTTTCCACCTGAATGTTATTATTAGCAGTGAATGGCACATTTTCTTCTTGGTCACTATCATCAACCGAGATTTCTGATTCTGGATCTGAAGGAAGTTCTTCAAATAAAGCCAATGCCTCAGCTATTCCTAGCCCTTTGCGAGGCATTTTCAATTTGAACAGTAGAAAAAAATATTTACACACTGTTAAAATACATTGCTATCAATTATTTTAAATTTAAATAAAACTTTCACGTAAATACTATTTTCAATAATATATATATATATATATATATATACATTAAATTTAAAACACACAAAATACTATTAAATAAAAATTTCCGTACTAGCGTGGGAGCAAACGCAACATTCAATGCAAATAAAAATCTGAAACTGAAAAGTCTTTCTGAAACACACAGAAATAGCGAAAGCACGTGTTCACTGAGGATATAAAGTCCACATATTGTTTACAAGTAAAATGACCTTGTGATTCAAATCCCCCCACCCCTAAACACTCTAATTCCCAATCATAATAAATACTCTGTCCTTTGACAGCCAGTGAGAGCCGGCCATGTTTATATAGCCTGCTCTTCACATAAGTCATGTGTTCTAGCTGCATGCTGGTTGCGCGGTGCAACCACCAGGAATTTCCCTCAAAAAAGGAAAGTTTTTTATGTATCCAGTTCAAATTACTGCTGCATTTATATTGTTTATGACAGACATGACGATTTAGGAAGAAAAAATTTCTAATATTTATCATTATTTATATTAAAAAAGTAGGTTATTTTGTGTTGTTAAAAATGAACATTAAATAACGCCATATTGGAAGGAGTCCGACCTGAAATTTATGGGTGCTGCCATCTGTTAGTGTTATTTAAAAGTAAAAGATATGAAATCTATAAAATTTAAGTGAAAAATCGTGAAAAGGAATTAAGAAAAAAAATCGAAAATTGGTGGTTTCATGGCGCGACCACCACGCGTTAAAGGGTTAAAAGATATATGAAAATTTTTATGAAAATATAATTTACTCGCAATTATAATAGTAGACATATTACAGATTTAATATATATTATGGATTATTCTACGAAAATATCTATATTTTCCATTTCATAATTCAATTTAAAAAAAAAAAACCAAACAAATATTAATTTGCAATGTTTTACCAGTAATTATGTTGCAAAAAAGCAATTCATTAATAACAATTTTTACATTTTATTTGAAGAGATTACTTTTTTGCTAAAGACCAGGAAAATTTAAGATTTTGAAATGATAAATGATAAGTTTTTTTCCAATTAGTTGTAATAATTAAAAATAATAAATAAAATTCACATGAAAAAGCATTATTCATTTCAGTTGATTTAAATGAAATAAGTTTCTATAATAATTTGTTTAAAGTTTTCATAGTTTGAAACATTAAAGCTTGTTTTACATCATATTGATTTTTGAATTTTCGTAAATGTTTCGACTTATTACATTGTAATAATTAACTCATACCTTGTCTTGGGAAATGAAAATTGCAGTGAACATAGCTTATAAGCAAAATGTAAAGATTCTATTCCAAACAAATAGTTCAGAATCAAAGCAGATAAATAAAAATACTGCAGATTTAAGATTCAAGTAGTAAAATACATACATTTAATAAGGCACATTGAAAAATGGATTTTCATGGTGATAAAAATTAGCATTAAAAAATAAGAACTTCTAGAAAGCAACAAAATAACATTTTACAAATCAAATATACAATTAAAAAAATCAGAAACTTAAATTTCTAATTTTTCATCAATTTGATATTCATTGAATATTTTTATAAAGTAATTTTGTATCATTGAAATCTATTTTGAAAAGAAGTTTTAACATTTTTGTTTTAATTGTGTTATGAAAATAAAAAAACTGAAAATTAAAAATAAGTAAATTTCTCAAGATTTTTAATGAAGTATTTCTCTCTCTCTTTTTTAAAAAAACTTCCATTAATACTTCAGAAACATGGGTAAATCATAATTTTTTACAACTGTCTTTAAAAAATTAAACATGACATAAATATTTTTAACTATCTATTTTGAATAGCTACAAAATGTTAATGTCAATATTTTGTTATAAAGAAAACTTAAATGAAAGTTTTCAACAAATACATTTCATAAATGTGTTAAGAAAATTCCCCCAAAGAAACAATATCTTTTTTTAATTCAGTTTATTCATAAATATTAAATAATGATGTGACAAAGAATTTTTTTTTTTAAATTTTCATTCATTCTAAAATTTAAAACTATTTTTCTTAAGGAAAGTAATATGTCAGAATAATTTTAGAATTTTGTATAGAATGTAATAAATAAAAAACTTTGATTCTTATCTTTAATTTTTTTTATTTAGTATAATATAAAAAAATATATGATCTGATCAATATATATTTAAATATTTTATTACTTATTATACATCAAAAAACAAGTTTTAAACAAATTAATAGAAAATCTTCAATAAAGTAACAAGTTTAAATATTTTAAATAACTTAATGAAAATCTAAATATTATTGATCAATTATATTTACTAACTTCAATAAAATAACTTTTAATAAATTCAATGGAAAAATAACATAATGAAAAATATATTTTATTGCATTTTCTGAATTAGATAAATTATACAAGAATAAATAGTATTAAACTATAAAAATATACAAAAATATTTTTTTTAAAAAAATTACCTCTGAGGTTAAGATTTTACCAGATTCTGAACATCCAGCATCTGGACATGTCAATGGAATATTACTATCTCTGATATTAATAGTAATATATTGGTGTAAGCACTGAAAAAATCAAAACATGCATATAAAAAATGCAAAATAATTATATTTTTACATTAATTTAAATAGTAAAAAATTTAATTTAAATAAAAAATATTAATATAAACACAATTATTTCAACACCATAAAGTTTTTAATTTGTCTTAGTATTAAATCAAGTTAATAAATACAAAAAACTGTTAAGGAAAGAAAAAATAACAGTAACCAAATAAATGAAATATTTTACTTTAGAGCACATTTGCATGCATTATTTTATTGATTGATATCACTGGAAAATAAGCAAACAATGAAAATTATTTATCTTCAAGAAATAAAATTGGAAATTAGTTTTAATCATTATTTTTTAATGAAACCATATTAAAAGCATTGATGATGTTAAGGCCAACAGGGGTGTTTGTAGGACCCCAAAAAATCCCTGGAAACTTTTACGGACTTACTACTGACATTTTGGAGTTTCGAGAAGGGGGGGGGGAGAAATGAAAAATTACAATTATGAAGTATTGAATGACCTAATTATTGCGTTTTCTGCTTTCAAAGCAAACAAAATTACCCAGATCAAAATAAGTAATTCATTATTATTCCTACTTCCTTTTGAACGACGATGCTCCGGAATTCCGGGGTTTCCCCGGAGCACAAACACCCCTGGGCCAATATAGCAACTGGCATTTAGGAAATGATTGCTTTCTCAATTGATTATGAACAGAAATACAGTAACCCCTCTTATAACATGGTACTCTCATAACACATTTTCAGGTCCCTCATGTAACATGTTATCTTCCATATAATGCGATGATTCTCCACATTATATTTATGCACTATATGTTGTTTATAAGGATTTGTACAGTTCACAATCAGTTTTGCATATGTTTGCACATTGTGTCAATCGTGTTCTTATAAAATTAAAATATATTATTCACCTTTGAACATTTTGCTAAAAAAAGATGTCACTGGAACATTATTTTAGAAAGCTCCTACAATGAATAAATGTGTAATAAAACTGTTTTTTAGTTACATTGTATGCGTCTTTTTATTTTAAATAGTTCTTAATTTGATTTTAATGAAATGCATACATTTCATTCATAACATAGCTTTTCATTTATATTCACTTTAAATCCTTTAACAAGAAAAAGTAAAATGTGAATCATTTATATATAATGTGTTATATGTGGTCATACTTAACAAGAATGCTCGTTTTGCTCATAGAACATTAATGTACTATATGGGGATTACTGTAAAAAGTGAACTATATTACAACATAGTTCAAAACTCAATGAAAGAAAATAAATACTCATTAGTATTTATTTTCTTTCATTGAAAAGTTATTAAGAATTAGCTTATTATTGATATTTATTATTGGTCACAGCTGATTATTGATCATATACAACCCTTTCACTCTCTTTTTTTTTTTTAAATTTCAAATTTCTATGAAGAGTTCAGTTAAATTATATAATACAGAGAATTGGCTACAGTATTTATTACAATGGTATTTCTAAATAATGTTTTATTTTCCCAATATAAAGTAAACATCTGAAATAAAGCAGAGAACTTTGAAACTAGAATCAACAACATTAACCATTTCTGAAATTGAAATTAATTTATATATTGTTGAATTTTAATACATGTATCTGCCACCAAGATTATATTGTGTATTTTGGCTTTGTTCAGCAAACAAAAATCAAACTTAAGACAATATATTTTTTAAAACAAATAAAACTAATAACAAAACATGTACAAATTGTTATGGTACATTTGTAACGTGTTTTAAGGTATTATAAATTAATATGTAAAGAATATTAATCTCCATTTACATATAAATTGTTATGAAAAAAATTAAACTTTCGATTTCAAAAATCAATTTTGACTTTTCTAATAATAATTATTTTTAATATTTATAATTCAAAACTAGAACTTAATAATGAAGATCATTTAAATAAGAACCCTAAAGTTAGGGTTTTTAATAAAATGATCTTCATTGTTAAGTTCTAGTTTTGAAATTTTCTTCCAGAGAGATTATTGCTATGACTATAAATTATTTTCTTTATTCTCATGTTTGATAAATAATTATCTATATTTTAATAAAATACTTTTTTTTAAAAAAATGTTTGGGTCTTATTTTAATATAAACATGCATTTTTCCTTGAAAAAATTATTTTTAAAAGAGAAACAATTGATCTAACAAGTTTTGATTAATAGTTTACTGGCAATAAAACACTCTTACAAAAAAATTCTTTTTTTAAAACAGATTTTCTTACAAACATTAAATATTTATATTTGGAGAACTACTATGAAACATAGAACTTTATAAGCTAATTTAAGAGTAACAAATGTTTTACAAATAGATCAGGGAAGACTGCAAAAATATTTGTCGCAATTAATAAATTTTTTGCATTTAGATAGACTTCAGAAAATATTAATTACAATTCATTTGTTCATCTGATCAGTGGTGATCAAAAAAAAAAAAAAAACTATCAATGAAATTTAATCTTTTCTCTACTAATAAAAATATTTAAAATTCTTTGTTTAGTAAATAGTAAAATAGAACTTCTACCTTGAATTTTGTATACATATATTTGTCAGCTTAAATGTTCAAAAATATTTCAAATTGGGAGCATTAAATCAAAAACATGAATAACAGATTAAATAACTTTCAATCAATTAATGCAAAAATGATACTTAAAAAACTTCTAAAATAATATTTGTGTAATAAACTCAAATCAATGACATCAAAATTACAAACAAATAAAATATTAGCAAATATGAAAATAAAATATTATAATTTTGATCAAAAGTCAGCAATTTATTTAATATTAAATCAAAATAGCTTTCACAACCTTATCCTTACTTCTTCAAAAATAACAAATGAGAAATTTAAAACTGTAAAGATGATTCAAAGAAATAGTACGTAACTAATTCCAGGTCATATAACTGATGTTTTAATATCATTGAGTAAACAAGCTATCAAAATAAGAATAGAAAACCCAAGAAAATATAAAACTGGAGTTATAAGGGGAAGAAAAAAGAAAAGGGACAAGATACAGAATGTAAATGCGTCATGCAAATGTTTTGAAGGAAAAGATTCCTATTAAAACTGATAAAATGAAGAAAAGAATGCAATAGTAAACAGTAGAAATAGAAGTACAAAATTAAAATGGATATTCATTTTATCACAAACAAAACCTAGAAAAACTACTTGTCAATTATTACATTTGAAAGAAAATATATGGCTCATTTATGCAAACTTTGAGAATTTAATTTTGTTAACAAAACAAGAAACAAAAATTGTAAATAAAATAACAACTTCGTAATTAGATTTCTTTCCATCTGATGGAATTCCTAATCCTGATGTAGATATTGCCAATTAAATAGTTGTCCAAAAAAAAGTAGAAACTCAAAGTAAAAATTTACTAACTACAATTTGTTGGTAAATTTTTACTACAATTTGTTACAAATTTATCAAGTTCTTAAATACTGCATTTTCCAATATATGTTTAAAAAGTTTTGAATTTCATTGTGAATATTTTATAACACCACAGATAATCTGATAAAAACATCATCCATCAAAAGACCTTACAATAAAGAAAGTAATTCCCATTTTAATAAGTTTATGAAAGTAATAAATCACTGAAGATCATTTATAAGAATTACTTAAACAGTAGTAAATAAAGATTGTAGCAAAAAAATTGGATTATTAACAGAAAGAATTAAAAAAACAGCCTGATTACTTTAAGAAGCTTGAATAAACAGGAAGCTCAGGAAAATCAAAGTCGGCTCAAAACATTAAAAGGCATTTCTCTTTGGACAAAAGTAAACTTACATTGTGTCTAACAAAAATTATTTTTGCACCTGAACTATTGAAATAACACAGTGAACCATTGAATAAGGCTATCATGCCAGAAAATTAAAGTTCTACTGATGTTATTACTGGTAACTTTTCAAGTTCCCAAAGAAAAATAAATTAATTAAATCACCAAAACAACTGAAATCAAGAAATTAAAAAAGTACACAGATAATTTTTTCTCTGCAGTCTAGTTTGATTTCATTTGTGAGTCACTCTACAGATATCTTTTGCATACAATTCACAAAGTTACTAACTTTTAAAAACAAAAGGATTGCATTTACAAAAGTATTTTACTGGAATTAACTAATTCAAATTCATATAATGTTCCAAATATAACATAACTAATTGAACTGAAATAAAATTTATATGATCTAGTAGTAAATTATTTTACCATAGAATATATTGAATCAAAAACACAATTAAAGTTTTCAAATTACAAAATATATCAAAAATGTGTAAGCATATAAATTTAATTAACTTGCAATTAAATTACAATATAATCTTTTAAATTTCAGACTTGTAACTAAATACTATTTACTTTTACATTTCAAGAAAATCTAATGTGTTTTTTGAATGATAGTTATTTTATTTCTTTTCTGTGTACTTGGAATTCACAACATATTTTATTAGATTTTGGCAATTTACTCACAGATATTATTAAATTCAATGGAAAAAAATTAAAAGATTATTTTAAAAAAAAAGTATTTAGCTTATGTCAATCATTTTATGTATCACTATTATAACGATCATTTTAAAAATTGAAATTTTGAGATGTATCTTCAAAATACTATATACGTTTATTTTAATACATAATCCTTTAAAATACTATATACATTATTTAGTTTCATTTCTAATAATTTAGTTTTAACATAAAATCTTTAAGCAATCAAACAAATTTTAAACTTACAAAAGTATTCTAGATATCTTTTCTCTTCAAATACATTAAGAGACATAAAATTATCAGGCCAAAATATAGATATCCTGATTATTCTTTTTTATGAAACTATTGCAAATGCAAGTGCTATAACAGTTTCAATAAGTATTTAAGGAGCTCCAAAGACTTTCAATTACAGAATTTTAATCTAATAGAATGCATCTCTTAAAAATTAATAGAATGCATTAAAATAAAATAAAAACATGTTAAAAATTATTTCAAAACTTTTTCAAAATACCAGGATTTGTACAGATTTCCAAGAATCAAATTTCAGGAGTTTTCCAGGAGCAAATCAATTATTTTTAGGAGGGATCGACATTCATTTTAAATAATTTTTTTATTTTATTTAAAATTTTTTTTTAACCAAATATGCTTGTAAATATAATTACAAAAATAAAAATTTTTGAGTTATATTTGCAAATTATAAATAAATTATGCGAGTATTTTTTATTAAAGTGAGAATTACATTTAATGATTATTTCAAAAGTCTTCAATGAATTAACACAGCAATTTTTATTTATATAAACAATATCCTTTACATTACTGAATTATATATTGTATAAAACAATGGACAATTTTAGAGTTTCTAAACACCTTTATTAGATATCTATCTATTAATAAGTTATTCAAGCATTTTTCAAATAAATATACGAAAATCAAAACAAAATTAATACAATTATTACATAAAGTTTAGGATGTGACTTTTTCTTATTTATTATTCAGAAAAAGCAATTCTAAGCTTTTCTTCTGTATGCTTTCAAACTCTTTTAAAACTATTCAATTTCACATCCATATTCTAGACTTTTTTAGTTATTTACTCATTCAATAGATTTTTCCATTTCTTGATTATTTACACAAACACAATATCACAATATTGCTGTTAGAAAATATTAACTTTCCATCTCTAAAGCTTTCACTTTTAATTCATTATTAATACTGAATAATAACTGTTAGTTCTATGAAACATCACAGCGACATTTAATGATTATTTCAAAATAGTTAAAGTTTGATTTTGCAATCAATGTTAACTTACGAGTTTTTTCTAGCTTCCTCAGCAATTCCTATTGTAAATTTTGCAAGTATATATATGTCATTTTTTCAAAAAGTGCCTATAACTTTCTTTCTGTTATCAGCTGCTTTTTTAGCTGTTTTAATGTATCTAAATATAATTTATACTTTTGCCTGACACCAGCAGCAAAATTAAGTAGGTCTTTGTTTCACTTTTATATTGTTGACACTTTCTATGCTTCAGACATGATGTACTTAGCAACAAATGATTATTTAAATTTTCAACCATCAAATTTTTGTGGACAGAAAACCCATGTTCAACAAATGCTTGACTATGAGAGTAATAAAAGCAAATTAATTACTTTCTGCAAGTGACAATAATTTTGTCTATTTGAGAGTAAGTTAAAAAAAAAGTATCTATTCTATCTTTACTAAAATCAAATTTCTCATCAATATAATCTTGAAATCTTAGTTACACTGATTTAAACTTTTCTACCAAATAACGAAATTTTGTCTTTTATTCTGAACCACGCAAAAGCCAATCTTTGTATGACTTTTCTAGAATCCACTAATCATTGAAAAGACACTTTTCACCACGCATACTATAAAAAAATTATTTCACCCTTTATTTTATTGATAAACAAACAAATTCTTTCATTTCACTGGAATTATATGTAATTTTCACCAAGGAAAATATGAAAATATTTTAACTCAAAAATTTTATATTTAAATATTAATATTCAGTGAATTTTATATAATATAAAAGACAGAAACAAATAGAAAAATTCAACTAAAACCACTCCCCTGATTGCATCACATGACATCGTATTGGTGATTACTCTTCATTTCACACGCATAAATCTAAATATTAATATTATATATATTATCTCTGGTTCTGACTGCAGTGGATCATCATGAAACTATTGTAGCTGAACTAGATCTTTATTTTAACCAACAATTATGAATACAATCTATGTATCGATCAAGCCGCCACCTAGTGATTACAGTAAAAGCTAATATTTGGTTTTAGAACAATTTTATTGAAAATTTTAAAATATTAATTAAAAAACTATAATATTTTCTAACAAAAAAAAAATAGAAAAATAGAAATTAAAATTCCAGGAGAAATTCCCGATTTTTAAGGAGTCAAAATTCCAGATCCAAGAGCCCTTAAATCTATTTTTCAAATTTCAGAAGTTGAACGAATTCTTGAAAAATTTAAAAAAAATGAATAATTTAAAGAAAAATTCAATTCAGGTAATTAAAAACTGCCATGGAAGTACGTAAATGGATATTCAACCAAACACCAAATTAAAAACAATACAATATTTACTGAATTTAATAATTTTCTTGAAATATTTTAAGTCTAGTGTTTACAACCACTTCATATACATTTGCTAGATAAATATATTATCAAACTATATTTAAACATTCTAACTATGTTTTGAAAACACAATGTGGATATATTATTCTTAAAAAATATTTCACAAAACTTTTCTATTAATACTTACTGGAATACAGAATGCACAGTTGCAATCTTGTAAAGTATGCATGGTATTAATGGGAACCATTCCCAAACATAATTTGCATAAAATATTCCGAGTTGGATTCTCTGAAACCTCCTCAGAGTTAATAAGAGATTTTTCATGATTCCCAAGTGCACTTTGAGATTTATATAAGTTATACAAACTTTGACAGGGTTGTTTTATAGATGATACACCAATTTTAGCTCTTGAAGACGCAATTGTATAGTTATTTTCATTTAGAGGCAGGAAATGAAGAGGAGGGCATAAATTATGGACATCATTGCAACTAAAGGACGATCTAAAAGGAAGTTTTCTACAAGAATGCTTGCCATCCAGCTGATGTTGCCCTGTACTTCTTCCAGCAGGAGGCAGTAATTTCCAAATTAAATATTTTGGATAACGATCTATTGCATCAAAAGCTGTAAGTCCAGTATCACATGATTTAGAAGTTGGTACACTAGGCATCTGCTTCTCAGTATGAACAATATCTTTAGATGAACGGCTACTCTTGCTTTTACGAAGAAACCAACCAAATGAAAGCAGTTTAGTTTTGCTTTCTCTCAATTCTCGTTGATACTTACTTTTAGCACCTTTCTTATCATTTGGAGGAGACATAATTTAGATTACTTTAATGTGTGCAATCTAGAAGGAAAAAAAAAAAGAATATAAATGTAATTATAGAAAAGTGTGAAAATTGAGAAATGATTATTTTACATTAAATAGTTATTAATAAATTACCATAATTATTAGCAATTTGAAATAACTTCTATAAAATTAAAAATATAAGAGGGATCAAAAAATCATATTTTATTTTAAACATACAAAAACAATAATGAAAAGTCAATGCTATTAAAATTCAAACAAATAAAATTTGCCAATTTTTAAAAACAATTGAGCAAAACAAACAATTAAGTGAAAATTTTTTTTAATGAAATAAAGATAAATTTTTAATACTGAATTTAAAATTTTCAATTGATGTATAAAATTTTATTATTAACAATTTTCACCTGCACTATATTGTTATTTCAAATTTCTTAAAACTTTTTATAGTTGGAATTATTTTATTTCAGTCAGTTTAATAATTTAAAATAAAGCTTATAAAGATAGTTTTGATTAATTTAAAAAAAATATTTAGTTGGCAAATATTCCAAATAATTTAAAAAATCTATTAAGTGATTAATAAACACTAGTGATTATTTGTTTTAGTGTTTTCAGATATATTATCTATACTTTAATTATAATTTATAGCATAGAAATTAAGCTATTAATATATTAATAGCTTTCATACATTCATCAGAATAAAACCGAGGTTTGATTCTTTCATATATTATTTTTTAAAATATATTTTGTTTAACATTTTGTAAGAAAATTTATAAATAAATGAAGGGAAAAAATTCAAGTCATAAATGTAAATAGATAAACATAAAAATATATAAAAAATAAACAACAAAAGGTTTCCTTCTCAGCTTATTTTTTAAAACATAAACAGGTAATTTATTAATACAAATCATACAAAAAGATTTTTATGTCCAGGAAGACCACAGAATATTATAAAATTTTTCTTTCACAAACAGTTGCTTGCATTTAACTTCCTGTAATTAATTTATGCTGAAAAAAGTACATCTCACTAAATGAAACATATAACTCTGATTACTTATCTTTTTCACATTTTCATCAATTAATAACATTTTTAATCTTGGATTTCTTTTTACATCAAAGAAATAATCACTATGCCAAATGATTTTGTTCAGATGGATATGCGAATTAACCTACAGAATATTCTTTTTTATTTCCATCTGAAAAATAAGTCTAAATCTAAATAAAAAATAAAACTAATTCTATTTTCTTTTTCATCACTTGATTTTCCATCATAGAAGAAACAAAGATGAATTGATTGAATTATAATGTGAAACAAAATGGAAGCATAGAAAATACAACTAGCACAAAAAAACATCAATCAAAAGGTATAAATAAAGTATTTTAGAATAAAATAACAGCATATTAATTTAAAAACAAAAATAGTAAATTAAAAAATTATATTACATTTTTTAAATTTCATTTTAATGACATTTATTTTTATTATTGGCCATCTTTAAAACATAAAACTAGTTATAGTCATATTCCATTATAATAAAATTGCATATAATTATAATAAAAAAAATATTAAAATTTAGATGATTATGTGATACGTTTTGACAAAAACTAGCTATTATTGCTAAAACATTTCCCTGTCTTTTAAAATAATGATTTTTTTATAATTTTAAAATATAATGATACCTTGACAAATACTAGCTCTTGTTGCTAAAACATTTTAATGCAGTGTAAAATAATTTTTTTCCCGAATTATTTTATTCAACTTTTTCAAAACAAAACTGAACAAAGGTTACATTTTAGCATTATAACTGGATAGCAGCTAGAAGAGAATTCACTTGGTGTACAAGGAAAGATTAATCTTCAAACTTGGGTGGGAAAATTATTGGTACTTCATTATTCTGGATTATGATTACAAATGAATATACATGTGTATTTAAATATGAACTATAAAACTAAGCAAGTGTAGCAAATTTATAATAAAAAAAGGAAATCTCTAATTGTGTCTCATCAAATTTTAAGCTTAGCACATTTATCATAAACAAAAACATGTTCTTAACTGATTTTTTTAGAATTTTTGTTTGAAATGAAAGGTTAATTGGCTGAGCTGGTGTCAGTCCCACTCTCCACCCTCCCAGAATAGCAAAGAATTTCCTCCCAGAGATGGATTTTATAAAATTTCTTGATAAAATTTATTAAACCTAAATCTCATCAGGTATGATGGCTAATCAGTTTGTAAAAATGAATGACATTAAAAATAAACATGGTGCCAAATGTGTTAAAGAAAATAATAAGTTATTAATTTTATCTATATACATAAAATCCTCATTTTATTTGTCCATGGTTGAATTGAAAATAATTGTTTGGAATGGAATGAAACCCATCAGGACCTCAAACTTGGTCTCAGGGTAATTTGAAATAAAGGATAGATTTCATTTTCAAATTTTAATTCTGTTTGTGTAGTTTATTCAAACTGTAATCAACACTGATTTGAATTCTTAATGAAATATTAAGAGTTCAAATCAGTGAATTTATGAATTGATAACAATGCTTATGCCATAATGTAATTATAATTCAAAGATTCAACATTTTGTTCCATAAAATCTTCTGGCTTTAAAAATGGAAGAGAGTATATAGAATTTTTTCTTCTTTTAAAATTATTATAAATTTTTGGAAAAGTAAAAAAAAAAAAAAAAAAAAGTCAATTTTAATGATTTCCTTTATTTTTATTTATTTATTTATTATTTTTTTTTACTTTTCCAAAATAAAATTTTTTTTAAAAAGATACAATTTTCTAATTATTGAAAAAGTATTATTTTTAACCACTGGATGGATCACACATGTTTATGATTTTTTCAATGTCTTTAATAGTGATAGAAATGGAATATTGCAGATGAAAGGAACCCCAAATTTAGTATTTAATAACTTAGCAACAAAAGAGAATTTTCAAGTGTTTAACACTTAATTTGATTTTTTTTAACTGAGTCATATATGAGACCACATTTAATGTTGGAAAACAATATTTTGAAGGAAGCTAAGTAATGTTAAAAAAGATAAATATCATTAAAACTAATATATGGAAATAGTGTTACTTTTTAAATCATAATTTTAACTTAAAATTCTAGATCTACATTTTTCATTGGAAATTAAGGTCAACAAAACATGTCAAGATTGGTAGTTTAAGAATAGATATATAGTAGAAGCTTGTTTTCATGAACCTCTAATTTATGAACATTCATGTTTTTATGAACTAAAGACTAGTCTCTATCATGATACCATAGATGCAATGACAATTTTAACTCCCATTTATGAACTAAAATTTTAAATATATTTATTTTTTTGCAAAATTTTGTTTCAGAAAAATAATATATTTTCCAGTTTTTATTTTAATAAAATATTCTTAAAATTTTTTTATAATATCTTTCAATATAACAATTAAAAACTTCATTCATTTTTAAACAACAAAGCGCACATTCAAAACAGTTGATGGGAAAGAACTGTGGTGTTGAATTTGACTCATATCCTTTGCACAGAAGGGGGAAACTGTTTTTTTCTCCATTCTCGAGATCATAGTAATGGGAAAAAACTTTTTTAAAATTTGAGCTCTGTTGTTCTGTATTTGATTTCATTTCATTAGAACAACTCAATTTATGAATTTTTGTTTGCTGAGAGGACAATTCTGGCAATTTCATAAAGGATTTATCATAAATAAAGAAGTAAAAAAGAAAATTCTAAAAGAAATAGATGAGATAAGCCAAAGTTTGCTTATAAGAGGGAATTCCAAAGTAAACAATTTTAAAAAATCAGAAAAATATAAAGGAAATAGTACCAGCAAAAAAGTTCACATTCCAAAATATTGTAGGAAAACAAAGCATTCTAAACTGGAAAAAGTTTTGCTAGCTTGGCTCAGAAATATGAGAGTAATAAACATTTTTGTTGATAGAATGTCATTTAAGTTAAATCCAACTGCTTTGCTATGAAGTTGAACTTAACATTTCAAAGAATCAAACAGTTGACTCCAAAAATTTTAAACCAGACATAGTTAAGAGTTTGAGCTTTAGAAAATTGTGAGGTAAAAGTGAAACTATGAATATAATTTTGGAAATTGAAGGGAATGAAGAAACATTAAAATCACTACTTTCCAAGACCCAAAGGATGTTTTTAATGCAGATGTGACAGCTTTGTTTCTTAAAATTTTATCCAAAAGAACACTTAGTTTTAAAGGCGATAAATGTACCAGTAGAAAAAAAGTGAAGCAAAGAATTACAGTGTTGTTTGCAGCCATCATGAACATAACAGAAAATGTGCATTTATTTTCAACAGGAAAATATTAAAGCCTAGATGATTCAAAATATTCAAAAACTATCAGCTACATATCATGCTAACATTAAAGCTTGGATGATTAAAGCATTTGTGAAACTTAGATTGACATTTATGAAAATAGTAAAGTTTTTCTAATTGTAGATAACAGAATTGCTCATATTGAAACCCCAGATCTTAGTAGGTTTGTGTGGAGTTTCTCCTGCCTAACATAACTTCTATCTCACAGCTCATGGATCCAGGGATAATCAACAGCTTCAAAAGCAAATAACATACGACATTTTTGCGAAGAGTGATTATGGGGTGGAGTGACCTTATAAAATTGACATTCTAGGAGTAAGGCATAGTCAAATATTGTTTGGAATAATGTTGAAGGAAAGACAATATTGAGATCATTTTAACTTGTAGACTTTATTAAAAAACCACTGTAGCTGAAGAAAGCCAAGTTATTTACCTAATGGCTTAAAAAAAGATGAATTCCTTAAGCATAAATTCTGACAAAGAATCTCTTTGTTGCATGAAATTTCTTTCCAGGATATTTTGAATATAGATTCATACATGATATTTATGGAAAAAATATCAGATGATTAAATTATTGAGAACATAATAAATGAGAATGAAAAAAAACTTTCAGATATTGAACAAGAAAAGGATGTAGTGCAAAGATTGATTACAAAACAAACAGCAGAATGGCTTACAATTCTAAGGTACTTTTTTGAGAGAAAAAGCAATGAAATGTTTTTATACATTCAAAAAAAAAATTATTTTCAAAAGTATAGTTTTTAAGCAGAAAAACTGAATTTTATTTTTCAGCAGTAAAATGAATATAAAATTATTTTTAAGTATGAATCTTAACTTGCATGTTTCTTATACTGCACACAAACATTATAAACAATTTTTCTAATTCTATTTTATTTAAAAAATAAGTAGTTTGGAAAAAAAAATCAGATTTTAATAACATAATACATTATTTTTCTACTTTACAAATAGTTTTACAAGTCCCTACAAGTTTGTAAAAATAAGTGTTAACAGTATAGTGCATTAATTAACAACAGATTGCTAAATATTTTTAAAGGAGATCTTCAGTTAAAATTTACTGTACGGTCACCCTTGGCGAAATTTTCAAAAAGTCGCCAAGGCCGTATGTCATACTTATGACGAATTTCCGATCGGGAAAAACGGTGGGAGGAAAATGGCTGAAATTGTGACAAATATTTCATACTTTATTGGTATCTATCAATATACTCAAGTAATTTAACATAATTAACAATAAACGCAAATTTATAGATTTCAAAAATCAATGGTAAAATAATAAAGTCAATATGTTAAATTATCCATAAAATTTTTGATTAAAACAAAACACAAAAATATTTCGAATAAATATTTTGATTTCGATAAAATATTTTGATTCACAAAAATATTTCAAAAAGAACGAGGGAGCTGAAAAAAGAAATTACTTCGGAAACGAATGCGAATAAGGAAAATATGGGAACTTCGAAAAAGTAAATATTAGTTTTAAGAAAATCAGAATACGAATTCTAACGAAAATTCCAGAAGAATCCGAACACGAATAACAATGAAAAATAAAGCAACATTCGGAAAAGAATAAATATAAATTATTAAGTACAAATTAAACTGTTAAATAGAATATCTTTAAGAACTTAAATACAAAAACAATAATTTTAAAAATGTATATACAAATTATATAATATTTTATAGTAATAATATAAATTATAAGAATGCCATATACATAAACTAAAGAAAGAATGTATCGACACAATTTTAAACAGTAACTTTAAATTCAATTTAAATTTTTAAATTAATGAAAAAGAGCAATACAACCTGGAATTTAATTATTCAAAGTGTCAAGCAAATTGTAAAACACACTAAAAAATCTTACGAAGTTAATTCGCAAAAATTTCTAGTAAAATACTGAAATGGAACAAAATGTTTTAAATTTCATTGCGATGAGGTAAACACTAGAGTTGTTAAAATTGAATTTTCACCTTAATTCTTATTGGCCTTCATCTGTATGACGAGCATCTCGTGAGAATCACACAAGACAAAAATAAGGCTTTGTTCGCCGAATTTGGCTTCAAAAAAAATATATATAATGTAAACTCAAATTTTTTTCTTCACAATACTTATTTCATTTTCTATATGAGACAGGCATATTTCACAGCAAAACTGGCAAAAAAGTAAATTTTTTAAAACTTCACAGCATTAAAATTTTAGGTACTAAATTTTCACAACTTCCATTATCAAAATTAAAATAAAAAGACAAATTAGAACTATTAGCCTATTGTTTGTTGCTTCCATACTTATAGCATTGTTTTTAATATAGCATCTAAAAAAATAATTTTCTTGATGTGAATTCCATAAATTATGAATATACTTAAATTACCTTTAAAGTTTACAAATTTTCATGTAGCATCACCATATACTTTCATTAGCAAGTAATTTAATTTTATATCTATTTATGTATATTTGGTTGAGAGAACACATTTTTCTCCATGAAATAAAACAATACTTTTAATTTACCTCAATAAATTAAGAAAATACTAGTAATGCAAAAATAACTAAATAATTATTTTCTGAATGTGAAAATTTCTCTTGTTAAAATTTGTGAAATTTTCTTATTTACTGTATATAGTTTTTAATTTCAACTCATGATACGCTTTTAGATTTATCATGCAGTAAAGTGAAAATGGCATCAAATGAAGAGAAATAATTTTTGTGTTAATTTTCTCTATACATAACCGAAGATGCATGAAACTTTATCCAAATTATAAGATTTATTATAACATTTGATACCTATTAAAAATTTAATAGCTGATACTTCAAAAATCAATTTGCATATTTTTTTCAAATATTTTATGACATTTAAATAACTTGCAAAGGATCATAATTCATCTGCATGAATTCTGATGACAAATTTCTCTGTTGTATTGCAATTCAGTTTAATACAAAAGGTATATTGTAAGGTTTTAAAACACACATTAAATATTTAATTTGTACAATAACTGATTTGACTGAAAATATTTTGGAAAACTTAAGTTTTTTCTTATATACATATTCAAAAAATGATTATGTATTTAATTGTTATCTTACATTTATTTTTAATTAATCTACAAACACTAAAAAAATTATTATAGTGAATTTTATATATAATAGGATCTATAATGATTGAAAAACAAATTAAGGCACTTTCAAAGGGTTCCTCAAGTTGAAAAATAAGTTATTAAAATGAACTTATGAAAAGATTTCTAGAGCACATGATTTTTGAATCCAATTATCTTTTTAATACAATCAATGCAGTTTCTCAGTGATAAAAAAATTTGTCTATTTTTCATTTATTATTCTTAAATATTAGAATCATAAAAAGGAGGTACTTTTTTCATCTGCCAGTAATATTATAAAATTCCCCTATTAACAGAACTGAAAAAAAGAGCAGATAAAATAAAATTGACAAATATTAACAAATCTGGAAAAAAAACTGCAAATTTTTTTATGATTAATTATTATGTTTTATAATATCTTATTTGTTTCTTATTAATGGAGAAGTAATAAAGTTTGTTATTTCTTTTTCTTCTAAATTAGATTTTAAAGTCAAGGCATCTCTGCTAACAGTTTGCACTAAGCTCCATATTAGCTCAGATAGGCCCCTTAAGAAGATAAGGTTTAATTCTTTAGCATAAAAATACCTTAAGTGGTAAATCAAGTAAGGACATCACATTTGTATACAATATGTGATGTGCCATTTCCTCACTTTAAAAATTTTGTAAGTTTAGTATAATATTATGGGCAGATAAATATCACAGGAAATCATAAAATAATTAGATTTGATATGAAAATCCATTTTAAATAATTCATCATATTTTAATTTTTTTTCCAGTAAAAAAATAATTTGAATAAAATTAAAGAATGCAACTCACAGGCACAAATAACATGAACAGTATATTTTAATAACTTTTTTGAATAGAAAACTTGAAATACATATTTAGTATCGATGGATTAAAAATCCTTTTATTGACTTTAATCTTAAAATCTGGTATAAATGGGGATTAAGAAAAAATTAATAGTACTATAAAACTTAGTCATAAAATTGACTAAAAAGAGAGAGGAAACAAAACTATTAGGAGGCAAAATTTTATTTTGATCTTCTATTCCTTCAATTGCATCAATTAAGCATTCAAATTAATTTATAAGCAGAACAATGCATCTTACAAGATAAAAGTGCAACACAATTTCAATATATTTTAAAACTTGCAAATTTTAACACAGCTTCTCTATGAAACATCATCCAAAATAGTCACTTTCATTTATTTTAACATGTTCAATTAATTATTTTACACTAAAATCATTTATATCTATAACAATTGAAATATGAAGTATTTTGTAGTATTTGATAATCTCATAATATAGAAAATATTTATTTTTTTAATAATGTATAATAATATTTCTTATTAATCCTAAGTAAAATGAAATCACCATTCTATCCACTATTTCATACACAGATCACCTTTAAATTTTGAAGAAATTAAGCAAAATTATAATACTTATTTTAATTGCCTGAATAGAATGAATTCCTTTATTATTTATATAAAATAAAAAATTAAAAAAGCTTTTACACTTTTCAGAGCAAACAGTTTCAAGTTCAATCTCAGCCACTTCTGAACAGGAGATGGATGTTAAGCTCAATGCCTAACAAATAAGTGCTAGGAACATTTCAGGTTTGAGCTCCAGTGGCTCAGTAGCTTCACGTCGCTTCCCGTAAGCTCAGCAAAGTGAAACATCATTTGCTGCGGGCAGTGGTTGGGAGGCTGACCATGGTGTACTCTCCTTCACTGGGTTGCTGGAACTCCGTAGGTTGGGGATGTGGAGAGGAGGGTGCCAGCTCAGGTGTGGCCACGCCACCTGACCATGGTTCAAAATTACGAGGCACCTTAAAAAAGAGCAAAAGTTGTACTATCACCTTCGTGGTGCTCTGATCCAAACGAAAGGCACTGCCAACGGCATAGCGAGTATGGCTTGTTCAAGTGTCATAAGCAACAACAACAACATTTCAGGTTTTTTTTCCTTGAGGCACATGAATGAATCTCATTACATATGAAAAATCCTCTCAGAAGACAGTTCAGGTAACGGACAAGATATAACAGATTAAATTTAGGCCACTGGGAAGTCTACTATGAGGTATCAGACATTATTATAATACAAAACTTAGGGGGTCATCTTTTGAACAACATTCAATCCAAAAATCAATTTAAAACTGAATGTTTTATCTTATTAATATCATCCACAAAAGTCCAATTCCAGAAAATAATTCATTCCGTAAATTGTGTATGAATATACCTTCAATATTAGGAACAAAAAAACAAAAATGTATTCCTAGATAGATTTTGAAAAATCTTAGACTTTTAAAAGAACTTCAATGTGACAGGAAAAAAAAATTGTAAAGATAAACTGATAATATCTCTTTTATAACGTATTTCACTTCTGGAATTTACAGCTTTAATAGATAACAAATGGCCATAAGAAGTTTATATACAAAATAAAATATGTTCTAACATTAATTTTGTAAGTAAATAAACATACTTTTCAAAGCAATTCAGCAACATAGCATTCTTTAATTATCTGCAGTTCTTTGATTCTTTTCTGTATCAAATTCTTCAGTACTGTTTTATCTGTTTCAAATGTATTTTTAAACAATTTTATAGTTTATACATTAGTTTCTACATATAATTAGCAGATTTTTAGGTTGATGAAATATTTTAAACTTTGAACCCACTTGGTAAAGAAATATATGATCTTCTTCAATATAATAAGAACTCTATAAAAATGAATAATTAAATGAGATATAAGAGAACTAAAGTTTATGTACTAGGAGCCATACTTTAAGTCTAAAAGTAAAAATTATAATCTAGTAATAAAAAGAATAAACATTACTTATCAAAGCCAAATCTTATGAATATATAGAATCTTGGATGATAGTTATTTGAAGACAAAGGCTTTTCATTTAACTTACTTTACTGATATCATATTATTATTTATGTTATTATTAGTTAATGTGCATGCAAGGATTAAAATAAAATTTTAAAAAATGATATAAAAGTGTTATATAGATTATATCAGGTGAAGGCTATAAAAATAATAAAACATTGGATGTTACAGACAAAAAAAGCAAATCCATTTAATTATGATGTAAAAATTTTGAAAAATGGTGAACTAGTTAGCAGAAACAATACATAAATCCAATATAATCATATAAATTTAATTTTTCATTCTGTAACTAGAATTAAATTCATTTGAATTAGTAGAAATAAAAACTAGAATAGAATTTATAGGATAAAGTTCAATTAGAAGTAGTAGAAAACTGCTCCTCCATGGAAAATACTTTTGTTTTATGTTATTCTAAACTAAACTCTGTGACAGGACAGCCCGTATGAACCATGGCCTAGAGTGCTCACCTGTTTTCCTGACTGAGAGACCCTGGGGTGTGAAGCACATGTCTTTATTAGGTGGTCAGCCAAATATGAAACCACCAAAGCATGCTTGGTACTCAGTTTACTGACTCACAGAAGGGATGGACGGCTGTGTCGACCTTGAGTAGTCCGAGGATTGAACCTTTGACCGTTGCCTAGGGAGTGTTAACACTACTCTAAGCCAGTGGGCTTCATTATGTTATTCATAATATAGAAACTTGGTGCTCTATTGAAAAAGACACTAGCCATGAACTTTAAATCATGTCAAAAATTGTAGATTGGAAATAAGATCAATTCCTAAACATATGCATAAGAAAATCTATTACATATATGGGGAAAAAAATCCAGTCAGAGCTTCTTTAGCACTCTTTCAAAATCTTTCCAAAAGTACTGTTAAAAATTTTTTCTAGATTTTTCAAAATTTACTCAATTATAGTATTTAAAATTTTGAAAACCTGCAGCAGGAAAAAAATTGGCACAGATGATATATAATCCAGGATGCTAAATTCTGAATTTAGTAATTCTTTGGCGGATTTTCTTATGTATCTAGCAACCTGATTTTTATTATGTAATAGATATGGAATTCTATAAAATTATGCAGAAAATTCTATTTTGTCAATCCTAGTATTTATGTCATTGTGCATGTCACAATATGTCATCTTGGAAACATTTCTTCATCGCCAAAATAATTCAGAATTTAAAATCCTGCATTATGCGGTATTGTGCCAAAAAATCGTGGGTATCAAATATTTGGTTAGGTTAAAATACCTTGAGACCTTGGTAGAATTTATTTAGGTATCCCATTACCAGTTTTATACATATAAAAAATTATATTTGTATTTTAATTCTTTTATTTCCATATTCTAGTCTTTCAAAACATTTTCTTATTTTGCATATTTTTTATGAAAATTTTAAACACAAAACATCTTGATAGAGGCACTGTCAAACAATCAAGCACTTCAAAGTGCATTTTCACTAAATTCAGACAGTTAAGGTTTAAATATAACAAAATTTTTTTAAATAAAATATAAGAAAACACTCATTGAGAAAAATGTCTAAGAACATGGGAATATTTTTTACAACTTCTAGTAACATTTTCAATATTAATATTTTCTAAGTGTACACAAATAATCGCGTAATGCATTTTAACTTATTTTTTCAAATATTTTTAAAACAAGTTTTTCTTCTACACAAGAACGTCATTTGATTTGATACAGAAGAAAATACCAATATATTCCTCATTATTTGTAAACTTCAATTTATTATTTATCATTTTCTTACGATTTCAAATTTTGAAAAAAATCATCTTACCAAAATTCAACCTTTAATTTAGTTTTAGGTAGCAGTTGTACTTCATCTTCCTATATTCATGATGAGTAGAAAAAAATAATAAATATGAAATAAAAAAAAATAAATAATTAAAGAATAAGTTGTTGAAAGGATATTATATAAGCAACAGTATTCATAAATCACGATTTTCTAGAAGTTCTTATACTTTTGTAATCAGTAATTTCATGTAAGCACAAACATTAACATAAAAACTTAATAAACAAACGAAAACTTCATGATCAATGCAATGATGCCATGCCCATTTTATTAAAACCATATTAATCATTTATCGTTTAATTATACTAAATGCAGATATTCTGAACTTTTCTTATTTAGCCGATCTGCATTTGAACTTCAGACGTCAAGATGGGGATAATCAAATAAAAAAATTAAGGTAGTTTGGTGAATAACTTTTTTTTAAACAATTTCAACCTTTGGTACGAAGGGGAGAATTGATGAGAAACTATGTAGTGGTACACCCAATGGATGTGCTTTTATCACAGCAGCTTTACAGCTCAATGGTTATCATCTCTTCGAAGAACTCTAGACTTTGCTTGTTCTTAAACCACAGAGGCTCTCAAGACTTTTTGACCTATTTTACGCATCTCAGTCACCATTAGCATGATACATCTTCAGTTATCTCAGAAATAGAATCCACTAACTTGTTTGATAATCAGAACGACGTTCTTCCCAAACTATCGTGGACAAATATGCAACTGAAGTTTATCAATAACAGCAAATAATTTTTAGATTTAAATTATAAGATTAAAAACAAAAGTACAGGATCATAAAAGACGTGAAAAAATTATTTGTGATGATTTTAAGTAGATGTACCCTATCAGCCAATAGTAAGACAGACAATAAAAAATATAAAGAAGAAAAATTAGATATAGAAAACTATATAACCCGTATGACGTTATTAACTTCCATACAATCAAGTTTTTAAACTTACTAACAATATTTTAAATGCTTTCAATAACTCTACTATTAAAACTAAGTTTATCAAAAATTATATGGCTCTCCCGAAAGATATCAAAAATCTGATTAAAGAACGTAATAAAATTAGAAAACATTATCAAAATACTTTTAATCCTGCCTTTAAAACACAAATGAATGCCTTAAACAGAAAAATTAAAGAAAAATGTGCCTCTTTGAAGCAAGAGAACTGGGAAAATAAAATCAACACCTTAAGCACTCAAGACAACTCTCTTTGGAATATTACAAAAATTTTGAAAAAAGACAAAAGTATCAATAGAGCAATTCTCGCCTCACATGGCTTTGTTTACACAGATAATGAAAAAGCTGAAATTTTTGCTAACACTATGGAAAACCAATTTCAAGAAAACTCATCACCTTCTAATGACATCTTCACTGAAACCATCCTTAATAAAACTTTATCTTTTCTAAAAAATCATAAAGTTGAACCCATTGATAATACTACTGAAGACGAAATACTCAATGTTATATCAAAACTGAAAAAACGCAAAGCCCCTGGATTTGATAAAATTACCAATAATATTATCAAAAATCTTCCAGAAAATTATATTACTCATATAACCAACATTTTCAACTCCTGTTTAAACATAAATTATTTCCCTGATTACTGGAAAGAAGCAGAAATCATTTTATTCCCTAAACCGGGTAAAGATCCTACTAATCCTGAAAATCACCGTCCCATTAGTCTTCTACCCACTTTATCTAAAATCTTTGAAAGAATCATATACAACAGACTTAAAACCTACATAAATTTAATTCCGACTGAACAATATGGCTTCAGACAAGACCTTTCTACTACTAAACAACTCATTAGAATATGTGAATTCATTGGAAAAGGATCTTATCTTAAAGAACACTCTGCTTTTCTCATGTTAGATGTTGCCAAAGCCTTTGATAGGGTTTGGCATCAAGGCCTCGTCTACAAATTATTACATATTGGAATTGCTCACAATATCGTATTCATCTTAAACAGCTATCTTAAGAATAGAAAATTTCACATCAAACTCAACAATTGCACCTCCACCACCAGACCAATAAATGCCGGCGTTCCGCAGGGAAGCATTTTGGGACCTATTCTGTATTTGTTTTACACTGCTGATTTTCCTATTAATGATGATAGACACAGCCTAATCGCATTTTATGCGGATGATACTGGGATCGTTGTCAGATCCAAAAATCCAAATCATGCAATTTCCAAACTTCAAAATAAAATTTCAGACATCGAAGACTGGTGCGTAAACTGGAAAATTGCAATTAATGCTTCAAAATCTAAACTCATTGTCATAAGTAGAAAACCAGGAAAACATAAAATCTCTAATCAACTTTATATATTTGGACAACCAATTGAAAAAGTTCCAAAGGCTAAATATCTTGGACTACTCATCAATAATAGACTTACCTGGACTGCACATATCAAATCTAAAATTACTGCTGCCTGGCACACGTACTTCAAACTCAGATCTCTAATTGGACCGCAATCAAAATTAAATCTTAAATTAAAAAGGCTTCTCTATATTACTACCATCAGACCCATCATCACTTATGCTTCCCCCGCCTGGTGTTCCTTCACCAAACAAGACTTGCAACTTCTTAATTCTTTTCAAAATAAAATCCTTCGCAGAATCATCAACGCTCCATATTTCGTTAGGAATAAAAATATTCTAAAAGATCTTAAACTGGAAGACTTATCACAGTTCATACAAAAACTTAACATCAACTTTTATAAGCAAGCTTCCAAGTGCCTTGCAGGAAACTTCGATCAACTTTTTGACACATTCATTCTCCCTGGGGATGCTCAAGTCAGACCTATTGCTGCCTTTTTCACATCAGACGCAATACTTACTAAGGCTTTTGCCTAACTTTACCTTCATATTTTCATTCATTTAATTCTTTCACTCAGCTTTTTTACTTCAGACGAATGAGTAGATGCCTTCGGGCAGGTACTCAGCTATACACACCCAACAGTAACAGTAACTTCCATAGACCTAGGTCTATTTTGCGAATGAATTCACCCAAATCATAATACAGGCTTTTGATGTTAGCATTTATCCTTTCTAATTATGAGCATTTTGTTTAATTGTTTCTTTTTGTAGAGTTGCTTGTTTGTATTTGTATGGTTTTCGTGTCTCATCATTTACATAATACTTATTACCCATGTTTTCTCCTTATTCAAAAATAATTACAATGGTTTTATTTCATTTGCTAAAGGTATGTTCACCATGCAGATCATACATAGGAATAATCAAATTTGCTATTACACTGATTTATTTTATTCATTTATCTCAATTATGAACTGTAAGCAATAGGTGTAAATAATTTTATATTTAAAAAAATAGTTAACGGCAATTAGCTAGACACCTAACCAGGTGAAATGATTTCTCTTGGGTAGCAAACCAAATCTGATGGTTTTCTAAATTATAAAGACCCATCCACTTTCGAGGTTTTGATAGTATACCTACTGAGCGTACCTTGACATTAATTCCATCTATTGTGAAACCGAAACATTAAAAATTCCTAGAAAAAATTAAGATGCATTATTGTTTCTAGGCCTTTAGTATTGATGATTTTTTTATATTTAATAATAGAGAGTCAATATATAATGTATTGTAAAATATTTGCATATATTTTTGCATCCATCCATTATTTTGAGCGTTTCAAAACCCGGTTTCAATTCAGAATTCTAATTATTTCATTTTCCTTAAAAATGAGTAAACACGACATAATTTTTTTGAGCTTCATTCTGTGAAATATATTTGAAATTTATATCTGAATTATATCTATAAGTGTAATAAATATTATTTATTTAGATATATAAATATTATTTGTTTATTTTTTATTTATTTATTTTTTTTTTTGCATAACCTTTTTAAAAAGTTTCGCTTTGTGTTCTCATATATATACTTGATTTGATGCTGCGAGCGATCAGCTTTGCTACATGTTGTGCAATTCTTAGAGTTTCCGGCGCGGGAATAGTCCCTTATTCGCTTTCAGTGGAAAATTTGGAAATTTATTTTTCATCCTAATCTTGCCTCTTAAAAAAGGTTGGTATGATTATAAATTATTACTTAACTTTTAACTATTGAAAGTAGTTTGTTTTCTTATTTTATTAGGTAGTAAATTTTGTCATAAATATGCATGCGTCACTTAAATGACTTAAAAAGAAGAGTATTTAAATTGTATTTTTCATTATTTTGCTTATATTATTGTGTACAATTTTGAAATTTTACTTTATAAATTTTCGCTTATATTTTTATAAACAAATTTGCATCGCAATTAACTTTTATATAAAAAATAAAATCTCTCAAGTAATTAAATTTTTACATTCTTCAGTGTAATTATAACTTGCTCTTTATAGTGAAAATATTAATATAGAAATTTATTTTGTTAGAAAATTCCATTTCTTAACAATTTTACTTAATTCAAAAGAAAAAGTAATTGAACTGGCTCAGAAATGTAAAATACGTTAAAGTTGAAACGCGATGTCGTATTACCAATCCCTAATTATTCAGATAAATAAAGAAAAAATCTGTTAGAGTAAGTGTTTTTAACTTGTAAAATTATGTTATAAATCTAGTTTTTTTAATGCATTTATATTATTAAACTTGAAAATTATGTATAATTATATGAATGCGTAAAAAGGAATTCATTCTTTAATTTAATCAAATCAATGTTTGATTAAATTCAGTGCATGTAATGTGTTGTAATCGTATGAGTTTAATTTGAGACTTACCTTTAAGCCATTCCCAAATCTTAATTAACAATTTATTTATATTCAAATGCTTGTGCTAATAAGCAAATTTTTTATTACTAATTGCTAATTATTTAAAATTTTAACTCCAATCTAAATTGTGAATACATTTTCTATTTTATATATTATTTTATAGATAGTATATTAGTTTATAGAAATGTGGAAAGTTTCTAATTAAGAACTTCTGCAATGTAGATTTCTTTTAATGTCTATGACAACTGTGTTTCTTTGAAATGTCTCATAAGGACTGATAATTTTTATAATATTTGTATTAAGCAATATAAATTATATTTACCTGATTTTTAGAGAACTATAATTTAACAATTTTCAGTATCTCGAAATTTTAATACTATATCATTTAAGCTGTGTTTCATTCTTATTACAAAAGTAGATTCCTAAATTAGGCACAGATGCTGTATAATCCAGGTTTCCAAATTCTGATTTTTTACATTGAAGAAATATTGCCAAGATGATATATTGTGATGTGTGTGACGTAAATACTGTGGTTACCAAAATAGAATTTTTTACATAATTTTTATAGGTCTCCTTATTTGTGATGTAATAAAAATCAGGTTGCCAGATAAATAATCTGCCAAAATATCACCAAACTTAGAATTTGACATCCTGGATTATACTGCATCTATGCCCTAAATTACTATGTTATTGACAATTTTCGTGATTTAACAGTAAATTACATTATTTGACACACAGCAAATGTTATTATTTAGTAACTGCACTGGCTCTCTTATAAATTAGCATTTTCATTTTTAGTGCTTGCAAATTTTAAATTCATGATTGACTATGTTTTCTGTAATCTTGTCAAAATAAAAATATTTAGTATTTTTAATTTAACCATATAAATATTAGATGTTCATGTTCTAAAATGTAAAACTGGAGTTCACATTATAAGCCAGGCAGTTTCTACATTCTTTGTTGCTGAAACAAAAGATTCTCGGCTATTAATCAGAGTTATTTTAAAGCAAAGCTAAATCAATATAATGTAAATAACATACATTTTTAATAAATCTTGCTTTTAAATTAACTGGGCACTGGCACAATCCTAAAAACACTTCAGTATAAATGCTCTCTACTACAAAAGGTAACTGAGCAATTAAACTAAATCAATAATGTAAATAGCATACATTTTTATTAAAATTCAATTTTAATTTGAATAAAAATATATGTTATTTACATTATTATCCTGACATACATGCTCACCTTAAAGAAAAGTGACTGTAAATCCAATCTAGCCCTGCAGACAATTGGGAAATAAAACTTAATGTAAATAAGATACCTTTTTATGAAAACTCATTTCATATTAACGAAAATTAAAATACTTATTAAATCTAAATATACACTCACTTCCAAAAGTTAAGCACGGAGAGGAAAATGCTAATTTCCGGAAGCCAATCAGAATTGAAGTGGATGCAAATCGCTGCAGAAGTAGATGGAAGTTGGCAAATATGTTTGGAAACAGCCAATCCTGTTTTCATGTTAAGAAATATGCAAAAGGGCAATCTTATAAGATACCAGCTTTATGAAGAATTAATCAAGTTGATTGTAAGTGCTGATAGATAGAGAGGAGGTGTTTAAAACTTTTGTATAATTTGTTTCCAAGACATACATGTTTCTATGACTTCCAGAAGAGGAATGGAAGATTCTAAGTGCTGGCATGCTGTGGGGTGCATTGAAGCAGGATAGTTGATCTCAGATATTGCACTTTTCTTCGGCGTTCATCATTCTGTAATTTCACATTTATGGAAATAATTCCAAACCACATAGAAAGTTGTCCGAAGGCCCATACCCAGTCACCCAAAGGTTACAAACCCAGCGGAAGATCAATATATTGCAATTTTAGCCAAGTGAAATCGCAGACAGACCTCCGCACGTGTGACATCTATGGTTACAGTGTCCATTAGTAAAATGATATCTGCTACTACTGTATGAGATTACATATGAGTGGATTGTACATCCAGGTATCTCGAGTTTGTCTATCTGTCCAATCAAGAGTGGCACGATTAAAGTGTTGCTGGGAACATGTCAATATGACTGTGTCTGACTGTGGGGCAATGTCATGTTTACTGATAAGTCAAGATTTGCTCTGAAGCCAGATAACAAGCATATAAGGATATGGCGTGAACAAGGAACACACATTCAGCCCCAAAACATCACCGAACATCACACATTCCGAGGTGGAAGTATTAAGGTGTGGGCAGGGATTTCATTAGGATACAGCACCGACCTGCACATTTTTAAATGGGGTTCTATGACGGCTGTTCAGTATCGAGATGAAGCCCTAGAACTCTTTGTGAGATTATATGCTGCAGCAGTTAGCCCTACTTTTGTTTTGATGGACAATAACGCACGTCCCCATAGAGCTGACATTGTTGATGTAGTCATTGACGATGTCAGCTGTGAAGTGGAGAGTAAAGGGATTGCACATATGGTGTGGCCAGCATATTCGCCCGACCTTAATCCCATTGAAAATCTTTGGGATGCTCTCAGTTATGCTGTATCTTCAAGTTTCCCACCTCCAGCTACTCTTATTGAGATGAAAACGGCTCTACAAAAAGAATGGGTGTAAGTATGATATTCCCCTCTAAGTGATTTCTCACCAAATCTAGCACCCTTTGTTTTTATTATTTTGCCAAAATCAGTTTTTGCTACTTCTCAGATTTTTTGTTGCCAGATTTTTTCTCGTGTTTTACATCATTTTTACGTCATATATATGCTTGTTTTCAGTGGCAACAGCATTTTTAGTTTCACTTTGCATTTTTAGCACCTTGTTCGTTTTTTTATCGGATGTAAAGCGTGATAATTTAAATCCGGTTTTTTCAAATTTATTTTTTTTCACTTCGCATGTAGCGCGGAATATAAATATTGTCTTTTATATTCCCGTTTTTTATTTCGCAGTAGGTATAATGCCGGAATTTCAATAATGCCTTTATATTTGTTTTGCTTTTCACTGTGGATATAGTGCCGGAATTTCAATCCTGTCTATTATATTCATTTTGTATTTCACTATGGTTATCGTGCCAGAAATTAAACCCTGGCTTTTATGTTCATTTTGGATTTTGCGGTGTATGTAGAGCGCCAGAAGAAAATGAAAGTACGAATTTTATTTTAATTATTTTCTGCGGGCATAGATTTCTTAGAATTGTATATTAAGTACTTAGATTTCAAATAGTAAACAAAATTATAGAATCCTTCTATTTTTTGGAATTATTTTAGATTTGTCTATTTTTATGTAGTAATGATTTGTAATATTCTATCTTAAATCACTGAAATTCATTATTTTTATTTTTAACTAGATGTTATTACATGTAATTATTTTTGTTGCTTTTTATCCTTTAATTTTAATTCTGAAAGAATTTTAAATTTTATTAATGTCCTTTTTTACATTTTATGCTGTTTATTTTCACTTTATACATAATTCTGTTTAAATCTCCAGTATGTCATTATCTGGTAACTTACAAAAGTTTAATATTGTTTTAATTTCTGTATATAATTGATTTTATTTTATGCATAAACATATATGCTACTTTCCTGCCGAATTTTGTTTCAATCAATACAGTATTTGATGATTTTTTTTAATTTTACATCTTCGTGCTTAACTTTTGGAAGTGAGTGTATATATTAAATATTTTTATAATTACTCTATAAATTATATAAATTGTTTTGTATAACAGCAATTTTAATGGAATAATACAAAAAAGAAGTACTCATCCAATTATCACTCATATGAGAATCATTAGCACCAGTTAGAGAAAACTTGTGCTTTAAATTAAAAAAAGCACAAATTTAATTGATCAGTGTCTATACCTGATACAAATAAGAAAATTTGAAGGCTTAAATTTTATTTACTTTGAAAATAAAGCTTCGTATTTTTGTATCACATCTTCAAACATAAGTATTTCAAGTATAAATGTATAATAAATGAAATGCATAGCAAAAGCTTCATGGGTCATTCAAAGAAATTTTGCAAATGCACTCCTTGAGTTACATCATACAATTGCAGGTTATGTCATGAAATATCAAAAATCTATTCTGATGCACTAATTTATATGTTTGGCACTCATAATATTTAACAAATTTTTTCCTTTACTATTAGTGTTTAAAATATCTTTTGGTAAAAAAGAAACTACAGTTTTAAATTTTTAACTTAAATATCTACAATTGAATCCTTGAATATTGTATTGTAAAATGTTTTAAAAATAAGCAATATTATTTTATGGTAGGTACAAAGATGCATTAGAATTTGATTTCTTGATGGTTTTTTAATTTTTGGAACTCTTTAACATTTTAATTTAGAAAATTTTGATATTTTGAAATTTTTGTTCAAGAGTTTTTAATACAATTTTATAAAAGTAATGAGAAACTAACTTACAAAATTCCTGTTTTCAAAGTTTATGTAAATTTGGTTAAATGATTTTATTTGCTGTGCTTATTTTAATATTGTTAATCTCTTGTTGTTGTTGCTTATGACACTTGGACAAGCCAAGCTCGCTATGCATTTGGCAGTGCAAATTAAATCAATAGAGAGCGTCTTTCGTTTGAATCAGAGCACCACGAAGGTGAAGCAGCAACCCAGTGATGGAGAGTACACCATGGTCACCCTCTCAATCACTGCCCACGGCAAATGATGCTTCACTTTGTTGAGCTTATGGGAAGCGGTGTGAAGTTACTGAACCACTGGAGCTCGTTAATCTCTTAAATGCCATTAAAAAACTTTTTTAAATACAGCTTTTTTTAAATAAACTTTTTTAAATAATTTTATAATATTCATTAAAATAAAACAAAATTTTATTTTAATGAATATGATAAAGTTGAAAATTCCCTTTTGTTTTTGTATTTTGAACAAATTCTGTTAGCTCGTGCGTAAGCATCCATGCATAAAGTAAGAATATGCAAGGCTTATATAAGTCTTTTTGTATGGATGGAGACTCTTTTGTTATTTACTCGTGTGCAAAAAAATGACTGTTAAGTGACAAATCAAACTTTTTGCTATTTAAATTTGTTACATATATCTACACTAAAAATCAAATTGTCAAAATCTTTTATTGACCTATGACAAGTATGGACTATTTAGAGTTTTACTGTTTTTTGTCTTGCAATGAATGATTACTCCTCACTTTTTGACAGTTCATCTTTAGTCAATACATTTTGTAAGTGTTCCATTAAGAACTGTCCCAGATTTGTGATCACCAAAACTTTTTAGTTTGGATTTGTATGTAATAAAAATATGTATCCAAACATTTTGCTTAAAAATATTGTTTGAAATTTTAAAATTACCAAATTGTCTTTTATGACAAAATCAAATTTTGGATTTAAAAATTTAATTTTTAAATATTATTAGATTTACCTTATATTAAAGATTTTTTTTAAATTTATATTTCCTATTGATTTTAAGACTTGATTTTAAAGAAAAGTTTTATTTTTTAAAATTGAACAGGTTTTCATTAATATTTTAGTTTTATGAAATTTTCTTTTTTCTGATTGATTTTTTCAATGTTATTGTCAAAATAAGATTAAATTTTCACATTTTTTATTTACAAAAGGAAGTAAAAAAATATATGTTAACAAAATATTGCCTGTTAAATAAAATTATTTTATCACATATAAGAAATTTAATATCATGTCAAATTATATTTCAAAGCATTAAACTTTTGACACCATGTTTTTGCATTTTGAATTTTCATATAAGCACATCCAGATGGGTGTAACATAAATAATATTAACTGAATTTTATTTTTTGTGTAGAGTAAACTCATTTGCTTAACCAATATTATTACTACCTTTCATAAGCATTAATTTTTACCTATTAATTAGTATAAAAATTAAAACCCGTAAAGAAAATTTTGAATCCTGCTGTATTCACAAAGCTAAATAAGCTATATTTCATGAGCTTACTTTCTGTAATCCATGAGTCATTAGATCTAATAGTTATCATATAATATCAACACAGATAATAGGTTACATAGCTTTAAACTTTAAAACCTCAAATGCATAAAAATGGAACTCCCCAATTTAATATCCCAGAAATTTTATCTGAAAAAAATTATGACACCATTTATGTATTTACAATATCTGTAATACAAAATAATTATGTAGTTCTATAAGTATTGAGCAAAGTATGAAGCCTTAAAAAGAAGGGAAAACCATAATCAAATCAATTGATTAAAGATTGATAATCAAAAACCAAGATTGCTTAAAAGAACACAATTTTTAAAAGGTACTAAACTGTAAAGTTATTAATAAGGAAATATAAAAGCTTGTGTATCATTTATAGTATGCTCTCCAGTAGCACTCCTCTCATCTTTCACCAACAACCTCTTCTCTCTTTCACATTTGATTCTTTCCTGACTTTGCAGTGTATTTCACAACCTGACTCAATAGTTATTGAATTCAAAATATATTTCTTTAAATAAAATTTATGTTTTAATCAAAATAAGATTGAAATTTTCTGGAAAATTTTGTTTGTCTATGAAACGATTTGGCATCGCTGTGAGCAGTGCCCAAGACTTGATAGACTCTCTTGCCCACCCCTTTACTACACCACTGAAACAAAAGCGAGATTACTCTCTTCTGGATGTTCCCACCAAAAAACTGTAGATACCAGCAAATGCTATTCACTTGAAATTTATAGGAATTGAATGTCATTGACTGATGATGAATTTATAGAGCCTGCTGTGGAGCAAGTTATCAGCTACACACACATTTGTATGTATATGCATACAAATTATATATTAATGGATTTAAAATATTTGACAATTGGAGCTGGTATGTTTTCTTATTTCAATTTCCAGCTCACATTAGAATAATTGAAAATGAATGGGCCAGTAAACTAGCAGTAAAAGAAGTTTTGCAATAAAAAAATAATACAATACCATATACACTAATGAAAAAATAGTAAAAATTGATATGGAGAAAAAAATCACTGTAAGAATCAGGAATAAGAAATGTTCGGGTTTTATTTATATCTTCATAGATGTTCTCTGTATGTATTGATTTGTTAAAATGCCATTAATCTACCATCAGTTTTTACCATAACTGGACAAGAGTACCTTTTAAATATTTAAAAATGTTTTAAATTCAGTTTATTGAAAGTTTCATATTTTAATTAATCAAATTAATTTATTAAACATTATAAATATGTAGTCATTAAATATTATAGCTAAAATATTAATAGATTTTAATATTAGCTGCTGCACTAATTTCCAATATTTTTTTAATGCATTGCTGTATAACAGATAAAGAATTAATTAGCAAATATTGAACTGAGTGAGAAGTTGAACTGTCAATTGTTTACTGACATGAGTGACTGTCGATTGGAATCACTGATTGACCGAGTGAGATCGAAAGAGTGACCTGTTTCAATCACTGGAGAAAGGTAGAATTCCACATAGCTATTACTTTTCTGAGTTTTTCACTTTTTGCATAGAAGAACTAGCCAACTCTTAAGCTCTAGTTTGTGGAAGAATCACCCATTTCTTGATTGTATCTTTCATCCTTTTTGATGATGTGTTAATGTTCTTGTGTGTATTTAAGAGTTCAGTTATGTTTGTTCTTTGTATATTGTGCAAAGAGTTCTTATTACTACATTAGTATATATATTTTATTTATCTTTTTTTTAAAAATTTTAGACTATTTTTTAATTGTCTTAATTTTTTTGTTTCTAGAATGTTGCCTCATCCAATGATAATGATGTGGAACGTTTTGCTTTGTAAGTTTTTTCAATATGTGTTGTCTTACATTTTTCTCAAGTCTTATAATTTACTGTGTTATGAAAATCAATTTAATTTTAATTACATAGTGGAAAATTTAGTCTTATTGTTGCAAAATAATAAAAGACTAAAATTCTCATAATATATAAATAATTCTAAATGAAAATAATTTACATTTAAAAATATACTTTCCATATGCATTGTTAATACAGTTTTCTTTACAAAATATTTATGCTATAACAATTAATAATTTATTAATACAGTTGCTTCCCCCCCCAACTTGCCTAGTGGTCAGCATGCCTGACTGCGGATAGGGAGGTCCTGGGTTCGAATCCCGGTTCGGGCATGGATGTACTTTCTCTCTCTCTCTATTTATCCTGTCTTTGTCCTTTCCTTGTATGAATGGGTTGTGAATAATTGCTTACCTATGGCATGTGTGTACTGAGGAAGTCGGACTCCACACCTAAATACGATTCAGTTGGAATAGTGGAGCAGCGCACCTCATAATGCCAGCCTAGCTGGTACATAATAACAACAATACAGTTGTTGCCAGTAAAATTTATATGCCTATCCTCAGAAGCCAAATATGTCAGCCATTTTTAAAAATGCACACAAAAAATTGAAACATGAAATTTAAGAACTATGCAAGCCTCAAAACCTCTTTTTTCTCCATAGCTAACATTCCTTAAAAACTCTTTGTTCTCAATAGCTGATCTAAAAATGAAGGATATAACTTATATTAGATAGATGTCCCAAAGCGTCGCTGAGGTAAGGTAGCGACATGCTGATGCTTCAGGGCATCAGTGGCAGCAAATGTGTTAATGAAACATTATGAGGTTTCATTGTAAGCAAATATGTTATTTTTATATTTGTATTGAGTTATTTTGTCTTTTCTTTTATCTGATTTTTCCATTAATATTTATGCTGCAGGTGTTACCTGAATTAACTAATTTTCATTCCTTTCCTTTATCATGTCATAAAACAATTCCGCATATTGTCTGGTCACAAAAATTCGATTCTTTATTGTGGCAGTATGATAACAATGGGCTGATTGTTAACTTTCTATGTTAGTTTAGACACCATCTTAGACATGTAATATTATTTTTCAAGAATCATAATAACCTTGAACTTCAGAAATCTATTTTGAATTTGTGATTTTCATGGGATTTTATGTGGTTTTTTATATTTTTTTCTTTATTAGGTAATTTGGTTATGTTTGATTTTTCTTAAATAAGTGTTTTGTGATCTATCATGGCCATTTCAAAACATAGTGAATGAATCATCATGATTTTTTTTAACTCCAAATTGTAGTTTTAAGCGAAGTATCACACAATAAATATTCTATTATTAATGATTTTTTTGAAATTATTTTAAGGAATTATATTGTATACAAGTAAACCAAATTTCATGTGAATATTTTCAATATTATTAATTTCCTTATAAAAAATCTTTAAATAAATCAAAAATACCTTGAAAAATCATAATTTTTTATTAAATTTTTATCTTTTACTTTTTTAAACCTAATTAAATATGATTTCTAATTTCTGTAGCATGAATGCTCTATTCAAGAACATTTTAAATTTCCTTGAATATCACAAATATTATCTTATTATAGAAAAATTATTTAAAAATGCAAGTGAGGTGAATAATGATTTAGTTGAATTTTGTTTTAAAAATTGTTTTGTGGATCAGCTGTATGCAGAGTTTGATTATTCTTTTTTCCATGGGATTCAAATATGATACGAGAATGAAGTTTATAATATATCTTATTTCTTTTTATTTCTCTATTGATATAGCTTTAGTATTTAATATTAATTAAAAGTTGTGTTTTAAGAAAAATTAATTTTAATATTCATTTCTGATGTCTCAAATTGTAGAATATATTTTTTCAGTCAAATAGAATGAAAAGTAAATTATTTAGGTATTCAAGAAAAAAAATAAAATTATTGTATTTCCCAGTATACAAAAAGCACTTCTTTCCTTGAAATAATAGGTCTGAAAAATAAGGTGTGTTTTATACTTCAATACTCACAGTTTTTAATTGCATTCATTTCCTCTGTTCAGAGTTACACAATTTTTCTTGTTTCCTTGTAGTGTATAGGAATATTACAGATGTGCGCAGATTTCAGTGCATGTGCACATGTTGTCATCAACAATCACAGTTGGGTTTGTTTAAGCTTTCTAGTTATTAAAACCACTTTTTAAGTGTGAAATTATGCTATTCAGATTTCTTAAAATTGTTGGTAAGAAAGAATGATTATGGTAAGAAAGAATGATTAAATCAGTTAAGAAGTATGGCATTAGTAGTGGACTGGATGGTACAGAAGGCAGTTTTCTGTGAGAGAAATCAGATGATGATTTAGAAGAAGTTTCAAGCGACTCCTTTAACTCTGGTGTTTTTTCTCCAATTAGATTAGATATTTGTAGAAAGTTTTACTTTGCATTACTTTATATTTAAAATGCTGTGTATTCATTATATTCATCAGTTATAAAGTTTTATCTTTATAAATGTTTTTAAAAAGGTAGTATGTCTTTTATGCCAGCAGATAAATTGATTATAAAAATGGGGAACTATTTTTCTTGTATATAATCCATAGATTATGTATTAAAAATATGTGTATTAAATGCCACTGTGGATAATCTGATAAAAAGCTTTCTCCATTAGAAAAGCTTGAAATAAAGTTTTGAAAGAAATGCTGTTTATATTTCATAAAATAAATAAAAAAAATGGCTCCACAATTCAGCTGACTTATTTTAGCTATAACTAGTTCTGACCAATTACGTTCATGAATTCTTTCCTCAGAAAGATATTGCAGTTGCTACTGGCTATCATCATTTCACATTTTGTTTTGACTTAAGCTGTTTTGTTCTAGAAATATTCAATTTCATATATGCTATGTCAAAGCAAAATCATATAAATATAAACAGCAGATTTTAAACTAAAAGCAGAAGAAGGAAAATAAAAAATGGTGACAAACATGTTAATGTGAGGAGAAAAACAAAACATGTCAGCTCAAAAGAAAGTATCCAATGCACAGTTTGAAATGATCTGTTTCTTCCATTTTATTATTTATGAAATATGTTTTATTCTTAAGATATATATAACCTTGTAGCGATGGGTAGATCCAGACAGGATCCAAACAGTTGTTTTTTATCTTAAAATTTTTTGTACGATGCCACATTATTAGCAATATATATTTTCAGCTATTCTCTGAGAAAATTGCCTAAATTAAATGGCGCTTTGGATTATTAAACCCATTTTTATTACTCGAGAAAAGTTTTTGTGAATAATATGTTGTTGCATATTATATACAGGAAGTAAGTAAATAATTAGTGGAAACAAACATTTTGCAATTAAAAAAAAATTAATTGAAAAAGTCTTGAAATCAATGTAATTTATTCTCTTTATGCAGTTAAGATTGACTTACAAATATTAAAATAATTAGCACTTAGTTACCTTGTTTAAATTATAAATGACTTTAAAGATACTATCAAACAAATAAATTATGAAATTAATTTCAATATATTACTTAAAATGTAAAATTAATGCTATTGCTCTGCTTATTTATGTAAATATCTGTTTATGTTGAGGTTCTAAACTTCTGAATAATTTTTGCAGATTTTATTTCATTATTTCTCTTTTAAAAATGTATTTTTAAAAATTTGTCAATTTATCAAGACATTTAATGATAATTTTAAAGCTATTGAATATTTTAAGCATTGATAATGTATTCAAGTTAAATTAATTTCTTACGCTATATTGTGATAAATTTTAATAAACTTTCTAAACTAGAGCAACAATCAAAGAAATTGTGAATAACTTTTAACTGCCAGATTTTTAAATAATTGTCTTATAATACATAAGAGTGTAATATATTTAAGTATTATATTTTAAATGAGATAAATATTTCTACTGTTTGTAAGACTCTAGTATTATGAATTAAACTTTTTTCTATAGTATTAAGATGTAAACTTTGAGAAATATTTATTTTTAGAAAAGTATATTTGCTGTTGGAAATTTTATTTCACTGTGTATGTTTATAAAATTAATATATATATATATATATATATATATATATATATATATATATATATATATATATATATATATATATATATATATATATATATATATATATATATATATTTACTTATTTTTAAAATTATATACTTCCAAGAGTTTTTGAATATCTAAACTTAATAATGAATTTAACTTTATTAAGCACTTAAAATATTATGAAGTTGTCAAATTAAAAGATGTATGCTGTAATTTCAGAAGGTGTCTGTCTCACGATTTCTATTTAAGAAGTCCAATTTTGATGATGTCATCCAATTCTTATAACCTTAAAAATGTTTTCTCATGAAAGTATGTTATGTCTGTTGGAATATAAGGATTGTGACTACAATTTTTTGCTTTTATTTTCTTTATAATTACAGTTTTTGAGTCAGCATTGCCTTTCTTTTGTAAAGGCATGTTTTTAAAACAAGTTTTTTAAAATATATGATTTAATTTTATTTGGAATTTCTGAAAGCCTTATTAGCTACTTTTTGACATAATTCCCATGTGTGTAAAGCACTTATCAAACTGTAGAACCAACTTTTGAAGTTTATTCTCATAGAAATTTCCCACCTCAGTAGATAACCATTTCAACAATCACTTTGTCATCTTCATCATTGTTGCACTAACGACTTAAAAACTTCTTCAAATGCAGGAAGAAGAGATAGTTCTGAGCACCAAATCAGGCTTGTATGCAGGGTGATCAAATTGTTCTTAATTAAAGTGTCTGATTAGATCTTGATTTTAATTGGCCTTGTGAGGATGGGTATTATCGTGAAGCAAAATGGGCTCATTACTTATGCTTTTGTTTTAGATGGCAAAAAGTTTATTGGAAGACATCACAATAAGTCGATTTTTATTGTGTAATCTTGAGGCAAAATATATCCATAAGCAACATCTATTTTCTGACTCAAAATCAGTACTCATAATTTTCCAAACTGAAATTGTATTCTTAAACTTCAGTTTCATGGGTGATGATTAATCCTGTTATTCCATGGATTGTTGCTTTGATAAAGGATTAACACAAGTTACTCACATTTTGCCATCTATAGCAATTTAGTTTCAAAACTTATCATCATCCGTTTTGTACTGCTCTAAGAAACTCAAACTATTTACTAAAAGTTTGTTTTTGTACACATGAATGTTGTATTTTTGTACATTTTTGGTAGCCAGCATGCATATAATTTTCTATTCTTCAAGGAGGAGGATTTAAATATTCTGCAACAATTGCATATAGCATATTTCTTGACACCTTACATAATGTAAAAATCATAAAGCTCTTATTCTCTCCAATTTTCCTAATTTTTCTGTCCTAAATCATCTGTAATAACTAACAGTCACCTGATGACTAATTTGGTGAATTTTAGCTGCTTTCATGTCTTTATCATTAAGTAAATGAATCACATATATTTCTCAGAGAACACAGGATCTTCAACCAGAGAAAATATTTGAAATGCTCACAGATAAATATCAATATCTCATATTATCTTATTGCATATGTGGCTTGCAAACAGTTTGGTACACAGCATGCTTGTGCCAAACATGAAATGTGGAATTTCAAAATAATACTTTTAAAACTGCTATCTTCTGTTTAATAGTTTTCTCCCCCCGCAGTTTATTTGGAAAATTTTTTAAGTGTTTATTTTCTTATGTAATGGTTTTCCAATGCTATTTGTGCTAAAGTGATGGCTTATTGTTTAGCACTCTACCTTCAGTTTAACAGTTTATTGGTTTGAATTTCACCTCAAGCTTTGATGTTTGTAATGGTTCGAAATCCACTTTAAATTGTAGCTCCCAGTGTAATTAGAGTTCAACCATAAACCTCATGTTCAAAAAATGATTAAGTTGGAAACCAAACCTTTGTTATTTGATATACATATGGAATGCTCTATATATTATAGTGAACAGTTAATATATCAATATAAGTTACTTCTATTTGCTATTCAAATGTGATTTATCTGATGTTAATAATTATAAATCTATATATCACTACCCATATCACTGATTTGTGTCACTAGGGTGTTTGATAAAGAAATACTAGAAATTAACTTAACTGTTCTTAAATATTTAAAACTTTTGTGCATCTTCCAAACATTGCACATGATAAGTCTTTTTTAAACTGCACCAACCTATATAACTTTGCAACTAGTAATTTTATAATTTAATTATGTAGAAACTAGTATTTTACTAGAACTGTCATTGTTTCCTATGAAGTTGAAATTAAAAAAAGCTAAATATTCAATTTTTTAATGTGTTCATTACCAAGAGAAATGAGTCATAATTTAGCTGTACACTTTATGATATAAGCAAATATTCCTGTAAATCACTTAGGGGAAAAAAGTTTCTGCAAATTTCATTATCTTAATATATTTTTTTCTGTTTATGTTTTTATTTTGACACTTTGAAATTTCTTTTGTGGAGAATTATTTTGCTCTACAAACATCTTTCATCCCTTCAGTGGGTCGATAAACGGAGTACCAAGCATGCTTGGGAACTAAACACTAGGGTTTCGTGTTAGGTTGGCCATCCGATTAGGATGTATGCTTCGCACCCCAGGGTCTCTTAGTTAAGAAAGCAGAGATGGGCACTGTAAGCTTTGTGTGTGGCCCACATGGGCTGTCATGCCCCAGAGTTTGCTTTAGTTGCATTACTATTTTTTTATTATTATCTGATGAATTTCTCCAGTTAGTTGAGTTATTAATATTTATTTCTCAAAGGGCATGTTTAAAATCATCCATCTAGACATAAAAGAAAATAAGAATGTGACAAATAAAATCATTACAACTATTTCCAGAAGGGTGGTTGTATCAGTATAAATATTATGAACAAAACAACTTGCAAAAATTTTAAATTGCTCAGAAATGCCATATTTTTATAAATGTAGTGCTAAGATAAATTACAAATGTTTTTGACTTGAATTTTGCAGTCAAAAAAACATGAGCTTTATCATATGTTGTGTATTCATTACACAGAAGTGAAATAAAAATTTAACAATTATTTATAAATTAGAACTGAAAAAAGATAGAAAGTATACTTATGCTCGCTCATGTATGTACTATAGTTATCTATCAGAAGAAATTTGTATGTATTATACTTATTTACTCTATGCTACAAAGAATATTGCAATAATGAAATACTTGTAACAATTGAATAAAATTAGAATATCATATGAAATTTTACTCTAGTTGACAATAACTTACAGCAGATTATACATTATATGAAACTGTTAAAATGATTCTTAAATACCAGTATTAAATAGAATTAACAAGTTCTTACATAAATGGGAATAGTTCATTACTGATGGATCATCACATATCTTGTGCACAATCTCTATCTGAGAATACTTTTTCAGTGTCTGCAAATCCTGAAATTGAAAATTTTACCAACTTCAATGCACCTTCTGTGAATTTTGCAAACTATGATCCACTTAAATGCCATATTTTTTCTGTAAATTACATTATAATTTTCATAGAGATTGATTATCTCTGTATAAGGAAATTCTTTAATAATAATTTGCATCCTTTACCAAAACAAAGTTTCCCTGAATAGGCTGCTGAGTTGTTAACATTCTTGCCTTTGGTTCAACAGCTTGTGAATTTGAGTCTTACCTTGGACAAATGTTTATAGTAATTCAGAATCTGTTTCAAACTGTAGGTCCTGTTCTTAATTAGATTGTGTAAAAAAATTATTGTTCAGTGGCAAACAAGCAAAATCAAAGTTGTTTCTTAAAAATAGAAAAATTTAAATCATACTTGGTGTTTTAAACTAATCATAAGGAGGATGTTTTGTCATATCTTTATTTGGCTTTTTCCTCTGTTTTATTGTCAACGTGTTAATGGCTTCAATCAATGGAAAATGCCTTCTCGAACCAATGTTTTGGTTTATATAAGAAATAGTTTTAAACTAAATTAACAATGATCAATAATATTTTTAATTTTAATTCCAATGAGTTGAAGCCATATAAAATCCTTATTCAATATGATTGTTATGTCTAAAGTGATTCAAAACAACTTCTGGAATTATGGTTTTTGGATACTCGTAACAATCATTGTTTTATGCATAAAATGTTCATCAAATCAAAAATAAAAAAGTGAATTAGAGTGTAACAAATTTCAATAGAAGATGAAATGATATTAGAGATTGTAATGAGCCAGAGAGCCAGGATGAAAACTTGAATAGATCAAAGACACAAATTAGAAAAGATAAAAATTTCTGTAAATTTTGTAGCAACATTGCTAAAGATTTGAAAACTAATTATTTAGAATTACAGGTAATTTTTATGATTTTGATAACTTTAAGAAACGGAAAATATTATAATTAAAAAATACTTCTTTGTTACTGGTAAAAATCATAAATGGATTTTCTCTCATCACTGATGTTACTCAGACATTCAGTTGTGAACTTTATCTTGTTTGCTGCTGTTCAAAGAAGGTTCATCAATCAGGAAGAAAGAAGAATTGAAGAACAAGGCAGCAAATTCATTGACAATTCAGATTTATGACCTGTCTCAAAACGATGCCATAATTAATTATGTGTGGCATATATGAAATGTTACCTGAAGTCATGAATTTTTTAAACCAATGAGAATTGTAATAAAGTAATTTAGCCATGATCTTAACTGGAACAAAAGAAACTACCACTTTATTATTAAAAAATAGAAATTACTTTATAGTTCACTTCTCATTTGATTCTGTTTTAATGGAAAAAAGAGCCTCAATTTTTTAAAAATTTTAATTGTTTTATTTCATGCACTATGATTTTTAATAATGATAATTATTCTAATATCTATGCACATTTCTGACTTTTATGTTAGTATGTTTTAGTGTATAATTTTGTAATTAAAGAGTTTTTGATGAAATTAAAAGTTTCTTTATGAAATATTTCTTTCATTTGAAATTTTTAACTATTTTAATAAGTATGTTATCAAAAGATCATTTTATTATTAGAAAAATATTTTCAATGCTTACTCTTACTTTTTTATTTTTATATTTAAAAAGTCGTTGTCTTGTATGTAGGTCTGGTGTTATTAAACATTCAGAATTTCAGCAATTAAAATATAACATTGTATCTTGTATTGACTGTATTTTCTCTATGTTAGGTATTTAACATTTATCTTGAAATTTTTTAATGAAGAAATCTAATCTTTTTCTTTTGCTTCAAATATAAATTGATATAATTTTATGTAAATTTATTATCTGTTGAAATTATTTTAAACTTCTTCCTTATACATATTTTTATTTTCTTTAGGTATTTTGCTATTCAAATATGTGGTATTACAAGAGGCTAATTATGATCCTTTAGAAAGTATGAAGACTTAGCAAGATTTGATTTTGAATTGGATTTTCTGATTTATACTTATTGTTACAAGCATTTATAAATTTTTTTAAATATGAAATTAATAATCTTGTCTGTTTATACATTGTTAAGTTATTATTTTTTCAAGATTTTATTTAATTCAGAATTTATGATTAGTTTATTTTTATCTTAAATTATTAATTGAATCCAATATAATGCACAGATTTATGATGGGATTTAAATTTAAATATCTTGAAATCCCAGGCTGTTAAAATAAAACTAATTGCACATAAACTTATTTGTTTATAAATGATCCACATGTAGGAAAATTCTGTATTCTCGAAGTTCAACTCAAAAAATGTATTGTTTATGATGCGTCAGGGTTTGCTCCAACTCCTGGAAACTCCTTAAATTCCAAAAAAAATTTTAAGGGCCGTTGAAACTCCTGTAATTTTGACTTGACTCTTTGAAAATCATTAATTACTCATGGAATTTATTCTTACCTAGAAGCATTTATTTTTTCTAGAAAATATTGTAATTTTTTGAATTTTTTTGTTTTAATATTTCAAAATTTTTAATAAAATTGTTAGAACACATAATTCAGTATTAGTTTTTAATATTGCCACTAGATGCCGGCATGATCAAAATTAAATTTTTGTATTTTTAACTGTTGATTTGTATTAATGGTTTCAAGTTCTAGTTCAGCTACAATAATTTCATGATAATCGGCTTAGTAGTATTTAGATTTGTGTAAAGTGAACTGAAGTAATCACCAAACAAAATCAATATGCCCAATTAAGATGGTCAATTTTAACTGATTCTTTTCTATTTGCTGCTATTTTCTTTATATTGTATACAATTCTTTGAATATTAATATTTAAATATAAAATTTTTGAGTTAAAACATACTTACCATGTCTCTCTTGATAAAAATTGTGTATAATTTAATTAAATCAAGATAAATTTGTTTATTAATGAAATAAAGACTGAAATAAATTATTTAATATGCCTGGTGGAAAGTGTCTTTTCAATGACCAATGGTCTCTGGAAAAGCCATACAAAGATTGACTTTTGCAAGGTTCAGAAAAAACACAGGCCCATTGTCTGTTTTGCAAGAAAGATTTTTGTATCTCAAATATGGGTGAATTGGCAATTAAATCTCATATGAAAGGGCAAAATCATATATATTTATTAGAACAAGCTGTATATGCTAAAAAATCTACTTATTTGAAAGAATTTTTCACTTCTGCTGATCTTGTTAAAGAATGTGAACCCAAAGGATGCTCTGAAATTTTAAATTCAGTTGTTTCTTCAAAAGAAGTTTCAAAGGCTGAAATTCTATGGGTCCTTAAAGTTTTAAACTGTGGATTCAGCTGCAGTTCTTATAACAATATAAATTGCCTCTTTCAAGCAATGTTTCCAGACAGTGCTATTGCAAAGCAATTCAGTTGTGCTGAGAAAAGGTGTGCTTATTTAAGTTTTTGGAACTGCACCTTATTTTTCCAACTTATTGAAAGAAAAATTTAAGAATGTTTCTAATTATGTACTCTCTTTGATGAAAGCTTAATCATCTGCAGACGAAACAATTAGACTGCCATATAAGATTTTGGGATAATGATACTGTTAAAACACGGTACTATACTCATCTGATTTTTTAGGTCATTCAACTTGAGATATTTTGTTTGAAAAAGTGAACGAGAAGTGCTTATAATTAGGAACAAGTGGATTATTCCAGTTGTCAATGGATGCCCCAAATGTGAACTGATCTGTTTTGACTAAAATGGCTGATTTTTAAGAAAGTGAACATCATTGAAATGTGGTAAATGTCGGAAGTTGTAGCCTACACATTCTACATAACGCTTACAGCCATTGATATTCCTCATTTCAAGAAGTTGGTTTGACAGCAAGTGCAGTTTACAGACTATTTAAGGACTCATCTGCTCATAGGGATGACTTTGATAGCCTTGGCCCAGGAGTAAAATTTCCTTTAAAGTTTTGCAAACATTGATGGTTAGAAGATATAAGTGTTTTTAACAGATTGTTTGAAATGTTACTGTATCTTAAAACATATGTATCATTTGTTCAGAACAAAAAATTTTCTAATCCTGGTACCAAAACTTTTGATATTGTGCAGAAGTGTACAAAAAATGTATTTTTATCTGCTAAATGCAATTTTTTTATTTTATTGCTCGGAAAGTAGAACTATTTCTATGCGATCCGTGCCTAGGGCTAATTGGCATCGCGGTATTGGTGTCTTAGTTGCCTGGCGAATTTCTAGAGTAATTTGCCTTGCCCAGTAACTCAGGCAATGCTGGGTGGACTTATATTACCTGAGCATTTTAATTGTTATCTTGTGGCTGAAAAGACACAAGAAATAACAAATCTTTGTGCATTTGCAGGTGAAGCCTCTGAAGTAGACCTTGCTGAAAAAGACAAGGGAACTCAGAGGCAATCTTGTAAAGCGGCAGCAATGAATCCTTCACTTCAGGTAGAAATGACCTCGAAACCATCTTCTTCTGGTGAAAGTCAGGAAGCTATCCCTAGCATGACTGACTTTCTGACCAGATGGGACTGTTTCAGCAAGACCCTATCTGCTGGAAATGTCATACGCAAGAGGAAACGGCAGAGCATATCATTTACAAATGTGAGGCTCTTGCCCTCCCTAGATTAACTTCTTTAGGCATCATCCATACTAGAGAGTTATACCTAGACTCTATTAAAGGGTTATCAGACTTTATTAATAGAGTGGGTGACCCTAGCAACTGGAACTAGGAAACATTGGGTTTGGAGTTAATGGTATAAAATGCTGATAAAAGCAGAGGTGCTCAATGACATACAAACCCAATTCTAAGAAGAAGAACTATTTCTAACACTTTATCAAACTGATAAACCAATTTGTTGGACATTTTCATGCTTCATTGAAAAGTTTGATGCAAAAGTTTTTAAAAGAATCTTTGCTATCTGAATCTATTGTAAATGTCTAAAAACTCTAAAATTACCTATTATTTTATACAGTATATTATCCAGTATTATATAGAATGTTGATTACTTATATAAAAAGTTTTCTGTTATAGCTGTAAATTCATTGAAGGCTTTTGAAATAATCATTAATAATTTTAATTCATATAAAAAATTGTCTTATTAATGTTTACAATTATTAATTTTTATTATTTACAGAAATAATTGAAAAATATTGCCTGTATATAATTCTATGCATATATGGTTAAGAACAGTTTTTAAAATCGAATAAAAAATTATTTAACGTGAATGTCGATATCTCCTAGAAATTTTTGGTTTGACTCTTGGAAAACTTTTTAAAACTCCTGGAATTTGATTCGTGGAAATCTGTACAAATCCTGATGTGTTAACTACAATTTATAATTACAAAATTTTATACAATATTCATAAATTCTTAATTATAAATAAAAACAAAATGCTTATCATATCAGGAAAATTATTTGCTAAGCTAAAAGAAATCAGATAGTGAAATAATTTAAATTTTTCTGTTTCCTTCAAAGTAAGTATTAGCTAAAAATAACTTAAAATTGTTAATGATTTACAATGAAATACTTAAACTACCATAATAAAATGCACACAATCAAAAATACATTAAATTGAAAATTATATAAGTAACTAATAAACAATATGTAGTTAACATGGAGTTTTTTTCCTGTGAGCATTTAAATATGAATGATAAAATGTAATCTATGTATTTTTGTTGGATTCAGTTCATTTTTACATATTTACAGGGTTAAAATAAAAATTTTTTGTCTCAACTTATCTAACGTTTTTATTTTTATTTGGAAAGAAATTGCTTATCAGGTATTCCAGTTTGAGTAAATGCAGCATTGTTTTAAGCAACTCATTTAAAATGATATTATTAATATAATTTAAAAGAAATGTATGTTATAAAAATATGTAGTGATTAGAATGAATTTATATATTTGTATTTGTAGCCTTTTCAAATTTTGCATTTTGTGTATATCACAATGCATAATTATGAAATCCTTTTTATTGTTTAACATGTTAACGCAGCAGCATGCATAATAAATTGGTATAGTTGCGGCATTAACTCTTGCTGTGAATTAGATATATTAGAATTAAATGAAGCTTTAATTCACATTAAAATATTTTTTTGAGAAAAAATCTTAAAATTTCTTAAGTGCTTGAAACTCAGTGTCCTATTTATTCTTGTCTTCAAATGACCATTCTTGGATTGATCTCCTTCAGATTGTCCTTAATCCATATATATGGATGGATGGATGGAAAATGTTTCTATGTGACTTATTATTAAACAGCTAGAGCTTTTAACAATTTATTTACAAACAATTGCATCACCATTAATAATTAAAAATGTTCTCCTTGTGACAGTGATCCTCAGATTGAAAATTGCAGGTGAATTACAAAAAAGACATAAATAAAAAGTGATAATCTCAGATTTTTGCGAACATTGGAACATATTTGAAAAGTCATTATAAAATAATTTGTAAATGTATAATGCTGTGAAATGTAAAAATGATGGCAATTATTTTCTTTTGTGAATTAAGGTCAAAATTATTTTATTTGACCCAATTCACAAAAGGAACAAAAGGTTTATTTGACTCCTAAATATTGTGCATTGTGCAAAATAAAAAAATTATGTTTATCATCATTTGTAATTACTTTAAATTTAATAGCTGTTTATTAATTATAGGAACAGTTTTTGAATTTTAATCTAAATAGGCAGTTAGATCTGTATCAACCTATTAGAAAGTTTATTAGTTACAAATTTTACTACAGATTAACAGATATCTATAATGGTTGACAAATATATATCATAGAGTAATTAGAGAAATCAATGTAAATTATTATAGGGTTTTTAAATTTAATTATATTTATTTATAACATACTAGCCTCCTATATCTGATAAGCATGATATTGTCATAAAATGCAATTATATTCAGAATTCTTATTTTATAGCATTACTTTAATAGTATGCTATTTAAATATAGTAGTGAAAATTCTGCTTGATTTCAAGTTGCAATAAAAAACTAAATTTTTTGCTCAGTTATTGATATTTCTATCTATTATTATCATTCATAGAGATGTTGCTATTTTTTAAATATTTAAAATGAACTTTTCTTCTTACAGAGTTTATAAACATTTCAGTATAAATATGAAAAAAAAATCATTGTATTCATAAATTCACCATTTTATATTTTTATAACTAATTTTTTTATAATTGTGTCTTGTTTTAATAATTAACTCTGACATGCAATTTATATTTTCTTGTTCTTTTAATTTCTTCAAGTATTATAAGACTTACATGAATTGTATAATAATTGAAATCTTATTGAATTTAAAATTCATTATATTTGTGTAACTCTGTTCTATTATAAGCTGTTTAATTCCATATTTCCTCTTTGCATAATAAGGTATCTTATCACTTATGCAAATATGTCTCTTCCATAGTTCATTCTGCTGTGAATTGCAGATTTAAACTATTCACAAAAATCTAAGTTTTTACGAACAAGGTAAAATATTAGTTAACTGAGCAAATAAAAAATCTTAGCTTTAAAGTAATACACCCATATCTTTGTGGGGTGATAATAAGTTAATTTGTTATCTGCCCTTTTAGTATATTTGCTTAACTTATTTCTTTTGATAGCAGTCACTTTTTGTATTATTGATTTTAAAATGATTATGTGTGTTTTTATAAGAAAAAACAGAATACGTAAAGTTCAGAGAACAAGATAAATTGTGTACTAGTTACATATTTGATCAACTTTAAAACTTATGTAAATTTCAATAAGCCTTTGTGTGCAAAAAAAAAAAAAAAAATTGTTAAGCAACAAACCAAATTGTTTAAAACTTGTTTATGCCATTACTTGGATAATGTATGAATTCTGTGATTGATTATATTGAAGATCAAAATAAAATCTATTATGATTTATGAAAACATTTTTGTGAATTAATTCACTTATGTATGAAAAATATTTTTATTGTTTTATAAATAAATACTTCTTTATTTAAATTACTTCAATGTATGTGTATTTACTTTTTGAAGGTATAATTTTAGCTTTCTATACTTTGTATTTTTCAAAGCTAAATTGGTGCTCGATTTCTATTTTTTTCATTATTTATTAAAGCTTTTTAGTTAATTTAGTAAAGCTTTTTAGTTAATTTTTTAAAAATGTTCATGATTTGTTGATTTCTTTTTAGATAAAATGATATAGAATGCAGATAATTAATGTAATTTTAATTCTTTATAAAGTATGTTTACAAAGATTTTAGTTTCTTTGGCAAATTAGTATCAATTAAATACATTTAATTTCCATTAAGACTTAATTTCCATTAAATCTAAGAGAGTAGACATGAAATTAGAAATTTAAAGATATTGGTTTTATATACTTAAGTAGGTTTTAGTATTTAACACTCACACATTTCTATATACTCTTGTATAATGTTTGCATATTGCAATCAAATGTGTAACATGCCATTAAAATTAAAATTATGAATTTTAAATAAATTGTAAAATTTTATTAGTTTAAAATTGTTTATGCTATAGTTTGTATTTTTTTAAAATTAAAATGCTTTAATTCTAAGAATTTTCATTAAAGAGTAAAACATGCACAAAAGTCTTTTTGAAAAACTATGTAAAATCTTTAAAAAAGTGGAAGAAAGATTCCTTTTATTTTCTACATGAGAATCAGAAATAGCTAAGTTTTTGTGTTTATATCATAACAAGAATCAATTTCTTCACAATCAATGCAGATTTAGTAAAGATTATTTACAACCTATTATGTTTTATTTAAAATTCTAAATAGCTATGATATCTGTTTAAAATTGTGAGAAAGTTATTACAATTAACTTAATTTTTATTTATTGACATTTAAACTTGAATTCTTGGTTAATGTAACAGTTTCTATTAAAAATAAGATTTTCAAGTATTTACTAAAAAGAAAAGGAATTATTTTGGCTTGTCTAATTATACTATTTCTTTTCAGTTGGAAAAGATGTTAATGTAACATTTCTTCATGCACCAACTGGTAACTTACATCTAAACAAGTCTAATCTTGCTTCAGGCGAGCATCTGTGGGATATTCAACCTAATGTTTCTCATTCTTCCCCATTTGTGACATTATTTTTCACAGAGTTGTTTCTTCACGAAAATGACTCTTTGACAGTATTTAAGAGTTTAGAAGATTCCAAAAATGATTCAAACTCTTTAATTGAGCCAATTCATTCACAAAATAGTAAATATGTTTTTATTTTATTAACATTGTTTTGTATTCAAAGCAAAATGTGACATTTCTATTTGAATTTTTGAAAGTTCAATTTTTTTATGCTTTTAATATCATCCTTTTTAGTATTTGCAGAATTGCAAGTAAAATTATTTTGGTTAATCTTAAATCTTCAGAGTTAGTATACTCAAATAGTTATCCTAAATTCTTTGAATTTTTTTAACTCTATGCATATAAACAAGGGATAAAAATGGAATAAAAAATTTAATGTATTTTATAAGAATTTGAACTGCATCACATATGAAAACAATTATAATAGAAATATAATTTGTTTAAATGTGACATTAATGTAATTAAAAATCATTAATCAAAATTGAATAGAATTACAAATTACATTTTTCAATTACTAAATGTTTTTGGAGTTTATATCTTGTTATTCAAAATATCTCTATTTGTTAATAGTTGAGCAAATTAAGAATTAATTAACTTAAAAATTTTTAATTGTTGATAGACTATATCACAATAAAAAGTTCTTAATAGGTCACTCAATTTTAATAAATAGTCTAACACATTTCATGAATTTATATTTTTCTATTCAGTGTAACTTTATTTTAATTTTTCTTTGCAGGTTCTGTAACAATATATACAGATCTACCTGAGCTTGTTGTGAAATTAAAAGGAACAGATCATACTTTTCAAAGAATATTTAATGGTTATTATGCATCTGAGAGTAAGTAATATGCATTTCCTTTTAAAAAAAAGAGAGAACACTTCAATCAATTAATTAATATTAAAAATAACTAGAAAGTTATGACTTGAACTTAAAATATCATAAAGGGAAATGTTTTATAAGGCAAATTCACGAAGCGATGTAAAAATTTACCAGAATGATTAAGAAATTAAATCTTTTTAAATCAAAGAAGTTATATAATTTATATTAAATGATATCACATTTAATTCCTTTCACTAAGTGTATATCTCCTAAATTTCTTATAAGGAGTTTCCACAAGAGTATTGCTTTCAAGGTATTGCTCAAAAATATTGCTTCATTCTTCTTCATGCTGTAAGTTTCTTACAATGCATCAGAAATTCTTTTGTTTGCATTTGAACTATTCCCTAATAGTGGGACAATTTTTACATAATTTTCAGTTGATAATACAGTTAACTTCATGACTAAATCGTTTAAGAATATGGCTTTAATTGAAAACAATTATTCTAATGATGAAATTAACTTTCTTTAAATTGTTTTTTGTATTGATGATTTGTCTCATCCTCTCTGAATAAAGCTCTTTCAGTAATTTAAAAGTACAAAATGTTTTATTTTCCAAAGCATTATCCAAATCCTTCTGCAATAAATATTTGGCCAAAGATTATACATTTTCTGAAAATCTGACAAATTGGGGTAATGCACCCTAAAAATTGACACAAATTTCAACATTTTTAGAATTTTCTCTTGGAGGATTTTTCATGTTAGTTTGATGCTGCACTGCAAATGTTTTCAAATGGGCACTGAAGCAATTTCAAAACATTTGCAGCTCAGCATAAAATTCTATAAAGGATATCATCTTATGTTATGTAATATTAATATATCCACTGATGGTGGAGTGGTTAGCTCCCTGGCTTTGAAGCAGTAAGTCCCGAAGTTTGAATCCTGATTTGGACATGGATGTTCCTTTTTCTATCTTTGTGTGTTTCTCTATCTTTTCACTTTTAGGACAAAGATAGCACACCCATTGGATGTTCCACTGTATAATTTGCCATTATCCTTGTAGCACTAAAGGGATTAATCCCAAGATCAGCCAGGAATTGGGAAAAAAATGCCTGTTCCCTGAACACTGGCGGTCTTGAAAAGTGATACATCAAATGATAATGGAACTTCACCATATTAAAAATCAAATCTGAAGTAAGATTATTTTTATTAATAACTTTTTCACAAAATGTCATGAAGTGATCAGATTTTCTCCTAGTCTTCATGTAATTTCTGGCTGACTGATGAGCGACTACACAGCTAAGTTATTTCTTTTCATTTTCTGGTAGTACCATGTGAGTCCACTGGAGAAGTTTCCAATATCCATTTTTTGTGTTAAAAGTTGAGTTTTCATCCTTATGTTTATTGCTGAGGCAGCTTTCCCATTTTTTCTTTCTTTCCAAAGCTACTTATTTAATTCTTCCACTAATTTTGTTAATGTGGTATTCCTGTGATCAGCTCTTTTAAGTTCATTGTATTTTTATAGTAGACTTTTTCTTTTTCCTCAATCAAATATTTGATTTGTTAATGTTAAACTATCTCCACCTTCTTGATTTTCTTATGCAGTAGTCTTCAGTTTCTATAAATTTTTAGTTTAAACATGTAACTTACTTCACTTCAACATAACAATATAGGAATTTGAACTACCTTAGGCCAAAATTAAATGGGAAATAATTCTAGTAACTAGTAATTATAATATCACTCCAAGTAACAAAATTTGTTCTTGAACATAATTGGACAAAATTAATTATAGTTGAAATACATTAGGCAAATTTTGAAATCTTACAGTGACATCTGTTATTTATTTTATAAAACATGAACAACACATCTTTCAAAACAATTGTTAGCTTTTCTAATGTAAAATGGCTTTATCAGTTTATTTCCCATGGTACATAAAATGCACAGCAAAATTCAAATCTTTTTTGATATATAATCCTCAGATTATGCACAAGAAAATATGGTGTATATATATATATATATATATATATATATATATATATATATATATATATATATATATATATATATATATATATATTAAAAGCAAATGTATTTAAAAAAATCAGACAAAAGTGCCCCATTAAAATTTTAATCATAAAGTTTTTAAAATTTTATTTTAAAAAAGGCTATATAAGAGATTTTTCTCTAATGGCTCATTAGTTGTTTGCATGTATGTTTGTGTACACATATTGCCCGACATTGAAAATGCAACACCAAGATGGAGTGACCAGAAAACTATGGAAATTTCGGATCGTGCACATCTCGACAATATACATAGGATAAGATACAAGGAGAAGAGCTGGCAGAGTGGTCAATACTCACACCACTATTGCTGCTTGGAAAATAATTGTTGAAAATTTGTAGTTGTCACAAAAGACACCTATAATTGCAGAGAATGCCAGGTCATTATCAATGGAGTTTATTCTAGCATACGGATGAGTTTACAAGGAGTATTGTGACTAGATTGAGAATGGCACGTAGAGTTGGCAGGAGGCTGTGGTGGTTTCGCAAAGCACATCTGCCGAAATTCTACAGCATTCTGCACACACACACACATGTATATATGTATTACTTTTTGAAATCTTTCCATCTACTTTTTGTTTAGCTTGATTCTCCCTCTGGTTGTTAAATTTATATTTCTTGAGATTAATAAAAGATTATTTAGGTTAAATCTTAATTTTAAATAAATGTATCTTTCTAAAAATGAGGAAATAGCCATGAATGTTGAAAATACAATCCCCGTTATTCTATTTTCTTTCAATTCATGTAATTTCATTTTGTGGGAGATATTGCTAAATATGAATTGTTAAATAGCTTAGTAAAACTTTATTAAATAGAATTCTCATGAAAGAAATTATAATTAGTTCACTATATTGTAATTTCAAAGTTTTCCTCAAACATTAAATTTGTATAATTATGATGAAAAGTCCAGTATTTTATAAGAGTCATCAAATTCTTATTTCTATCTAATTTTTAATCAAAATCATCATTTTACAAATAATAGCAAAATACATTTTGCAAACTTTTATAAAATTATAATCTACTACAGATTTTAACTATAGAAAAAGTTGATAATTTTAAGCAATGCATCCAACTTTGCTGAAGTAATCAATTGATAAATGAATCGGAAACAATAGGAAAAATTAAACTATAATCAGTAATTAAATATGTAAGGATGTCATATATTGTATGCATTTGTATTGGGCATAATTTTGCTTCTCAAATGGAAATGTAAAAAATATTTTGTTAATTATAAAAGTATTCAGAAAGGGTATAATTGTGACTAGATGTAAGTGGAGTATGATGTATAGTTGCTTATAAAAACATTTTTTATAGTGGCTAAATCAGCCACTTTAAATCTCTAGAATACTAAATATTTTTAATATTTAATATCTCAAATGATTAATCATGTGAGATATTAAATATTAAAAATATTTAGTATTCTAGGGATTTAAATGTGTCATTAAAAATACTATTAACCTTAACTGTGACATATATTTTAGAAAAATTGACCAAAAAGGAAAATTGACTGTTTAATTTTATTCTTTATATTATTATAAGAGTTAGAAAATGCTTTTTTATTACAAAAATAAAATTTTAAATACCATAACTACTATATTTATAATTTTTACATACACATGAAACATTGATTACACATACATGTTATTCATATTGAGCAAATTAAACGAAATTTTAAAGCTAAGTATAACTAGTATAATATAAAAACACAACAATATAATTATCAATACATAAATTTTACGAATCTTTCACAATATGGTATATCCCAAAATAAGGTACTGCTCAAAAGCCTATGTATTGCACTGTTTACAATAAACTCTTGTTTCATGCCTTATTCTCTTCCCTTGTTCATCGGTTTTACGACAGCATATAAAACACTGCCTGGTTGGAGTAAATTTTTTCCCCATTGATGGAATGTGGTTTGAAAAGTGTCGACCTGTGAGGTGCAATAAGTTTACACTAGGACGCCCTTGTCCTGGTAGCTGAATATTTGGTTTATATAGTTCAACAATTGATTTTCTGAAGTTCATATTATTTTTCGCACCTCCTGCTAAAGTATACAAAATAAAGGAGTTATTTGTATAATGCCTGGTGTAAAAGATGGAAAAATATTTTCTAGTAATATTTTTTACCTCCTTTTCTAGCAACCGGGAAGTCTGTAAGATGTTGATAACCTTTATTATCAACTCCTATAATGTTGTAGTCATGGACTACCTTCAATTTCAATTTTCCTTTTTTCTTATTTTCAAACTCAATCATTTCGGCGGTATGGACTGAAGAAAGCAAACAAACATCTTTTTTATCAGTCCATTTTATAGCAGTAACTTTTTCACATTGAAAAGCAAGAACTTCATCTGTTTAATTATTTATTTATTTATTTTATGGAATAATGGAGGAACAATCTCGCAGAACTTTAAGTATACTCCTCATCGGTATCTGAATCAGATATTGTGAAAAAAGAAAACTATTTCAAAAAAAAAAAAAAAAAAAAAAAACTCACCAAAAAGCAACTGAAACTAAATGAGAAAGCGAAACTCTATGGTTGTTTATCAACCCAAGCATGCCTTTTTAATTTGAGCAGCTGACATCACCCACATTTCCCCTCCCCCAACCGAAGTCGGAATTGGTAAAAAACTAGGACCACTTGCGTCTTTTAAAAGGAAAATATGGAATTAAGTGTCCTAAAGTAGAAACAAGCTCGGCTCAGACTTCACAAAATCAAAATGTTAATTTTTCTTCTGCCCGGCCTCAGTTTGGGCAAACAAATGAAAAAAAAAACATGACAAACAAATACTGCATACAGTAGTTGCCCGCACTGGATTCGGGCGACACTTGCAAGAAGGGGTTAAAGCATATAGAAAGTTAACTTTAAGACTTTGTAAATTAATAAAAAAAATGTTTTTGAAATATGCTTTCCTGCAATTTTTATCTTGGTTCTTGTCAACCATGTTAGTTTGATTTTTTGTAGTCAAATTTGTAGTGTTAGTTTTTGTTTATGCAATAATTTTATTAATTGAAACGAATACTATGTTTTTATTTGGCATGATAAATTTATTTACATTTTAAGCAAGTTTTTTATTTTATTTTGTGCTTATGTTTATTTATAACTAAAAAGTTAAGCATAAAACAGAGTTACAGTGAGTGTAAGAACTCTATTTTTAGAGTTTTTACACTCACTGTAACTCTGTTTTGTGTATTGATAAAGAACTCAGAAGAATTCTTAATTCTATAGAGTTTTCAAAAATTTAACTGTTGGCAATTATAGGTATTGTAAAACCTTAAATTCAATGTAGCAGTGACTTAAAAAAAATTGGCATATTTGCCAAACAACTAGTTGATTATAGATGTGTGGTGATAAAATTTAAATAACCACCTTGCATGTTTCAATTAATAAAAAACAAATTTAAAGCATTTAAAATTAGAGTTGCACAAGAATTATTCACTGTCTGATATATTTTAAATTTTTAATGAAGTACATTGAAAATCAACTTAGTTCCAGGCATTTAAATTTTTCTAAAAAATTGAATGGTGTTCCAATTTAAAAATATTTGCTACACTAGTATATTTTTATGTTTATGGTGTTTTGAGTTAGCAAGCACCAATATTTATACTAATTAAAATTTGGGCTTCAAATTGGAAGTGAACAGAAAACTGGAAAAGAAGTCATTTATTTGGTCAAAACAAAAACTGCAACTTAACTGAAAGAATAATAATATTGCTATATTTCGAACTGATATATCTTAATTTTGTTACTATAACCAACTTATCGATATTTTTTAATTTAATGTCAACCTTGTAATTTCTATGTGTACACATTGCTTCTTGATTTCCTTTTTTTTGATTTTCACTTTATTTTTTCAGTTTCGCATCATTCTACTTGTAGAAGAAATATTTGATTTAATTGAGTAAACTAGAAGTATAAATGATTTTTAAGAAAATTATCTATCTTGAGTCATGTTTTTCACATATCAGCATCCGATCATGTCCAGATGTTTGGATAGAATATTTAGGTAACCAAAGCAACTAGTCAGCAGAAAGCATACAGTGTGGTTTAGTACTAAAAAGGAATAAAATTGTGTGATGAAGCATAATAACATATGTCTCTGTCTAATATCTTTTTGGTCAAGAGACATGAAAAAGCTAGTAACAACCAGGAATAATTCGTGAAGAGTGAATACAATTATCAGCTAGAAGTAAATAGTAGAGTGAATAATAAACTAAAAATCTTATTTACCTCAACTGGCTCTTTATTTTCCGTTTTCCACCTTAAACTCAGTTGCGTCCATGGCATTCCAATAAAGATTTTTACATAAATATTAAAATGCAAAGATTTTGTTCATCTTTAGTAGAAAGAAATTTAAATTATTTTGCTGACAGTAAGTGAGTGAAATCAAAATTTTGATACCCCACATTGCTTAACAGAAGCAACTGTGAAAGTGAACTTAACAGAACAAGTGACGAATTAACTTTAAGTGATTTTTATGCAATTTGGACCATTGAAAAGTTATTAATTAAATTCTAAAAATTTCTTTGGTAATATTTTATATAATCAGTAATTTAACCGACTCAGCGTCCTTGAGGTATCTGATACATCACAATAAACTGGTCAATTAGTGGCCAGCGACAGCAAGATCCATCACAATTTTCCAGCCTAAAAGCGGCTCGCGGCATATCTGATACATCGCAGCTTTACCCTATAAATGTGGCCACGACGTATATTTTCACACAGTAGAAACTGCTGTTTTTTTCTTTCCCCCTAATGAGTGGATTGATGGATGGGTCTTAATGACTCAAATCCCACTCCTTGAAGTCTTTTCAAAACTAAAACTGAGACTGATTTTCACGCCAAATATCTAAAGCATTGATTATATTCGCCAAGATTTAATATTTACAATTTTTAGAAAATTTAATATTTACAATTTTACAAAGGAAATGCAATTTTGTATAGTAAATATTTTATTTAAATTTTAGTCTTTAATGTAATTAAGTTAGGTGATTTGATTTGGACAAATATTAAATTTGTAAATATTTTTAAATTTGTTTCTGCTAACCCTTGCCTCTTTTCTTAAGTTATATCATAACTAGTTTGTAGAGTGTCATTAAAACAATAAAAACTGGATTAAATTAACTAAATTAATATAAATAGTTAGGAAAAGAAGGAAAATGGACAAAAATAAATTTCATAAAAGGTAATTATTTCATTTTCAATGAAAGAGGTCTTTCCTGTGTTAGTAAAATTGATGGGTTTTCCATTAATAATATTTATAATAATAATAAAACTATAAATTAAATGAATTTGAGTGTTATAATCACTCACAACTATTTATTTTATAGTTTTTATTTTATAGAAATTTCATTTAATTTATAGTTTTATTTTTGTACATTGGGTAGAAACTTACAGAATAATTTTACTGCATGTTACATTTCAGTTCATTATCACTTTAATTTCTTTTAATATGCATTTGAAATATTGCATATAAAATAAAAGTATCATTTTAAAGCATAATGTAGCAAGATGGTCATCTGAGTTTGAGCCAATAATGACAATAATACTATATTAATATTTTGACTATGATTTCTTTTGAAGGAAACACAATATTGAAATTAAAGTATACCAAAAATAATAATTGTTACTCTAAAGGCATTACTTTAATATATCAGTATTAATTAATAATATGCTTTAACATGTCATATGATTACAAATTTTCATTAGTAAAAAATAAACAAATGAAACTACGATATTTCTGACATTATCTTTATTCTGACTTGAAAGTCATTTTAATTTTTTTTTTAATCTTTTGTACATATTTCATAGAATATTTTTATGACATAATGATAATATTTTGGAAATAGAAATTTATAATATCTTCAAAACAAATTAAATTTGATTTCTTCAAATCTTCCTAACTATTCTTGTTTGAATAAGAAAATTAATCTGTAACAATTATCTTTTAAACATAAAATTGTATATTCTATATTGAATCAATTGTGTCATTAAAATCTAAAAAATAATGATCATATTATATATGTCAAACAAATTATTTTCTAAAGAATTAAAGTTATAAAAACAAAGAACATTTGCTTAGGCAGAAATAGCTGAATGAAATATTAAGTTAAAAAATAGGACCAGAAATTATGGAATATTTAAACTTAGTTTTCTTTTCTCAATCTGCATTAATTATAACAAAATTCAGATAGCATGAAAATGTTTAATTTGATAATAGTATCGAAATTAATTATAGAAATTGCAAAAATAAAATGTAGTTCCAAAAGAAATATAGGCTACCAAATAAATTAATAAGTTGTTCAAGTTATGAAAAAATTATTTCATATATTAAATACACATGAATATAAACATGCAAAATAGTTCACATACATGAATAATAATAAAAAATACACATGAACATGCAAAATAGTTCTTATTTAATATAAAATGAGATATTAGAATATTTAAATTTTTAGCTATTTTTCTGCAATGTTATTCGTAGGAGTAAAAATATAAACTATATTAAAAAATGTCTGCAATAAGTCTGGGCGTATATTAGTTATGTGAAGACCTACAAATTTAATATTGAAAAATCTCAATATTGAATATTATCAATAAAGTTTACAATACTGATTTACTTAGAATTGCGGGTATGCTTTAAATTTCTAACAAAAAAATTTTTTTATACAAAAACAACTTTTCCCACTTAAATAAATTTGTGATAATTTAATATAATAACGTTTTTCTAAACTATTATTTGGTATATTGAAGTATAGAAAAATAAATGCGTACAACAATTATTTCTTAAAATATTTTCAAGCCATTAAAAATATATCCTATCAATTGAAAAAAATTCCTTTTTCCTATTTCCATAATTTTTTCGATTTTAATTCTTGATATATTAATTTGAAAAATTCAGCATGATGAAATAATAATGTGATTTCAGCACTTTAAAAATGAAACTTTTTTTGTAAGCCCACCCCATCTCAAAGAAAAAGTTCATGATGTGCAAATAAATTCTTGTATTTTATATATAAAAATGTCTTTGTATTTTGAAAACATTACAAAAGACGACGTAAAAATGAATAGAAATTTTCAGACATAACTTCTGATTTAAATAATTATCTGCAATGTCATTAATTACTTTATTAGTATTAACAATAATATCGTACACAATAAGAAAATTAAAATAAAATAAATAACTTTGGGATTTTATTTCAAAAAATAGAATGTAGGTAACGTGTAGTTAAAGAAATTAAATTTTATTGACTAACATAATTTTTATAATTTCATAATAATCAGAATTTTTAAAAATTTAAAATAAATTGGCTCTTTGGAAATTTTCTTTCCAAAGTGCTACTTATTTACATTTATGTAAAAAATTATTATACATTTATGTAAAAAAATGTTTATAATTTTTATAGAATTAGGATTCCTACAGTCTTAAATGATTTGATCAGTAAAACGTGTTTTGTATCAATTTTTTTTATCATAATGATACTATTATATTGTTTTACTGTGCAACAGAAGTTATAGATAGCTCCTAAACTTTAGTATTCAAATATTTTTCACTAATTTATTTCCCATTTGATCTCCTTAAAATATTAAAGATCATATAAAGTTGAATATTAAAGGATGAGGTATTAAGTTTATTTTCTCTACAATTTTGATAAGTTTCCAATAGTACTATTTCAAGCATTTTCCCATACCCGTCAGGAATTCGTTTAATGGAAGGTAACTCATCACACATGTGACTTCCTGTATGAGTAGGGATGTTTCCAGTTAGTAACGGAAGGAATTAAAGGGGGTGTTTATATCAGTAAAAAAAAATTTTCAATTGTATTAATTGAAGTAGACAGATGAGAAACTGATTTCTCACCCTGATTCATTACTATACTCTAATTTAGAAGTGTGTTTTCTTCTCTTGAATCATTTTTAGGTTTTGAAGATTATAAATTTTGATATTTATAAATGAAATATTTAAAACTTCTTTTTTTTTGGTCAAATTTTTGTTTTAAGAAACATTTAAAAAGATGGCTAGTGTCAGTGAAGAGGAAGTTCCTTTTAACTTTGGTTGGTGTATTTTCTTCTAAATCAGAAGAATCTGACAATAATGATGTTAATTAAATCAGCCAATGGTGTCCCATGAATAACAAAACTCCAGCCCCACCATGTTTTCCATTCATGGTTTTCCTGGAAGGAATGTACTAGTCTAATTCACGGATGATGTCCGGAGTTGAAATATTTTTAATTATTTATGAATGACACTCTAATTGAAATTATTGTGGAGGAAACAAATATCTGTGCTGAAAATTATTTACAAGGGAATACTCTTACTCCAAAATCGAGATCATGTCTGGTATCCCACTGTCATTCAAGAAATGAAAATATTTCTCGGTCTTCTGATTTTACAGGGAAATATTACTAAATGCAGAGACTGTCTACTAAAAATAAATGCATTCAAAAAATTATATAAGAGTTATCACTGCTTCAAATGTATGGTACAGAACTGCTAATTTTTTATATTTAATAAAAAAGAAAAAACTCTCATAACCAAACACATTTTCTTTTGAGGACTATTTGGAAATTTAGATGAATAAAAATCATAAGTAAATTTATGAACAAACACTTTCCAGTAAATTTTTGGTGTTTAAAATTTCTAAAATGCAAATTTAAAATCTAATAAATCAAATTCTAAAAAGAAAATAAACGTAAGAAAGGGTTTTAGATTTAAGCCGCATATAATTTCCTATTTAAAGGAAAGAACATTTGTCAAAAATATAGTTGGAATATTTTTTATGAATAATACTAAAATAAGTATCTAATCAATTAAAAACAGAATATATAAGCAAAGAAAATTTATAATTCTCAATAAAGATTCAAATTTTTAATTAAGAGATTTTATTCTCCTGTACAAAGTCTCTTTGAATTCGAGACTATAAAATTTTATATTCGCAGTATTATGTTACAAATGAAAACATTTTTATAAAAATACTTCTTATAATGAAAAAAATGACATCTTAGTATATTGTTATATATTATTTTAAGTAAATTGAATAATAAGTCCAAAACGAAAGCAACACATTATAATTTTATCATTTTTCTTTTGTGCTTTTGCAAAATTAAATAATAAAGATTTATTTTACTTTTATTTTTAATTCTATCTAAATTTCAGTTCATCTACACTAGCTAGGAAAATATTGAAAAGTAACTCAAATAATAATCTTCTATTTATATTGAGATAAACTGACATAAAAACAACTTAAACTATTTAGTACATTCACTGAAATTTGATAAAACAGATTAACCAATAAAATTAATTTTCATGCATTTTTTTTCTAAAATATATTTTTATCTAAGGTTGATCAGTTTCGAGTTGAAAAAAAGCACTTTAGCTAATAAATTTCTGCCTTAACAGCTTAATTCAGCAAAAAATTACATTTAGTAATAAGCAGAGCATAAAAAGTCCATAACAAGAGGATTTGAGGATAATTATTATCCTTTGTACTTCATATTATTCACTAAGTAAACATGAAAATACTGAGAAATTTCTTCACTTTAAATTACATCTGAAAATAGTTATTTATTACTTTCTAAAAATAATACAAAAAAATGTGAGGTATCCTTTTTATTTTTATCCACTTCTATTTGGATGTGCAATTCATTCTAGCAAACCTCTAAATGCATACCATCCCACATAGGGTAGTAGAGTGGACACCCCCACCCAAATTCAGCGCTGTGACAGTTTTCAAGGGGGTAAGAAATTTTCCCAATGAGAGCGAGTAAATAACCGACAATTTTTGACCAGTTCAAAGGAAGTCAGCATATGAACAAAAAAGTACATCTGGTTTTGAAGGAAGAACACTTTTTACAGATTCCTTAAATATTCTGAGACGCTGAGTCGGTTAATAAGGAAGCATTGTTAATAGAAAGTGATAATTTAGTAGGGGCAGTTTATTTCGACTTGTGTTTTCAAATCTTGCTTCCACATAAAAAAATTCCAGTCTGCAATATTTAAAGATTATTTGGAACAAATTACAGGTTAATTTCCACATAAACAAAAAAGCAATGAAAATGGAGATGATTTAGGTTTCTTTTAAAAGTAAAGAATTGGTAAGAAAACATAACCTTCCTATTTCTACTGAGTGTGACATTGAATTCATTTTAAATAATTTGGATAGTAAATGAAGACTTGATATAAAACTCAACTTTTGATTTCTCACACACACACACAGGAAAGAGAATAAAATTATATATCTGCACTTGATTTATATTGCAATGGTAGTATTAGTATCTTTATCTGCACAAGTTAGTGTTGAAAGGGCGTTTTCAGATTTGAAATTTATTCCTGTAGACATCAGAAGTAATCTCAGTAAAGCTACATTTGAAAATATTTTAATATAACTAGATGTAATTTTTATGCATTAATTATGTAATTTAGTATATTTACATAATTAATGCAAAGCCAAGTGCATCATGTGAACAAGCTTGAAGCGACAAGGGCACACATTATCAACTTAATCGTGAACCTAGCTGTCAGAGGCGATTTTGATAATGGATTACAATATCAATGCTAACTTGTCTCATCATACATGCTAGTTATATTTTAGATATTATAATTTATGAAAATATAGATTATAAATAACAGTATACATAAAATTATTCATTCTGAACTGAACCAAAAAAGTTGTTTTTGGAGGAACAAAAATTGGAACTGAACCGATATATTTTTAGTTCAACCAGAACAAAACCCAGTATTATAAAAATTATGGTTCAAAGCATTGTTTAAAATACGAATTTTTGTGCTTTCTATAACATTTGTAGAAAATACAATTTGGTTCTTGCGAAGTTACTAATAAAGGTTTTCATAATTATGAGGAAGTATTATTAATTAAAAATTATATTTAGGTTGATTGAGTTTATATAAATGCAGAATTAGTATTTTAATTCTCATAAATAGAGGATATAAATTGTTTGGAAAATAAAACATGTTACATATATATACGCATTCTATCAAAAAAGCTTTCAAAATTAAGGCTTTTTCATAAAGAAATAAGTTTTACAATATGGAAGAATATTTCTCTTGGCATATTTATATCTACTAATAACTTAGTATGTTTGGAATAAGTTGGATTTTATGTTTCATAATGGAAAAATTCGAGAATAAGTTTAAGGAATGTATTATACCTAATGGTCTTTTATTTCACTTAAATTGTTACTAAGCAATAATATTAATATATTTTAAGAATGGAATATATTGTGGGAAATAATAGCACACATTCTTAAAATTTCAGCATTTTCATTATTGTTGCCAAAATGTTCTTAATTTCTTTCCTAAAATGCATTTTTTTCAGTCTTGTATAACCTGATCAAAATATTGGTTTGAAAATCTTAATTTTCTAATATATGTATAATGTAATTGCGTGAACTTATTTAAATAGAAAATAATTATATTTTTTAATAATGTATTTTAATTTTAATCTGATTATATCAAGTAGAATAAATAAATTATTCTAGCAAAAGTAGCCTCTGTGAAAATAAAAATTTTCAAACATATATTTATTTTTGTTAAAGCATAATGAATTAAACAAATTTTGATTACCTTATAGAAGAAGTAATTCTGAAGGTAATTGTTTGTTTAATGTTATTTATAAACATTAAAATAAATATTTTATCACAAAATGCTTAAATTGCATAATTTATTTCAGTTGAATACAAATTGTGTAAAATTCTTAATGCATAGATGAATCAATGAAAAAATGTTTTGATGCATAATTTAGTTTTCTATGAATTATGTATGTTTAAAATTATCATTTCAAAATGATTTACTTTCACCTATCTTTATCCATCAATTTTATCTTTTAGAATGTGCTTTTCAAATTAAGCCAGATGTAAAAATAATGTATTCACCTTTATATATTGGGAATAAAACAGACCCTATTGAATGCCAATATACCTACAATCATGATCTACATCATCGAAGTATACCAGTTTTCCTATTTGATGTTTTCAACTTCTCTTCTTCCACAGTGAAATTGGATGGAAGTACACTAGATGGTCTTTACGATTATCGTAAGAAACTTCTTAATTTTATTTATGAAATTCTTAAAGTAAAAAAATCAATATTTTGAACATAAAAATTGTGAAATATATAATAAGCAAATGAAGAAAAATTGATTAAAAAAATTCTGTTTAATTTTTTTGTTATAGATCATATTTAAAAATTTAAGATAAATCACTATTTTTAACTTTAATCCTTTCATTTTTGCATGAGTATACCTTTATTACTTAGTATTTAATTGTTTAATTTAGGATCAAGATCAGAATAAAAATATTGAAAGAGTGATAAATTGAGTTTTATATTGAAAAGTATTTACTTAATGGTAGGCAAATGTAGCTCTGTTTAATGCCAACATACTCACCATATTAAAAATTTAATATTTTTTATTTATTGTGAAATTTATATCGTTATTTTATGTTTTAGAAACTGCAATTGAGTTTTTACCTAATAAAGAACACCCAGCTTTAAAAATTCAAGTAGAAATGCATGTGCCAACAAGCGATCATTTTCGTTTACAAATGCACATGGTTGATAGTGGTAAGTTGAATTTGAAACTGTCAAATATTTTTAGAATGTACTTTGATTAAATATTTCTTTTTCATATTATTGAAAAAGTAAATTAGCAATACTCGTTAAATTTCACCAGTGAATTCAAAAATTTAATTAATTATCATGTATTGAAAAAATTTAATTATTATGGAAGAATAATTAGTATTAAATTATTTTTGTTCAACCACAGCCCACAGTGAATGTTGGTTTATCATAGCTTTTTTTGTATCCATTTTACTGGAATATTATTGAGATATGGTGTATTTAAATTACCACGCACATAGTTACAGTAATCCATTTTTGTAATCTTTGAGAGAGCTGCAAATCTTATTTATCATAAATATTTTATGTTAGTACTGACGAAAAGATTGAAAAACTATGTGTGTGTGGTGATTAATAATTAATGTTAGTAAAATTAAGTTTACAATTTATTTAATTTATAATTTACAATTTTTTTAAGTTTTCTGAAAGTTTTCCTTAATATCAGTAATTATTTTTGCATTTTTAGATGGGTGAAATATCTTATTGTAAATAAACAAGATAAATATTTTAGTATTTTTTTAAACAAATAAAACAAAAAATCCTTGAATTAAAAATAGGTTTATTGATTCTGTTTTTATTTTTTAAATATTTTACTTGATGTAGGTAAAATCAAGCAAACTCAGATTTATATTTTCATGTGTCAGTATGTATTGTGTATTTATAAACTAGAGAAACATTTATTAACTGTCCATATAAATAAATATATTTATCATCATGCACCAGAACTAAAAAAAGAAATATCAAAATATTGAAAAATTAAAATTTAGCAGTCTGGCAATAATTACAATTTTTTTTTTTAATTTCTAAGAAGTTAAAAATTTAGGTGTTAGAATAATATCCTCTTCTTACTAATCCCTCTGATCTGAAATCAGATCCATGAAGTTGTCAACTTTTAATCTGAAGATATAAGCGAATTATTCATAGTCAAGACTGAAAAAAAAATACAGACAGCTAAGACCTGTAATAGGTTGTTACTCTATCAAAGAAGAAGAAGATTCATAGCCAAGGAGAATATGAGCAGATTCGTTTAGTAAAAAGTACCTGGAGCAACTTAGGGTTGAAGTCAGACTTTGCTTTTACACCTGCGATCTGCAGATCAACAATCCAGCCACTCCTAATACGGAAAACTGACGCTGGGTTTTGGATCAGAGTTTTTCTTCTCCTAGGTATCGTTTTTGATTTGGCTTTTAGATACCCCAGCAGCTGAGCTACCTCTAGCATAGCTCTCTGGGTTGCTGGGGCATGCAAGCCTACCATGACAAGGTGAAGATACCATCGGGTGGTAGAATAATATCATTTTCCTATTCTAAATTAGTCTCAAACTCAGCCAATAACTTTTATTTTTAAAAATTATTTGGACTTGAAAACACGGTTAAAATTGTAAAAATTAATCAATTTCTATTTATGTTAAAAATATGACTATTTTACCATTTCAAAATGAAAATGCTACATATTTTCAATTTAAGAGCTCTAGCTGAACTTTCAGTTGGTGTTCTTTTTTTCTTGGTAAGTTTTTAGTAACTTGTAAATGTTAGCAATTACTGTTCAAATTACAGGAAAAAATAATGCAGAGGAAATAAATGTTGTTCTCTCTGGTTTATTTTCCCCCTTAATTCAGTGGTGCAGCATGTCCATTTTTGGACCTTGTGCCATAAAACCCAACCAACCCTTTAATTCAGGCTATAGTTAAAATTCAAAAAATAGTAAATATTAATAAAAAAATAATTTCATTAAAATTAGCTCATTAAGTTTTATGGAAATAATTTAAATCTTGACCGGAATTAAAAAAACAACTTTTGACTTATTAGAATTTGTTGACAGATATAATAAAATTTCTGGAGAACTCAAAATAGCTGACTTGTATTCATATGAAATAGTCAATAGAAGTTATGTGCAAAATCAATGAAATTCTTTTATTTTACACTAATTTCTACTTCAAAAAATGTTGAAAGATGTGCTGGACATCAAAGCAAGTATTCCTTAGATTTCTTTAAAACTCCTTCTAAAGAGAGTATGTTTTATTTAAAAATAAAGCTGTCAAATTATTTTTCTAATTAAATATTGTTTCCACTATTTTTCTCTATATTTTACCATTTTTCAAATGTCATCATAGCTGATGATAAATGCATTTGTTAACAATATAGACATTGTTGAAGAACACTACGTGATCTAAAGCTGGTTTTTTAACATTAGAAAAGGAGACAGGAAATATGCACTTTACCATCAAACAAGAAAAAAACTACAGTTACAGATTCTTCAAATTGGTTCGTACAAATTTGAAAAAGTTGATAGCTTCACATATTTGGGATCTGAGGTTAACTCCAACAACAACATCACATCTGAAGTACATAGGGGAATAAAAGCTGCCAACGGATGCTTTTATGAATTTAGGAAATATTTAAAATCTAACATCATTAAAAATAACCAAGCTATCAATTTATAAATGTTTAATTAGACCTGTACTTACCTGTGCATCAGTAACCTGGACAATGACTCTTGGTATCTCTGAGTGGCAGATTTAAAGGGTCATTTTTTAGAGATAAAGAAGTCAATAGTATGTGGCACAGACACTCAAATTTACTTTTATCATGCCTTTAGAGAACCAGATGTCTCAAAATATATTAAAATTCAAAGAATTAAATGGGCTGGCTATGCTATCAGGATGAACAGTGGGCGTACAATGCAGAAAATGTTTCTTGCCAAGCCTAACGTTACAAGAGCTAAGGGGCCACCTAACCTCAAATGGGTTGACTGCCTTAAAAAGGACTTCACCACCAGGAGAGTAAAAGACTTGAAGACCATGGCCAAAAAGAGTGTCGTGGAAAGCTCTTATTTGAAAGGCCACAGCCCACGTGGAGTTGTCATGCCACTGAAGAAGACAAAGAAACTGATGATAAATAGTGTCTTATAAACATGTCTCTGGTATTTATGATGATAAACATGTCTCTGGTATGTTTTACAAGAAATCTCCCATCACAGTTGATCATGTTCAAACAAAGAAATTTTGCGAGTGTTTGAATTGATAAAAAATTTTCCTCTCAAATCTGAAATTATCTTAGGGGTCATTTGCTGTTGCAACATATTGTTAAAATAATTTCAATATGTTGAAGAATCAATGTTAGGTAACATTAATGTGATATGTAAACTATGTCCTTACAAGCTACTATTAGTGTGCAGTCGACAGTTTGGCTATCAGTGATCTAATCCTTAATTTGAATTATCACTTTTTAAATCAAAATAGTACACGTTTAAAAAATTTACATAATGTTGTTATCTTTAGACTCTTAAGTATGAAAGTGGAGTTGATTATTTTTAAACAATCTATCAAATTTTATTGAGGGAATCAATTGATGTTTAATTGAAAAACAGTATGAAAATTTAAACTATGATTGAGTGCTAATTGTAAAATGTCAAATCATATAATGTCTACTTAAATATAGAACGTAATTTTCCACTTATATATATATATATACATATGTATATGTATATTTGTTTTATGAAAATACTCTAATAACACTTAAAAAGTGCTAAATTAATATGAAGTATACTTTTTCTAGTATTTATCTTCCGTGTATTGTATACATTTTAAATTTTTTTTAATTTAAAAGAAATTTATTTGAATTTAATACTTATGCATGTGTTGACTCTTGTTTGTGTAATAATTCATTGGCTAAAATCCTCGTGTTTTTTGTTTGTCATGGAAAAACAAATTTATACTTCTATAAGCTTCATTTGCTTTGTATTTTTTATAGTTTATATTTATTACTAATAAAAGGCAGCAAAACTTCATGGCATAGGTATATTAAAAAATTGGTTTATAAAAGGAAATAGATGCATTTGTAAGACAGATAATTGGTTACTGATGTACTCTCTATTGTATTTAAAACCATTCAAAATGGATAAAATTATAGGTATTTAAAGGATTATTTGCTGTTTATTTTCAAACTAACACCTGGAAGTTGCAATCATAACATATTTTAAAGTTTGGATGCTGTTCCTGCTAAAAAAATTTTTATACAATGTTAAAATACCCAGTTAATTTATTTAGAATTTATATAAACTAAATTTGATTTTAAAAAATACACCTTTTAATATTAAGTTAAAATATTAAGTTTTGCAACTTAAGTAGCTTTATAAAAAATATAATTTGACATTTAGGATGTCAGTTTTCATAATTGTGAGTATTAAATATTTTAGCAAGCATATTTAAATTATATATATATATATATATATATATTCGAACATAATTTATCAGATTTTTATTTTAATGTGAACATATAATACAAAAAAGAATACTTTCCTGAACATTTTTGTCACCCTTAATTTTTTTTAATGTAAATGTAATTTCTGTTTTATAATGGATAAAAATAAAGGCATATTATTATATGCCTTTATTTATAAAATATTTGGTTTAAATGAAACAGTTTTTCCAACTGATCAACAGTTCATTTAAATTTATCATTGGACAGTAATATTAATATATTGTAAAGAAATATAAGAAATAATTTCTTTTTCTTAAATTCAAACTTTTGTTGTTATTTCATTATTCCTTTAATTTTTTTCCGAAATTTCTTACTTTGTTTCATAAAAAAAAAAAAAAATGATAAAAATATGTACTGTGCATCCTGGGCAATCAACTTTCAAAATATGTTGTAGAATATTGTTTATGTTTTTTCTTTGGAAATTTTCTCTTTAATTGCCTTAGTCAAAACTAATATTTTTGAATTGTAAAATTGATATTGAATTTTCAATCTAATTAATATTTTTTTATCTTAAGTATTAGTAATTGGAATGATTAATTTTATTGAAAATTTAAACCAATAACATTATTAAATAGCTATCTAATATAGCAATATTACTAGTTAGTTACAACATTATTACTAAGTAGTGATACCATCTTAAAGTAAACATTTGTTGCAATGCTGTCTCACACAGGAGAATGACCTAGCAATAAAGCTAAATCAAAAATGTAAATTACATACTTAATACAAAAACACATACATACAAAAATGTAAATTACCAGTTAAATGAAAACTCAGGTTTTCAATTAACTGGGTAGTAGCATTCACCTTAAAAAAATATCAGGTGCTTTGCAATCTAGCATTAGAGAACAACCAGGGTATAATAACGTAAATAATGGAAATCAAATTACACAAATAACATCCATTTTTATGAAAACTTGCTTTCTAATTAACAGTCATTCCATGCACATTATTTTAGTTTTAATCAATCGAGCTATACAATTCAACATGAAACCTGTATGTAAATCTCAAATATTTCTACAGTATATTTAATAAATTACATTTAGTATATAAAATAGCAAATTAAATAGAATAACACATAAAGTAAAAGTACTCACCTAATCAACTTCACTTAGTGCTCCTAGTTAAAGAAATCTCAATTGTAAATGTTACTTTAAAAATAAAAATTACAACTTTACAAGAGATTACAACATCTAGTTAACTTTTGAAATGTAAGAAAATAATAAAAGTTTCATACAACCATTTAAAGTTAAATTTAAAAAAAAAACTCCATTGGGTCAAATTTCAATGTGTACATTTTATTTGAAGTTTTAATAAACTTCAAAGACAAGTTTATTAAAACTTCAAATAAAATGTGCACATTGAAATTTGACCTAAAAGTGCCAAATGAATTCATTCTGGCATAGTTATTTACTAGTTCAGTCCATTTGGCACCTGTACCAACTTGTAAGGTTTAGCCAAGCTATGAATTTAATCTTTGTATAGATGTAGAGAAAAATAACATATTTTTAGCATTGAAATACTCTTAATTTGTATGAATTAAGTTTTTATGTTTTTCCATAGCTTGCAGTCAATATATTCAGTTGACTAATGCTATCACAACTTCAATCGAATCACCGGCATATACTTTGGACAATGGTACTTTAGGTGATGAATGCCGCTGGATCATTAAACACACAGATAAATCTGAAATTTTGGGAGTGTCATTCACTAAATTAGATTTGACAAATGTATTAGATATTATATCTATAAATAATGGAGCTAGTGAAATTTCACCACCTTTGTTACAAGTTACTAAATCGAATGCTGTTGAAACATTAGGTAAGTTTTATTAGATAACTTAGAGTTTAAGGAAATTTTACTTAATTGGTATTTATTAGAATTAATTGTTTTTTCTTGGCTTCAAATTAAAATTTTTAAATGAAATAAATTATCACTTGTAGTAATAAATGATTTGTAAATGTTGACTATAAGCAGCATTTAATTTTATCTATATATTTGCATTCAGGTAAGGATAAATAAAATTACACTTATCATGACCCTAAGTTTCCTTTTTATGTGAACTATCATAAAAAGTGAAATTTTTCTCCCTTATCATGATAGTCATATAAAAGAAACTTGTTGATCTTTTTAGTACCATATTTTCCTGTATATAATCAGCAGATTATGTGTTAAAAAAGTTTTGAATTTTGTTGTGTGTATTATATGCCGCCACAGATAATCTGATAAAAAATTTACCTCATCCAAAATATTTACCATAAAGTTTTAAAAAAAATGCTGTTTATGTTTCATAAAATGAATAATAGATGGCGCCATGACCTAGCTTATTGATTTTAACTATAATATGCATTGTACAATTTACGTTCAAGAACAAATTTGGTTCCTTGGAACGATATTACAGTTTTTGCTATGGGCCAATGTCATTTTGCCTTCTATGTTGATTTGAGATGTTTCGCTCTGAAAACATTAAAATTCATATATCGTCATGTGAAACTAAAAACGCTTAAGTTACACAACAAATTTTAAACTAAAAGCTGTTGGGAAGGCAGCGCTTTAATGTAAGGTGACCATCAAGGCATGCACGATACAAAAGAAAAAATGTATCTAATGCACAGTTCGAATATTCATTTCTTTTATTCAATTATCAGCAAAACAAATATATTTTATTTTTAAAATATGTTTAACATCGTTTTAAAAGTTATTAAGAACTAACAATCGATATAAGAAATAACGATCGTTGGTGGTCTAAAATCAAAAATGAAACTGCCAAAGCAGAATTAACAAAATTTCAAAGGATGCTTTGTGTAACTATCTCTGGGTGTATTCATACAACTCCCACATCTACACTGGAGCTTCTGCTTGGTATGCATCCTCTTTATATACGTATTGAAGCAGAAGCAGTACTTAGCATGAAGAGGCTTAAAAATACAGGTCAGTGGAAGGAATACTCTAAATTTTTATCCTGGAGAAACCTCAATGCTGACGTAACTAATCATCCTTTTATAAGTATGCCTACTGATTACATGATTGTTAAGTATGCTTTTGATATGCCTTATACAATCAAATTTCCCTTGAGAGAAGACTGGAATAATATTGCTATCAGTGAAAGCTGTATTTACTGGTATACTGATGGCTCAAAAATGAATTCCAATACTGGGGCTGGTATTAGTTGTCCAGCTGATGGCACAAAGTTATCATTCCCTTTGGGTAAATATACAACTGTATTTCAAGCAGAAGTCTTTGTCTATCTTATGTGCAGTAGAATATGCTTGGACAGAAACTATTCTTGTAAATATAAAAAATAATCATCTGCTCTGTCAGTCAAGCTGCATTACTAGCTCTACAGAAGTCTACTATAACTTCTGTTCTTGTCTAGGAATGTTATATCACTCTGTGTAAATTAGCTAATAATAAACCCACCACTTTAATGTGGGTGCCTGCGCACTCTGGTGTTCCTGACAATAAATTAGCTGATGAGCTAGCAAGGACTGGATCAACAACTGACTTTTTTGGTCCTGAGCCAGTGCTATGCATTTCAAAAAAATTGATCAGAAAGAGTGTCTTTGATCTTTTCAGGAAACAACAGTTTATGAACTGGCACAATGCCAATGATCAAAGACAAGCAAGGCTATTAAATAGTACGTGACCTAGCAAAAGACAAAAAGAATTATTAAAGCTCAATAGAGACAATCTAAGGAAAGCAGTGGGACTACTTACAGGACACTGCCACCTTAAAAGACATCTCACCATAATGGGAGTTTCAGATGATCCCACTTGTAGAGGTTGTCATTATATGGAAGAAACTTCAATACACATCTTATGTGAAACTTTTTCTGCACAAAGATTTGAACACCTGGGCCAGCACTTGATTGAACCTAGGATGTTGCAGGAAATTCCTGTAAAGTGTCTGCTGAACTTTGCTTCAGCCACTGGTCTCTTCAAATAGGGCTTTCTGAGAGGTATAGTACAATAGACCTGTGGTCGGGGTGCTAGGTTCTTTTGGACCACCCTAATTTTAAATCTAAATCTAACAATCAATAAGTTTTACTAGAATCTTCTCGGATCTGGAACGACGTTACGCTTTCATTTCAGGTAATCACACTTTGTGTTGATGTGGATCCAAAATATTTTTCTGTATAATTTATTATATTTTTAATCTTACTGTATATTTTTTTATTTATTTTGTGCCACATTATCGGCAGTATTCGAATATTCGCTGAAAAAATTGCCGCAGATTATACGCTACTGCGTATTATACGACGCTTTTTATTCTTTTACTCGAGGAAAAGGTCTTGCGGATAATACGCCACTGCGGATTATATACAGGAAAAAACTGTACTTTTATTTATTGAGATGATTAAGAGTATAAATATTGGAAGTATTGAAAAAATTTTCTTTTAAAATGGTTTTATGAATTAGCTGCTTCAAATTTTTACTATTTTTTATTAACTTTAATTCTGAGGAAGTATACTAGCTATCAAAATAAGTTATATGAAAGTTATTACATGACATTTTGATCATAAAAACAAATATCTCCTTGGTAATTCAAAAGAAAAATTTCTTTTCTGCAATTCCATGATACGACATCAGCAAAAATATTCTTATTGAACTAATGAGTGCAGAAAGTTAGCAAACCATAAATAGCAATTCACGATTCCTATTTATAGTTAAATATTGTCAAATAACAAAAATTTTCTTTGTTTTTCAATCATTATCAATTAAAAATTGATATTAACTACAGTATGTTATAATTATACTTTTATCTTAAAAGCATTTGAAATGATAAGGAATGTAATAAATATTTTAATAAATAAATGAAAGTAAAAATATTTTTTAAAATATGTAAAAAAACAATAAATAAAAATGCTTTTCAGTTTGAATTATTTAATGCATTCTGTGATACTAATTCAATTCTAGATTAAAAGCAACATTGAACTATTGAGAAATTTTACTTAACTCAGATTACTTAATATTCTTTTTAAAAATTGCATTGTCCATTTATTAATTAGTATTATTATTAAAAAGCATTAATTTAAAAAAGTTTAAAGATTTTTATACTTAATTATTTCAGTTTTTATAGTAAAATGTGCAGTTCTGCAATATTTAAAAGTTCCTCTTTAAATTCTTTAGTATTTATGCTTTTATAAAATCACTATACTGAATTATAAATTAAATTACATCAGTAGAATAAATCTTTTATGCTTCTTTCTTTAAAAGTGATTATATACACTTGATTCCAGTAAATTATAAAATGTGTTCTTATTTTTAACGAAGAAAGCTTGGTTGAGAGCAAATTTGTAGATTAGCAAATTATTAAAACTCTTGTTCTTGTATATTATGAAACATTTTAAAAATAAAGGAAATTATAGTTTAAGTCTACTTATAAATCTTTTGCTCCAAAGAATAATTTTTCTTATTGATTTAAATTTCTGTTTTAATTGAAAGTTTTATACAGGAAGTATTCATAGCTTGCTCTCCCCTATTCAGATGGATAGTAAAAGTTGCTAGATGACTTAATCAATGTGGTCTAGTATTTGCCTTGATGAAATAAAATTCACTTTTTGTTGACTAATATAAACTACTGCAATTCAGTTAGTTGAGAGTATTGTTATCTGCATTAAATATCTTATTTTTTTCTAATTATCAAATATTCCAAAATTAGTTGACTTGTTTTACATTGTGTATGATCCCCACAAGCATGCAGAAATGCTTCAGCACATAGTATAGAACAGGATGTTTACAGATCTTTCAGTTTCTCCTTTAGACGTGTTACAGCTTCCATATCAATCAGTTGCATTCACACCTCATAACATCTATGAGGTTTTACCAATTGAACAACCTCTTGTTGAAATGAAGGAAATATAGATAATTAAGGTTTTCTTCATACAGATTTGTTCTGACCGAGCTGTCTCCAGTCTTCAAGAAATCAGAGCTGGTATGGGTGCTTTGTGCATCAAGCTTTGTGCTATGCAATCAATAGCAGTATAGCAGTACTCTTTATTTTTAATAAGCCATATAAATGATAGTCTGTAAAACAGTTTGTTATTTGACAGTCTTGCATGTATCTCTCATTTGAGAATTTCCATCACTTGTTACCTAAGAAAACTGTGTCCCATTTATCTTGATCCCATTTTAACACCATATTCAGAGCCATTTAAATCTTATTATAGCACAGTATCCGTATATCAGTATAGTATGTATTCCTATACCAGTGTTTTTAATACTTAAATGTACACTGCCAACACTAAAAATGCAACACCAAAAAGGATTCACCAAAAAATTATGCAAATTTCAGTGTATGAGCACCTTACAGAGTTAGGCAAATGATGTGAAATGCACCACTCTCCAGCACATGTAGAATAAGATATAAGGTGAGTAACTGTCAAAATGTGCAATATTCACTCCATTATTGCTGCTTGGAAAATAATTAGTGAAAGTTTGTTCATGTTGCAAAGGACATTTGTAATTGCTGAGAATGCCAGACCATTGTTGACGGAATCAGTTCCGAGTTTACAAGGAATATGGTGATCAGACTGAGAAGGGTAGGTTGTTGTTTACTGCAAATCACAACTGACAGACACCTGAACACATCCACAGTGTACTGGCTGTGTTGAAGATGGTTGAAACAAGGAACTTTGAAACGTTTGTGGGGTGCCTGTTCAGCCAGAATGACGTCAGCACATGTGGATCAACATGTCCAACAAAAGACTGGCTGCCCTGGAAAGTAAATCTACCGAAACTCTGTAGGATGTACGAAATACCCTGGATGCTCCCATATTGAGCAAAACCATTTGCCATCGATTGGTTGCTAGTGGCTTGCGCTCATGGCATCAACTAAGAAGGCTGACATTGACCCCATAGCATAGATGTCAACGTCTGAAATGGTGCCAAATTAGTGCGATGTGGAGAACGGTGTGGCTCTGGATCGTATTCTCAGATTAGTCACATTTCTTTTTCTTCAGTGAAAGTCCCTGCATACAAGTGTAATGTTGACATGAAGACAGGTCCAAATCTGCAGCAATTGGGAAACACCTTACTGCACAATAATACAGCATCATGGTTTGTCACATCTAGTTTGTATTTGTGGCACTATGACACCCTAATGTTACATGGCTGATATACTGTGGCCAATAACACTCCCTTACCTTCAGAGGGTGCCCAATGATTTTTATCAGCTGAATAATGCTCGGCCACACATTGCTCACATTAGCCAACATGCGTTGCAAGGCTTATAGCTACTTCCCTGATCATCGTGCTAACCAATCAAATAGATTTGAGATTTTATTGGATGCCATTTGCAGACCCTGCCACTGTGCCTCCTTCAGAAGACGAAGTTTGGCAAATCGTTTACAAGAAATGGAGAGCCATTCCTGAGGACGTCAAGCATATTCTCATCGATTCTGTGGCTTGACATGTTGCTTCGTGTATTGTTGTCCATGGTGGTTCTAGGACTTACTGAACTGACCCTGTTCTCGCTCTGTAATATGCATATCATTTCAAAATACAGCATACTTATGGCTCATTGCTGTTTCTTTCTGTTTGCCTAGTTTCGTCACTTTCTTGCAACTCTTTCTTTGTGTTGCATTTTCAGTGTCGGGCAGTGTATATCCTTCTGTTACAATTACACTAAGACATATTAAAGTTTGCTTACATATGATTATTATTTTAAGTCTTACTATAGAAAAAATTCTTTTATTTTTAATTTGTTAAAATCTTTTATTAAAGTAATATTTTTATCTTGTAAAAAATCGATTCTAATTTTATTTATTAAATAATACATTTGACTTCTGATATGTAGATGTTTGTCTTATCTCATATTTTTCTCATTCCAGGTCAATTAATCAGGTCTTCTGGCCCATATCTCTGGATATCATTCAAACCTGTTTATTATGCTTCAAAGATGATGGCAAATATAACTGTTCATGGTAAATTAAATTTTAATGTAATTCTAGAGTAATTATGATAGTTAATTTTTATACTAAGAAAGGAACCTTAAGAATATGTGTTGAAATTTGTGAAAGAAATTTTAAAACTGTAATTTAAAAAACATTTATTTTAACATCTATGCTGGTAGCATTTTTATTGGTAGTGTGGAATAATTTACAAAACCAAAAATTAGCATTTATTTATTTTTATTTATAACCTATTACATATTTTGTTGTAATATTAATTTCATGTAATGTATTTAATTAATAAACTTGTTCTTCCCCCTCCCAACAGTTAAGAACATGAAATATCGCCCATGATCAGATTTTTCATTTATCTGATTTTATTTTTTCTATAATTATTGTTAACATTTTCTTGATAAAAGCATGAAATGTTTTTCATGCTTTTAATTTAAAAAAATGTAATTGTTAGCAATGTAATGACTTCGATATACAATGGCACTGCGGAGGCAACAGAAACTGGAACCGGCTGATTATCGTGCAAGTACCTACAGCTATGATTAAGTGTGTTGAAATAATACTGACAGAATTTTATAAAAACATGAATTAAATTTATTCAATATCAATAACTATTTACGAAAATCATTAGACAAAACTTACTTAAATTTAGGCTGACATACGAAATAGCATTTCAGTAATAATATACAATCTCAATATTCCTTAATGTAAATGAACAATGAGCTGTATAAAATTAAAACTTTAAAAGAATACTGCTGTGAATTCAAATATTTCCAAATCCATAATCACTAATGCAAAGTAGAATTTGATAGCAGAAACAGATAAACATCAGGGCTAGGGAAAACAGAAGGGCTGGCTCATCGCTTTGAAATGTCACATGCCGCCTTGTCACTAGAGAGGGGAAAGGCGTGATTTTACTGAGCATCGACTGGCTGGCATTCTCTATGATAGCTTGTGTCTGATAGCAGCTTTCTCATTCATTATGTCTTGTTTAATGTTAATGTTTTAATTTTAAGGAAGAGTACTTTTTAAAAAGGAAAACATGACATCGTGTGCTATTGCTACGTATTCAAATACATATCAAAATACAAAAGGAGAACACATAAAATTTCTCCAGTTTCCAAAAGAAAATCAAATGCTTCCAAAGGAATGGGTGCAAAGATATTGAAGAAGTGACAAAATCAACACCAAGAATGCTAGAGTGTGCAGTGAGCATTTTGATTTCAATGAATATATGGACGACTTGCAAAATCGAGTACTTGATTTGCCAGAGAGAAAAATATTAGTCAATGGCTCTGCCTAATCTTAAACTACTGGCTTTAAATATAATTCAAAGTACTCCAAGAGAACAGAGATAAACAAAAAGAAGATTAGTAGAAGCTATTGAAAGAATTAAGTATCTGAGTCCACATAAATTATGTGCTACAGAAAATCAATGTGATGGTGACATTAAATGCCTTAAATGCAATGAATATTTAAAAAATATAGAATTGAAAAAAAGAATATTATGTGCAGAAAATACAGTGGAATTCCTTAAAAATGTGCAAAAAAGAAATGGAACTTAAACAACAAAAATAATTAAACAATTGAAATCAAATAAAAAATTGCTTTTAAATGAAATACAAAAATTAAAAACCAAAATAAAATTACTTCAAAAGGAGAACATTAAACTTAGAAAGATGGGGATAAATAATTTATTCCTGTATAAGTGTGAAGATGAGGAAAATAAATTAAGAACTAAATTGTCATCTGACACTATTTCAAAATATATTTTGATTCAGTCATTATCTTCAAAATCTTATGATTTTTGGCAAAATAAAATGGGATTAAATATGCCAAGTGCAAGTACTTTGAAAAGATGGTGTTCCAAGTTTAGTTGCATGCTTGGAATTCTTAAAGATGTATTGTTATCGATGAAAATTAATGCAAAACTTTGAGAGATTTGGAAAAAATATGTTCTTTGAGCTTTGACAAAATGCCTGACTTTGAGCTTTTTTCGATGCCTGACTACGTCATCAAGGGCTATTTCCGGTGTCAGTTTTGAGGAGCATTTGAGCCAGCCCTTCTCTTTCCCTAGCCCTAGGTAAACATGCTGCGGAAGAAGCAGCATCCAATGACCCTGTTTAATGGAACTTCTTACTTAGCACTATTAGGCACACTTTTGTACGTCTGTACTAATACTTGACAAACTTACTATTAGTGAGGTATCAGCCTACAACTCTAGTTTATATATCCAATACTCATTTGCATATGTTGAAAATAAGGTGTTGCCGTGCTCGATTCTGAAATACTAGTTTCGGTTTTTATTCTTCATTCGGCAAAATGTGCTGATGCATGAAGGGATTGCCGATATAATAGACCAATCGGAGACTTAGTTTGATGTAATAAGTCATCCTTCTGAAACTACATATGTTTTGAATGATGGCAGTCACATATGTACAAAATACAGATATCGATTGAACAGCAAGATAACCAATATAAGACTTGTGAAACTACGAGGTTTAAGCTTTTTGCTGTCAAAGTTTGAGTTTTAAAAACAAATGAGAAAAACAGGCTATTCATCTGGATTCTCAAAAAAATAAAAAAAAGTGAAGGGTAAAACTAGTTAGAATGCTTGATGTATGTCTTCGTTTTAAAAAAGTTCCTGTAAATTTAATTTTGTGCTTAGTGAAATCATAGAAGATATTAAATATTTGATTGTTGTAGTGATAAGTGATAATTTCACAGCACAAATTTAATTCAGTGACATTACAGCAATAATTACTGTAAAAATCAAACATCAAAAATTATTGAAGTCTGAATCATCTTTGGGGATGCAGTTGTAATAATGTAGGAAGTGATAAATCGTATTCCATTGAATTGTTTTGTAACTCTTGGTAATGGTATACATTTGCTTTGAGATTTCATGATCAATGCATCAATCCTGTTTTTCATTTAATGAGAAAATGAGATGATATGCTTCATCTATTAGAGAATTAGTCTGGAGTGCCATTTGCTTTATCTTTCTTTATAGTGATTTCAGGGAAGGTTCTGTTAGGCAGTAAAACTAGAATAACTATTTGTGTTTCCTTTTATTGTACTGTTTTCATTTTGTGACAAGTTGGGATCTTCTTATTTGTTTGTCAGTTGGTAATTTTTAGTTCAATAATTTCTGCATTTGATTCCCAACTCAGATGTAGATATTTATTTTAATTTAGAATATATTTTAAACTGTAGATTGCAGAAAATCTCATGTTGAGCTGCCAGCTGAATGGTGATACTTAGTTCACAAACTCATGGTTTTAAGTCTCACTTCTGATTTGGATGTTTGTAGTGGTTTAGAATCCACTTTAAACTATAGGTCACTATCTAATTAGTCCATGCAATGAACTAAATTTAGAAAAATTAGTGATCATATGCAAAAATGGTTATAGATTTACAAACTAAACCTACCCAAAATCTTCAATTTTATCATAATCAAGTATTTAAGGGGCTATCTGAGACAATCTAAATATCCTTTAAAGTTAAAATTCATTGTAATAAGTTTGAAATTACACTTATTTAAGTTAATTATATTTTTTGTTCATTTTTATTAGAATATTGACTATGTATTAACATACATTTGAAGTTAATTTCATGGGGTTAAAAAAGAATCTATAAAACTCTTAATTTGTAATATTTATGCAATTTAAATTTTAAAATACCTGACTATGGCTATATAAAAAGGAATTATTCAAGTATTTAAAAATTTCATGGAAAAGTAAATATTACTCTCTAATATTTCTATATTGTATTGTAAAGATATTTTTAACATGATTGCTTATAATTTAGTATTTCCAATTGAAATTTCAGGTCAGGGTGGTTATTTTCAAAATCAGGGAGAAATATCTATGAAAAAAACAGATGGAAATGATACAGTTTTTCTTCTGGAAGTTGAAGGAAAAAATGTTGTGCTATTAAATATGACATCTTCAGAATTTTCCTTCCCAGCTACATTGAATATATACAATGGATTCGATAGAAAGGAACTACTAACAACAATTCACAATGCTATATCATATCCAATTTTATCCAAAAGCTCTCGCATGATGATTATTGCTACATCTTTCAGCATTGGTTCATTTACAGCAACATTTAATGGAGTTAATCCTGGTAATAATCTGTTTTTTTTATTTAATTGTACTTTTCTGCAATTGTAATAACTTTTTATTACCTAATACTACAAGAGTATCTATTGAAAATTCCTTAAAAGTTCTAAATTTTTTAATTGTAAAAGAAAATGTTGCAATCCTTAAGTCTAGTTAACATGAATTTTGTTTCTATACATTTTTAGTTTACTCTGAAATTTTTTTAAAAAATGCTATGATGAGAAAATTACTTTAACAATGTTAATTATGCGAAAAGTATATTAGACTATGTATTAGATATCATTAACTTAAATGTATCATATGGAAAGAAAATGTAAAATGGTAATATTTTAAAAGATGGCCATAAAATCTACTTTTTTTAAAATAATTTTTACCAATCTTGGTTAATTTTTAACACCATTGGTTTTTAATCAACTTTTGTGCTATAATTTTTTTAGAGAATTTATGTCATCAGGTGTATCACTTTTCACTGGAGATAAATTTCTGTCTTTTGAAATTTTTTAAAGTTGAGATATTAATTAAAAATTGTTTGTACAAAGAAATTTTTAATTACCATATTTTCCTATGCTCGGATTATGTGTGAAAAAAGTCTCAAATGTCATAGAATTCAGAAGGTAAAGGTGAAACCAATGTGGCGCAGGTCTCTCCATTAAAAGACGTGTGAAGTTAAAATTCTGAAATATGTCATGCTAGGTAGGTTGCCCAGCAGAGAATGTATCAAAAGTTGGTCTTAAGACTTTTCTGTTGCCTGAGTTATATGTGATAGTCCACAAATATACATTCAAGCATTTTATTAATTTCATTGCAGACATAAAAATTAAGACGAGGGTAAAATGGCTAAGCTTAAAATAAAGCCAGCCGTAGCTAGCTTGTCAACCTTTTTATTGTCAGGATTGTCACTGGCTTGAGACTGATTAGAAGTTAATGGTCTAAAAATTCTCAAAAAATCACCTTGAATTATGTGAGTATTTTTTTACCCTAACAGTGTAATCTTTATATAAAGATCTTTGTAAGTAGAAATAGAGAAAGTTGCAAATGTTAAAGTAATTTGACTGAGATGGCTTCGCTTTCAGCATCAAATTTAGTTCTTCAAAGTATCTTTGCAATAAAAACTAGAACTACCATTATCAGATTACAAACCAACAGTGTAAATATGAAGTCTACTTTAGTAGGATATAGAATGTGATTAGTCTTAGAAAAACAGGTCAATGAAGCACCTGGGACAGTTTCAAGATTGCTCATGCTCATACTAGCAATAAAGTTACTCTCTGGAATGTGAATATTTAAAATAAGAGGGGGGGGCTGCCAATAAAGGGCTACTTAATATACTGCATATTTACATACTTTTCTATAAGAGCATTTACAGTACTTAGGAATATATTGTCTTAAATCTACTCACACTATGCTTATAATAAGTCCAATAATAAAATGGGTGTCTCATACACTTTTTTATAAAGTTTTAACAATTAGCACTCTTTTCTAAATAAGTGTATCTAAATTTGTATCTCCATTGCATAAACGAAGGTACAAATTAACAAAACCCAATTTCATAAATTTTCAAAAATATAAATTTTTAACTATTTTACTGAAAACTGTTGGGATTGAATTTTCAGAACCTTTAATTGAAGGTTCTTTCAATATCAGATGTGATGTTACTGCAGGCAGTACGATGCTAGATATGGAGAATTATGAGAAAGAATATTAGTATAATCAAGTATTTTTGTTAAGATAAAACTTGAAAAGCATACATCATAATTAATTCAAATGTTACCAAGCTTCTTTGTAAAAGAAAACTGATCATAATTTTACTGTGAATAAAGAAAGTGAAACAGTTTTTCAATCAAATAGTTTTATTTAATATTGCAATGTAATCCTAACTCCGTATACAAATGTAAATAATCTGTAGGCAGTGAAACAAGGAAAAAAACCATCAAATGTTGAATTTTATTTTAAATATAATTGTGAAAAGGAAACATGTTTTTCTATGAAAATTTTCAGTATATTTTATTTTTCAGTAATTTATAAAGTAAGTCAATCATATTTTAAACCCTTAACTGTGTGGGGTTCTGTAAAAAAAAATGCTTCATTTTTGCTTCGCTGTGGCAGCATAGTTTTGGCTTTCACTGCAATGCACATTTTTCCTCCTTTAGCATTTGTCAAGAATACAAAAGCCTCTAATTCTTGATGAGACGTATTTCCACTTTACCCTGGACCATCTCACAATAATCATCTTCTAATGACTTATACAGTGGGGAAGTCCATCAATCGCTGTCAGCTGAAAAAACCAAAATGTGCTATCAGTTTACTTGTGAATGTTCTTAAACATTTCTTCAAATCTATTATAATTTTTTATTACACTAAATATTTTATTTAATTATTTTGTAAATTATTATCAGGAAATTTAATTTATTTCTATAAGCAGTTTTTGTATTTAAAATCTTAAATAAAAAAAAGTATAAGATAGCTATCACAATGAATATCATATTATTGTAATTTTAAAATATCATTGCAGATACTTTTCAAAATCAATACTATAATTTTAAAATCATTAAATAATTTTCAAAATCATTAAAAGTAAGGATTCTGTTGCTTTAATGCATACAAATTGAAGAATTTTGCCACTGTATATTTTTAATAATTTTAAAAAATAAAAAGCTAACTTAATTGCCTAACAATATACTTCAGAGTATATGGTAAGCTACTGACAACACATGAAATTTTGATGAAAAATTTATTAAATTCTTGATACCAAAAGATTTCTGTTTCTAATTGTGTAAAAAATATCACTCCATACAAGAACCTGTATTATTATATATTCTTTAGTATTTCTTAAATTGTTTTGCACAAATATTAAATTGAATGTTTGTCTCATATGAAAATTTGTTTTTCAAGAGGAGAATAATAGCAAAAATATAAAAACAAGGAAATCTTAACACTCTTGTTTACAATAGTATTCCAATAATTGGATATTTAATATAGAACTTCAATATTCAGATTCAGATGTCAATATCACATTTTTTCACATATTCAAATTAGTCCTACATTAAATATTTTTCCCTTCACAGAATTATAACTGCTTTGACATGCAAATCTTAAACGGTAAATTTAGAGAATGATTTTTTTTAAATGTTCTTTAGTAAAATAATGATTTAACTTCCTTCGTTGTTTGATGGTTATAAAATTAAAATATTTAGCTACTTTTGATTTGATTAATCAAATATTTTTAAATAGTTTTGATCAAAGAAGTAAATATTCACAAGAGTAATTTTTGTAAGCATAAATTCACTAACCAGAAATGAATACTTTATCTAGTTTCGACAGTATTAATTTTGCTTCTTAAGTTAACCTCTGTTAAAAATACATATCATAATTTATTATTTTACCACAAAGATAAATTTTATTTCTTATGTTAGAAACTTCTTGTTGAAGGTCAAACTATTTAGCTTAATATTAGAATTAAGTCATTGAACTTTGTTTTCAAAAGCACTCGAAAGGGACAAAAAAGTCATAACATAGTGCTTATTTGAAATATTCTGTTTCAATGCTGTTCAATCTTCAGTTCAATGCTGTTAAATATTGAAGTATATGAGAAACAAAGCATAATACTTAAAATGTAATCATTAAATTAGTAAATGAAAATATTTCTTTTACATGAAAAAGAAAATTTCATATTTTCTGGAATTTGGAAGAAATTTTAACTTTTATTCAATATTTTAAATTATATTTACAAAATATTAGTTTAAATTATCCTCAATTTTTACAAAAAAAATTATTAAAATAATTTTGAACTTCACAATTAAGACATTAAATAATTAAAAATGTTCTCTGCTGTTTTCCTTATATGGAAAAATGTTTGTGATTACTAAATTCAAACATATTTTAAATATCTAAATTTGATCATAAGTTTATGGTGAAATTGTATTATAATGTCTCTGAAAAAGAGATATATATTTTTAAACAAACATTTAAGGGAATTTTTTCATAATTTTTCTGAAATTAGCAATTCTTGATGTATTTTAATATTTGCCAGTCAGTCCTATACCAAAATGTAAATTTAGTGAAAGCTTGAATCAAAATTAAAGTTTTCTTGCTAAAAATAATAGCTTCCTTGTGAAGTTATAGAACTCAACCATAACAAAATAGTATATTTTTCTGTGGAATAAAGAATAACAAAATTACCATTCTAAAATTCGAAAATAATTATGTAATAGGATTTATTCCCTCATTTTTTTGTGAATACCTTGATCTTGGTATTTTAAACAATGTGATTGAGACAAATTTTGATTTAAACAAATTTTGATGTAGTTGTCTAAGTCCTAAAATTTATTGTTTGCAAATGTTTATGAACACTTTTATTAATTGATACTAAATCTTGATCATGAATCAGAAACCAATGCTAGTGTTTTTTTTTTTTTTTTTCTTCAAGTATTCTTGAAAATGATATAAAGAATTTATTTTATATTTAAATGATGTGAAATTTTAATTTTTGGAAGTTTTAGCATTTTAAGTAAGTTTAATTTAGTTTTTTTTTAAATAGATTGATTTTTGAAAGAGATAATTTTTTATTAAATGGATTTAAGGCAATTTTAAACTAATCAAATCCTTCTAGAGAGCGAGTAAACTATTACTCATAAAAAAGAATGGAAATTCTCCAGATTTTCGCCATTCTCGTGAAATCAGTCACTTTTCCACTCTCGCTCTGTCAATTACCAATTCTGGACCTTAAAGAATTCACATTCTGGCCTGATCTTCCTGTTATTTATTATATTTAGCTTGAATTTAGTGTGTATTGTTCTTTGATTCTTTATAGTTCTAGCTTAGATTTTGTATCTCAGTTGAAATTCTAATTGTTCCCAGTTTTGATGAAAAACATACTAAGCAAAATTTTAAAATTTTGATAGTTATATAGACATTAAAATTAGTGCAATTATAGGACAAATTTCTCAAATGTGAAATTCGTCATATCCCTCTTAAATGTTCAATATTTATCTTATTTTACCCACTTTAAATTTGATTGCTCAAAATCCTATTAATTTTCTATTAAATAGTCTGTGAAGTAAAACAGTTTGGCATTTTTTTAAAGAAAGTTTTAATGATTCAAACATTTTGATAAAATGCAAGAGAGAATTTAAAAAAAAATTAAACTAAAAACAAATATTTCTACCCTCTGGAATTCGACATAAAAATATTTAAAAAGATATTTTTAATTTCTTATCTTGTAATGTTAAGTATTAAAAATTTTAATTTCACAGACTCAGATAAAAAATTATGAAAGATTCAATTGATATTTTAAAATTTTTTCAGTAAAATTATTTCAGAGTTTTTTTTTTTTTTTAAGAAACTTGTTTTTCTCTCTAAAACTGTATTTCTGGTTAAACTAATGGGGGAAATTATAATTTGGAGCCAATTAAAAAGTTTGAGAGGTCATTGTTGAAAAGTTGTCAAAGTGGCTTGGATGAATTTCTGACAATGAACTTGTTATGCAGGCATCTGTATTAGATCCCAGATAAAAAAAAAAAATTGAAAAAAAAAGTGTCAAGATGATGGGGAGTTTAAAGAATGCTGTAATGTGCTATATAGAAACAACAAAGAGCATTGAATTCACATTAAAAGTTAATTTCTACTGATATACATTATCTATGCCTGCATCTGCTAATGCTACAATTTGGGAGGAATTTAAGGAAACTATTATCAAAAACTACAAGGAATACTTGATTCCCAATAGGTTTCAATTATTAAATTGGATAAATATTTACTAGCTTCTGATTTGCAAAGAAACAAGTCCCTTAATGGTAGGAATCAAGAAAAAGTATACTTATCCTACGCTGCATCAATTAGTTTTAAGGAGATTGTGCATCCCTGCCACATTTTTCAAATGCTTTAAAGCCGGACAAATATGCCCTGGAAAAATACTTTCTTCTAGGAAAGTAATCTATATATTTTTAAATCAGAATAGAATAATAGCTATAAAATAATAAAAATTAATAAGATAAGTTTATTACTTTTTGATTAAGTAATCTTGTGTTCCTTCTATGCAAATTTTTGAAATTAATATGTAATTTGTGTAATTTTTAATCATAATTGCAACAAGTTATAATTATGTGTAATAATAGCATCAATCTATATTAATTGCATTTTTAGTACATTAATAGTTATATCAGTTGTTTTTAATTAGTGTTTATCTTTTTATAATTTATTTTTTAACTGAGGATTGAACTAGTGAGTCATGATCAAAACCATTCAGTAAATGAGTCTTTTATAATCAGATCCACAGAAGAAGCAGTTTTGCCCATCTCTAATATGTATCCAAATAAGTTTGATATTCCACTGTCCCTTACTTTAGAAAACTTTTGTACATTAAAGCTTCCCATAGAATTGTTAGTGAAAAATAAGGCAAAATCTAATTTGTGATAAAAATTTCTGGAATTATAAGAAATTTTGTGATTATTAGAGCATTAGTCTACTATAGCACTGAATCTATTGTAAACTATAGATTCCATTCAAATTAATTTTCATGTTCAAAATATGACCATTAAGCAATAAAAGAATAAACCATTCATCAATAAATTTATATTTAAAGTTTCAAATTGGATCTAGTCTTTTTCCCTTTGTTCATTATATGCTATTTATAGTCAAATGCTGTGTAACAAAAGTTAGTATTGTGTATATGGTGAAAATGTTCTTCAGGTTCACTATGCATTAACTAAGAATTATCTTGTCAGTAAAATGAAATAGGAATTAAATATATATCTGTTGTCAAGTTTACTACTGTCCAGTTATATAGCATTGATATCAAAATTAGTCTCAAGCAAGAAGGCCGGGGAATGTGTTATTCACAAAAGGTCACTGAGTTTGAATATTTTTCCAAATCTGATCCATTGTGTTTTAAATTCATCTTAGAAAGGTTGACTTTATTGGATTAGTAAAAAAAAGGGTCAAAATTGTATTACAAGATTTTTGCCTATTGAAAACAATTACGATAAATTAACTTTTTTTATAATTTTCTTCATATTCTTCTTTAAGCATAGGAAAAAGAAGTATAAATTATAGGTTATTCATTAAAATATATTTTAAGGAAATTGGTGAACTTCTTAAGAGTGAATTGTAATTTTAAAAAATAAATCTTCACAAAGTTAAATTTTTAAATTATAATATACATCTTAATTTTGATCATAGAGAATTTAAATTTAATTATTTTAAATGAATATAAAAATCAATGGTTCTTTTTTAATAGATTTAATTATGTTGTAAGTTAGTAAGCGATTGCTGCAAAATAGTAATTAAAATTTCTGTTAGTAGATAACCTTTTTAAATCATTAACTAAGGCAAAAATTAGTTATGTTACTCATTACTCTTCAATTAATTATTCAAAAGTTTTGTGTATATGTTGCCATTTAGAAAAAGTAGAAAAAAGTAAATTCTTGTGATTCTTGTTCATTATGATATTTTATTTTTAAAATTTACTATGTTTTTAATGATAAGACAAAGTGAAGCAAATATATGCTAGATATAAAATTATACTTTTTATGTTCTTAAATTATTATTTATTTATTTTTTGCAATTTTCACAGGCTGCTTACATATGAGTACACTCTCCGATGAAAATTACATATTATCTGGAAATTGCAATAAAACATGTCAATGGATTATTCCACCACAAGATCTTCCTGAACAAAGTAAATAATTTTAAAACATTTTTGTTTTGTTAAGTATTACCAAAATATTTGCTCACAGAAAAAAATCTTGCATCATAATGATCTAACTGTTTGCAATTAATAATTGCAGGAAAAGAAAAATGTAGAAAATGCATTTGTAAAAAGTTCTTGTACAATAATTTGATATACTTTGTTATTTTCCATTAAATTTTATGAACTTGCTTAGAAATATTTTTTTCTATGTTTAGTTTTTTAAAACTAATAAAATTGAAGTGTGCACAAAAATATTTCTTTTCCGCAAAGTATAAAATTATTTATATGCTTTTTCACTGTTTGAATGGAGGAAATTAAAATGCAACCTATTAATTTCCATTATAAAAATATTGTATTAATGAAATTTATTTAAATCAAAATTTAAAGCTGTGTTTCTTCTGTTCTATCTTATTTTTCTCTTTTATTGTCTTTATAGTAATTCTAACATAATACAAAAGTTATGTTGATACTCTAACCTAGTATTAAATACTTCATGTATATTTTGTAAAACTTTCTTACAGCTTTGATTGCCAAAAATGCATTTTGTATATTTTGTTTTTCCTAAAATATTAGATATATGATCTGTTGAATGTTTTCTTCCGTTATCTTAATTCTTCAAAAGTTTCCTTCATTTACCACTTTTATTGATGCACTATTTCATTGCTTCTAAACTGCCTCAATTTTAATGACAAAAATGATAAATTCTAAATATTTCCAGCCCTTTAATAAAAAGTTTATTTATTTTCTCAATCCAATCTATTTAAATGTTTTTTTTTTAATTTTAGGTCATTAATGAACAAAGAAGTTATCTAAAAAGATTTCTCAGTTTTCTTTGATATCTAATTCAATTAGTTCAAACTTGATGTTAATAACTAGTAATATGTTACACAATATTGTTAGCTAATTAATATCTTTTTTCCGAGATTTTAAAAATAACCAGGAAATTTTCATAATTTTAAATAAAAGCCGTTTTTAATGGCTATTTATTTTAGTTATCCCTATTGATCTTGTAGTTTAGGAAAGTTATCACTGGTTATTCATTCATGTTGCATTTGATTATATCTATCTTGATCCTGAAGCTGTCCTGTGTAAAATAACTAAAATTATGAGCAAAATGGTAAACTGATAATGGTAATTAAAAGTAACAAAAGTTGTTAGCATTTGGTCTTCCATATAAGGATTTCTAAATTCAACTTTTACCTAAGTAGTTACCTAAGAGAGCTACTAACATTTTTGTAAGAGATGGTTAGTTCAATTAACATCAGTAACAAAGTACTGACAAATCTACTTTGTTACTGATCTTAGTCATACTAACCCTCCCTTACAAAAATGACTAGGGATTGGCAAACCAAATCTGTGAAATAAACTTTTATAAATAATTTTTTATAATTGTTTCATTTTTTGTGAGAAAATCTATTCTTTATCAATTATTTAGACTTTTATCCTGTATTAATAAAAAAAATGTTCAAAAGGAAAAGAAATGCTTAGCATTGAGAATTCTTATTATTTAAACAATATAATTTTACAATTAACACTGATAAAAGGTAAACAAAGGTCATATTTTCCATGTATTTATAGAATTAAGCTTTATTATAAATATTATTTAAGATAGCAAGAATAAAATAAACAATTATTTTATTCCATTATAATAGAAATATTTGCACACATACTGTTTAGAATTAATTTTGTGAAAATGTTTTTTGAATTTTTATTAAAATTGGATTGAACTAGTATTTTGGAGTCAGCACTAAGGGAGTGAATATTTTCTTTTTAGTTTTCAGTTTCTTTTTTATTAAACTCTTGTATTTAAATTAATAATTTAAGTGAAAATTTATAATTATTTATCTTTCTTATCTGATATGTTTTATTTTATTGCACTACTTTTTTTCATTAAATCGTGTTTTTCAACAATTGTATTGTAATTTAAAATCTTTAGGGAATTTGACTGTTTAAATAGAAAATATTTTTATTTTTGAAGCCTGCATTATATATTTAAATCAAGTTAAATTTTATAAATTTAATTTTTTTTAATTTATAAGTTGCATATAAATGTTTATAATTAATATCCTGGATTTTTATTTTTTATTTATTTTTTGTTTATTTATTTATTTTTTATTTATTTATTTATTTTTTTACATTTTCTACAATAGAAATTATGTTATTGAAATGTGTGAATTATAGCATTAACTTATTTCAAAGTATAAAAGTATAATTAATTTTGTTGTTTGTAATGATAAAAAATTTCACTTAGTAATATAACTTTTTAGAAGAATGTTGTATTTAAGTTTCAATATTTTGCCTTTGAATTTGTGCCACTCAAATATTTTACACTGTGCTGCCAAAAAAACTGCTTCTCCCTCTTTGTATGAAATAAAATTTATATTTAATGTAAATGTCTTTATTGAATTTATTATATGTAGTTGGTTATTGTTCTATTTGGTTTTCTTTTTTGAAAAACCTACTTTATCTATGAAATACTTAAGAAAATGATTTTTCAAAGTGTTAGTTTGATTTTCATTGCTAAATTAAATAAATTCATTTTGATCTTCTAGGTCTCCTCCTGAATATCCAATATATTTCCTTAGAAGAAAATGATATAGTAAAGATATATGGCTTAGGTGGTACCAAGACTCATATTGGTACAATTGACTCAAATGTGACTCATGTGCCACAATTGATGTTTTCATCTGCTACAGGGGTTATGGTGGAAGTTATTCGAAAACAATGTGCAATTGCTAACAAAATCGCTCTGATAGGTCATTCCAGTTTTATACCTGGTAAGTGCAGTGAAATTTAAGCCTATCAGTTAATCAAAAGAAAAATTATGCAATTTTGTATCATTTAATTTAATGAATGTTGAATGTTTTCAGTAAATGTATTTAAGATATTAGCATTTCTTCTTGAATAGTCTAACAACCTATTACAGGTCAGATATTAGCATACCCTGAATAAATCAATGTCTACATTTCTTTTTCTAAACTATAAATTAATAAATGTCTCTGAAATTAAAGTATGCTTTTATTTTAATGTAAACTGTACCTTATAAGTAATTTTATTTAAAATTTCTATACTTTTTCGTGTAATTTCATTCATATTTTTTCTATGCAATGTTTGTCTTAAATTTTTGTATAAAAAACGATCATTGAACTCCAGATAAACCAAAGCTATAAATTTTTATTTCCGTATTTTCCTGTATATAATCCACAGATTATGTATTATAGTTTCAAATTTCATTGTGTATGTTATATGTTGCTCAGATAATCTGATAAATACATTCTCCATCAGAAAAGCTTATAATAAAGTTTTTAAGAAAGCTGTTTATGTTTCTTAAAATAAATAACAGGTGGTACCCTGACTCGGCTGACTTATTTCATCTATAATCAGCTTTGTTCAATTACGTTCAAGAACGAATTTAGTTTCTAATAATGATACTATAGTTGCAAGAAACAGTTATCGTTTTGCATCTTGTTTTGTCCTGAATTGTTTCCCTCTTAAAAGTGTTCAAGTTCATGTATCATCATGTGGAAGCTTCATTTACCCATGTCAATTTGAATCTAAAATTTCCTTGCATTTGTTTTTATTGTAACAATTCTACTTATAAACTTTTTGTAGAATTCACGGCGAGGAGCTTTAGAAAATATATCAGTACTCTACTTCATTCTACCTGAATGCAAGAGGTGACTTATCCTCATTGCAATATATATTTTTTATATAAATTTGTCATTCTTTGTTTCATAGTTGTAAAAGAACCAGGCTCTTTTCAAATCAGGTCGTTTTAATTGTCTACAAAAAATTTTTTTTATTTCCTTTTTAGTATTTTTTAACTTTTTAACTGTTTATTCATCTAAAAATGTCAGTCTTTGCTGAAACCAATTTTCTTTAACTTCAAAATTTTAAATCAATCTTGATAAATGTGGTTTTTGGGTGAGATATACAGGAATCTAATGAAACAACAGTCATTACAAAATTGATTACCTACTACATGGTAGCTGAGAAAAGTCAACTCTAAAAAAGTAATATGTATTATTTTCATGTGACAAAAAAAAATTTGAATTAATTTACAGCAAAAAAGTTTGTGTGTAAGACTATGAAAGATAATGGTTATATGTTTTGAAAATTTTTGTGCATGGGGAATATGTATGTATGTAAATAAAATATTTACAAATATTGGCATGCATATTTTTAGATCTAATTCCAAAAAGTTCGCAGAGTTTCCAAGTAGCTGCTAAGCCTCATGTCTTCATTTAATTTAAAAATCAATTCCTAGTTATTTCTTAAAATTTTGAGTTACTGCTTACGGGAAATTTTTTATGCAGTCCTTATTCACTGCATAGAAAATTATGTTGTGGAAACTATTTGTATATCTACTTGTAAAGTTTTGTGCAAGATTTTTCTTTTCTTTTATGAGTTCCCTATGTACCACACAAAATAGATTTGAGTGTATTGAGCCTTTTTTTTTATTAACTGCAAATAAATCTTGAATTTTTTTCATTTAAACTGTACAACAAAAACACAATAATATGTCTCCTTTTTCTTTTTTTCATGTTGACTTGTTAGTTTAAAATTAAATGCAGAAATTAATTTCATTAAAAAATTAATTAAGATTTTAGTTTTCTTTTAATTATTTAATCATATTTTTTAATGGTCTAAATTCTAATATCAAATGTTTATTATGATTCTCAGGACTTGTTAAAGTGTGGCCCAGAAATTTGGTGTTACTAGTTTTGGCTATTTCTCTCCCTTTTATATTGGATAACATCAAAATAAGTTCATGCTACATTTCTACATGCATGAATAGGGATTTGTAAAAATTTTATTAATAAAAGATTGTACAAGTTTTACAAGTATATTTTATAGCGGGACAGTTTTTTATAATATTCCGCTAGAGTTTGTCATTATAATATCGTCTAACAAAATGAAAAGCTTTATCATATAAATAAGTATACAGAGAAACTTTAAAATTGAAAAAGAGTTTTAAATCCTTAAAGAGATTCATTTTTTTAAACCAAATTAAGCATTATATGCATAGAATAAATGATTATTAATTTGTTCATCTATAGTTATTAATACAGTTTTTTTTACCCTAAAATCATGCATTAACCTTAAAAAAATATTAATGTTTAACTTTAGAAAGAAATTTCTTTTCTAATTGATATATTTGTCTTGGGAACAATTCAAAAAGTTTGCTTTTAATTCCATTAAAAATATCCTTTTAAATATTTTTTAACAAAAACGAAAGAAAAAATATTGTTTAATAATATTGAGTAATGAAAAATTCTAGCTTATTTTTTTTACTTTCCATCAAATTATACCAAAAAATATTTTTATGCAAATTTTTATGTAGTGAAAAAAATTTTCATCCTATATTGCTACATTATAAAAGTCATACACAAACCCATATAATAGATATACATATTTTGATTAAAGTAAAATTAAATTAATTAAAATATATATATATATATATATATATATATATATATATATATATATATATATATATATATATAACGTGCGCTTGTGTACACAACCTCTGACAATAAAATTTGGTAAATAGTCTATAACATTAATGTTGATGAAATGTTAATAAAAGTTACCATTCTTCGAAAGTAGTCACCTCCCATAAATATGTATCACTTAAATTTCCTATACATATCCTGAAAACTTTGTGAAAAGTCTTTTTTTTTATGCTTACCACGTTTTGTTGGATGTCAGGAATAACATCAAATCATTTTCTTTTCAAAGCAAGTTTGAGTTGTGGGAATTTGAAGAAGTCTGGAGGATTAAGATTTGGTGATTCAGTGTGTGATGTATGCTCAATTTGTACCACCTCCTTTTTTGCCAGGAACTGTTTGACGATATTAGCTGTGTGAGGACGAGCATTTTTTTAACATAAAACCATGAACTTTGTTGTGTGTTCCGAGGTCGCATCCTACGTAGACTTTTCATGAAATGAATCAAAACTTTAATGTACTTTGTAGCATTCATTGTCATTCCTTCAGGTAGAATTTCTTTGAGGCCTTGACTATCAAAAAAGGTGATAAGCATCATTTTGATGTGGGATTTTTTCTGCTCTGACATTTTTCTGAAAAAATTGATGCAGCAGAATGCCATTCTTTGCTTTGCTATTTTGATTCAGAGTCATACCTGAGACATTAAACCATCATCCTCATTACCAATACAGTTCAAGAAATTTGGTGTTGCATCCCCCATTTCAACAAAATTTTGTGAAGGCTCTAAACGTGTATGCTTCTGACTGTCAGTCAAGTGATGTGGCAAACGGTGGCAACATATTTTTCTCATCCCTAAATTATGGGATAGTAATTTGTCGCATAGATTCACAGTTCATCAGTCATCATATGCATAATTAATTGATAATCTTTTGTGATTAATTTTTTCAATATTCCACTTTCTCAATGTGTTTGTCACTGATGGATGTCATCAGCCTCCTGCTACGGGAGTGTCTGAAACAGGCTCCCGGCTTTCTCGAAAATGGGTGAACTACTCGTACACACACTTCCTGGATAGTACTTGATCTTCATAAACATGTACCAACATCATCTGAGTTTCTTTTGGTGTCTTGCGAAACTTACAACAAAATTTTAAATTCAGCTTTTGTTTGCTCATTTTCCTGTTCTCAGTTAAGAGCCAATCCATTAAACAAGCACCTCATAAAACAAGACTTTTACAGAATACAAATGATGCTCAACTGAAAAACGGTGTCAATGGATGTTTAACTTCTGCCGCTATGCAGGAACACCGTTTTACTTTGCGGTTTTATCTGAACACCGTTATACACTTTACAATGTATATGTATATAGCATTTCTCTTTTATAGATCACCAAATATTGCTAGGGTTAATCTTCTATGAAATCTTAGCAGAGGTGTTCATGTATATATTACAATTTTTAAAGCTTTAGACTAAATTTTTATATGTAATAAAGTAAAGTTGCTGAATTGAATAACATTTGTAATGCAGATATCTTGTATAAAAATTGTATCTACGTATTTTCCTCTATATAGTCTGCAGCAGCATTTTATCTGCAATTCCCTTTTTTGAGCAAAAAAAAAAAAAACGTTTGCAGCAATTTTTTCTATGAATAGTCGAAAACTTAAACTGCTGATAATTTGGTGTCAAATAAAATATAAAGTGTACATTATGATTAAAAATATAATAAATTCGACAGAAAAAGTATTTATAATGATAAAGATCTGTTTGAATCCACCTCAACACAAAGTGAAATTAACAGAGATGAAAGCACAAAATTAATCAATGTCCGAGAAGATTCTGGTAAAACTTATCGATTTTTACATTTTAATAACTTTTAAAACAAGGTTAGACATATTTTAAAAATAAACTATATTTGTTTTGTTAATAGTTAATTGAAAGAAATGGGTAATTTTCTAACTGCGTATGGAATAAATTTTTTCTTTTGTACCGCACATGCTTTGTTTTTCACCTTACATTACATGTTTGTCGACATTTTTCTTTATTTGCTTTCCCTATAGCTTTCAGTTTAAAATTTGCTGTGTAACTTCATAAGTTTTACTTCACTATGACGATATATGAGTTTGAATGTTTTCTGAGCAAAACAGTTCAGGTCAAGACAGAATGTGAAATAACGTTAGTGAATTGCAACTTGAATATTGTTCAGAGGAATTGAATTCGTGAATAGTTAAAACAGACAATGTTGATTATAGTTAAAATAAGTCAACCGAGTCGTAGCACCATCTGTCATTTATTTTATGAAACATAAACGACATTTCTTCCAAAACTTCATTGTAAGCTTTTCTGGTGAAAATTTTTTTTATGAAATTATCTGCAACATTTTATGTAATTTGCATAACAAAATTCGGATCTTTTTTAACACATAATCCGTGGGTTATATACAGGTAAATGCGGTACATAGTTTTTACATCAATTAAAGTAAAAGAGACTTGTGTGTCATTATAAAAAATGATAGGCACAAGTAATTCATAGCACATATTAATTATAAATTTTTGAAGATAATTAAAATATATCAAAATTTATAACTGGAATCAAACTAAAAATATATGCTATTACTCTCACTTTTTCTTTGAAGTTTTTAATATTTTTAATAATTATGTTAAAAAAATGCAATAAATTATTTTTCTATAATGTGCATAATCATTTATAAATCTCTTAAAATTTGAAAAATCTAATATCATTTTTGTATAGTTGGAGGTAAATTTTGGTAAATTGCCTTTTTTAATTAATTGCTGTTTCTAAATCTTTAAGAATTTTTGTTACTGAAGTGCTGTGTTATAGATTTTTTCAATTCTCACAAATGTTTAAATTTTACAAACTTTTAATATTTATGAGCTTTGCTTTCTTGTTACCCTAATGTAGAAAAATACACATGAGAAAAATTATGTAAATAAATTTATGTAAATTTTTTCTATTTAAAGTAATGAATTGCCATTAGTTTTATTTATTCTACATGCAGTGATAATGTATCTTAGTATTATTACTCATTTCTGTCAAACTATTAAACCTAATAGATTTTTTTTTTAATTCCAGTGTGTGGTGGAGAAATAAATGTAAATGAAAGCAAAAGTTTTCAAGTCATTTCACCTCTATATCCAGATACATATCCTATTTTAGCTAATTGCAAGTGGAATTTCCTCTCTGCTACAAAAGATAATTTAATTCTTATTACCTTCATTAACTTTAATTTGGCACCTGATCACTGTATAAAAATTTTGAATTCCCAAAATAAAACTGTTGAACTCACTGGATCAGAGTTACCAGAAGATATGTTCCTTTCTGGAAATGCTTCCATATATTTCAACTCTTCTAAATGTAGTGCTTCTAAATCTGCTTTGCAATTAGTGTCTTCTAGTGGCTTTATTTTAAATGGAACTGTTGCTGGTAAGTTGGTTATTTTGAATTCTTTTTTAAAGTTTTGCTCTTTAGGAATGGGGTAATGACTATTAATATTATTTGTAGGAGAAACTTTGATTTTCATTTTTATTCAATAATTCTTTCATGAAAACAAATATTATGAAAAATATTTTTATAATAGCACATTTTATAAACATTTATATTTTTATTTATAAGAATGCTTTTAGAAGGCCATAAATGCTTATGGTGATTATTAAGCTATCAATTTAAATTGATAGATATTAGTAAATGATAATTTAATATAAATATAAATTCTTTTAGATGTGTTCAAATGATTATGAAGAACAGTAATGCAATCCTTCCACATTTTAGAGCAGCGCTATCCACTGAATGGCTAGCCCTCTGACCCTTGGTTTAACAATTCATAAATTCAAATCCCACCTTCTGTATGAATGTTTGTGGTTATTTGGAATTCACTTTTAGCCACAGGTGTCATTCTAATTAGTCCTTGTGTGCAAAAGATGACCTTTGAATAATAAGCAAACCAAACTCCATATTTTTGCCATTCCAATTTCTGAAATTTCCTTCCTTTAAAAATATAACTTAGTAAATATTGCTGAATAAACACCAAACTTTAATTTTAAAATTTATCTCCTAAAACTATTAGAACTGATGTGTTTTTCTATGCTAGAAATTTCAATTGTAAGTAATATCTGTAAAATAATATTGTAAAATCTAAAAATTTTTACAGTAATTAATTTTTAATTAGAGTAATCATTTTAAAAATAAAAGAAATTCCACATTTTGATAAAATTCTAATTTTGTTAGTAGATATATATTCCAATGATATATAGAAAATATACTTGATTGTTTTTCTAAATAAATATAAGTAATTTTGCTATATTTACTTTATTTGCCTCTCTAAGCCATTATTCTTTTGTTAATTCAAAGTATTTCTTTAAATTGTTTATTTGGGAAAATTGTTACTTTTTATTCCCTCTCGTTGTTTTATGCATTAATTTGTAGATTGAAACTAAGGAGCTTTATATGTTTTGCCTGACATGAAAAACTGATTTAACTGCATTTCATTACTTTCATATCTTAAGTTTTAAAAGGTTGGGTTTCTGTCTGTTGGTTTAAAGGATCAGAAAAATTTAATTCATTCAGAATTTAATTTATATGTTGGTAATTATGTAATAGAAAAGGAGCAAATCTTTATCAGTGTATTGAAAAGTTTAAATTGTCCATCTTATTAAATAATTATGATCAACCATATTTTCTTTCTTTCTTTCTTGATCCAGTTTTTATTTATGAAAGCCTAGCCTGTCATAAATAAATTTACTATATTTGCTTATAATATGTAATTTTAATTTTTCCATGTTTGTAGAATGTGGAGCAATTTTAGAAGATCAGGCAAGTGGAGAATTCACCATTGGTGGTAATAAATCCTTGTGTATTTGGAAAGTTAGTGTCCCGTCATCTGAAAATTCTGTAAATATTATAAAATTTACTGTTACTAAGTCATTGGATAAAGGAAATTAGTAAGTATTTATTAAAATTTAGTTTTGAACATATTTTATTTTTTATAATTTCTAAGGAAGTAATTCATATTTATTAAGCTAATAAATCTGTTGTGAAAATTTCTCTCCTACTTAAAATGCTAACACACTTAAAGCAGAATTTTATTTCACATTTTCTGTTAAATGGTCACAGAAAAACTCCATAGATGTCAATAATGTGCAATAAATGACTATTCCTTAAATGTGTGCCTATATGAAGTGATTGCATTAAAATTTATAAAATTAAGAAAATATACTCATTATAACACTGCTTGCATTAAAGTTTGTATAAAATCATCTAACTCCTAGAAATTCATTACAGAGCTTGATAACCAGGCTTGAATGCTTAGTTGCTCAAAATTCGCTTTAATTTGTAGGTTAATTGAAAGTATCCCCTTTGCGCAAGATACAATTGTTAGGTGACTAGCATACCTGGAAATCAACTTTTTTCTAGATCACTAAATATTCTCAATTTTAAATTTGACTCCTGAAAAAAGTATTTAAAAAAGAAATTTAAAATTTAGAATTATTAGAACAGTAAATATAAAGTTATGCATATTGTCTATTTGATGCTAAAAATAATTGTTCCACAAGAGTTTCAGTTCACTTTGTAATGCCAAAATATATATATCAGATGAAACTTGATTAGATATACTGATAAGTGATTCGCTAAGATTTAAGAAAAGCAGTGGTAGGTTACAAATTAAAAAATAATAGATTGAAAAAGACCTGTATATACAATTCATAAAGTTCATGTTAAAGGGAAATATCTATATTCATAAGAATTAATGTTTGGTTAAACAAAATTTTGCAAGGCTGTGACTAATTTTAAAATGTATCATCATATGTATGAAAAAATAAATCGTTAAAAGAGCCATGAATGAAATTCAAGAGAATTATTGATGAAAAATGAAAAGACAAGGTTCAAACAATTAAGATATGTGCGTGGGATGTACATTTAAGTACCTAAAAAGATACATGTTTAAGAAATCTTTAAAAAGATTTAAATGTCTTTAAAATGTAACATGTATAGTAATATACTTAAAATAAATGAGTGTGATTTCTTTTCTTTGTATGTCTTTTCTTATACTTATTCTTAAGATGTTTATTAAATAACTATGAGAGAAACTTAGATTTTTCCCAAAATATTTTGCTAGATGAAATCTTGAAAGTAATCTGAGATTTAAGACAATCAGTTTGGCCAGAGACAGACAACTTAATGTAATTCAAATTCACTATTTATGTAGATAGATAAGATACTCTCTTCTTTCTACCTTTTTTTGAATTTCTACAAATCATAAATTTATTTATGTTTTATTCAAAGTATACATTTTATTAATTTTGCCAATGTTCCTTTCTTGCATCTATCTCAAGAATATTTTTAAATGAATCTCTGTCCTCATTATTGCATTATGGATAGTTAAAATGCACCTCAAGAAGCATTTGCCACTGCTGTTTAAAAGACCATTATTTCTATGCGATCAAATATTTAGATTTTATCTTATACAGGTAACCCTCTTCTAACACGGTTTCGCTATAACACGATTCGTAAATTGCGGGAAAATTCCTACAACACGTCATCCTATAATACGGATACTGGAAAGCAAATCCAAAAGCTTGGGTAACAAGAAATTTATTTAAAGATTGGTTTTCAAATTGTTTTGTGCCAAGCATTGAGCGTTATTTAAGGCAGAAAAATTTGAGCTTAAAGGTGCTATTACTTTTAGATAATGCTCCATGCCACCCACAAGATTTGATTCATCCCAACGTCAGAATAGTGTTCCTACCACCTAATACTACTTCGTTGCTCCAACCATTGGATCAAGGTATTATTTATACCTTTAAAACGTATTATGTAAGAAGATCCTGACAGTGGATTTTAGACGCAACCGATTCGGAATCAATTAGCGTAATGGAAGCTTGGAAGAAATTTTCAATCAAGCACTGTATCGAAATCATATCTTTGTCGCTGAAAGAAATAAAAACATCAACCTTAAATGCGTGTTGGAAGAAGATATGGCCCTCTTCAGTTGAAACAGAAAACATGCGTGAAACATCAGAAAACGAAATTGGTGCCATATTAAAAGTCGCTAAATCAATCAGAGGCAAAGGTTTTGTGGATATGGCTACTGAAGATATTCAAGAATTATTAGTGAAAGAAGAAGTTGACGAAGCGGAATTTGATGGAAATGGCATCCCTGGATGCAAATCAAATAGATTTTGAAGACGTTAGCTCTGATGAAGATTGTGCAGTTAAGAATTTAACATTTAAAGAATTATAAGAAGGCCTATGCTTAGCGGAAAATCTCGAGTCATTTTTCTTGAAAACAGATCCTTCCACAGAAAGAAGTTGAAAACTCAAAAGGGGACTGCAAAACTGTTGAACTCCATATCGCGAAATTTACAATGACCTATTAAGAACTAGTCAGCAAAGTTCGATTACAGATTTTTTTAAGAGGGAAAAACATACAAAAACTTTAAATGGAGAAAAAAGTTCTGAAAGTGAAGGCGATATCGTTCCACCCAAAAAATATTCTCGGTTGATTGTGCTAAGCAGTGACGACGAATAAATTCATTAAATTAGGGTTGCGTTAGATTAAAATATTTTTTTCTTACTTTGTGTTGGATATACATTTATTATTTAATAAAAATTAAGTAGTTTATGTCGAATTAAAAAAATATTTGTTTTTAATAAGTTTTTGGAACGTAACCCCCCTTTTTTTACTAGTTCTGGGTCTCATACAACATGGCATTTTCTAGGAACCTAACTACCGTGTTATAGGAGGGTTACCTGTATGTCAAATCATAATTCATTTACATATGCCATAATTTTGTTGTATGTTCTCTCAAATTCAAAACATATGCAATGTAAAAAATAAAAATAAAATACTTAAATATTAATCCCTTAACCGGCCATCCCAAGTTAACTCGGGCAAAAAATTCTGTGCACTTATTGGCTATCCCGAGCCTTTTGGTAGGGGCAAATGTCTTCACTACAATGCTGTGAAATTGTGGCTCGGGAACTCACTCATTAACAATTACAGTTGATTTAACTAATGCGAGCAAAAATCAAAAGTGTTGAGAAATGTTTTTGTGCACAATTTTCAGAATCCTCTGTTTCAAGAAGCAACAACTTTTTAACTATTTTTATATTTATTCACATTTAGATTTTTACAGATAAAGACTAATTATTGCAATTTATTGGCAAAGTATATAACACTTATTTTCAAATTTTTGGGCAAATTAATTTTTAAATTATTAACATTTCTTAGTTTCTGTGTGACTATGTAATTTTGCAACAATGTTAAAATATAAGGAATCTATATTACTTAATTTGTTCAAAAATATGAAATTTTAAAAAATTAAAAAATTTTCTTATATGTGGAATGGATAAAATAAGTATAAAATGGATATTTTTTTTAACTTTATAAATGTATTTAGCATTTCAAACAATTCTGCAATGATTTTTGCATATAGTTCTTTTTTATATTTACATTTTATTGTAATTAGATTATATATTTTATACTGTGAATATTTAACCCTTGTGATCTCTCAGGTTTTAATTAATTTTACATCAAACCTAATTTAAATTTAAAAATTGAATAAATTATTTGTGAATTATCATTTTAAATGCTTATATATTTTTTTAAAATGTTTTTATATAAATAAAATAAAGCTTACATCATTTTGTGTTGAACGTTAAAAAAATAGAAATTTAACTAAATTCTGTCACTTCTTGATTTTAAAATGATTTTAAAATTAAATAGAATTTCAACATTCGATTCTAAATTAATACATTTTAACTTTTCTTCATAATGAAATTGTTTTAATAGAAAAATAATATTTATGCATTATTTCATAAGATATATATAAATATATATAAGTACTTATAATATACATAAAAAATATAAAAAAAGATATATATAAATATATATATTTATCAGAAAATGGAAATAAAGCTTTGGTATAAGCATGATGCATATATTTGCTTAAGACAGTTACAAATATTTTAAATGAAAATATTTCCAAATAAATGTTATAATTATAGTTTCAAGGTTTATTATTTGTTATATTTATCTATATATAAGAACCAACTAAAAATATGAAAATCAATCAAGAGATATAAAACAGTGAAAACAAATCTTAACATGATGAAATTAATTTTAATTCTGTATCATAACATCTCGTTAATAATTTTTGTTTGGAATCAAAAATTCAAATTCAAAAAATATGATTTTAAAACAATATTAATTTTCTAAACTTAACAGAAGTTTCACCATAATTTAATGATCAAATTTAAATTTTTAAAAAATATTTGAATTTAATAATCACAAACATTATTCTGTATAAGGAAAACAGCTGAGAACATGTTAAATTATCAATTTCTTAACTGAGGTTCAAAATTATTTTAATAAATTTCTATATGAAATATAGGATATTTTTTAATCTAATATTTCTTAAATATAATTTAAAATCATTGAATAAAAGTTTGTTTCTTACAAATTCCAGAAAATGGGAAATTTCCTTTAATATGTAAAAGAAATAGTTTCATTTACTAATGATTACATTTTAAATAATACATTTGGATTCTTATACACTTCAATATCTAACAGCATTACTAAAGGTTATACTTTTACATTCTTGAAGCAGAATATTACAAATAAACGCTTTTTAATCCTTTCATATGTTTTTGAAATAAAATTTTAATGAACTAATAATTCAAGCTTGAATAAGATGTTTGTATTGTCAGAAATAATTTTATTGTGTTGTGGTAAAATAATAAATTAAACTTATTTTTAATAGATTAACATTAATGCAAAATTAAAGCTGTTGAAATTTTATAAAGTATTCATTTCTGGTTAGTAAATTTATGCTTAAAAAATGTATTTTATAAATATTGACTTCTTTAATCAAAACTAAACATTTGATTAATCTAGTCAAAAGTACCTAAATATTTTTATTTTATAACAATCAAAAAAAAGAAGTTAAATCATTATTTTACGAAATTACTTTTTTAAAACAATCTTTCACGAAACTTACCACTTTTTTGCATTTTAAAGTAGTTATAATGTAGTGAATGGGAAATATTTAATGTAGAACTAATTTGAATGTGTTAAAAAATGTGATTCTAGGAGCCATCCTACTAACAAAATGGACTATAATTTGATAAAAAACTTTGATTTAAACATAACAAAACATTAAAAAGTAATAACGGGAAACCAAAGGCAGGCCTGACTGTCACCTTCCAATGTTACAGCTACTCTCTTACAAAATTACGTAAACAGCTCCCTCACTTGGGTGAGTAGGAGTGCCATCTATTTTATTATAATGTAGATTTTATTAACATACTGCTCCAGGTTTAAATATTTATTTCAAAACAATATCATGAATTTACATTTAAATATAATTAACATTTTGCAATTGTTTAACATTTGACAACATAAACATACAATACAATAAACACACATTACAATATACATGAGAAATATGATATGTATAATATATATGAATATTAGTTGGATCATTTTGCTACATTTTCAACTATGATCAATATTTTTTTAATTTACAGATAAATGCTTAAATTTCTGGCGTTTTGTTTTTTACAATTGTACCATTTGGTAATCTAATGTTTACAACTTCATTTTAGAGTCATTACTTGGAAAAACCTGTTCTATTCAACCAATTAAATATTTTAGGAAGATTATCTTTAATTAAAACTAAAGAGCCTATCGCTACATTGCTCTTTCAAAGTACCATTTTGTTCTTTCTTGCAAATTGCTTAAATAATCTCTTCTCCAGAGATCCCATATTTGTTGAGTGGCCTTTGTTGTTTTTTTCCATATTGAGATTACATTCTTTTATATTGGTTAAATTGGGTTCTTTAATCTAATAATCATTTTAATTGTCTGCCAATTAAAAAATGACCTGGACTTAGTGTTTCAGTCATTAAAATCAGAACTTAATGGTGTAAGAGGTCTAGAATTTAACATTCCTTTGATTTGAATAACTATAGTTAAAATTTCTTCTAAAGTGAAGTTGTTGTTTCCTACTATGCACTTAAAGTGATATTTAAATGACTTTACACTTGATTCCCAAACACCTCCAGAATTAGGTGAGGTGGTATAAATTTCCAATCAATATTTTCATCCAAGAAAAAATTACCTAATTTATTATCAGGATTTTTTAGAATCTCATTAAATTTTTCCAGTTCTTTATTTGCCCCAATAAATGTTCTTACATTGTCAGAGAATATTTTAGAACATGTGCCTTTTCTAATGATGTATCACTTGAAAGAAGCTAGAAAGGCTTCTGGCGACAAATCAGTTATGATTTTCAAAGTGAACTCTCTTCACGATTAACTAAACAGATAAAAATTGCTACATATACTTTATTAAGTATTCCTTTTCTTCGATTTTTAAATCTAACATAGAATGTGGGCTACCTGTTACATTAAAGGGATAAATTTGTTCAATTCTTTCTTTAGGCAAATTGCCCATTATTTAATTCTGCATTTTTGGCCTATTCTTAAAACATACCAGGCATTCATGCACTATTTTTCTGCACAAATTTTTACCATTAAGTGGCCAGAATTTTTGTCTTACACTATACAATAAGGACTGAGGATTGACATGCAAATATTTTTTGTTATAAAATTTTAGGGTAATTATAGTTAATTAGACTTAGGCAGAATGATTAGACTTTTCTTATCTTTTATAAAATTTGAATTTTTTAATCTACCTCCAACTCTAAGAATATTTTCTTCATCAATATATGGATTTAAAGATTTTAATTTACAATTACCTGAAATGGGCTCATCTTTGACAATTTTACTTAATTCTTCAGAAAACTCCTCATGTTGTACAGCTTTTACCATAAACTTTTCTACTCTCTCTACTTCTGAAGATTCTAATATACCTGAATTTTTTCCGATAGAGATTGTAGATTGTTTATGAATCTGAAACAAAATTTTAATAAATGGATTAATTTTGTGTAATCATTAGAAATTTTTAACAAATCAGATATAAATGAATTTTGAGATATTGAATTTAAAAAATTAGAGCTCTTATTAGATAAACTGTCAGTTTTTCGTGGTTCGTTTCCAAGTTCTTCATTCAATGGAGCAATGGATTCATTTGGAAAGTCATCTTGTAACAGAAATGTTGGTCCATGAAATCAAGTAGAATTCTGGATCAAGGAACTAGCATTTTCTCCTTGATTAACCAGATATGCCGAATAGTTCTTTCTAAGACCATGAGTTGACATCAGTTAGGGCTTGAATCTCTGTCATTCTATTGGCAACAAATGGTTTCCATTTTCTTGGTGAGCGTTGAATCCAGTGTAAAACAATTTGTGAGTTGGTCCAGAGTTAAATTTTGATTGTAGCCTTTACTCGAATGATCTTTTTTGTTTTATCTGCTAAGCATGATATGAGAAGAGCTCCCATTAGCTCTAATGTAGGCAAGGTCAGTTTCTTGACAGGCTAAACTTGACTTTTCAAAACAAGATTTAATTCTACCTATTTATGGTTATAGACTTTAAGGTAAATTGCTGAACCATAAGCCTTGTTGCTAGCATCAGAAAAGCAGCGTATTTCCATGTGTTTATTGAAGGTATTGTCCAGAATAAATCTTGGAACTTTCAATTCTAAAAGTTGAAGAAGTTCCATGTATCACTTAGTCCACTGTTTTTCTAAATCTGTTGGAAGCTTTTCATTCCAGGATACATTTCCCCGTCATAGTTCTTGTAAGATATTCTTAACTTTTACGGTAAATAGAGTTAGGAGTCCTGTAGAATCAAATATCCTCCCAGCAGCTTGTAAAATGAATCATTTCGTATTCTTAGTTTTAAGGAATTCTACTAGATTTCTCACTTCCACTGTCAGACCGTTCCATCTTCTGCAGTCTTCCAAGCATTACCCAATATCTTCACTGAATGAGCATCCAATTCCACAGAAGAGGGTGGTCGGTGAGTATGAAAGTTTTCTTTCTTCCATCTGTTCATTAAGCTTGATTCGTTGGAATTCCATTTTCTTAACTTCATACTTGCTTCCTGTATTATTTCCTTTGCGTTAGAAGAAATTTGCAAGGCTTCTTCAACATCATTTGCTCCAGTAATTAAATTATCAATGTACAAACAAGTATTTAATAAATGAACTGTGATGAGATATTCATCATGATATCTTTTGATATGATGCTTTATCGTGGCAGCTAAAAGGACTTGAATTAATTCTGACTTGAAGCAGAAAAGGACTTGAATTAATTCTGAAGAAAACACACTTAAATCTGTAAATTTCAATTTCTTTATTTCTTTGAAGATGTTTACAATTTTACCAAAGGAATCTTGTTGCATCTCTATTATCACTCGACAATGATATTTGCAAAAACGCCTATATTGATAACGGCTGTGAATGCTACTTTATTGAAGCAAAATTTAATTAAAAGGTCCATTAAATTTGGATTATGATTTAGGCCAGGTAACAATCATTTAAAGACATCTGACAATGGTCATAAGAGCTCACATCAAACACAATGCATACTTTGGTAGTGAGTTTATTGTTTTTGCAAACAGGTCGATGAGAAAGATAAAATATGCAATTACCTGAAGAGAATTTCTCGGGTAGAACCTTTTCTATAACACCTGTTTTCAAATAATCATTTCATTATACTGTCATATAAGTTGTTTTATAAGAATTTTAAATCTCTTTTCTGCAACTTCATAGTTATTATTTAAATTAAATTAATTAGAAATCCGTGGTAAACACACTTGGTAGCGATTATCCTTATAAGTTGTTTCATTAAATTTTTGTAAAACATCATCATGAGAATCTAGCTTTGAATCATCTCTTATACATAAGGATTCTAGATCCCAAAATCTTTCTAAATCACTTTTCAAATAATCTTGATCATTTATTGTCAAACAGCACTGCAACTTAAATTTCATTTTATTTTAACACGTGATAAAAAATGTTTGCCTCCAATTAAACAGTCTATTTTTCCTGACTTATTAAATTCAGGATCCACATAATTTAAATTATTGGGTAAATCTAATTTTGATATATCTATTTTTTTAAAGGAGTTAGATCTGTAAATTTTGGTACTATTAAAATTTCATTGTCTGTTTTAAAATCTTTATTAGGATTAGAAGTTGTTGTAGATATCATTCTTTTAACTGTTTAAATAAACCCATTTATCAATTTGTGCGTTAACATATTTTTCTTTCTTTCTAACAAGGCGGCAACATCATTTGTACAATAAGACAATTGCGATTGAAAGTCCAGTAAGGAGCAAAAATAAAATTAAAAAAAAAGGTTTCTTTTTTTCCCTTTATTTATATTTTATTTTTTGAGAGTATAATGTACTTGGGTGCAAAAGGAGTGGAGAAACAGCAATTGACCATCGTAAGTGAACTTTGAACCTCAGTAGTGTCACTTTGCTTTGAGGTCAAAGTGTCTGCTTTTATGGTTTTGCCGCCCCTGCATATGAGGGTGTGGTGTTTCCGGTGTAGATTTTTCTTTTCACATATTTGGCAAGTATTTCGATTTTTACATTCCGAAAGCTTATGAGATTTGAGACAGTTAAAACAAAGATGTTTCTTTTTTATTTCGTTATAGGGATCATTATTAGACATTTCATGAAATTCTTTTTACATTTATAAATGAGATGAGAATTAATTGAGCATATCAGACAATTGGAATCTGATTTTATCATTAAACTTTTACTTTTAGGCTTTACGTATAACGGTTGATTTCCTTGTATATTTCACAATATTTGACTACACTTTAACAAAAAATAATTAATTCTTCCTAATTTGGAAGCTCATCTGTGTCTTGCGTTATTTCATGTTGTTTAAGTGTGTCATTTCATGTTGTTAAGTTTTTGAGAAATAATATGCATTAGCATTAATTCCGATAATTTATTCAATTCTAAATCTAATAATTTCAGCACTCTTAAGTGTTTTAAATATTGTCTGTAAGTTTTCTCAATTCTTTTAATGATTTATGAATTAATTTCTCTAAAGATGAAATTGAATTTATATGTAAGTCCGCTATTAATTTCTTGTTTTCATACCTTTCTCTTCTAGAGTTTTTAATAAGGATCTAAAAGTGTCATCTGTTGTTTGAATGGATTTTGCTTCACCTTTTATCAATGCTTGTAAATAATAAAGTTTCTGTGTTTCATTTAAATCATTATTTTTAACAATCAAAGAATATAATTGACTTTTAAAAACATTTTTGTCTTCATAATTACCAAAAAATATGGGTAAGGTATTTCAGGAAGTTTAACCTCTCTCTCTCTTACATGCATTTTGACATTCATTTTGTTTCTTGTCAAATTCATTTGTACTTTTCAATTGAGAAATAAAGAATTCCAGCCTTACCTCAATTTTATCCCAACTTTCTTGAATTTCCTTTAAGTTTAAATGTTCATCAATATTTACTTCTTCAGGTAAGGCACAGTATTCATTTCTCATTCCATTAGAAAAAAAGTCTTATTTATAACTTTAACATTATCCAGCTTATGTAAAAGTTCTATATGACTTTCAGTTGTTTCCTGATAGTCTCTTGCAAAGGATTCTAACATTATAAATTTTGTTTTGATGGCACTACACTGCCGATTCAAAACAGTTATTTGTTGCTTTGCCATAATTTTATTATCTTGTTTGCACTGATTAGCTCTGGGTCACTAGGACCAAAATGTAGGAGCCATGCTATTAACTAAAGAACATTTATTTAAACATAACAAAACAATAAATAGGAATAACGAAAGACTGACGGCTGGGCTTTCACTTTCCAATGTTACAGCTACTCTCTTACAAAATTATATGAACAACTACCTCACTTGGGTGAGTAGAAGTGCCATTTGTATTATAATGTAGATCTTAACAGTGATAATAATATGTTCTATACTGAATATTAAATTATTAGAATAATGTTGTACACAATAGTGTTAAGATTTCCTCACTTCTTATTTTTGCTTCTATTCTCCTTTTAAAAAACAAATTTTCATGTGTGAGCTATATTCATTTTAATATTTGTGCAAAACAATTCAATATATACTGAAGGGGATATTTAATAACAAGATGAATTCTCATATGGAACAATATTTTCTACATAATTAGAAATAGAAATCAGTCAGTACAAAGAATTTAACATGAAAAATTCACACTAAAAATTTTTCATCAAAATTTCAATTGAAATTGGTGATAGCTATTGCACACACATACATTTTTTATAAGATTTTAAATGCAAAAACTGTTTAGAAATAAATTTCTCAATACTAATTTTCAGAATAATTTTAAAAAAATTCGCATTTAGTGTAGTAAAAAATTATATTTGGGACTTATTAAATTTTTCCAGCAGAACATTCACAAAGTAAACTACTAGCACATTTTGATTTCTTCAGTTGACAGCAATTAACCGAATTCCTTGATGTAAGTCATTAAAATGTGACTATTGTGAGGCTGTCCAAGGTAAAGCAGGAAATACGTCCCATCAAGAATTAGAGGCTTTTGTATTCGTGACAAGAGCTTAAGGGTGAGGGACTTGCTTTACATTTAAAGCTAAAACTATGTTGCCACCACGAAGTAGAAATGAAGCATTCTCTTCCCAGAAGCCCAAATGGTAAAGAGGTTAATGAGATTTTTATTTTACATTTTGTTATTATTAAAGTTAAAATTATTCTACAGAGTGAATCTCTAATTTATCTTATTTATATATATTTTTATGTTAATCTGTTATTTCATGAATATTTGCTTAAAATGCTATTGTAAATTTTATAATTATTTACATCATTAGCATAGGCTTTTTCTATTTAAATTGCTGAAAAACATATTATGCTTAAGGTTTATTCTGAAATGTTGCTTCTTTAGCGAATTGAGTGTGTTTGATGGCCCTTCCATCAGAGAACCTGTAATTTCCAACATAAGCACTTCTGAGGTGTGGAGTAAAAGAAACACTCTTATTTTTCTTTATAAGCGATTGAATGTGTCTAAGCCATCTTCTACCTTCACCATAAAATACAGTTCCTTAGGTGAGTACAGATGTCATTTTGCATTTCTACTTTGATTCTGCATTAATCCCTTAATATTGATTTGCTTACAAATTCCAAAAAAAGTCTCAGCTTCTGATATTTTGAGAAAAAACTATGCATATTATAAAATTTACAATAAGTAATTCATTGTTTGAATGAATAAAAATTTTATTTTCCCTGAATTGGTAGAAAAGAGCTCTGATCATTCATTCATCAATGGAAAAAAAATTATTATATTTTGTGTGTAAAATGGTATTTAATCAAAGAAAATTGAAAACTATGTAACTTCAGTAGTGAAAGGTCTGTGTTGCATAGTGCCAATAATACTGCAATGCTCTAATTAGCCTTTGTATACAAAAAATGATCATTCAGCTACAAACGAAACCGTATTAATCTCCTACAGAAACTTTTTATTTATTCATATTCTTTGTTAGATTTATTTGAAATTTCTCAGTATATTTGAACATCCAATGTTGCCAAATAAATCAAAATTTCTAATTTTAAAATAATTTTCCTATTACTTAAAAATTTGAAATTTCAGAAAAAACAAATATTTTCTTATTTTTGTTTTAATTATATTCCACAAATGTACATATTAGAAATAATTATAAAGACTCCCATTATACTTCATTTTATTTTTTAACTTCTTATATATATATATATATATATATATATATACACACACACACACATATACATACATATACACACTATATGATAGTCATTTTCGTATGAGGAAAAGGTAAAATGCAATATTTTGTTTATAATAAAATATTTTTTTTTAAATAATGAAATAGAAAGTTATCAAGCAGAAAAGATCTAGGGTTGTTTCACAAAGAATATTAAAAGAAAATAGTGCATAGCTTCTGAATGAAAAAATATTTTTAGCTCTAATTTTTAAAACTTACATGTGCAGAGATGCCGTTTGTTACAATTTTTCCGTATTTAGTATGGATTTCTACTCTTCGTTACGGAGTTACAATGATCTTAACGAAATTACGAAAAATAGATTTCTCTCTTGATCTCTAATAATAATCCTTTTTTGTCATGTACGATTATATTATTATTGTATTATAGCGATTTAATGGATTTGAAGTGGGAAAAAAAGAAAAATCAAAAGGAGGATTGTGATTTAGCAATTGGTGATAAAACCAGAGTATTTTTGGAATCACTAAATTTAAGTGAAACTGAGACTTCTTCTTTTTATGAATCAGTGAGGCACTTCTATTCCACTGCGTATTTGTATATCATTAAAAAGTCTCTTAGTGATGAATTTTTAGAATACGTTCAGGCAGCTGATGTTAAATTACGAAAAGATGTTAGATTTCAATATATTCATTATTTATCATCCTTACTGAAATTTAGTGTGGAAGAGCTGGACAAATTAGAAGTTGAATTTTTCCTCTATCAAAATGAAGCTTTTACAATTGGAAATGGTGAAAGAATGGATGAAGTTTGGCACAGAATTTCTTTAATGAAAACAGATAATGGAAAACAGAAGTATGAAATTTTAAGCAAACTGATGAGTAGCATTTTAACTGTTCCTCATAGCAATGCTGGAACTGAAAGAATCTTCAGTTTAATAAAAAAAAAAATATATGACTGAATTTAGGCCAAATCTCAGTACAGAGTGTTTAAATTCGCTCTTAATTGAGAAAATAAAAAAATATTTCAGACTCAAAATTGTATTATCAGAGAATTTTCTCAAACAGAAATCAGTATGGCCAAGAAAGCTATAACACAAAATTTGTGATTGTCATTTATTTCTATTTATCATGTCATTTATTTATTCTCAGTTAACAGATCAGTATGCTATGTTAGTTTTAAATAAAAAGAATTTTTCTTTTCAATATCAGTGCTTTCTTTTTCCTGTAATTATATAAAAATCTGTGCTGTAAGGATATCTGAGGTAAGGCATTTAAATTTAAAAGAATTTACTTTCTTAATTATTATTTCTTTTTATATTTATTATGATTTGATGATCATTTTACTTTTATTTTTTAACATAGGTAACCTTAAAAGTATTAATTTTATGCACATAAGTGTATTCTTAATGTAAACCAAGTGTTACTGAAATTCTTTGAAAAGGTTACTGAAAGTACTGAAAATATGTCCGATTAGTACTGATTGGGATGCTCAGAGGTTGGCATCTCTGCATGTGAGTAAAAAGAGAGTTAAAAGAGGAGTTTCTTTAAATGTTTATTGTTATTTATCATGCTTATTATTATTAATTTTCTTCAGCTGTCCTGTAGTTTGGAATTGACCTCAGTAGATTTGTTCTTTAAAATAGATCCATGAAAAAAACAAAATTCTACAAATGTTAATTCAACTGTAATAAGATCAAAATGTTCATTGCTAAAGTGATTCGAGAAGCTTCTTGCAATGATATATTTGTCATCATAACTTTGGAGCAACTTCTGGACATCTCATGTTGAATATGGAGTTACTTCATCCTGCTGAAATTATGTGTCTTGGATCTAGTTTTTCTGGTATATATCAAGAATGAAGCTATCGGAAATCAAAACAATATTCAAGATTCACCATCTGGACAAAGAATACTGACCTGAAGTGTCATCAGCATACATATCAGAAAGTCACCTTTTGAGAATGAAGAGATTATAAATATGGTAATTTTGACAATTGACAAAATTATAATTTGTTTCATCAGGGAAAAATGATATCACTGTTGAATCACCAGTGTTCATTTTGTGTATATTGTTGGCCCTCCTTTTTTTAAACTAAATTAAATGAATGTTTCAAGTTCTTTCCTGTCTATTCTCCATGCTGTATCTACACTAACATCAAATTGTTGATTTTCCATAATCTAATGATAGGACGGTCCTTTAGAGTTAAGGTTTCAGGTTCAATTCCAACAACAGGGGATGGGTGTTGCATTTGTACCTTTTATAAGCACATCTATTGGGGTCAGTGTATTGGAGTTTTCCAAGTTTCCTTCCTTGTAATACATAAATATAGCTCACTATTTTTGAAAAGGCTTCTCAGAAGACAGTTATGCAATGGACATTAAAATGCTTTAAAACAGCATTATGGATTAGATAGTCCACAATGCTGTGTTGAAAATTTGTTGAACTAAGTGTTGGGTTAAAGGCTCTTCCAATGTTTTGGCTGTGGTAATGTGTTTTCAGATAATTTTTCGTGTTTTATGTTATCTTCCATTTATTCTTCATGTGCCCAATTTATCATCAATCATAGAATCTGTTCTCTCAAACTTTGCAGTTAATGCTGTTAACATGCATCAGCATAAGTTTGGCACTTCTCTAGATCACTTTTTGAACTTTTTAACAGAATAGATATCCTTCACCAGAATTTGTCTCTGTATTTTCACAATATCTTCATGAAGAATGGTATAATATTCTTCTAAATACTGTTCAGCACTTGGATGAATCAATTTCTAGGCAAATCAAAGCTATATTACATGCCAAATGCTATCTCACAATATACTAATGAAAGATTTTGGTATTTCCATTATTTTGATAACTTCTATAATTAAAATATATTTCATTCTTTTTTTAAACATTTTAAATTTTATTTGTTTTTTCAATTTCCTGATACAACTTTTTGCCAATCAAAAATAATAATCATAAAAATTACCACTTACTTTAAAATACAATAACTGCACAAGGTTATTGTAATATTTTTTATGGTTGCATTTTATTAGGATGCAATTACTGTAGAAATTTTATACTGGAAATAAATTGGAACCTTTTAAAGGGCATTGCATTGAAACTTTATTTGGTTGTTATATTAATTGAGTTACAGAATCAACAAATTTAGGGATGCAGCCAATTAATGTATGCATTTCTGAAAGGGGGGAAAAAACTCATGTTTTAGATATTATTTTAAGGAAACTTTGAGAATTAAATAGTTTGTTAATTGGAAAAGATGATAATTGTATTTTATCTAATGATATAAAAGTTTTGGTAAACTTTGAAACTGAAATAAAATTTGAAACTGTGGAAAAAGTGTAGTTGTATTACCTTTTAAAGAAAACATGAATCTATCTGATGATTTTACTATTACTAAGAAGAGGCTTTGGTATTTAACAACCCAGTTTGAGAAATATCAGTCTCTTTTGCAAGTATATAATGAAGTGTTTAGAGAACAATTAAAGCTGTGTGTAATTGAGCTTGTTACCATAAAGAAAAAAAGGTTCATCTGATCATGCCTCATCATCCAGTAATCAGAGAATAAAGGGGCGTTGCTTTTTAAATTACACACATTGTATTTGACACATCTCCTAAAAACAAAAATTGTTATTCAATGAATGATAATTTAGAGGCTAGTCCAAATCTTAACCCTAATTTGTTAAATCTACTTTTGCAGATTAGACAAAATACAATTAAAATTATAGCAGATATGGAGAAGATATTTTCGTAAATTTCCTTAAGGGAAAATGATAGGTCAACACTTTCTTTGGTTTGACCAGATGCCACCAAATGAGAAATGTTTTTTATTTAAAGAACACAATTATCAAAGTATGTGCGAACATTTGGAAACTCTTTGTAGGGAACAGAGTAATAGAAATGCAAGCGAAAACAACTAAAATATTGAAGACATTGATGTGATGAAAATCCAGTTAATATGCTGATCCAGCTTGGTTTAAATTTGAAGAACCAGAGTGGAATGATGGTAAAGATTTTAACTTCTTGATCGAGAATACTAGGGAGACAGAGAATATATGAATTGAGAATACTTGAGCGACGAGATTCTTGCTGATAAATGAATCAAAGCCATGATTATTTGTTTAAAAGTTTCTAAAGGAGAAAAACAGTCAGATGTCATGAATATTGTAATAAAAATTTTGTTGTTATCTAAATTGTAAAAAGCTTGCCTCATGCTCAAGATTTCTTAAATTGTAAATTTTCTCCTACTACTTTTTAACATCTGTAGACATTCAAATTCTAGAAATTCTTTTTATGAAAATAATTCAAAAAATTGCTTGTTCTTGGTATTAATATAGAATATCTGTGAAAGGAAAAGATACTTCCAAAGAATAGAGAGTCCAGTCTTTCTGACTTTTGAAAACGTCCACTGTCTACCAAAAGATTTTCATACATCAAAGATAATTGTGAGATATTTTCATTAAAGCCATCTGCATGGAACTATTCAAATGACATTATCAGCACTAATGCAAGAATATTGGAAAATTAATGCTAAGAATCTAGTGAGAAATCTAGTAGTTGCTAATTAAAAATCGTGATCTATCAGCATTGAAATGGAAGCTAGAGACTTTTCTTGGAGTGGACAGTAAAACCTGAATGCTAAGATTAAAAACTGCAAATAGCAAGTTAATAGCAGACTAGGTATTGTGGACAGAGTAATTTTTATCGTAACCTATTATTATTAGGAATTCTGTCATTATTGATGCATTACAGATTTTTGGCCATTAATTTGGCATAAGAAATGACTGAGTAATCTAATTTTTTTGTGTGAATGAAAATTTTATATTACATTTTATTAATGTAATACTTGCTCTACAACAATTTAAAATCGATATTTAAAATTTAAAAGATGTCAATCATGTGTAATAAACCCTATTTTTTCTTAATTTTTAAGCATTTATATCTACATTTATGTATTTAATTACAGGATGTAATAGTTCAATGTTGTGTGACAACAAAATTTGCCTACACCCAGACTGGCGTTGCAATGGCGTAAATGATTGTGGTGATTACACTGATGAAAGGAATTGTGAATCTCTTCCCATAAATCCTGAAACAAAAAATACTAATTGTAAGTCTGCTCTCTTTTCTATTGTAAATACTACTAAATGAATCATATACCCAAGCATATTAAACTTATACTTGTCTATCAAATTTAAAGAAATGGGGCTGTGTTTTATTAATACATTTTAATATTACATTAAACATATATAAAATACTGTTCATTGAATGTTATGTATTCATAAGAAGTCATTATTTAATTAAAAAGAACTATGTCAACTTTCAGTTAGAAAAATAAATAAAAAATGTGAAATATTAATTTGTAAGTTAATTTGTGTGTTTAATTCCATCAGTAATAAAAAAAATATTCGTAAAATAAAATGTTGATTATCTAAGGCTGATCTTATATTAATGTTTAATAATTTATTTTACTTAGTTTTAAAAAATTATTATTTTAATATAATTATAATATAAATGTAACTAATTTATTTCTTAATGAGAATATCATATTTAGTTAATTTTTCTTTAAGATAATTTTAGAAAGTAAGGTATTTTTAATCTACATACTACTAAAAAAATTTTAAGTTTTTTATTTCATTTATTATTATTCCTTTTGTGTAGCATTTCCAAAGGTTGTTTATATGATTGTGTCAGCCTGCTCTTGTGTTGAGATTGTTTGCAATAACATTATTTAGAATTATGAAAATTTATTATAGAATAATTTTACAAAACTGAATGGTTTATGCTCTGGCCTTTGATTTAAAACTTCTTGGATTCAATTGTCTGCTTTGTGAATGTTGTAATTCAGAATTCTTTTTAAAATTCAGTATATTTTTTTGTCTCTAGATTGTGGTGACATGATAGTCGCTATTTTCTGTATTTTTGGATCTTATTATATTTTATTTCTTATACATTAAGAAAGTGGTTTTGATATTTTACTTCAAATTATCTGTTTTTAGCATCTCTACTAAGGAAAGTGCCTTATTGTTTATCATTTTAGACTTCACAATCAATCTTTGTAAATTCATTAAAAGGTTGCATTGTAATTTAATATTTTTCATTTTGCTCATTGAAAATGTCAAGCTTTATTTTAATATTGATAGCTGGATATTAGCATTCTTGACATCAGCTCGCCTTTATGGTTTTAATTCCTAACTTACATAGAAATATTTGTTGTGTTTAAAAATTCACTTTGAACCATAAATCCTAATTAAGTTAATACATATTCAGTGGCATATATAAGAAAACTTATGGTACTAGAAATAATTTTAATAAACAATATCCATTTATTCTCTTGCATGTAATACTATATTAAAATTTAGAAATAATAGAAATTCATTTTAAAACATCTCTTCTAGCCTTCTATCATTTAAAAAAATTTCATTTCCATATCTAATTGTTGTTGTTTTTTTTTTTCTTTCAATTTGGCACAAAATAAACAGCTATGAATCATATGTTATATATACATTCAAGATGCAATGTATTTTTAAATTCTAATCTATTTTATGATCAAAGTTTTTTTTATCTCCATTCACAAAATATACTTGCTGTAATTCTTAATTTGCTATTGTTAAGTTGTAATCTAAAATCATACATTATACAGTTTAAACATGGTTTCTTTAGATTTCAATAGATTCCAAAAGAACCTAGCACTGCAACCCTATGTCTATTGTACTATACCCCTCAAAAAGCCCCATTTGAAATGACCAGTGGCTGAAGCAAAATTTAGCCGATATTCAGACATTTTATATGGATATCCTGCAGCATCCAAGGTTCAATTAAGTACTGACCCTAGTGTTCAAATCTATATGCAGAAAAGTTTCACATTCACATAGGATGTGTGTTGAAGTTTCTTCCATATGACAAACCCTACAAGTAGGATCATCTGATACTCCCATTATGGTGAGATGTCTCTTAAAAAGGCATTGTCCTGTAAGAAGATTTACTGCTCTCTTTAAACAGTTTCTACTGAGCATCAATAAATCTTTTTGCTTTTTAATAGTGTATATGCTATTTAGTAGCCTTGCTTGCCTTTGATCACTGGCTTTGTGCCAGTTCATAAACTGTTGTTTTCTGAAAAGATCAATAACTCACTTTTTGATCAATTCTTTTAAAATACCTAGCACTGTTCAGGACCAAAAAAAAAAAAAAAACCGGTTGTTGATCCAGCCCTTGCCAACTCATCAGCTAATTCATTGCCAGGAACACCAGAGTGTCCAGGCACATACATTAAAGTAATGCAATTGTTATTGGCCAATCTGCACAGAGTGAGATAGCATTCCCAGTCAAGAACAGAAGTTATAGTAGACTTCTGTAAATCTAGAAATGCAGCTAGACTGTCAGGACAGATAATTATTCTTTTACCAGATTAGTTTCAGCCCAAACATATTCTACTGTACATGAGAATGGCAAAAACTTCTGCTTGGAATACAGTTGTATGTTTTCCCAAAGGGAATGATACCTTCGTACCATCAGCTGGACAACAAATACCAGCCTCAATGTTGGAATTCGTTTTGGAGCCATCAGTATCTCAGTAAGTACAGTTTTCACTGATGGTTACATTATTCCAGTCTTTTCTCAAGGGAAGTATTGATTCTAAAAGGCTTATCAAAAACTTATTTAACAATCATATAATCAGGCATACTTAGAAAAGGATGACTAGTTATGTCAGCATTAAAGTTTAACCAAGACAAAATCCTGGAGTATTTGTCTTTCTGCTGACCTTTATTTTTAAGCCTTTTCATGCTAAGTATTGCTTCTGCTTCAATGTGCATGTAAAGAAAATGCCTATCATGCAAAAACTCCAGTGTAGATGTAGGAGTTGTTTTAATACACCCAGAGATAGCTACACAAAGCATCCTTTGGAGTTTTGTTAATTCTGCCTCAGCAGTTTCATTTTTGATTTTTGGCCACCAGACCACTAAACCATAAGTAATGATAGGACAAATGATCATAGTATAAATCCATTGAATAACTTTGGGGTTCAGGCCCCAAGTTTTTCGAAATGCATTTCTATGTAACCAGAAAGTCCCTGAAATGTTTGTTCCAACTTATGTTCATATCAAAAAATACTCCTAAGAATTTAACTTCCTAAGAGCAAATGAATTCTTCACCAAAAGAAGTTATCTTTTTCAGATTAAGATTCTTTTTCTATGTGAAGGCAATCATAGCAGTTTTTTGAGGATTCACAAAAGGGTCTTCTTTATTACACGGAGTCTCAACTTGTTTGAAGGCATTGAACATGAGGTTAGACATCGTTTTGTCAAACTTACCTCTAACCATAATAACTAAATCATCTGTATACCCAATGGTGGTTATGCTTGAATTTCTTAACACCTCTTGAAGTGAATTTATAATGCAACACCACAAGATGGGTGGAAAAAAACCCTCTGTGAACAACTAGTTTTGGCTTGGATCATCAAGTTTTCTCCTAACAATGAGACTTTGACAAATCTGTTATTGAACAGATATTTTTATCCAAGAACAGATTGTATCATTAATTCCTTTTCTAGCAAGAGCAACTAATCTTGGTGAGCACGCATTACTGACATTACTATTTTGATAGTATGCTTGGAGAATGGCATGTTGCATATGATCAACGGTGAACTGCAAATCTACTTCTGAAGATATCTTACCAAAATCACCTCTTGACCAGAGCCTTTATATCTTTTTTGTAAGCACCCCAGTTGGTATTTTTTGAGTTCCTACCTGCCACCTCTAGTCTGTTTGCTCCTAAAACAGAAAAGCTAATGTATTGGTAGTCAGATAAGCTTATTTCATCAGACACTTTCTAATCCTGAATAAAGTCAGCACTCTTACTGTTTCATAAGTAATGTCAATGTCTCTTCTTTTTATAGTAATAAAAGTAGGTTCATTACCTTTATTAAGGATAAATAGATTCCAGAAGATCCTCGCCACATTTGTTGCAATCACTACTTCCCCACATATTGTGGTGCTTCACATCCTATGATGAGTTTCTTACTCAAATTGTTATAATTTAAGATTAACAATTCGCACAGTGAATGTGTCTTTATCTTCAAAAGGAAGATATGAAGACAAAAATGATTTCATTTTTGATTCCTTGCAAGATACTTTTATTGCAATATTATCCCCATTTAAGTAATTAACCAGAATTAGATTTCAATTTAACAAATAAAAGGAGTTTTTTAGATCCATTGAAGAATTCTTAATCTATTCTTGCTTTCTTTTCCCTTTGTTAAGGTTCCTTAGGACTGAGGTGGGGTTCCCAGTGTCTTGTTGCCCTGTATGGTAATAGTTCTCCAAACTTGTGAAGGGAAGTATTCAAAATAATATATTTGTTGGCGTTGCTTGTTAATCAATCCCATGAAATAATGAGATTGCCAGTTTTGGCGTATTATATAAAAATAAATGTGCTAATCTCATAAAAACAGGCGAACTGGAATAACTTTATATGGAATACAAAACACTTTTGTGTTTTCTATTTCCATATAAAACAACTGCAGCATCAAATTATCCCCAGAGTTCTTAAAATAGGGGTGGGATTGTCTTGATTTTATGAGATTTGATCCATTTGGAAGGGGGCTTGTAAGAGTTTTTAATCAAATTGCAGCCAATAATTAAAAAGTATACCTTTAAAAAATAGTGTAAAAATACTTAAAATTTTTAAATCTCAATGTAATTTACATAAAAATATTGTAACTGCAATTATATATCATACATTCATTACTATATAATTAGATTTACTTAGTCCTTGGAAAGATTCATCTTATCTCATAAATACTTTCATTCTAATTTTATTCCTCATTATCAATGAAATTTACAATGTTATAATTTGAAGTACTGGTTCATTAACAAAAGTAAGTATTCGGATTTAAAACTTATGGTGATATACGTTTTAAATCTGAATAATACCTTTTTGTGTTCTATCCTATCATGGCTGCCTAAATTGTGAAAAAAAGGGGGTTTTGTTTTAAAATACTGTTATTATGTTTTCTTTCTTACTATTGATTTTAGGATGAAAATTGTAAAATGCTGCATTTTTTTTATTAATATCTTCTAATGCAATGGTTGTCTTGTTTCAAAATCAAAGTAAATAATATAATTAAACAATGTTATAATAGGACAGCTTCTATTTCAGTCTTAAAATCTATTCTTTAAATGAAAAATAAATTAATTGAAGGTAAAGTATATATCATAGCTATCTTTCCAATGCTGAGAGGCAAGAATATATCATAGCTATCATAACCATGCATTATTCACAGATGTCTCTTCTGTTTTAAATATACATCTCCTTGAGTGAAAAAAACTAATTCCTTCTTCGACAAGAAAGGTATCCTACCACATCATAAACAGCAGAATCATATTGCAAGAAGTATTTTTTTCAGACTTCCCTCTCCTTAGGTTTCATAGTGTTGGATGAAAATCAGTCAAGTTCAACTCTAAAAAGTTCCAGTTTCATAGATAGCATTGTCTGCAAAGTTTGATTTTTAAAAATAAGTATAAATTTTAATGCTAATTAAAAATTGTATCAAAATATTTATGCAATCAGAATTTTTAGCTTTAAAGAAATGGAAATGCTTATTTTGCTGTGAACTTCGTGCAGTTGCAAAATAAGCATTTTCATTTCTTTCAAAAAAAATTTTCAAAAATGGGAAATATCTCTAAATTAAAATTTGTACTACTTCTGTAAACTTAGAATTTGGTTGAAATTTACTTTAATAGAAAAATTTAGGTATTTTAAAAATATTTGAAAAAAATTTTAAACACTTAAAGTTTTCATAGAGGTTAGAGTAGTTTCATTTTTTTGTAATTTTAAAAAACCAGAAGTTTCTATTATGAAAAGTGCATTTATCACACGTTAAAATGGGCTCCTTTGTGTTAACATAGGATTCAGTTTTCCCCAACAAAAGTGTAGCAGAGCCTTAACTCCTTAACCGTCTGAGGTTCTGCGAAGAATCTTGTTTAAAATTTGCTTGTGGCGGAAACATAGTTTGTGCTTACACTGCAATTCTAGTTCATACCCCCTAAGTATTTGTAAGGAGTACAAAAGCCTTTAATTTGTGAAGAAACATACATCAACTTTTTTCCTAACCACATCATAGCAGTGCCATCTTGATGATTGATTTAAAGTGGGGCTGCCCATCAGCCCATACCACCTGAAGAAACCAACATATTTGTAGTTTATTTTGTGAATGTTCTTTCTGCTCAGAAATTTTTACTAACATTTGTTGGATTTTTTACTAGAATCAATTATAAGTTATTCAAATATTTTCAGTATTTTGCCCTAAAAATTTAATATAGTTTAAAAAAACTTTTAACAGATAAGTGCTTAAAAATGGGGGAGAAAATGTTTGAGGGTCATTGTGAATCTTAATGTATTTGTAAAATTTATGTGAATTATACATAGCTGTTATATTTTTTTCTACTTATTCACAAATGAAAGTAATTTTTATTTGTACCTTAATTATGAAGTTGATAGAATGAAAATATGACTTTGTGACAAATTTGAAATATAAGCAAAATATAAATTTTAAATAGTCAAAATATTTAATTTTAAGAAGGGCTATTTTTTAATTATATTGGTATAATAAGTTATAAATTGACTGAGACTGTTTTAACATTACAAACAGATTCAGTGTTAAAATATTTTATAGTAATTTTTTCGCATTTACTTACATTAATAACATATATTTTATTGGTAGAATAATAATTCCTGTAATCTCTTAAATTTCATAAAATTCTTAATTATTCATAAAAAGTTTGGATATTATAACATAGTAATTGTTTTGAATATTTGATTGCATATATGAATTATTAGTGCCAAATAGAAAATCTTACTTTTAAAAAATAACTTCATCATTTTAAATTAAATAATAATTTATTTTTCTCATTATCATTTATTTTTCCTCTAAATAATATTTTAAAGTTTTTCTTGTCTCCCTATTATTTATAAGTAAATTTGTTTACTTTAAATGAAATCAAAATTATAAATCATATGTGATATGCATTTCGATTATGGATATATTTCCTTGTTTGAAAAGCAAGCAGAACTTAACTTCATGGAATAAATATTAAAAAAAAATGTGTGTGTGCGCGCTCAAACAAATATGACAATGTGACTATATACTTGAAAATATTTCCATATTATCAGTTGAATAAAATTAATAGAAACTTAAAACTCACTTTTTATCTTTTTTATGGGTTGAAAATTAAGAATACTTCACTGGCAAGCTTTTTTTAATGGAATCTTATCCATTATATTACTGTTATATACGTTATAAATTTAACATTCACTATATTTTCCCAGGAAACTTTTATTGATGCGCAATATCCATTAGTTCGGAATTTGCTTTCTAAATTGATCCGTTTGTTAACTAAGTATAATCAGTAAAGTTAATCCATCCTTTTATACTAGGCTTATTAGTAATTTTAGCTTAACAGTATTATTAATTATTATTCAGATTAACAAATTTAGTTAAACTAGCTTTCAAGAATCAGTAGATTTTTTTTGTTTCTTATATTCTTCACAATCTTGTATGATTCTTACTGTTTATGGTTAAACTTTTATGAAACATATATATAACATTTTATGAAACAACTTTTATGAACTAAGCACTATGGATGTCCCCCCTCCCCCATATGAGTTTAAGAAATAAACTCGAATACTAAGCTAAAAATTTAAAATTTCAACCAGAAACTTATAATGAGAATGGTAAAATAATAATTTAAGAGATACATAAAAGAAAGTTTTTTAACAGATTAAAACATTAATACAAAATTAATGATGTAGAAATTAAACAAAAGAAAATTGTAGCTCAATTTGTGCTTACAAAAATTACATTTTATAAATATCTACTTTTTTAGTCAGCATTATTAAAATATTTAATTAATACAATCAAAATTAGCTAGATATTTTTAGTTTATAATGATTAATTAAAGAAGCAAATTTAAATAATATGTTTACAAAAATATAATAAGTTTACATTTTAATCATTTGTATTATATAACATGTATATTTCATTGAAGGAAGAAAAGTTACAAAAACTTAAATATGTAAATAATTGAAAATATTTAATTATTAGAATGCCATTTTTAATAATAAAGTGTTGAGATTTCCAGAGCTTTTATTTTTATTTTATTTATTTATTTATTTATTTTTTTTTTTTAAAGATATTTTCACTTGGGAGATACATTCATCTCAATATTTGTTCAGAACAATTAGAACAGCTTTTAAGGATATGGAATCAAATATATAAATTTTTTTCTAACAAAATTTTATTTAGAATTAGTAATGGAAATCATTCTATTTAAACATTTAATAAGAAAACATTTACAGATTAAGTCTTCTGAACAAAAATTTTGAATATACTCTACATATTATCTCCTTAACATTTTCTGTTTAGTTAAATTAGTCTTTTAAATTATGGAATACAGACTTTAATTTAAACATTTTCACTTATATTTGTTAAGGCAAAATTAATAAAGATTTTTTGTTTTTATAATTTTAGAAGTTATTTCACAATATTAAAAATATTTTATTTGCAGTTGTTCAAATTAACTAATAATAAAACAAACTTACAAATTGATTTGTATAGGTATTTGAAATCTCAACAGTTTGATTTATTTGGGAAATTAAAAAATAAGTAGTTTTTCTGTTTTCCTTATTAAAAAATTATAAAAGCTATTGAATTTAAACAATGATTAAATAACTTTTTATAGTTTAACCAAGTTTTTTTTCTACTTTTAAAATTAAAATGAAATTAACTAAATAATCCTTAAAAAGTGTGAACAGAGTATCTTTCTGCCTTCCATCAACTTTTTGTATCATCTGCATGCTTGAACTTAAATCTCTTTTAATTCTTCAATACTAACAAATATATTTAAACAAAGTGCTAATAGCTTTGCTTTGGTTAAAGCACTATTAAAGAAATATTTTAAAATTTAAGTTCATGAAAAATAAAAGTGATATATTCAGCTCTTAAACTGTAATTAGAATATTTTTTACAGGAAAACCAAAATTTGAATACAAATAGAAAAATTAAATGTAATTATAACTATTTATAATTGTATTTTAATTCACTTGTTAGAACCTTTCAATATTTTTTGTTTTTAAGAAAGTGGTTATCTTAGCAAGATGTCATTGTTGGTTTTACAGTGAAAAAAATTTTCTTTTAAATATTCTGCAATTTAGACTAATGTTAAAGAAGAAAAATTGCATTAATTTTATTTACCAGAAAGCAATATTGTTTGATGAATTGACAAGATGTTCACAATCCAACAAACTCTCCCATCCAATCCCTCTCTCTTAGATTTTGTAAAATTCACAAATTTATGAGGAAAAAGAATGGTATTCGGATTCTTGTAAAAATTAGAGATAACCTTCCAGGTTGCAAAAATAGCCCTGAAAATAATAGCCAAAATAAAGTTTTATTCTTGGATATATGACCACCAAACAGATACAGTTTTCATGAACTTGCATACCAACAAAATTTGATGAGTAAAAAATGTACAATACATTTTTCCTAGAAAATTAGATCAATGAAATAATTAATTCTATAAATCAGAATTTATTAGTGTCTGCTAACAAATATCTATTTAAATATAATTATACTAAAATTGATTTAATTAAAACTTGTAATTTTTATGAACAAATATTTAAATTTCCTACAAAATTTCTAATAAGATATTTCTATAAACTTAAGCCTTTAAAGTATTGTTGTGGAAAATATCAATCCACAACAACCCACTTGGTCCTGCCTGAATGCCAGAGGGCGTTCTTTGCAACTTGTATTTTGTATTTGTTATATAGTTTTTTAGTCACATTTTTGTTTTTGCTTGCTTTTGTAGGAGAACTATGTTTCTCAGCTCTGGTCGATTTTATCGGCCAAAAGTATTTGTTATTTTTTTCTGTTATTAAATATTTGTTATGTTTTCAATTGCATATTTATTTAGTGTACTTCTGCAGTGCCTTCACCGGATCTATGATATATATATATTTTCAATTGTAATTTTATGTGTGTATTGTAATACTATTTCATAACTTAATTTATTAAAATTTAACAGACTGAAAGTTGTTCCATTTTAAAGATTTGTAGATTCACACACATCAGAAGAACATATGTATTTATGGAATTTTATAGAATTAGCAATTTTTTTTTAAATATTTAAGTGACATTTATTGTTGCATGTAGCTTTAAAATTTTTTATTATTATATATAATGTTAGCACACATTTTAATTCATTAAATATAACTAAGTTCATAATTTTTCAATAACCATCTAATAATATCTACTATAGCACATGGGAAAAATAACTGATCATTATCTTTATATAAACTTAATCAATTTATATTGTGTTTCTTGATTTCAGATTCACCTGTGGCATTTTGGTTAACTTTTGTCAGTATGTTGATAGTTGGCTTACTGTTGGGTTTTGGTATTCCCATTTTATATCGCAAATATGGAAATGGACAATATCATAGATTTAATGATATATCTGTTATTGAATAATATGTAAAATTTGCATTTATTGTTTGTTTATCCTTATTTCATATTTCTGTTGTTGGTGTGGATGTTTATTTTAAATCAAAAAATTATGAATAGCTTAATCACTATATTATAATGAAAGCATAGAATTATTTTTCTAAACTTATCTTTGTATATAAAAAAGTAGAATTTAAATCAATTTGTTAAAAATAAATTTTAGATTAATTAAATTATATTAAAATACATATTTTCATTGTTTTAAATCTTTTTAAAGGCTGCTAAATGAGTTTTTGTAATGTTAAAGTTTCTGTTTAAAAACTAATTATATAGTGTAAGCATTTCATATTAAAATAATTTGAATTGTTGATTTGTTGAAATTTTGTACACTAACCAGTGCCTGTTACAAGAAATAAAGTTTGAAACAAATTCCTTGATTCTGTGTTTATTTTCTCTAAAAACTATTTTCAATTAATGTAAAGATATACTTTTGTATATCTTTACATTAATTGAGATTTCCGAAGAAATCCTATTTATATCAATTATAATTTAATGATTTTAATGTTTGCATTCAAGTAAAAACATTTCCTTTGAGTTGATATTCTTAAACCAAATATGTGGGAATGAAATCCTAATGCTCATATTCTAAAATAATGATTCTTGAATAAGATGCATAATTGCTGAAAACACAAAGATAAATTTTGTCTTTTTTTTCAAGCATTTTACTCAATATCATGCTTATAATCTAACATGGCAAGTTATAAAGTGCTTTAGAAAAGAATTCATGTGTATTTTCAGATGTTTTGATCTAAATATGATGCTACTTAGTAATAACTTGGAAAAGAATCACATAAACATTAAATGTAGATATTGTATAAAATCTGCAATGTTTCAGTTTCTTATATAACTACGATCTATATTTATACATAGTGTTCACATATTAAACTCTTCTTCAAAACAAATATAGCATGCTAAGTCAAACTTAACAAGATCCAATAGTTTATAAGCTGTATAATTACATTTTATTCTTTCATTGTTGTAGATTCTCTTAATTTTTTAAAGCTTAAGAATAAAACAGGTAAGTTATCTTGTATACTTTTTGGGGTTTTAGTATTTTATAAGTCAAAATTATTTGTTGCTGTGAAAGTTGGAACATCCGGTCATTACTTCCTCTACCTCACCACCCTTTACGACCGGGGAGGAGAAGGGTGACACAGAGGCGAAGGAGTTTTTTTTCTTTAGTTTAGTTTTGGAGTGGAATTCCTGCGGGGGTGCAGGACAGAGAAGACCTCGCCTTGTAACAAAAATGGCTGTTTTTTAGGCTCCCGAAGCCTACTTAGATATGGCATTATTATGCTCGTTGAGACGCCTGTCTCTTTTGTCTAACTAACCAATTTGTTCGGCTTCTCAAGCCGTGTTATTAATAAGTGTTTTGTTATTAGAGACATCAGTCTCGAAATTAATGGTTAATTAATTGTTTGAGCTTCTTAAGCCGGATTTATTTGTATGTGATTCTTCAGAGTATTTGAGACGCCAGTCTCTTATGAATATATTTATCGGCTTCACAAGCCATATTTGATTCTTAATGTATTTTGTTATGTGATGTCTAGAAAATAAATTAAAAATTAGCATCTGACATAGTGTTACCGCATTCTTTCCTCCAAGACCTATGCAATAGAAATTCTTTCATAACGGATTACCATTCCGATTTAGAAGGAGGAAGAACGTTACTGTTGCTAAATCAACTTGAAGAATCCAATTATATGTTAATATTTATTTTCTTCTCACTGATTCTTGAAAAAGAGATTAGACAAAAAGTAAATGTGACGTTGAAGGTTCGTATGGTCTCTGAAAAATATGTATTTTATTGTCAGTATTGAAACATGCTTGTGCTTTTAGCATTTTACATGCACACGAAAAATTTATATGAAATGAAGTATTAAAAAAAGGATCTGTGTGTGTGTGTGTGCAATTATCCATCAAAGCTCTCTGGAAACAGAAATCAAAAGTAAGATTTTTATTATTGATATTTGATTTTATTAAAAATTTGAATATTCTGTTATAAAAATCAAGTACTCAATGTGTGAAAGATTTAACAGAAATTTACATTTTTTAAATAAATATATATGCAATGTTAAGTTGAAAAAATTTACTTATTAATATAGTGGCTTTCTAATTTAAAAAGCAACTAAAAATAATTTAATTACAAAAATTATTAAAAATCGAAATTTTCATAAAGTTTTATTTCTTTAGTTCTACGAATCAATTTACTAGTTTAACGTTTTAAATGTTAAACATATATATATCCCTTAATAAAATATATTCCATAAATTTATTAAAATTTTCTGATTCATTTAAATTGATATCATGAATATTTCTGTGACATTTATTCTTCATTACAGTTAAACACATTGCACAAAATGGTTATAAATTTAATGTAAATAAATGAATTTAATGTAAATAAATGAATTTATTTTATAGTGTATATGTTTTCCCCCTTTCTATTAATACACTGAGGTAATTTTCAGAATGAAAAAACAAATTTTTCTTCTGATACAATTTTTTTCATTTTTCTAAAGAAAGCAAATTTGTACAGTTTATTCATTAATATACAGGAAAAATTAAATGTTTTTAAATTTACAAAAATGATTGTAAACATAAAATCTTAAATATTTCGTCTGAGCAACATAAAATCTTAAATATTTCGTCTGAGCTAGCTATTGAATGGTTAGCACTCAGACCCTTGCAACAATACCTTGAGTGAAAAAACAAACCAAACCTTAAGTCTTTTTGAAAGTTAAGAATGTCTACATGGATACAAAAGTCGACATCTGGAATTTTATGTTGATATTATTCTAAAAGAGTAACATTATCTTATTATAAAACTGTGCACTTTGAAATAAGACATTTATCAATGAAGCTGGTGTGTTACAAAAATTTTCATTAACTCAATGTATAAAATATTCAGAGCTATCAGCTCATTCTAGAGTAAATTTATTTTCCAAATTTTATATAAAAAATGCACTATTAAAAACAATATTTCATCCATAATTGAAAGTACTGTTTACTTCAAAGCAGGTTTTAGTGTAAATAAGTTCAGGTATATTTCAAATGAAGTATGTTTAAATCAACTTGAAAATTAAAAACTTGTGAAAATTAATTTATTTATAATGTGCTTTTACTATTTGCAAAACTAATCAAAACTAGTACATTGTTATTGTTTTATTTATGTGCTTGAATAAAGACAATTCTTTATACTGCACATTTTAAATATTTATGAGAAATTTTAGCAAATTAAACATTAAAAGGTTTTTAATTAAAATAGTAGATTAAATATACTTAATTTTATTTCCAAACTATTTAAGGTTATTCCTGGAATCATAATACAGTTTTGAATATATTTTTAAATAAATTTTATTTGAACACTTAAATTTTAACTAAAAGAACATTATGAAGTTGAAATATCTCTTATTATGCTAATGTATAATTTGGGAAATAAAATATTAAGCAAAAAATATTTAAATGTAATTTATGTCTTCTTAAGGGGAATCCTTCCTCAAAATAAATCTAGAAATGAGCTTCAGCGCCACCTAGCGCAGTTGTTTGGGGGCAGTCCTTCTTACAAAGACTGAAAGAACTGATTGGTGAATTTAAACTCGTAAGCCATGCCAAAGCACTTGTTTACAAAGAAAAAATAGTTCCTATCTCAATGGGGGAGGCGAATTTTAAGTGGGGAATGAGAAGACCAGTTAACCGCAATAGGGGTAAAGTGGACAATATAACCCCCCACATCCTAATTTCCTTCAGCATGTTCTGACGCAGATTTTCTCCGCATATGTGGTCAGTTTGTTTGTCCCCTCTCGCCTCAGGGTATTCCTTCCTGGAACTGTATGTCTGTAAATCTCATGGGTGAGGAAAAAGTAGGGCTGGCTCAAATGCTTCTCAAATTTGACACCGGAAATATCCGTAGTGAGCTTTGTCAAGCAATGAGAGAGAAAAAGCTCTGCTTAGAGATTTTGGAAAGAAATATTCCATTTACTGTTCAGCAGAAAAGTATACAGATGCATAAAAAAATTTATCAATTTTGTTATTATTATTCATTAAATGATCGAAACGTAATATCAATGTTCAAATAAATATATAAAATATACTTATTTTTCTTGATACAATTTCAATTTGCTTTGATTTTACGAGATTTGATTCATTTTTAATGGGCCTTATGAGAAAGCAAAACAGTTGCGCTTCTCTCTAAGTACTTCACTTTTAAAAATATTTTCAAATTGACAAAAATGCCGAATTTCTTATCTCTCTTTAAAAAAAGAAAGAAAATAATGTAGTTTATTTATTAACTTTGGAATAACTTTTCAAGCTTTATAAAATATTTCGATACAAAATTTACGGAAAATTCCGTATATTTCGCTTATAATTTCTATCAATGATTTTTGCAGGGATGGAAAGTCTACCTCTCTATTTGGATTGATCAGGCATCTCGACATTGTTTCTTGATATATTTCTAAGCAAACTTTAAAAACAATGTAACCTATTACATAATCCGCACTTTTGAGTTCAAATATGGCGATATCATCATTCGTATCTGAAGAAGTGAATTCACTTCAAGAAAAATAGAGTCTTTAATTTAAGAATTAAATGTAATCTTCACTTTGGGAATAAGCAAATTATCTTTTTTGTGTGTATGTGTGTTAAAGTTTAGCCTCTTAACAAATTAAAATAGAATGTGTTTCTCAATAAAATCAAACATTACAAAATACTCTAAATTCCTCGAAATGTCGTAAAATAGATTAGGGTCTCACATTTAATCTAAATTCAATGTATATACCATTTTCAAATTTCTTAAATTTTCTTCATCTGTAACAAAATTTCAGAACTCCAGGTATCCAACATCAGAGCTCCAAGCTTGCAGCCAAATTTATAACATCATCTTTAAATATTGTTTTTATATTAATTCTTAACGTATTTATTCTCATTTTAACTCGCCAAAAATCATAAAATTTTGAAGATAATGATCTTATAATGTTCATTTTAAAGTATCAAGCCACAATTTAGCTATATATTTTTCTCATCTTTATATAGGTATATAAATAAATAAATTATTCTTCTCCATCACTCTCAAATTTATATTTTCCTATTAAAGTATTTTTATATATATTATTGTTTTTAATTTTTGTGCTTCTTTTAAAAGTGTTTTCTTCATTTGATTTCATTTCTTAATCGTTTTCGCACTTGAACTAAGCATTTTTTAGAGGATTTTAAACTATTTTCAGCACATAATAATCATCTATTTTTTATAATTTTTCAGTACTACTGTTTATCAAAATATATTTAAAGCTGGAAATATGAATGCAACTCTTAAGATTTTCTCATATATATATATATATATATATATATATATATATATATATATATATATATATATGCTTGGTGGTTAAATTCCATTCCTGTTCTCACCCAGGAAACGAAAAGGCAGTTCAGATATCACTTTTATTTTTATCCTTTTCTAATTTTCGAAAATTATAAGTGCTATTATACTGAATTCAATAGTGGCATTTTATACATTTTGTAAAAAGTATTTTCGCTTCTCAGTCATACCTTTTTGAACTGATTTCGTAATAATTTTAATTTTCGACATAAAATATGTTTTAGGACATCAACAAATGAATATGTTTTATACCACATATTTTGCATTTTTATTATTTGCTGGTATTAACTTTACTTTTCCATAAAAATATTTTTTATGTTTACTAACAAATGTGACTAAATAAAGATAATAATTTTCTAAACTTCCACTTGCATATGCTTTAGACCAAAATGTATAAAAGATTATAAAAATGAAATTATTTGATTTAAATTTCTAAAAGAAATAAAAATTTTAAATACGTACGTACATATATAAATATGAATTGTAATCACATGCTATTTTTGTTAGTATATTAATATATTCAAAAATATGTGTAAAATAAATTATAATATAATTTTTATTCTATGTTAGAAATTGAATAAAAAATTATTCATGATCTAAAGACAAAATGTGAAGAAATTTCTTCAACAAAGAAAAGAGAACATTCAAAGATGTGCATTTAGTAGCTCAAAAAATGTGATAAGAATACGCTCAATTATGTGTATTTTTATCACAATGATGTGATAAAATTCACACATCACCCCTTTATCGTATTTTTTCAGCGTTTTTTTTTCGACAAATTCAACTTTTTGTTTCGTATTTTATATATTGGGAAGTTTAAAAATGTTATACTTTACACTTGATTATGATTTTCCGCTGAACAACAGTTGCTGATAGCTATTAATCTTTTTTAACACTTATTTTTTTACGTGATACTTACAGCCTATTTTAATACATTACGCAATTTACATTTAAATAGTACTATCAACAACAGTAGGAAACAGTAATTACTCTGAAATTCTTCAGAACGATATTATCTACAAAAAAATCTATTTTTTAAGCTTTATGAAAAATATGTCAACCAGTGTGTAATAAACTTGTAATAGCATAAAAATTTGTATTCTATTTATTTTAAAGACAATTGAAATTTGAAATAATAACATAACTACATTATAATAGCTACACAATCATTGAATAATATATAAAATATCCTATATTTAAAGATAGGAAATTTACAATCTGTACATATCTGTGTGTGTATGGAAAAAATATTAATATTTTAAGAAGTTTTTTAGGTATTTGCTAATATAAAAAATGTTTGAGGTTTTTTTTTCTTTTTAAAATTATTTTAACTTTATTTTGCCGTATTGTTTCTTATTTTTCGCTTCGTTTATAGATGGATGATCTCTGATTTTCATTGATCGCTTTTATCTGGTGTCAATTATCTCTGGTAATAAGCAATCATGGTAAAAGTTTTTTAGTTTATCCTCCATTTCTTCTTTCCAGAATAAATCGTCCTTTTCTCTCCATGCATTCAAATTTTGTCCTTTGTTTTTCTTTCTTCTAATTGAAGTACGTAACTGATTGGAATGCTTATTTCTTCGGTTTTGGTAGCAACTACGTCAAGAAATAGCGCATTCAATTGTCTTGAGCAAAAGAAACTTGGATCTGTCTTCCTATACTATTTACAATTGCTGTAAATAAAATGTACAAGGCAATAATAAAAACTCGTGTAGAAGTCTTTTAATAAGAGTGCTTCAGAACGAGACTTTCGGGCAGCACTTGATGGATTTCTTCCCCCGTAGAGCAGCACACCCCATGTTGCCAGTCTTGCTGGCACAAGACAACATTTCTTCCTCCTTTCGAGGAACAATTTTCTACCTACCAAGTTTCCTTCTGGCAGTGGTGAGAGATTTCGGCTTTTTGTGTCCGAAAGACATAAAATTTGAATGTAGCCAGGGCGAAAGTGTTGTGCTCCGGGTAACCACATGTTAGTCCAAGATCTCCCCAGCCCCCACAAGGTCCTGCAATTTATATCCAAGTTTTCCCCCAACATTTGGAATTCCATATGCAAGCAATAACGGTGACGTTATAATATATAAAATACTATGTTAAATTTTTTTCCTGTTGATATTTCACATTCATTGCTGAGGAAGAAGGGTGCTTTATAAATATTTGATTTACCATGGATATTTAAAAAAAATCAAAATGGACTGGTATAGATACATTAAAAGTAAAACAATTTTTTTAATCTATTCTTGTAATTAAACAGATTAACAAAGGCAGTATACAGTGCTAATGATAATTTGAATAATTAGTAAAAACCCTTGTTTTGTGAAAGAAAACCTGAAGAGACAGATTTTATAAAACTATAAAACGTTTTTTAATGTAATTTTATCAAAATTTATTAGATTTTTGGTATAAGATTTCATTATTAAAAAATAGGATAAATCTTGAGGAAAATTATAATTGAATACAGAGATTTCAAAAAACACGCTTGACTTTCCAAAAGCCTCATTTAAAGCTTTTTTTAATAAATCTTCCTGATTGTCACATAGATCCTATACGTAATATCCGCCGAACCATTCAATATTAGTAATATAAAATTCGTAGGAAATGTGATATATTCTCCTACAGAGAGATGAATAATAAAGGAGGATACAATTTTACAAATGTATTATATGTAATGCATGTCAAATTTTTAGTTTTTAGAATTCTAAAACTGCATGCCATGACTCACAACATGCATTTTTTAAATGCTTGAATATATTTTGAAAGATTTAATTTTGGTGCATTGATGTCATATTTGAATTAATAAAAGTGACATTTACGATACTCTGAGAATGTTCAGTAACACATTTGTTCAAGAGTGTATCCCAATTTCCTACACTTTACAAGTTTCATAATAACTAATAAGTGGGATATTCTTCCTAAAATTTTGAATTGTGTAAGGCTTATGAACATATTTATTATTGTCCCGAACATCATCGAAACATACGTATTCCGATTTAGAAAGGAATGCTTTTACTTACCAAGAATCCGAAACTTAGAAGAAATAACCTCAAAATCAAAAGAAATATACATATATATATATATAATATTTATTTATATTTAATAATAAACAATTTTTATATTTTTCATGGATAAATAAATATTTCGTATGTTTTCTTGAAATGTTCAAGTTAATTCTGCATCCAAACTCAGTAAGCAATAAACTTAGAATCAAATGTAAAATTAAGAAAAACAACAAATTTTAAGAAGTTTTTATGAAACAAAGATTAAAAAATATGGAAGTGATGAATTTTGCAATGTCTATAGATATGTATTGCAATATCATATCATGTAGATATACTTCTTGAAAAATTGCATCAAAAATATAAATTAAAAAAGTTTACTACATGAGAACTGTATAAATTTTAAATTTTTTTCAATAGATTTAGCTGTGTTTAAAGTCAATATATATATAAAATGTCCATCATTTTTCGTGAAAGTTATTGCACGACCGCTCTGGAAATATGAAGATTCGTCACAGGGAAATCATAAGAGCCTCTCCTATATAGTAAAGGGGAAAGAAATGTCCCTTCTCGCGCCAATTACCGGATACAAGGAACACCCGCAGCGTTTGCTGGGGATGAGGGAAGGGAACACACAAATTATCTCCTAGAGAACTGCGAAAAACCAAACTTCAAATTTTAGTGTGTGAGGAGGAGCTTGTTGACTAAAGCATGCAATTGATTGGATTCATTATTCAAACAACCAAGTATTCATCCGCCATGTGGGCGTTGCTAATTTTTGCGAAAAATTTTAAGTTTTATGCAGACAAATAAAAAATTCTATTGTAGATATAATAAAAAAATTTGTTTGCATTTATAAATATATGTAAATATTAAGTCTGTTTTTAAAATTTCTAAATTTTTTACCTTTTAAGTTATTAATGTTTTAAGCATATTATCAAATTACTGAGCCAATTTAAAAATAGTTAAAATAATTTAAAAAAATAAATTTCAAAACAGAATAAATTATTATATTTGTGCATTAGGAAAACCTACAAAATGTGAAGGTCTAGCTATAATAGAACTTGAGAAATATGTTTTTAAATTTCTCCATAGACTTAACATTAGAGCTCGTTTTCAATATGGCGCGGAAGGAGTCCCCTTAAGGTATTCAAGTGTTTAAATTTTGTAAGGATAAATTTTCAATGAAAATATGAATTTAAGAAATAAAAAAATAAAGAATATGCACTTATATAAAATTTGGCCATAGCCTCATTGACTTATGTCTAAAAGATAAATTTTAATATTATGTGATATAAAAAAAGTGTTTTAAACAAGTTTGTTGTCTCAAAATGATACATACAAAAATGGCTTAGTTTAGAAACTCAAGTACTTCTCCATTTAAAATATATGATGATAAATAATAAAATTAAATGATTAGCAGGCATGTTATTTAATGCTTGAAATAGTGAGAAAAAAAAAGTTTACTTCAGTAATATTAATGAATTCAATAAATGTAAAGGTAAATTTTTATTTCCACATATTGAATGACAAATACTATTTTTTAACATTTATATTTAGTTTTATTCAAAATGTTATTTTGCAACACAAGGTAAAGCTTTATGTATAAATCAGCTAAAAGTAAACTGAATGCTGTTACACATGAGAATTAATTATAGTTAGGAAGTTATTGGATATTGAAGTTGGAATTACTTTTACTTATATTCCAATGCATTTCCAATCTGTGACGCTTTGTGGCATATGTTGTAATGGGTGAAAAGTTTTATTTAAGAATAGGAGTATTGTAATTTGAAAAAAGTAAATACAATATGTGGAAGTTGAAAAAAGAAGGGGTCTAATGTCACAAATAATTTTTTCACTTTCAGCTGTTATGAATAGATGGTAATTTTAAAAGGAGGGTAAAAAGCAATCCTTCATTCTTGAAGTGAGAAGAGTTTCGAAGTTGAAGGTTTTATCAGGGCATAAATAAATTTTAAGAAGTTCAAACCATTAATATATAAGCTATAATAGTGAATTAAATTAATTACCTATCCTGCAATCAAAAACAAACAAATTTAAGTTAACCTATGATCAACATCCTTATACCAATTTCATTCCATTTATATACCTACTGTCAATTCTATCCGATAAAAATTAGGCAAGCAAAGAGAATCAAGGATTTTGGTAAGAAATTTTGTTTTCAATTTTTACTTTTGTGAACTATTGACTGATGACTTGATTTTTTTTTCAATGATTTAAAGATATGCAAAATAATTTTAAACAATTATTATAAATAATTAGGAATAAAATTTCATATTTTATGGAGTTACTTTCTAATTAGACTCAAATACTTAGAATTTAAGTTTAAAAAAATGGCATTGATTAATTTCATTTAACTTTTCAAATAAAAATTCTAAAAACTGTTTGAAATATGAATTTGAAGGTAAATTCTATAACTGACATTTAATTAAAAATAAAATTAATGTTACAAATTTAATATATAAAAATTCATTTAAGCTTATCTAGCTCAGGAATAGTGTGCGGTTTATATTCAGTGTAACAAATATGTTAGAATCCCCCTTTCTAATATTTTAAACATAATTTTAATTCCTTGAGAAAAATTTTCATCTTTCAAATTCCAAATTTTTAAATTTATTCAAATTAAAAAAGTATGGAATAACAAAGCTTTTTCTTTTCCTTCCAATTTTAATATTATATACTACTTGCTTTAAATACATTTTTCTTGTAAAATATAACTTGGAATAAATTATGATAAAATTTTGAAAGTGAGTTTATAAAATAATTTTCCCATTCCAAAAAAAAAAATATTTGTGATTTTCTTTAAAAAACTGACAGTAAAAATGTTGCATTCTTTATTCTTATTTACTTAACATTCAGTGATAACAGTTATTGTTCAATGCATTTATGTTTGATCGCATTTGTGAATTTGTGCATGGAGGATTTTACACATTTTGAATGATATCCAACATAAATTATAGTATTCGTTTTTCAATTTTAAAGGAACTATTCAAAACAAATCAATATTTTTAAATAAATTGCTCAATAATTGATTAATAACAATAAAATTGATAATGCAAAAGCATTCAAGATTGCCTAAAGATTTGTCATGATACAATTCACTGGGATTTGTTATTTAAAAATTATTTGAAATTTCTCACAATGGTATTTTTTAACATTTATTTGATTTTATATTAATTCATGACAGTTAATAAGATACATGTGACTACATCAAAGAAATGGATAACCAGTTATTTTTACTTCATTTATATAAAATTCTTTGGCTTATTTCAATAAACTTTCACTACATTTAATTTATACACAGAATAGGAATTAATTCTGTTATAAAAATCTATTACAGTAAGTAAACTATGTTTACCTTTTGTTTTAAATATTGCTTAAGTTAATATTTAATTTTCTTAATGTGAGAAGTCTACATAAGTATCACAAATTGAGATTATTTTAACAATAATTTTATGTTTCCATGATATCTTATAAATCTTCCATGAACAGAAAAAAATTTGCATAAGACATAACATTAGTTTAGTTTGAAACTGTTGCAGACTGCAGACACCAACGTATGTATTATTCAAATCAGACTAAATAATTTAATGACAAACTACAATAAGGGGAAAGAAAAAATTAATCTCATGACTTAAACTAATTAAACATTTTTTCATTAATATGGAATATAACATTACATCGTGGAAATTTTATATTTATTTGCAACAACTCTTAGCCTTAAATGATGATTTTCAAAAAGGAAAAACTTCTTTACTCATAGAATAGTAAATATTGACTCACACAAGAAATATATATATTAGTAAAAATTGAATTGATTTTTATAAAAAAATATTTGTATCTCATTTATTCAGATATAATTAATTAACAATACTATTTATTTATTTATCTGGTATTGCATCAACCAGAAGAAATCACATTCAAGTGATAAATTTTAATCAAAACTATTGAAAAATGAGTTTCAAAATAAGTTTTCTTTCAGAGAAAGCTTCTAAAATTATCAGATGATTAAGAAGTACATGCTCATACAATGAAATATTTAAAAATATTGATAAATATTTATTGAATTAATTTAATTGAATATTTTTTCAAATAATCATTAATGGAGTTTCTCCAAAATTCTTGTTAAATTACTAATAAAAATGTTTTTATTTATTATGCAAGCATAGTAATGATAATTTCTTTCAGTGCATTGTAAACAGAATGAGCTGAAATTTTTTCTCATATTTTAAAAAGTAAACTTTATTTTTGGTTTCATAGCATTTGTTGCCGTTTACTGCAACGACGATGAAATTTAGACTTTTTGCTCACAAACTTTAGTAAGATAGAAATTAAAACTGAATAAAGGGGTTAAACTGACATGAATGATATATATATATATATATATATATATATATATATATATATATATATATATATGCATAAATAAAAGATTGTATAAATATATGTTTGATATTAAGAATTATGCCTTAAATCCAAAAATTGAAAATGGTTATCTCTACTTTTCATAGAAAATAATAAATAACAAGTAACTTACTTTTATTATATTTTTTTCATAAAAATAAATTTTATTATGGTTGTTCTTTTATAAAGAACTGTGGATTATTAATTTTGATGTACATTATTCTGAGTTATTATATGTGATCACATTTAGAGTATGGAGATACAAAATTTTGTTATGGGTAGTAATTTTCTAGACTGAATTAATGATGCAACCATTTCTTAAAAAATTATTTTAATGTTTTTATATAAAAAATATCACTTTGTGGTATCAAAACTAAAATTTCTTATTTATTGCACTCTAAGTTAAAAAAAATTAAATAAAAATAGTTTAAAAAATATTTTAATTAATCAGTTTTTCAAATAAAAATATAACTTGATCAAACCATTAGTCCCTGAAAAATTGTAAAATATTCTGGTACTCTTCCATTTGGCCAGAACAAATCACACTAAAATGATACCTTCAGAAATAAAACACAAAAAAGCATCTTAAAATTGTTGTCAAAAATTAAATAAATAAACAGTTGCAACTAGTAATGTTTATTGCAAATCATTATTGCCATTGGGCAATGCTGTCATTTGCAGTAGTGAAAAGGAATAGTACCAACAATCTCTTTATAGAATCATCTCTTCAGTTCCATATAAAACAAGCCTTGCCATGCTTCCAAATGTTTTGTTATAATGCTTTATATTGTCTTCATTAAATTCAGAAACTGGATCATCAGGAATGAGATAACTTTTATGCCGAACTAATAAATGGATAGCATGATAATTTTTCCACTCCTCACTTTTTGTACCATACAACATATGCACTAAATTATGAATACCAAATTCATATGGGACTCTGTGCACAAGATATGGCATACGTTCAAGAATGAAAACAGTTGGAAGCTCTCCAGCATTATAATACCATCTTTCTCTCCTATAGTAATGATATGAATCATGCCACAGTCGTAAAAATCTAGCATTTTTATGAGCTATTAATAGCTGAGTTCCAAGATTTTGACCTGGAGGCCAACCCAAGGCCATTTCAAATCTTCTATAATAGTTTAATGACTTTATAATATAAGTATCAGTATCCAAAAATATTCCACCAAATTTCATTAAAATTTTAAGTCTAGCTATATCAGAAGAGTGAAATACTGAACTCAATGGCTTACCAAATATATGTGTTGGTTTCTCCATGAAGCTAATTTCTAATATAGAAATATTCTTTACCATATCCCAATATTTTCCTCTGAGAGCAAAACAATTGCAATGAATAAGAATTTTTTCTGGGGGACTGTTTTGATATACGGCTTTTATACTCACAACTTGGATAAAATTTAAATCAGTTTGGTCAAAATGAACATAATGAACTATATTAGGTACTATTTCATGATTAAAACCTGTGATATTATCAGCATAAGAGAAATCTACAACATCATTGGCTAAAATGTTTCTCAAAGTAGCTTGAAATTTACTATCGAACACTTTCAAACACCACATAATGAAAAGAATAACACCAACAATGAAAAAATACTTTGATGATTTCCGATTTAATGAAAATCGAATATTTGTTAGAAACATTTCAATAAAATTAACAATAGTATACGAATATCCCCTCAAGTAATTCTGAAAAATTTGATTTTTATAAATTACTCTCTGATGCTTATTTATTAGCAATAGATTTTACTCATTGTAGTAATTTTCGACATAGGTTAAAATCTAATTAGGTAGAATGTCCAATATTATGGAATTTTATTTCTCAAAATACCTTTCATAAGGAATGCTCAACTCAAACTGTTTATGTTTTACATAATTTAAATGTATTCACAATTGGTATGTAGCACAGACTAATATGAATTGGTCGTTGGTAGGTAGCAACGAGTAAATATTATAGGTAGTAAATATTCCTTCTAATAATAGGTAGTAAATATTTACTTTTTTACTTCACTTCTCTTACTTTTTTGCATGTCAATTTCAACAGAATGTGATTTTCATCATATAACAATTTGTTAATTTTGCTAAAAATTTTTGTATTGCTTAAAAGAATAAAAAATCTGTCACACTTGTTATTGTTTTACAAAATGGAATGCAAAATAATTTTTTTAAGCATGAAAATTATTTTACTCGTGTAAGATGCAACAATACAGGCTTATATGAAAAACGTATTTATTGCAATAATTTAAAATAGCTTCCTTCTAATTTAGTAATTTAAAATAAAATTCCCTGTTATCATTATGAGCTACATATAATGTAGACAAACCTATAAGCCAAGATAGGACCTATCTGGGCTGCCTAAATTGGACAAATTCCAGTATCCAAGCTTTGACCCTTTCTTGGCTGCCCAGATAGGTTCATTGTAGGTTGTCAAGCTTGGGCCTATCTTGGCAACCCACATTGGTCCTATATAACGAAATGTAGACCATTCAGAATTGGCCCAATACAGACCGCCAATACTGCTCCTAAACAAAGCCATGATTAGCCAATATAGGGCCAAGCTATTTTGCTACTTGGGAAGATAAAAATCATGCAAATTAAACAATAAATGAAATTAATTTACTTACCCTGGAATGTTTGGTTATTTCCATACTTTCTCTCGGAATTGCACACATCCATTAGCGCTTAAAATCTTCTTCATGTGGGAATGGAGAGCGAAAAACCTAAGGTCCAGTATTATAATTGCCTTTACGGGCAGTTACGCAACATTTAAAAGGTATGTTCTTTATTTTTACATAGGATGAAAATATAATGAAATATTTTAAAAAATATCTCAAAAACGAAATACTGTTAAACAATACAATAACAACAGTCTCTGTTAAAGCATTACCTAGAAGAAAGCGTCAGCCTCTGAATGCAACGTCACTGTCATTTGGTCACGTGGTAGTCAGGCTTTTTACTATCAGAAGGGAATAACTCCCAACCAACCTGTCTCCGTATCATATATGTTGAAACTTTATCAAAAATATATATGTTCATCCGTCAGCATTCAGCAGCTATATATATATATATATATATATATATATATATATATATATATATATATATATATATATATATATATATATATATATATATATATATATATATATATATATATATATATATATATATATATATATATATATATATATATATATATATATATATATATATATATACTACTGGCGATTAAAATTGCTCCACCAAGAAGGAATGCAAATAACAGAACGATTTTTATTGGACACATACATTATAGTGGAAAGAACAAATGATTAGATTTACAGGAAATTAGGATGTATAGATCTTGAGAAATCAGTACCCAGAGCAGCCACCTCTGGCTGCCATAACAGCATTTATCCGCCTAGGCATGGAGTCAAATAGAAATTGTATGGCATGTACGGGGATCTCAGTCCATGCAGCTTCAACACTATGCCACAGTTCATCGACAGTAGTGGATGGTGAGTGATGGCGTGCCAATCGCTCGGCAATCATTGACCACACGTTCTCAATTGGTGACAGATCAGGAAAACGTGCTAGCCAGGCTAACAGTCGAACCAGTTCTGTATCAAGGAAGTTCAGAATAGTACGGGCAACATGCGGTCGTGCATTATCCTGTTGAAACAAAACATTAGGGAGGCCTTGAAGATAGGGCAGAGCCACGGGCGTTAACACATCGGAAATGTAACGGTTGCTGTTCAAAGTGCCGGTAATGCGAACAAGAGGTGATCGAGACGTATATCCAATGGCACCCCATACCATCACTCCAGTAGATGGGCCAGTATGGCGAAGTCCAATGCAAGCTGGCAATGCGCGTTCTCCACGATGCCTCCAAACACGGATGTGGCCATCATGGTCCTGTATACAGAACCGAGATTTATCTGTAAAGATGACGCGATGCCATTCCCGCGTCCAGGTTCGTTGCTGATCACACCATTGAAGGTGCTCCTGTCTGTGACGCAGCGTCAATGGTAGCCGAAGCCATAGTCGCCGTGCAGACAATCCATGCTGCTGCAAACGTCGTCGAACTGTTCAAGCAGAAACTTGTTGCCTTGCAAATGACTCCATTTCTCGACTCAGGGTTCGTGAAGTGGCTGTACGATCCCTTGTGACCATGCGGATAAGATGTCTGTCTTCTCTGCTGTTGATGATGAGGGGTCGCTGAGATCCTGCATGACGTTCCGTATGATTGTCCTGAATTCATCGATTTCATATTCTGCTAACAGTCATGGGGTCTCGACCGACGCGAGCAAGCAATATTGCGGTACGATAAACCGCAATCCCGGTAGGCTATAATCCTTCCTCGATCAAAGTCAGACACGTGCTGATAGGCATTTCTTCTTCTTACACGAGGTATTACAACAACTTTCTTTGCCGAAAACAACGTTGAAACGGAAATTGAGTATGAGCAAACTGCTGTCAAATCTCTGATTTTATACACATTGTAGATGTCGCTATTGTCGCCTGGTTTGTATGAATGCGCTGAAAATCTAATCATTTGCATATCACAGCAAGTTCTACCTGTCATGCAAATTTCACGTGTGTAGTGTGCCGCTTTCCTGGTGTAGCAATTTTAATGGCCAGTAGTGTGTGTGTGTGTGTGTATATATATATATATATATATATATATATATATATATATATATATATATATATATATATATATATATATATATATATATATATATATATATATATATATATATATATATATATAATGAAAAATGTTAGGAAAGAGCAAACGGGGATATATTTCTTGAAGTAAGCAGAAGTGCTCCAATTCTACGCCGAATTCCTTGCCAAATATGATGCCAAGAGGGTGATAGCAATCTTGTTAGGGTGCTACATACCCTAACGAGATTGCTAATTGATTAAAGATGACGTCAAGCAAAGAGGAAGTGTTGATAACGTTTGTTTAGAGCAAGACGGAGTTAATGACGTAATGGAAGGGAATTTCTAATAATATAATCGAATACTGTTTTCGCTTCTTTTGGACTTTGAGCTTGCTTTTGTGCTGGATTTTTTTTAATCGCTGAGTTCTAGATTTTTTTAAATTTCAATTCCTATTTTATCATTTTTCTTTATTAGTTTATTAGATGACAAGTAATTTCAACCAAGAGAAGAGCTTTACAGTTTTGAGATAATTAGTATGTAGAATATGTGTGTGTTACTTATATTAATAACTCTTAGTTCTGCACAAATAAGAGCTATTAACAATTAATTTATATTTTAACATGCATCTTGATTATTGCGTATAATGTAAATTTCAATAAAATTTGAGAATTTAAATTTTTATTTTTTAAGTAATTTCATTATAAGATTTTTGTACTTTGCTTTCTATAAATAAGTTATATTTGTCTACATAGATATCATAAATAAACCGGAATCATAATATTATTCAAATACGCTTAACTAAATTACTATTCATATACTACAAAGTAAAATTAGTAACAGTAATTTATTAACGAGTGAAAAGTTTCATAGTAAAATTCTTGTATTAAATATTTTCCAATATGTTATTAATAAATTATTTAATATCAGCTTATTTAATTTTAATCATATAAATTTAAATTTTATTTATTGTTAACTAAAAAAGTTTCTTGTTCAATTTAAATATTTGAGAGAATTAACTTCAATAAATAGGGCATTTGCTTCATGATTTAATGTATTCTAATCTTACCTCAATAATAAAAAATCAAACAATAATTTAAAAAGTCGTAGCTTCTTATACATATTCAAATAATAAAATTAAATCAAATCAATTTTTGAAATATAATACAAAATATTATATTTACTGTTTATTCAATATTTGAAGTAATACATGTGATTCATGATAAATTTCTCAGAGAAATTTCACTTTTAAATCTATGTTTACTAGGAAAATAAAGTAGAATTAAAGTTAAAACATTTAATTTGAATTTGATTTATATTTTCTCTAAGAAAAGATGAGCCTAGTTTAAACGTAAATTAGTCATTGTTGAATATGTTACCATTTCCTAACTGTTTAGTTTAAGAAATACTAGCATATTTAACAGAATGTGATGCAATGGATTAACATTGCCACCTTATAAGAATTCCACCTAAAGTTTAACACACTTGTATTGCAAAATTTAGTTTTGTAGATTTCAATCATATGAATGAAGTTGTTCAAGTAGTAAAAACTGAATTTATACTTGCTTAAAATCCTAAGAAAATTATCCTGTAATAGGAATCTTATTTTGTCACCACATAGTTGTGTTTCAACACTTACGTTCGTTGAAAAGAGAAGAATATCTCTTTATTACTTAAAATCTCTTTCTTTTATATAAATAAGTATTCATATTTTTTCGAAATGTTTGTGTCGCTCAATGGTCCTTTTTGTACACGATGCCTAGTTAGATTTTTTATTGTAACATGAATCTTTCCTAAAATTACTTTCTTTAAATAAAATTAATAAAATTAAATAAAATTTCTTTTATTAACTAACTGCTGAAGTTTCAAATTTATCTAATAAGATAACAATATTTTATGTCATTTTAGTCAGTCATTATGAATCAAGCAATAGTTGCTGGAATTAAAAGTAAAATTTTATCTGCAGGCTATTTTTATATAACAAACATATAAAATTCAACGCATGTGTGCTTGTTTTATTGATAAAATAGCTGATTAAAATGTGTTCAACAATATGTGATTATGTTTAAAAAAACTCTCTCTATATATTAAAATGTTAAAATCTCTTTCTTGTCATAATTTTTAAATAATTTTTGATGGGATTTTGAATTAATGGGAAATTTTAAAAATTGTGTATTCAGTTAGTATTACTTATAAATTTATATTAGATTGAGGAAAAAATTGCTATGTATTATATTTTAAATTCATTCTGTTTGACTTACTATTTTTTATTTTATTTTATTTACAAATAGATAATTTTCCCTGAATTTTCATGTTAAAATGTATTTTCAGCTTACAGATACCAAATGTTTTGATTGTTTATCGGAATGATATATTTTTCCTTCCGGTAAAAGTAACATTCTGTAAAAGTCAATTCTTAGTGACATTTCGGCTGGCTGCGCCTGATTTCACAAGGTTCCTAGGTCCTAGGTGTGTCATCAGCAAATAAACTAAGCATATTGTTTGGATTTTGAAGGATGTCATTTATATACACATTAAAGAGAAATGGGGCAAAAATGGACCCTTGTGGGACTCCAGCTTCTATACCTTTGGAGGATGAGAATTCATTATTTATTTTTATTAGGTTGGTGCGTATGAAATGTCGGATTCTCTTTACATGCGGACGTTTTCCTCCCTGTTTTCATTATACTTTTGTATTTGGCATAACCTCATTCATACTCGTATTGTCCATTGCCAGAGACTCATTTCAGCAAAATAGGTTTCCTCGAAGGCCTTCCCTTTTTTATTTCTTTTGAGTTTATTGCCGATATGAATTCTGCCGACATTCGAGTCATTTTCTTATATGAGTACAAACTTGGTAATAGTGCTGCAAAAGCTGCACGCAACATAAACCAAGCGTTTGGGGAGAATACGGTTAACGATCGGAAAGTGCAGCGTTGGTTCGAAAAATTTCGGACTGGCGATTTTTCACTGCAAAATGAGCCGCGCGGAAGACCCAAAACGTCTGTGAAGAATGATGACCTGAAGGCTCTAGTGGAAGCGGATCCAGCCGTATCCACGAGGGAACTTGCTATCAGGATGAAAGTTGACCATACAACGATATTGAGACACCTTTCTGAGATTGCCAAGGTTAAGAAGATGGACAAGTGGGTACCGCACGCACTGACAGAGCGAAATAAGCTGGATCGGTTAAACGTATGCTCATCATTGCAGCATCCACCATATTCACCGGATCTCTCCCCGACCGATTTTCATTTTTTCAAGCATTTAGAGCTGTTTTTAAGGGGCAAACACTATGAAAATGAAGACAGTCTAAAAAACTCGATATCAGAGTTTATTAATTCTAAAGACCAAAATGTTTTTAAGACAGGCATCTACGCTTTAAAATCTCGTTGGGAGAAGTGTATTGAAGCGAATGGAGCATACTTTGATTGAATAAACAGCTTTTGAAGAAAGATATGCAGTTTTATACAATCACTTAAGAATCCGACATTTCATACGCACCAACCTAATACTTTAAATGATCTAAACTTAAATAATTTTTGACAAGTTTTACTAAGTATGTGGGGGGAATTTTTCATTAATCATCTTACTGACAAGGTCTGTGTGCCAGACCCTGTCGAAAGCTTTTTCAATATCTAAGAAGATAGTACCTGAAGACTGTTTGTTTCCAGTACCCATGGCAATTTTTTCAGATATTCTGAGGAGCTGGTGGCAGGTGGAAAGCCCTCCCTAAACCCAAATTGCTGTGGAATGATGATTAGCTTTGCTGTATCATGCTCCTGAAGATTTCGCAAGATAAATTTTTCTGCCAGTTTGGCTAATGTGGGAAGAAGTGAGTATAGCTGGTTACTTCTCTGGGATTTTTCCCAGGTTTCCTAATTGGGGCAATTATCGCTTCTGTCCACTTTTGGAGGAAATATGATAATCTAAAGATGTCATTTATAATTTCCGTTATATAGCAAATTGTTATAACTGGTAGTTGTTTCATTATTTTATTAGTAATCCGATCATTACCTGGACTCTTTTTTAATTTAAGTTGTGAAATTTCAAGTTCTAAGAGTGCGGCATTAATTTGTTTTATTTCTTGGTTACTATGTTCAATGTAGGTGCTTACATACATTTCAATTTTTTCTTCATGTTCCTTGCTTATAATGTTGTTTAACTTGAATTAGTTTTTTAAGCTATTTGCTATTAGTTCAGTTTTCTTTGCATTTTCATATTCCAGTGTAGCACTGGTTTTGATTGGGGGTATGGTAGATTTTTCATTTTTCTATTTGCTGACCGCTCTCCAAAACGAACCATCTGGGACATTTAAGTTGGATAAATAATCATTCCAATTTTTATTATTAAAGTCTAGTATTTCTTTTTTAATTTTAGCTTTGAGAGAGTATTTTATTTTTTTTATTTGTATGCTTGTGCCTATTGTATAGTTTTCTTAGTTTGTTTCTTTCCTTTATTAATGTGGCTATCTTGTCAGGTAAATTTCCTTTATTAGTGTTGTGTTTAACAATTTTACTGTGCTCTATTCCGTTTATGATTACATTTGTAATGTCAAATTTTTTATCAATCTCATTTACAGATGAGGCCTCAGTTAGTTCATTAAAATTTATATTATTGTTTATGTAGTTTCTAAATATTGGCCAATTTGCATGATTTTGACATTATGGGAATATTTCACATTGATATTTCCAAGGTAGGCTATAACTGGATAATGATCAGAATCTAATTCCTCAATTGTAGTGATTTGGGAGGGATTCGGAATGTCCATTCAGCAATAACATCAAGTCAATGTAATTTCCGTAGCAGGTTGGTTTATTTGGTTTCTGCAATCTCAAGTCTGTGTTATCAATAAGTGATTTGATATGCGTTCCGTTCTTATTGTGATAGTTGCATCCCCAATCAGGGTGCTTTGCATTCAAATCTCCTGCAATAACTATTTTGTTGTTGAGGGATAACAAATTTTCGAGGTTTACAGTTAGTAAATTGTGACCTTCAGGACGTATGTAGATGGAACTGATAACAATATCATCTTTATTTTCCTGATGTATTTTTATCATGGTGGCCTGCACATAATAAAGTCTGGGAGTGGGGATTTTAGTATGCTTAATTTTTGAACGTACTAATATAACAGTACCACCCGAAACACAGTATCGAGTGCGAAAAAGTTGTTAACTCCCGTCCATTGACATATCTATCCGAAGACATGCAAGATCTCATGCCTATTACTCCCGCAATGTTTCTGATTGACAGATCAATTGTCGACGATAAAGTTTTAGATATGCGAGATGCCAACCACTACCGCAAGCGATTAAGATTTCGATCCAAAGTGATCGTGGCACTGAGAAAGAGATTTAGGAACGAATATTTGGGTCTGTTGATTCAACGACAAAGACAAAATCCTCAGTCGTATAACATTCGTCCTGGTGATATCGTCTTGATTGGGGACGATGTGAGGAAACGCGTTCAGCGGCCTCTTGCCCGGGTGTTGGAGCTAATTCCGGGTAAGGACGGGCAAGTAAGAACTGTCAAACTAAAAACTCAGTCTTCTACAATAGTGCGTCCAATTCAGCGTGTGTTTCCGCTCGAAGTCAGTGGAGATGACTTGGAGAGCTTGCCACTGCAGAGTATTCAACAGACTGAATCTGTGAAATCGCAGAGTCCGTCTTCAGAGGTCACACAATCTCATGTTACCAGGTGTGGTTGTGCCATAAGAAGACCTAAAAAACTGAACCTAGTGACTGTAACTGATGTGTTTGAGTAGCTATCCAGCTCCTCAAAAAGGGGGGAGGATGTTGCGAATGGCAGCACCTCACCCACCAATCATGTGCCGTGTGCATCCCGCACGAGCTGACGTTATATGTTTATATTCGAGTCTTTTCTCTTCAGTAGACCTTGTAAACTTTGTCTTTGTAGTTTGTAATGTTCTGTGTGCTTTATTAAATGTTAGTTTCGTTTCACATTCTGAGTTTTATTCAGTAAAATTAATTAATCTGTCAAAATACGACATCGGGTAGATGTCAGCCCTGCTTTAACTTTGTTGAGTTGTTTCGTTACAGAGCGTAACGTTACAATTCTCTTGTATAAATAAATTCTTAATGCACAAAAATAAACCTGCATGTTCCATGGATTTTAATAATAAGATCTGAAAACAAATATCTTTCATTACTGATAATAGTTTTTTATAAATTGATTTTTAGTTGTTACACTCCTTTACAGTTTCTTTAGCATATCTGTAACTTCTTATATAATGTTACAAACTTGCAAAACAAACTGTATAAATAAAATAATTAAATATCAGTTAAATAAATATATACATATGTGTCGAGTTTTATGTGAGTGGTGCAAAAAACTTGGAGATTAAATTATAAGCTCTGTGCAAATGTTACAAAATATAGTTTTATTGCATTGACAAGAATATAATATATTAAATTTGAATGGTTTGGAGTAAGAGTAATAAGAAATGTTAAAAAAATTTATACCATTGAAAAAAATCTATGATTAGTAACTTCAACATACAAATATTCACAATAAATATATTTAGTTCATAGGTTTGCTTAAAAAAATTTATTCCCTTGTTACTACAAACATTCAATATTGGTGATTAGGAAAATACATATCTAAATTATAGTATTTAATAATACTTATGTAATATACTATATAGTTTCAGATAAAAGCTATGAAATATAAATATACTTATTTTTAATTACGTAATTTACATGATTACCAGGTATAATATAGCAAAAACAATTTTAAAATTAATTGAAGAAAAAAATAGGGAAAATCATCAATAAGTACTTGAACCATGCAAACTTCAATTTAAGTAAACTGATTTCTCTTTTCATTGCTTTTAAAAGCACATTATAATTTTTGATGAAACAATAATATTTAGAGAAGACAAGTAATACTATTGGTCATGTTATATTTAACTTTTTCTTTTAAAGGTACCAAGTAGTAATTTTGAAATATAACCACTGCTACCACATGCATTAATAAAATCGTTTTTTTTATTTTTTTTTATAAAAAAATGAGGTAAACCAACAAGAAAAGTATTTGTTTAAATACTTGACATCATATACGCTTGGATGTAAGATATGATAGATTTGTTTTTGTTGTATTATGTTATTTACAGATATAAAAATTGCCGTAGATGGACCCATTGATGCCTGTGGAAAATGTGATTTATTCATCTATTAATAAAATCACCCATCGCGATGATGACTTGTCCAGTTTGCGGGGTCACCATGCTGTAACTCTAATCGCTTAAATTTGGCGAAGAAATCGATAAAATGTGTCATTTGACGGAGCAAACACGAATACCATGATATCCCCTATATGAGAGGGACTGCTATACACAAATATTTTCTCACTTTTCTCTGGTATTAAAATATTTAGATATACGTCGCTAGTATTGGCAACATCGATAATTGTCATCCAAACCAAGAATCAACTGTTTATGTAAAGTCTGGTGAAACTTTCTACAATGGATGAATTTAACTTTAAATGGTTTTAATTTGTTAATGTAACTTGAATGTGAAGAAATAAATTTTTAGTGGTTAATGATGGAATCATCTGTGAGGGTTGCAGTGCGGTAAAATTTTTTTGCATTCTTTTAAATTATTTCAACATTTTAGAAAATTCAAATTATTTACGGTTTCTAATTGCATCAAACTTTTTTAAAAAATAAATTCTAACACTATACGTAAATCTTGCTTCCTTACTTTTAAAGTTTTGATTTAAACTTGTATTATATAGTATAGTATGTTTAACAAAAAATTTTCTTCATTGATGTAAACTGATTTATAATTTTTTAACATAACTAGAGCGTGAAGTTATTCAAATTTTACCTATTTGTATAAGTTTATCACATTTAATATTTAATATCTCAAAAGTACTCCCAGTAATTAAAATCTATAAATCATTAGAAACTCAAGTTATTTAATTCTAGACTCTTCTTTATTTGGGTTTTAAGTTTGTTTAATGCTTTTATAATTATAAAACGGAAACTTTTATTGATCAGTTAATTGTTGATGATTTAATGCGAATAACTATGTGTTCAAATTAAATTAAGAAATTATATTTAAAGAATAAGTATTAGTATCTCCTGAACATATTTTTTAAACAAGCTTAAGGAAGTGTTTCCTAGGTAAAATATATTATTAATACAAAAAATTTCTTACTTTTTTTATTAAAATAAAGCATTGATTTCACTTTAATTTACTGAAATAAAGAGTTGATATTTCATAGCTCAATGTAAAATATGGTTTTGTTTATATTAAATATGGTTTCAAATATGGTAATTTATGGTTTTGTTGAAAATAAAATTTTTCTGTCTAAAGCTGTTACTAGAATTTGTACAATAATGTTTGCAAAGTTTGACTATTTTTTTTAACTGTCAGTTTTTAATGGAAAGAGTTAATTCTTATATTATATAATAGCATTTTTATTTTAACAATATTTTAAATTTAAATAATTTTTTATTCATGCTGTTTAAAATATAAAGTATTTAACACAGCTCAAAGAAAACACTTCAAATTACGTTTCCTTTTAGTTTGTCTTGTAAAACATTAATATAAAATACCATCAAGAATAATGTTGGTTAAAATCAGTAAAGAAGAAATTTGGAATTAAATCACCATAAAATTTAAACGCATGTATATTTTATTTTAGAATATCGGACATTGATCTTTTGACACCATTTAGGGGAGGGGAGCAAAAAGCATTGAAGCAAAAAATCTGTTTTAAAAAGTATTTGAAAATTAGAATAATTTAATGTAAACAATTTATTACAATAAGAAAAAAAAATTGAGTGATGAAATGAAAATTTCAGTGAATCGCAAAGGTTTAGTAAAAGAATATTATTCTGGAATGAGATTTAGTAAAATAAGTAATTATATAAAATTATTTCCATTAGTTCATTTTAAATTGCTTAGTGTATAAAAATTATATATGATACAGTGAAACATATTTTGCATGATATTTTGAATGATATGTTGAACTAATGTTAAGGGTTATATAGAAATAACTGCGAAAAAAATAATTCATAAATGTGTGTTACCATGTTTCATTAAATAATCTCCTATATAAAATATATTTAAAAAATATTCTTAGTAAAGAAAAAGTGCTTCCAAAAAATTTACATTATGCATAAAAATTAATAATAAAAAAAAAAAAAAAAACTTAACATCTCAATTTATAGATGGATATACTTTTAAAGTGCCCATACCTAAATAATAATAATAATAAAAAAAAACATTTTTATGAAGTTAATTCTTAATCCACAGGAAAATTTGATGAGGGGGATATTCTGAACATCAATTGAATACTGTCAGCTAGAGGAATGAAAATGATTGAATGGTATTATCAAAGACAATTGATAGCAAAATAAATAAATAAAATGTAGAATTTAAAGGAGAACAGCAACTTATAGTCTATAAACTTGTATGCATTACAATGGCAGTAACATTAGAATTTGTAGATTGCATAAAAAAAATAATTATGTAAGCAAAAAACTGCTGGAAAACTGATTTGGGTATAACACAATAGAAACATAATTTTACTAATGTTTTAAAGACACGTATAATTAATTTAAATAAAGGAAATCTAAAATTTTGTAAAAATTAATCTTTGTAATGAATATACATAATTTTATCTTCTACACCTATTTTGCAGAATTCTAATTGTTTGAAAATAAAGATAATATTAAATATCCACACCTTAAGGAATGTGCACGGTTCTTGCATTTTTTTTATAAATTCATAGAGTCAATAATACTTAAAAATAAGAAACATTTTTTAATCATATTTCATAATCTTCGGTTTGATTTTTTTGCAATACTTTATATTTTTTAAAAGCACAAACATTTTATAATGGATAAATTTAGAAAAATCGTAAAATAATTTTAAATAAATTACATTTTAAATTTGTGATATTTTCTTTTGTTTCCTTATCGCAAGATTAATACCTGATTATTGTGCTGAAGGACCACTGATTTGGGCTTGATTCTTTAGGTGTAAATATTTCTAGAGGTTCAGTCTTTTTTAAATTATAAGTTTTTTTATGAATTAGATCATTCCTACTCAGAAAATGTTGACAGATGAATGAATCATCATAGATGTAATGTTATGTGTAATATGTATGCAGAAGTTTATTGCAAAATATATAATGTTATTTTTATTTATATATAATGTAAAAAAAAGAAATTTGTAATGAATTTCTGCAATTTATCATATTTTAAAAATTGAAATACAAAATAAATTGTAATAAAGTAATTGTATACATTAACTTGTATAAAAGGTATTCAAATCATTAAGTTAGAACAAGTCAATGATTTAAAATTCCTTTTATACAATTTATTTTTATTGGGTAAAATTATCAAACTTAAACACTTTTTTTAACCAGTTTTATCATCAGATTTTTTAATTTCCAAATTTAGATTTATTTATATTTAGTAAAATTAATAAATTCTACTCCAATACTAAACTTAATTTATTCAAGTTGAGAAAATTAGTTTAGAACAATCAAACCTTCCAACTTTCATAAATTTTTCAAGAGCCAACATTACTTTTAAGTAATTTAGCTATTCTTTTTTTTTTTTATAAAAGTCAATTTCAAGCATATTTTTAATCAACTTCCATAGATATGAAAAAATTAATGTATGTGTATTTTTATTAAATTCATAGAACCTTTGCTGTCTTATAAGAGATATCTAAAATTCAAGAAAGAAATTATAGTCTAATAATCACTTGCATTTTTATATATGTGTGTGTATATATAAATTCATATATATAATATGTATATATATTATGAATAATTTTTGTACCTGATATTCTTGAGAAAGGTTTTATTTGCCATTTCAACTAAAATATCTTTTTTAAAATTAAAGTTTTATCAGAAATTTCCAAATTTTCTTTCTGTTAAATAACATTTTCTATATCAATATGAATAAATTATTTTGCATATTTTTGTATAAATTTCTTATGTTTGTTTCAATGTTGACTTTTTGTTGTAGGATACGTCCACAGTTACCGAGTGAAGTGTTTGACATGTGCCATGTCTGCACATCTGTCTCACCAGGAGAACCTCAAGTATGGCTAGGCCATGATAAAGCTTTTACATTTGATCATGTTTTTAATATGACTACTGCTCAAGAAACAGTGTATATTTCATGTATTCAAGATCTTGTGGAAGGGTATGTTTTTAAAAAGAGAGAGAGAAATATATTAATTATATCTTATGTGCTTAGTATTTTATTTTTAAAGGAGCACAAATCAGTTTTGAATGTAATTATCTGTAATTTTCAAATTTAAAGTAGTTATTTCTTTACTACTGTAATTAAAGAAAAGTTTGTTTTTTAGGTATTTTCTTTAAATAATTGTTGCATAAAATGTTTTAAATATTTTATTTAATCAAAAACTTCTGTAGTAAAATCTATTTTTTTATTTCTAAAATTATTTAATACTCCATGAAACTGGAATTTATTTGTATAAAGTTATGTGGATTATTAAAATAAGAGTTTCTGTGTGATTACTTTTTCCTAATATGTATATGTAGCATATATTTAATATTTAAGACTCAAGGAACAATTAAAGAAGAGCTCTTGTGTCAATGTTTTCCATGGAAGTTTAAGTTTCTCTTATTGCCCAATTAGTGTTAATATTAGTTTGTTGATACATGTAAATATTAATGAAATTTAACATCAGAACACTATTTGCCATATTTTAAATCTGAACTTTAATTCACTTATTGTAAAGTAATGCAAATGATAAATTTGTTTAAAAATATTTCATCATCTCATTGGACTCACCTTCTTTAGGTGAGTATTAGTGACCCACTTCTGAGGTTACAGAGATCTATATCCTCTTTCTGTTTTCTCTCTCTTCTCTTTCTAATCTTTTCCTTATCCTTTCCACCCCTCAACAGCAAGCGAAGGAGCTCACCATAAGTAATTATACCCACTCTTTTTGGTTCTTGCTTCTCGTGGACAGTCAAGATCCCCACATGTTGGTTGTACATGGTAACCTTTTTTACTAGTGGTTCCTGGTGTATCAATCGTCTGGTACCTAGCTACACTCATGCCTAGTATGATTGGGATTAAGCGAAGGAGTCACATCTCTTGGCTTGGTGTTAAAGGTTGTCACTATCTCTGGGAAAGACTCCCAGTGTATGGATGATATATGTCTGCTATTACTATGGTAATTGCCGAGGCTGGAAATGTCCAGAGCCAGTGCTACTATCCTTTGTAGGGCTCCATGATGGGCAGTGCCATTGAGCCTGGACCTTCATAAATGTCCTATAGGTTCATCATTGAAGCCAATTCATCTTCTTATGTGTTGATAAAAACTCCATTTGTCATGTAGTATTGCCTTTTCTAGTAGATAACCTTCTCACATCTTTTATTGGTGACATACAAACTGTTAAAAATTATGATTGGGAGATAGTCTCGTACAAATTGACTCGAAACAAGCTTCAGTGATTTGTAGTTTTAAAAATTTGGGCTCATTTCCTGTTGAAATATCATTTCATAAAACTAGTCTTGTGGAGTTCTTTCTAACTTGGATTTCATAAATGTTATAGAAGCATAATGTTTTAGAGAATTTCATCATCAAGGAGTTTTTTGTGCTGCATGTCGTATAAACATTCAACGTGTCGGTAGACTTATTACCATTTAACATGTTGTTTTAACTTTACAGGTTTCAGTATTACCAAAATCCATAAAAGCAGGCTATAATGTGTGGATATGTTGCAAACTTTATCCACACATTCCTCTTAGATGTTTCAAATGTCAGAGATATGGTTATTCTCAACAGACATTTAGAAATACTGATCATATATATGTATGTATATATATATATATATGTATATATATATATATATATATATATATATATATGTATGTATATATATGTGTATATATATGCATTTGTATATGTATATATATATATGTATATATAGTGTGTGTGTGGAAAATGTACTTAATTTGGTCATGAAACTAATGCCTGTACTTCAGAAATCTTCAAATGTTGTAACTGTTCTGTTTCACATGTTGCATATTCCAAATTTTGTCATTCATGGATCTTAGGAAAAGAAATAATTGCAACCTGGATAAAACAGAATATTATTTACTCAGAAATGAGATAAATAGTTAAAAAATAGAACACCAAAAGTTGGTGTCTTCTTCTCCTCTACTTTATAAACTGAAACAAACAACCTTCCAGCAAAGAAAAGTATTTTACCAGCATCCACTTCACATTCAACTTGCAATCCAAATCTGCTACTATACCTTCAACTAGCAACAGCACAAAGAAACCTGCATCAACTTCCAATAAATCTAAAACTGATGATGTAAGAATTAAAAAACTTAAATCTTGTGGAAAAAAAAAGTTACAAATGATGATATTATTCTCTTCTGAAACAGATATGGAAATAGACTCATCTTGTACTTCACAGACCATTTCAAAAACAAAGAAGGAGAAACACAAACAATTCCATTAAACTTGCTCTGGATGATATCATTAATTTCATGAAACTGTCATGGGTCTCATTGCAAAAATTGCCTCACAAGTGATTCAATAAGTGCACCTGATTTGCATTGCATTACAAGAGACCTATTTGAAACCATGTGATCTATTCAAATTTAAACACTATAAAAAAGAGGAAAAGAGAGGGAAAGTTAGAAAAAACAATGAAAATAGATTTGATCAACCATCTGAAAGTATTGCTGTCTCTATTTCCCATGATGTTCTCTTGTCTGTAATCTCTCTACATGCAAGCCGAGCTGTCAAGCCGAATGGTTAGCGCTCTTGCCTTCGGTTCAACAGTTCGTGGGTTCGAATCCCACCTTGGGCATGGATGTTTGTAGTGGTTCGGAATCCACTTTAAACCGTAAGTCCCGGTCTAATTAGCCCTCGTGTGCAAAAAATGACCGTTGAGCGACAAACAAACCAAACCAAACTCTCTACATGCAAATTTGCAAGCAGTGGCAGTTAGAATAATTTCATTCAAGTTATTAACTATTTGTACTCTATACTTACCACCAAATACTCATATAGATAAGAGATTTTGACAAACTTGTACAAGAACTTCCTGCTTCTTTTTTCATTGTTGGAGATTCTTCAGATTGGACATACACATCTGACACGTAAATGTTTGCTCTTTGCGGAATCATCTCCAGAACGTAGCCATTCTAGTGAAAAACTGAGACGCATTTTAATTGACTGTACTGCTCTTAATGGATATTAAAGGAAGTGGTTTGGTTCAAATAACATGAATTTAGAATTTTTACTAGGTAAAATTCTCCATTCAAATCTCTTCATATTAAAAGATAATGGATGAAAAATAATATTGAACTGTTTCACACATGTCCATCCTGCTTTCATGGGTTTGTTTAATATCTTTATTCTTCTGAGTCATTTATCTAAACACTTTAAATTAGATTATATCCTATGATTAATTTACTTAAACATTTAATTTTATCAAAGGTTACTTGGTTTTTGACACAGCTTATCTAATCTGAGGATTTTGCCCTAGTAAAATGAAATTAATTCAAAATTCCCATAAGGTGCATTAGAAACTGCAATAGCAAAGAAGACAAGATGTTTCTCATCATGGAAATGCTCGAAGAAACACAAAAATGAAAATTATTGTGTGCCACACAACAGCGGGAAAAATATCAAATGCTATCAGAAGCCTCCTCACCATATATGCATGAACATAACTATGTAAATAAAAATCAACACACTGTGTATTGAGCTAACCACTAGCTACTAATATCTACTAACCAGAAATTACAAAATTGGAAAAAATAATAAATAAATTATAAATAAATAAATAATAAAGTGTAGGATAATAACCATGTACATATATATTTTTCATTTGTTTTAACTCTTAAATTTTCTATGACTAACAAACTAACACTCTCATTATTTCTTTTTCACTGTATAAATTTGCACATATTCATGCATGTACTATAATCATGATATTTTCAACTTCTCCAACTCTAAATTTTATGTATCAATAATTTAAATGATTTAAAAACTAAAGATATAAAGATAATACTAATGATAAATAATTGTAATAAATAATTACCTAAAATTAATTGTATTTGTTTAAAAATAGTTGTAATTTTTCTCAAATAACAAATAAGCCCCTCCCCCTAAATGCACTGAAATACTTTAAGCCAATCAGAATCAGCTATAGTTCTAGCATACTCCTGATAGTAAAGAGGGTAGAGGATCGACGATCCAGGGACCTCTTCAACAAGTCAGCCGGCAAAAACTCCAAATCAAAATAAAAAATATTTGATTTCATTTTGATTTAAATGGTTTCAGTATAAAAGTTTTTAAAAATTTCTATTTATCTTTTTAGGTGCTTTAAAGGTTATAATGCTACAATTCTTGCATATGGACAGGTAATAATTGTTCATATAAAAATTAAGATTTTTAACTTATATCATAATAAACTACTAATTTGAGTAGCTTTAATTCTCTACAAGAATTTTATTTCTGCCTTTGTTTCTAAATTATATAGTTTGCATTTGTTATATAATAATTAGTGATTGCATTTGATCGTAAATTTTCCTTTGTTTAAATTTACTAAAATTTCAGAAAGGTTTTCTCAGTTCATTTTATCTTTTGTTATGCTATGATATTTTTGTAACATTTTTTTGATGACTTCTCATTTTTATTTTATTATAGTTATGAAAATTTTGAAAAAATTTTAATAATTATCTTTTATTATATGTGCCTTTTATTGAGATTTCAACGAAGCCCCAAAATATGACTTTGTTATAATTACTAGGCTTAGAATTGTTTCTAATATTCCTATTAACCTGATTGAACAATATTGAATTTTGTATACTTTCACTTTTCAATTTTATTATCTTATATTGGTTGATGTATAAGAATTCGTTTCCTAAATCACAATTTGCAAAATTCTTTGTATTTCTGTTTTTTGAAATTTTACCATATGAATATTTTTTACTTCAAAAATTATTCGTGAAATTAAAATTCTAAAATTAGGGTTTCTGGATTTTAAGGGTTTTCTGATATACTAAGATGATTCTCCATGAAATATTTGAAGTTTCCATTGTAACTTATTAAATGTCTATTATATGGAGAAAAAAGTCTACTGGCAAAAGGTAACTGATGGTTAATTTCTTGTGTTTTTGTTTTGAAAATTATAATGGAATGTCGTTGCACCATTTACATGCAACTCATTTGTTTCTTTTTATATTTATGTATTTTAAGTATTCCTAAGCTTTTTGAACACTTCAGAATCAAATAAGAGGTGTAATTCTCTTATTTTAAGAGATGTAAATTTGTTATTATGTCATTCATTAAATATTTTACATAATTTTATTGATTTCCATGGTAATAATTTTTGAATAAAATTTGTATTTCATTGATTTGTGCAAAAATTATCTTTTCACAAATTCAGTGTATTTGAATTTGAAAAAAAATTATCATTGAAACTGTTAAATATACTTCAAAACTTCATTTTCAATCTCGATAACATAAGAAACTATAAAATATTGCTGAAAAATATGCTACTTTTGGTAGAGGAACTTGTTGCTTAATCTGCAGAATGTATTATTGCTGATTAAGAGGTATCAGGTTTTTTCATTTCTTTACGAGTATTCCTGTTTGAGTTGTCTATGAAATTTATTTTCTGTTTGTTTCTTGGAATTGAGTATTCTTTCCTGAATTTTTTCAAATTGAGACTTATTAAACATTACTTGCATTCATTACAATCTTTATTATATAATACACTGTGTGAAAAAAATGAATCAGTTTGATTAGTTTTATTCCCTACTATATTTAATTTATCTGATTTAGGGCACCTTTGCTTAATAGCATTTTGTACCAAGTACACCAAACCTAATTAATCCTAGTTCTACTTTTTTGGGTCACCTACTTTGTTTATAAAGTCTGAAAATCCCACAATGAAACTCAGATGTAACTCTTTAGAATAAGAACTGTCTAAAGTAGTAAATCGAATAAATTCAAGGCCATCACACTTATAAATGATATGGTGTGCTGGTTTCATATCATTGTAGCATTTCCTGCATTTTAGTTCTTGTGTGTTGAAGGAGTCCCATTTTATGATGTTTTCAGAAATAATAGGGCTCAGTGATGAAGCCCACAATTGTTTGTATCTTCATTTTTGGAATCTGGGAAATTCAGAGATGATTTTTACAGAACTGTTGCTCATGCTTTTAGCATGTTTCTCCAGGAGTATTAATGGCAAACTTTGTTCATTTCCTGTTTTTCCCACTTAAGGATGACCTCTTTTGCAGTCTTCAAATTGATCCCATAAAAGGGCCCCATTCCTATTGGTCTGAAAGAGCACTCTTGTTTTGTAAATTCATCAGTTCTTTCACTTTCAATTCCCATGTGTCATGGCACCTACATTAAAATAATCTTATTCAAGGTTGCCAATTCATTAGAAGGTTTCTACTTACCAAAACAATTTTTGATTTAATTTGGTATAAATTAAGAGCCATTAATGCTGATTGACTGTCACTAAAAATAAGAATGGTATGGTAACCTTTCTATGTTTACTATGGTAAACTTTTCTTATGTTTATCTGTAAACAGTTATTGATAGAGAAAGAACTTTAGCCTGAAAGATAGTGCCATATTCCCCAAGCCAGTAAAGAAATTGACTTTCAGTGTTATACCACAAATTCTCAGCCTTGAGAGGTTGCTTTTCTTTGATCCATCAGTATACTAGATTAGATTATGTTTAATGTTAATCATGTTGTTACTTCATTCTTCTCTTTTAGGAAAGACTATCTTAAAAATGGTCTGTCAAAAACGTAAGTTCTCTCCATGGTGTCAGAGGGTTTTAGTTATAATGATGGTATGACAAACTTCAAGCTATATGACCTATAGCTTGAAGTTTGTCATACCATTGATTTAGCAAATTCATTCTGTATGCAATTATTCTGACAGTGCTGTAAATAAAGATGTTCAAAGGAGTCAGTTTCAAAATAGTCTCCAGTGCTCTGTTAGGTACAGTGGACATTGCACCTGTGAGGCATAAGCAGGCCCATTCTTTTCAGACTTCATAACTTGTCCCTCACAGTTTTCTGTTCTACTTTACACAACCAAATCACAAAAGCATTTGTAAAAATAAATCTGATAAGGGCTGTATAAATCAAAAACTTCATTTTTGGTTGTATGACCTAGTTTTTACCAAATATGTGTCTGCACATCATGATACACTTTCATGCTTGATTAATTTTACAGTCAACTTGTTTATTCCAAGTGAGTTTTTGGTCAAAGATTAGTTTAAATACTTCACCTCAGAGGTCATGTTGATTTGAACATCAAAAAGTTTTGGAATGAAAAAAAACCCATCCAATATTATTTTGTGAGGAAATGATACCAGGTTGATCTTCTGTAGATTTACGCCCAGATTCCTCTCACTGCACCAAATCCTTACATACTACATTTTGCTAAACTCACAGGTTATATTAAAATCTTTACCAAGGATGAGTATGCTAATGTCACCTGCATATTTTTGAGTATTGTAGTCTACAGTGTTTAGCTGGTTTGTTAGGCTATCTCTTTTCTGTTCAAAGTGTCTCCAATCTTAGATACCAGCTGGTGTAAAGCTGTCTCGGTAGGTTTTCCGGGTTGGTAGTCAATTTGTAGATTGTGTAAAGGACTGTGACTGCCCAAGTACTCTCTAATATACCTATCAATGATTTTCTCTATAATTTTAAGAATTAATATAAGCTAATTGATAAATGACTTAGCCTAGTCATAGCTATTTTTCCAGGTTTAGGAATGAAAACTATCCTAATCTCCTGCCACATTTTTGGAATGCATCCCAGTTGTAGAATAGCACTATATAAACTCTAGTCATTGCCAGAATAATAAGATCCCTTGCTTTCTGTATCATAATGGGTATAATTCTATTAGCTCATTCAGAGAAAAAATCTACCTCTTCACAGAACTTTCTCCTGGAGTCTTGTTTGCTTTTTCTAACAAGTTTGCTATAGTTGGTGAGGTCTTTTTGTAATTGTCCCATTCACTATTTTTCTTTGCCCTATTGAAAATTTTTTTAACACTAACCCTCTCGATTTCTAGAGTTATTCCACTAAGGAGATTGTGGATTTGTTCTTTTAGATTGGATTGGGCTCTTGTTGTTATATGAATCTAAGACTTTATTATGCAGAGATTCTGCTTTAATTTCTAGATCATAGTTGTTTCTAATATTTGTCACCCCCTCCCTGTTCAAGAGGTCCCTCAGGGTTCTCTCGCAATTTTTTCAGTTTGTTCTCATGGGATCTCTGAAACTACAATGGAGATTTGCACTTGAATTAAACTCAAAATGAATGTTTTGATGGTCTGCCATCAACTTTCAATTTTGTATTATTTTTACTACTAAACAATGTTGCTACAGCAAAATTAATTACTTCAGAGTGCTTAAAAAAGATAAAAGTCAGGTCATTGCCCTTATTTAGAATGTCTAAGTCATGATTTAAAAGATATTCACCTATTTTGTTTGTGTCTGTACTGCCTCAGACAACATGATAAGTATTGCAGTCTAGTCTGAGAACTGCCTGCAATCTATTATCTGCACAGAACTGCATGTGTTTGTACAATGATTCGTAAGGTGGAGCCTTCTCTTCATTGGGTAGTTAGAAGCCAAAAACAATTTCTGTATCTTCTCTCAATGATGAGTCTGACTTTCACAGCTGTTAGATCTCAATGAATAAATTCAGTTAGAGGTAAAACTGCAATATCTTTAACCATAAGGGTACATGTTCTGGCTTTAATGTTCAAATCATAAATTAGCTTACCATTTGTTCATTTGAATTCACTGATTCTGCCCCTGACAAACTAAGTGGCGCAGCATGTCCGTTTTTGGACCTTGCGCCATAAAACCCAACCAACCAACCTGACAAACTAAGGTTCTTGAATCAAGGCCAAGTGAATGTCCTCAGTGAGGAATTTCCTGTTGAGGTAAGTTGTGCCACTTCTACTGCGATGTATGTTGGCTTGTAGTACCTTCACCCCCATCATTTTTGGTATATTGATCAAAGACTTGGTTTGTACTTGAAGTCCAATAACAAAATTTGTATTCCCTTCTCGCCACATCCAACTCATTCACGCACTAGACATTCATTTGCCCAGATGGACCGTTCTTCATTTGAAGGACATTCCATTCAATTCGAGAAAGCCCAGTATTCTGTTCCTCTATTTTCCTTAGAACCTCTTTAGGCTCCATTTTACAACAGACCTTTGGCAATTTTATTTTTATGGTTCTGACAAGTTTCCTTGCCTCACCCATCGAAAGAGTTTGCTTCTGTCTGAGATTTATTTTAACAACAGTTTGTTCCACCCACTTATAGTTCTCTAAATCTGCACTGCTGATAATAAGTACCCTATTTTCTAGTCTGCCAGAAAGAAATGTAAGGACAAAGCCTTTCTCATTCCATGAAATTTTACTAGTTATCATAAATTAGATGTTTTAGGCCTGTTCTTCTGATAACTTATCAGGATGTCCTTCAATGATTACAGCCATCTTAACCACCATCAAGGTTTCCTGGTATAGTGAACCTTCAAGCCTACCATTTTTAACAGCCTTGGAAGTTGTGCCCTGCTCCATCCTTAGACTTCACCTTTTCTCACCTTACCCCTTGGGTTTTTCCAATAAAATTCCACCTGCTATCTTCTGTCAAGTCAGTTTCTTTTTCTGTCCTCATGACAGTCTCTTCTTTAGTTTATTCCTTTTCAGAGAAGTAGTCATGTCATTCCTACTCCTTTTTCAGATAAAGATTGTGTTGAGGTAATTTCTATCTCATCAAATAAAGGATCAATTTCTTTTCTTTTGATTGTTTTCCTCTTGATTTCCTTTTCTTCATTAGAAAGGTCTACCTCAGAATTTTTGACTATAATAGCAAAACTGAGAATTTTGGGTGGTTTAGGAGCTTTTAGTTTTCAGACAAAATTTTGTATAATGTTTTCTTTGTAATTTTTTTAACTATGCTTGTAAGAGGTATGAACATTTCTTTATAGTGTAAACTTTTATTAAACTAATATGAAATTATTAATTGCTATTATATCAAAAGCATAATTATAGACTAATAAATAGTTACTCTGCCTTTCATCCCTTCATTGGGTTGATAAACTGAGTACCAAGCATGCTTGGGAACTAAACACTGAAAGTTTTTTGTTAGACTGACCACCTAATTGGGACATATGCTTTGCACTCCAGGGCCTCTCGCTCAAGAAAACAGCAGGGGTGTTTGTGCTCCGGGGAAACCCCAGAATTCCGGGGATTTTGAACTTCGCTACCCGGAAATTCCGGGGATCGTCGTTCAAAAGGAAGTAGGAATAATAATGAATTATTTATTTTGATCTGGGTAATTTTGTTTGCTTTGAAAGCAGAAAACAATAATTAGGTCATTCAATACTTCATAATTGTAATTTTTCATTTCTCCCCCCCTTCTCGTAACTCCAAAATGTCGGTAGTAAGTCTGTAAAAGTTTCCTGTGATTTTTTTGGGGTCCCACAAACACCCCTGAAACAGAGATGGGCATTGTAGGCATTATATATATATATATATATATATATATATAGCTCACATGGATTCTTGATAAAAAGTTACATTGTATCTAAACTTTTGTTAAACTAAATGTTAATAGACATTAATTAGACAAAAATGAAAATATTTCATATATGATTTAAATTATACTTATTTTATTTAAAATTTTATAAATGAGTATTTTTAAGTTTTAGTCCTTTGAATGCTAATTATTTTACTAAAACTTAATAAAGTGTGTTATTGTAATGTGTTCAGATTCTAGTTAAGTGTTGTATTGTGAATTTATATTTTGATACTTACTAAATCAATCATTTAAATACTTCTAGCCATTTAATACACACTTTTTGTGATCTAAAGTGAAAAATCCATAATTATTGAATGTGGATTATTTATTTTTTAGACTGGCTCTGGTAAAACTTACACCATGGGTACTGGTTTTGACGTTTCTTTATCTGAGGAAGAGATAGGGATTATACCCAGGGCTGTAAATCAGTTATTTAATGGTATTGCCAAACTACAAAATGATGCACAGAACCAAAAGTTGACACCACCTGAATTTAAAATAACAGCTCAATTTATGGAGGTACGAAATTATCCCAATTTTGTATTTTATAAAATCAATAAAAATTTATTAACTTCATTATAAAACAAATATATATCATACCTATGATTTCACTTATGAATAATTTTATGTATTACATTTTCTCTATCAACATACATACAAACGCATACTACTTATTTTACTTTTAATATATTCTGGATTTTTTAAAAAATTTTTTTAATATAAATAAATATTGTTATAGTTGTATAATGAAGAATTAATTGATCTTTTGGACCCAGTACAAGATAGAGAAGATAAGGTAAGCATATTTTTTAAGGTGGTTAGTTTATGATTTACATTTTTGAAAATGGCAAAGTATATTTTATGAATAAATAGTTTGTGATTCTTGAAAATATTTTGAGCACAAAAATTAATGAATAGAGTGAATCTAAATGAATGAGACCAATAGTTATCAACACCTTTATTTTGGTTAATAATAAATCGACATGTTTAAAAAAAACATGTTCAAACTATTTTTATAAATGTTATTAAGTATAGCATCTTAATTGCAATGGTCTTTTATAATTTTTAAAATCACTAATAGTGTATTTATTTAATTATCAAAAGATTTGTATTAAATTAGGGTAAAAAATCTGGAGTAAAAATTCATGAAGATGCTGATGGTCAAATAATCACGGTTGGCTTGACTTCTCGAACAGTTTCTTCAGCAAGTGAAGTAAGGATAATTATATCTATTTTAAATTCATTTCTATTATTTGTGTTTTGCATATAAGGCAGGAATGTTTACAAGAAACATTTTTACTCGAATGCATCAAGTACTTGAGATCTATTGTTTTTTTTATAATTTGTAACTCTTGCTAAAAAAATTCAGCTAAAAATTAAAAATTAATTGTGGAAATATTAAAGTATTATGCAAGCATCTTAAAGGAATAGAAGGATTTAATTTGTTTATTTTTACTGACAAAAGAGAACATTAACCATTTATATAAGAAATGACAGAATATAACAGTGCCAAATACCAAGTGACCAAATACCAAGTGAAGTTAAATGATGACCAAATGGCATTAAGTTTAATAACATTTAATTTTAACTTAAATTCACATGAATTTAAGTTAATATCAAATGTTCTTAAAGTATGTGTTGATATACATTTAAAAAAATTGATTTTTACTTTCAAAAAACCTTGCTTGTATGTACATTTCTGTGTTCTCAGCATTCAAATTTTCAATACTCTTGCAAAGTCATCAAATAAAAATATTTATTTGATTGAAGAAACAATTTTTCACTAATTTTATAACTTTTTTACAGAGACATCAAATTAGCTTTATTGTTACTAATACAAATTAACATAAATCCAACTTTTGGAAAGTATAAGTTAACACTTCATATCTTAAACATTTTTCTAACTTTCTTTTTAAGAGTGATGATTATACTGCTCTCTGGGTTGTATAAGGTTTTTGCTGTAGTTTTACACTTTTCTATACTTTTATATTCATAAAATGTATTTGCTTCTTTAACAGGCTATAATAATGTCCAGCAGTATGGTCTTCATTTTTATAATAAGCATTATTGCTATGTAACATTTTTTATTCTTAATTAGTTTGTTTTCATGCCTTTTAATGAAAAAACTACATCATTTATTTATTAAAAATACAGCTCTGGCTATGAAGAAATTTAAGGTATCTTTCATTATTTGTCAGTCTTTGTCTCATATCTATCTTAGGCATGTTTCTCATAATTTAAATTTATTGAGGTCACCAGTTTTAAAGAAGTTTAAGACATTTCTCATTTGTTGGATTTACCTTGTGATAATTTTAAATCTTCATAAACATTTAATGTTTCTAGTAATTTCATTGATCTGATAATAATCCAGAATATAATAACTTTGAAGAATGCATTTCTTGTTGAAGCAACTCTTCAGTAATGCTTGGGCTATTACTGTGCTGCTAATATTGAGGCTGTTTTATTATTTGTTTGATATTGCTAAAGAAAATTATTGACTTTGTAAAGTTGAATAGTCTCAGAAGCCAATGTAGAAAATTTGGTATTTGTTAGCAAGTGTATATGCACTGAAATTAAAAATTTTCTAATGAGATGAAATATTGTAATTAAAAATCAATTACAAGAAGAGAGAAGTGTACAGAAAATTTAGCGATTTTAAGGACATGTTTATTCCTTTTTTATAATACTTTTCTATATTATATATTAAACAATACTAGTTATTATTTTTGAATGTATTTTTTTTAAATTTTATAACAATGCTTCAAGATATTTAGATGCTATTAAGTATTTTTAGAGCTGTTTTTTGTCCAGAAGAAGTGTGAAGGAAAATTTATCAAGTTGCTAAAAAAAAATTTAAAGACAAAAAAATTTTGTTAAAAAAATTTATTAGTTCTCTTTTCAATAAAATTAAAGAGAAATATTCCTGATTTAAAGTATATTTTCCTTAATGTATATATTTCAGTTTGTATTAGCAGTAGTATGTAGCTTTATAATATATCTTTAAATATAATTTTGGTATTTTTTTCTTAATTTTGAAGTATGTTAAATTATTTTCAGATTAGTTCTTCCAATTTAAGCAGCATTAGTCTTGATGACTGAGTTGTCAGAAATAGGCTATATTACTAATTATTATAGTTCTCTGAAATTATGATTCAATAATTATTTGTATTATCCTTCAGTGTTTATTCCTTTTTTATACTTTTCTATATTTTATTAAATTTATTTTGAAATTTTTTATTCCATAAATAATTTAAGTAAAAATGGGATTTGTCTTATGATTGATATTTTATATTTAATGTATTTATTGAAATTTTTAAAATTTTAATTTTAACGAAAGTAACACACAATATTCTTATGCATAGTCCGATGCATGGTTCTTAAGCATAGAGGTATTTTATTTAAATAAATTGTTTATTTTTTAGAATATTATTAATGATCTGCTATTTTCAGACTTTGCAGTGCCTCAAAATTGGTGCTTTATCTCGTACAACAGCTAGCACCAAAATGAATGTCCAGTCATCCAGATCTCATGCTGTATTTACTCTTCATATTAAACAACAGAGAATCATACAATTTGAGGTAGACTTTATTCTTTTGTGAATAATTTTAAATCTTCTAACTTTTTTTAAAATTTTGGTTTCTTTCCAATTTTTTGATTAAAATTATATTAAAATATTCAGATTTTTTAGAATTGGTTGCTTTTTTATTTTCTTAGAAAATGGGAAAAGTTTTCTTAAATATTTCAACAAATAAAAAGAAATCATTATTTGTTGTATTATTTTTAAGTGCCTTAAACATATTCTTGTCTAGTTTTATTCATAGAATAACATTTGAAAAAATTCTCTTACTTCATAAAAATTTCAGATTTAATTTCATTTTTCAATCTTAAATTATTTGTAAAATTTAATAATTATGGTAATCATTAACTTAAATTAAAAGGTATGTTTGCAGCTTTGTGGTTAGTTTAACAACTGAAACTTAATGTCCTCAATATTTTGCATTTTGGGAAAGCTTTTTTTATTGATAGTTGCTTAATTTCCTTGTCTGTAGAAAGTAAATTAAATTTCTGAAGTATCCACCCTTACAAAATGTTCAGAAAACAAGAACATGACATTTATTTTCAATGATGAATGTGTTGTCAAAATCAGGTCTGATGAGGCTTTAAATTATTGAAACTAATAGTTCTAAGAGCTTTCCCAATGCCCAGCATTTTTTGTTAATAATTAAGAGTTGATTTTCAGTCATGACTATATGTTTATTTGGCGGCTACCAAGACCACAGGATTTTTAGTTTTGACCTATTTAGCTTATATGTGAACACTTATCTCTATATTGTGCTATGCCCAAATATGTGAATTTCTTTATATGCATATTATTTTATGTAATCGTTAAAAATTACGTATTTTTCACATTAAAATTATCATAATAAATTAGTGAAAAATGATGCACCAAATTAAATTTGCTCTTTTTAAATAAATATTAATTGTATATTATGCTAGTGTAAAATGTTAATATTAAACTTTACTGTATATATATATATATATATATATATATATATATATATATATATATATATATATATAAACTCTTACATTTTAGCCTTGTGAAGGATCAGAAGATGGGAAAACCATAGAAGAATTTGATACTTTGATGTCTAAATTGCATTTTGTTGATTTAGCTGGATCAGAAAGACTAAAACGAACTGGGGCAACTGGTGAACGAGCTAGAGAAGGAATTTCTATTAACTGTGGTCTTGTAAGTAAAACATAATCTTTTTGTTAAAATAAATGAAAGGATGATAGATTTATATAATTAATATTTGCATGTAAAAGAAGATTTTATAAATTTCTTTATTAATGTTGATTTTCATGTACCTTATTAATATAAATGTAACATTCAATTCTTTTAACTTTATACTGAACTGGTAGTCCTAATAATTAATGCTGTATGCCTTGGCTTAAAAACTCAGAAACTTGATTTCCAGTTCAGTCTTGGATGTTTTCATCTGTGTTGGAAAAAAAAATTAATCTGTGTTTGGACTTGTTGTCTGAAAAATAGAAATTTTTAATTTAATACTATTTAAATAAAAATTTTATAACAAAAATTAATTTTTTAAAAAAAGATATATTATATTTATTTATCAATTTTATTGGTTTTTATATATTTATTTTTTTTATTTGATAAAAGGATATTTTCTTATTAGTTAAGTAAAATAAGTTTAATTTAATTTCTAAACAATTTTAATTTGCATTTGAGCTGTTTTTTAAAAATATTTATATACAAAAGAAAATTTAGTTGCATATTTAATTATAATTTATTGTTGGTATTAATCTTTAATTGTTTATTAATTATAATATGTAAATAATTAGCACTATTGTAGGAATACATTAAAGGAAGGGTGTTTTTAAAAGCAATTATAAAACATTCCTGTAACGAATATTTATCTGATATGATAGAAATTTTGTTATATAATTTACATTGAAATTTTCAGTGCTCTCAAATTATCTTATTAAGGTAAAAAACAAGTTTTCATTTGTTTAATATTCTATTTCCCTTCATTATATGAGATGCATATATTGGACAGTTTGTCCAGTCTATTTAATATTTAATATGGTCAGAAAATGTTACTTGCAAAATCAAGACAAAAAAAGGTCATTTCTTTTTTTGATTTATTTTTAACATTTAGTAAGAACTATTAAAATTATTTAATTAGAAGTATGTAAAGTCTAGAAATATAATGCCTTTGAGGTATTATATTTGTGAGTGCACGGTACAAGTTGATCTTCACTAACTTGAAATTTATTATATGGTACTAGAGAGAGATAAATTTAAGTTTAAAAACTACTCTGCATTATAAAATATTGATTTGTATTTTATTAAATTAGTAAAAAAACTCTGTAGTTTAATTTTCAATTCAACAGTTATTACTCACAACTTGGTGTTTGGTATTTGCATGGTTAAACTTTACTATTAAGCTCTTCTTGATTTGAATTTGCATTTATATGCAAAAATGGTTGGTAAGATAGAAATATCAATCAGCCTATCAGAATATCAATATTGCAGTTCTTTAGTAAACAGTTAATGGAATTATATTCAAACTTAACTGTATAGTGTCATTTATCAAGTTATTTTAAAATTTTCCACCTTAAATTTTATCCTGGTCCTGGCTAGGAATACATAGAAATATTTATAAAGTTATTTTACTGAATTGTAAAATTAACTACCATCAAGTTGGCTAAATATTATTTGTCTTTTTAGACTAAACTGGCAGTTGAATGGTTAGTGCTCTAATTTTTTTCCAACAATTTGTGGATCTGAATCTTGCATTAAGTTTAGATGTGCGTAATGGTTCAGAATTCACTTTAAATTATAAGTCCCAGTCTAATTACCTCCTGTTTGTAAAAAGTGGCTGTTGAGTGACAAACTAAACCTTTCTAATTGGATTCTTTTTAGTCTTTCTCAATTTTTGTATGTAAAATAAAATAGATGTATGGACACTTAAAAAATAGTAATGGAAAACTATTATTTTTTAAAAAATATTGAAAATTAAAACATGCAAGATTAACCATCAAATGATAAAAAAAATTGTATACATTAATACTATCATAGACAATTTATCTATAATAGTATTATCTATGATAGTATTATAATTTTAATTGATTTTCAATAATTTTTTGTAAAAAGAATAGTTTTCTATTATTATTTTTTAAGTATCCATGCATCTATTTTTATTTTCCATTGTATTATATAATAATGTATTATCACTAGTAGCTTATGAACTTGATATTCTTCGAATACTTTTTATTTGGTATTTTAAGATACTCTGATTAATGTATTAACAAATATTTTTGTGAAATTAAATAGTACCAACTGAAAGAGATGAATTAGAATTCTCTATCCTAGATAAGAATAGTGTTATTATTTTTTTAAAATGTAAATTATAAAATATTGGAAGAATTATAAAATATTTGAAGTATTTTTTTCAAAAAATTTTAATATAATAAATATTATGAAAAGTATAAATATCTCTATTTTTATAATAATAAAAGTAATTAATTTCTTCCCGTTACAAAAGGAAATAAATACATAAATAAATGAGGCTACTTTATATTGTTCGCAAAAGGGAAAATAGTATATTTTTTTGTAGCATTAAGATGTCTCATTTGATTATTTTTAATTTTATAAAAATAAAATGAGATTTATGGTAATTTAATTATGTATATGTTTTTTACATTGATTTTTTTCATTACAGTGATCATTAAGTGCATGTATTGATGTTACACATCTTAATAATAAAATTATGCACCTAAATATTAATTCAGATTAGTCAAAAATATTTATCTTTTCCCCTTCATTTTTCCATAAATAAAAATACTAGAAAATTCTTAAAGAATTTGAAATAAAAAAAATATTGGGAAGTATATATTCAGAGTTTTGTTGTCTTAATATAATATATTCAAATATTTTTTATTTTTTTAAATATTTTATTAAAATTATAAAGATTATATTTATTGATTATTGAAAAGGTAAAAGAATACTGTACCATAACTTATAGAAATTCATTTTGTGTTTATATTTCTTTCCCGAAAGTTACTAGAATTCTCATTAAAATCCATTTTTTAATGTGTTAATATAATTTTAATTGTTAATATTGAATGAATCAGCAAAATGTTACTGATTTTGGTATTTAAAATAATTTTTTTAAAAATTTGTTTTTCTTATCTTTTATACATTAATAAGAATAGAGAACAAAATAATAAATTTAATTACTAATGAATTGTGTTATAACTTAAATTAAAAGCTCAATGTTCTAATTCATTGAAGCGTTTTAGTTTATTTAAATGTATTTTATGATAAAATCTTTTGTTTATAGTTGGCTCTTGGAAATGTTATATCTGCTCTGGGAGATAAAACAAGGAAAACAACTCATGTGCCTTATAGAGATTCAAAATTAACTAGGCTTTTACAAGACTCTTTAGGTGGTAATAGGTAAGGAAATATTTTATCTGAATATTTGATATTTTTCTTTCTTTTTTTCTGCTAAGATATTTTATAAATTTCAGCCAAACTTTGATGATTGCATGCGTTTCTCCATCTGATCGAGATTTTATGGAATCCCTTAACACATTGAAATATGCAAATAGAGCTAAAAATATTAGAAATAAAATAAGCATTAATCAAGATAAATCAAGCCAGACCATAACTTTGTTAAGAAAAGAAATTCAGCAGCTTCAGCTTGAATTGATGGAATATAAGCAGGTAAAAAGCAAAAAATTATTTAATTATTCTCATTTATTATTGTATGTATGTACATAATTTTATGGTCATTAATTTATTATATATATTAGTCTGTTATTTCATGCATAACTATTATTTTATGCTTAGTGAATGAATTGTGATATAATTATGTGTAGAAATCAAAATGCTTAACAAGAATTATAAATACCAAATATTCATTTGCAATATTAAATGTATCTTATAAATTTACTTAGTTTACTTTTTTTAATTTCATAATATTTAAGACTATATCTATTAAAATAGCTTATGGTTTTTTAAAGATTAATAGATATCTAAAAGAAATTTTTTAAATTTTAATTATAAATTTTTTTTATTATGGGAGAAAAATAAAATACTCCCTAAATTTTTAAAGCTGTATCTTTTATATAGTGAATAAAGTGGTTTTGGATTGTCTTTCATTTAAGAGTGCTGATGTGTAATTTTTATAAGGCTGTAGTTAAGCACAAAGATGTAAAATGCAAAGAAATTAACAAATACTGATTTGATTGACACAAAATTCGGCAGGAAAGTAGCATATATATTTATGCATAAAATAAAATCAATTATTATATACAGAAATGAAAACAATATTAAATTTTTGTAAATTATCATGTAATGACATACTGGAGATTTAAACAGAATTATGTATGAAGTGAAAATAAACAGCATAAAATGAAAAAAAGGACATTATTAGGGTATGTGATCCCGCCTCATTTGTATATAAAGTTTACACCTCGTGACCATGCTTTTAATTGGGTGGTCAACCATTGCGAAATTAAGTAATTGCCATTCTTCTTGTAGAGCAGTTTCCAGATCAATAAGAGTGGCTCTAGGTGGGAAACAGGAAGATATACTGCAGCCAAGAGCATCCCAAAGATTTTTTATGGGATTAAGGTTGGGCATATATGCTGGCCATGCCATATGCGCAATCTCTTCACTCTCCTGGTAGTTGCCGACGATGGCAGCTCTATGGGGACGTGTATTATTGTCCATTAAAACAAAAGTAGGGCCAACTGCTGCAGCATACAATCTCACAATGGGTTCCAGGACTGCATCTCAATACCAGACAGCCATGGCAGAACCCCATTTAAGGATGTGCATCCTAATGAAGTCCCTGCTCACACCATAATGCTTCCACCTCGGAATGTGTGATGTTCGATGATGTTTTGGGGCTGATTGCGTGCTTCTTGTTCAGGCCATATCTTATAAACTTGTCATCTGGCTCCAGAGCAAATCTTGACTCATCAGTAAACGTGACAGTTAGACACAGTCCAATTGACATGTTCCCGGCACCACTTTAATCGTGCCCTTCTTGATTGGACAGATAGACAAACTCGAGGTACCCGGGCGTCACTCATATGTAATCTTCAGCATACAGTAGCTGCAGATAGCATTTTACCAATGCACACTGTAACCATGGATGTCACATATGCGGAGGTCTGTCTGCGATTCCGCTTGGCTGAAATCGCAATAAATCAATCTTCCGCGGGGTTTGTAACCCTTGGGCTACCGTCTACGGACCATCAGACAACTGTTTGCATGGTTTGGAATTGTTTCCATAAACGTGAAATTACAGAATGATGAACACCGAAGAAAAGAGCAACATCTGATCTCCACTGTCCTGCTTCAATGCGCCCCTCAGCACGCCAGCACTCAGAATCTTCCATTTGTCTTCTGAATGTCATAGAAACATGTATGTCTTGAAAACAAATTGTACGAAAGTTTTAAGCACCTTTTGCAGAACTTACAATCAACTTTTGTAACCCTTCATAAAGCTGGTATCTTATAAGACTGCCCTTTTTGCATATTTCTTGACATGAAAGCTTGATTGACTGTTAACTAACATATTTGCATATTTCCATCTACCTCTGCAGCGATTTGCCTCCTCTTCAATTTTGATTGACTTCCAGAAATTAGCATTTTCTCTCCGTGCTTAACTTTTGGAAGTGAGTGTATAATGACAAAAATGAAAAGGAAAAATAAGGTACATTTATCAAGAGCCTTAAACAATCCTTCAAAGAGCCGCATGTGGCTTGTCAGCTACAGGTTGACCACCCCTGTAATATAAAGTAAAGATAGATAATTTATATTTAAGCAATGATCGTAAAAAACATGCATAAGATTTAAATGTTTAAAATTGAGAATTTTTTTGTAATATGTTTCATTTGTCAATTTGCTAAATAAAAAAAGGATCAGCTAAAATTGAAATATAAGTTCAAAACAATTCTTTGTCTTTATTCACCATTTAAGCGAAGATTTTGTTATAGACTAGTATTCTTGCATTTTGTCTGTGGGTATGGCTAAGTATTATTATATTGAAGATGTTTGTGGAAGGTACTTGGATTAAAAACGTTGATGGAAATGTTATAATGGAAAATCTATGCATTCTGTGCATAATTTTCATTTAACAGAATTGTTGATTAGTCCTATGAGTTTTCTTGAGATAGCCATCATTGTATTCTTATGACATTATTAGAGTTTTGATTTTAGTAACTTTTATGATCACTTGTTTTAAAAAGATTCTCAAAGTACAGAAAATTATTTTTACCTTTATAAATTTAATACTTTAAACTTTTACAGTTCAAATAAATGTGCATGAATCGTAATCTTTTCTGTCTTGTAAACTGTTTGCAATTTAAATATAAAAAGTATATGTTAAAATAAATTTTTTTTTTTACTTTGATATCAGTTAGATAGTTATTTATTGAGGTGTGTGTTTCTTAATAAAAGTATTTTTGTGATCATTTAGTAATTAGTAATTATTTTATGCTTATAAATATATATCTTTATAAAAACTCTTCCCATTATATCTTGTATTTCACTGAAATGGATTCTACTGTAACAAATGTTTAGAAATAAAAATTGCTTGATGTATAAATATTTTTCAGTAATAACTAATGTTCATGCCAGTAATATTTATATATTTATCTGCATCTAGATTTACAAGATTAATTTTCCTTTGCTTTGTTGATGATAAAAATCAGGTAATAAACTTTTTTAGGGAAAACGTGTTATTGGTGAAGATGGGGAAGAGCATGTTAATGATATGTTTCATGAAAATATGTTCCTGGAATCAGAAAATAATAATCTTCGTTCTCGATTGAAAGCACTTCAAGAAACTTTAGATAAACAGACACAAAGAGTAACTGAACTTCTTGCAGAAAAAGCATCTGGCTGTTGGATAACTCCAGGTATACTTAATAATATTTAGGTAGAGATAGGATTCTCATATTTGTTCTCTCATATTTCAATGTAATTTTCAAAACCATTTTCTTATAAAATAATTATTTCTCTTTTGTTATACTTTATTTTCCTCCAATATTAATAAAAAAATTCAATAACTTAGTAAAATAAATAAATTTTGAAATCTTTTAACAGAATATATTACTGTGTGCATGGATTCTCAACACAGATTAACTTTTTGATATTAAAATATAATTGTGTGATTGTTTTTAGTTTTCAATTAGTGTGTGTGTATATATATATATATATATATATATATATATATATATATGTATGTATGTTATAGTATATATATATATATATATATATATATATATATATATATATATATATATATATAAATTTTTTCTTTTCACCACATTTATTATTCATTTAATAAAATACTTGTGTTATTTTTTTTTAATATTCATTTTATATTATGCTTTACTGGCATACTTTTATCCAAATTTTGTGTTGCTAATCACTTTGCCGATTTAGCATTGCATTATTCAAATCTAATCATTATTTTGTTGTGTTTAACTGTTATTAATTATGTATGCATGCCAGTTCTTCAAAGGGGCTGTATCCCAGGTGCTTAGAAGCAACAGGTTAGGAGAATCAAATAGTTGGAGACATGTTTATATAACTCCAATGTCTAATAGTTTTTGTTAAAGCTTAATACCTGGGTATTATAGTTTATTTTTGTTAATAGTGTTAATAAATAATTTAACTGAAATATTTTTTATTTTATTTGATATGAAATTTTTAAACTTAATTTATATTATGTACTTATTTTATGTTTGATATCAGTGAGCTAAACCTGCTGTTTTTTTAAAGTCTAATTATTGATATAATATTAGTTTCTAAAATATTAAGTTCAATGAATGAAATGAAATACTTCATAAATACTTAAACACTATTAAAATCAACAATATACATTTAATATGTTTGTCACTATTTTTTATTTTCCTTCTTTATAGCTTTTAGTTTAAACTGTGCTGTGTAACTTAAAAGTTTTTGCCTCCATTTGATGATATAAGAATTTGAATATTTTGAAAACGAAGTTACACAAGTTTAGACAAAATTCAAGATGATAATAGTAACTGTTTTTACAACTATCTTATCTTTACAATGAACCGATTTCATTCTTGATATCAGTTGAACAAAACTGATTATAGATGAAATAAATTAGCCAAGTTGTGACGTCATTTGTTCATTTTATAAAGCATAAAGGGCATTTTTTTCGAATTTTTTTGTAAACTTTTATAGCAGGGAATGTTTTTTTTATCAGATATTATCCACGGCAGTTTATAATACACACAGCAAAATTATAACTATGGTAATTCAGAATTTTAGAACTAAAAAAATATATAATTTAATGAAACATTTTAATTTTAAAACATGTAATATGAAGTAACTCTATCATATATTTTATTGAAGCTTATTAGCATTAAAGCAATGTTTCCTTGTTACATAAATGAAGCTTTGCATTTAAGTATGTAAATTACCCAAGAATAACTAGTGTCAATTAAAGAATCTTGTTAATTTAGTTCTATAATTGGAATATCTAAAACATTCTTGGTGATATTTAAATATTATTGATGGTTTTAGCTTTTCAATTAAGCCAAACAATTTATTTCTTGTTAAATGCACCCAATATATGTTTTAAAATATTATTAATATAAATCTTTTGTAAGTGTACCATCTTTAAGCTACTCATAATGATACATTTTGAACATTTGTTACTGCTTAACTTAATTACACAGTGCTGTAATTTGCTTATGTTATTCTTTTAAATGATGTGTTTTGTCCAATGTATTTAAATAAAATTTCTTTTTATTTTTGCCTGCACACTAACATGAAATATTACCAATTAATTGTATGAAAATGTTTAATATAATTGTGAAACACCTAATTGTTTGAACTAACTGCTTTGTGCTTGTTAATGTATTTGTGTGATTGCATTATGCATGCAGGTGAAAAAGCTTCCCAACCTGACTTAACTGAGCTTATAAAAGGATACATGAAAGAAATTGAAGACTTAAGGTAAAAACTTATGTTAATAAAGTTTTAAAAAAAAGTTACTTTCATATATATTTCTGAAAAAAAATTAATTCAAGTGCTGCATTAATTTTTGCTTAAGTGTTCAAATAAGTTATTCTATGTAAAATGTTAACAAATAATTTCAAGTGATGAAACAAAGTTAGTTCCCTTAATCTCTTTTGTTAATGCAGTTAATTTATTGTAATCACAATGTGTTTTCTGTTTAAAGTTCTTCTAATATAAAATTAGAAATTCTTTTTAGTACTCAGTTAATATTTATTCTTCTAACAGTATTTCTTTGAATTTTTTTGTCTTATTGATATGCTTCCTGCTGTGATAATTCTGAGGAATGTTTATTTCAAAAAGCAAGCAAATGAATATATATATAAAATATGAAGTGTGTGTGAGAATAACTTACTGTACCTTATTAAATTGCTTTTAAAATGCATCAATTTGAAAACTTATTATTTTTTTACAATCTTCAAAGTTTTTTTAATTAAGAAAAATGGTTCTGTTAAATTACTACTTACTGCATATGTAACTTGCATGGAACTTTATGCTTGTTTCCTGAATTGTTTCTATATGTGCTTAATTTTAAATGCTGTATTTCTATATTTGTGTGCAATATTGGTATGATAAAAAATATTTCATCCAGATAATATTTAATGAATAACATAATTAAAAAGCATGTAATGGAATAGATTTATTTATTGAGTATAAAGCTATTCGAAAATATTTTATTAGAACTTATTTGAAATTATATATTTTGAATTGATTATTTTATTGTGTATTTGTGCAAGTGTTTTAATTCTCTTTACTGTATTGATATTATCTCAATGGAGATTTATAATTATTCAATAAATAAGCGTTCATAAATTTAATGACTCTTTGAGCGTTCTTGCCAATTTAATAATCCACACCAGGATAATAACGATATACTGAGGTAATGAATAAAACAGAGAAAGTCTTGCCACCACATGCACTGGAAGACCAAGTCTGTATAAAAGCTGATTATATCTATGGGGAAAAACTTCAGACATGTTTAAGGTGCATAATATCTACTTTTATTTATTTTAAACACACTTCTTGATTGTTTATAAATTGATTACTTTGTATTCTCTATTTTACAAAAGGGCAATACACATAATAAAATATCTCAAACAAAACTGGCCACACTAACTCGGTCATTCAGCGACAGTTCCTTCCTTCTCTCCCTGCTTGCCACCTGTGTCCTTGGAAGCTCGAGGGTGAATAAATATTCCCCCTAATAGGTCTTCTCACCACCAGAAAACTCAAGGAACGGTTTTTTGAGGAAGTCTGGCAGTAAAGTGTTTTCTATGCACGATGCCACAGATATAATTAATAAACATTCAGAAATTTGTTAAAAATATATTGCTACACATTCAAAGTTTTATGTCTTGGTGTATTACTAAATGTATAAAGTAAACAGAGGAAATTGTATTGAGAAATTCAGGTTTCTTGAACTGGTGTATGCTTATTAATGTGAAAATGTTATAATTATAGCAAACAATAACTGGTGATAATTTTCTATCAATAAAAATGTATTTACATCGAGAAATAGTTACAGTGCACAATTAAATTATAGAAATAGCATTATGCATTGTTAATTTGCAAAGTGTAACATTGTTAGATAATTGAAAGTTATGTTAGATAATGAAAATTAGCTTTATTTTTTGACCTAGAGCATGTTTCTTGTGACCTAGATGATGTCATCACCTTAAAATTTAATTAAAAATAATTAAAATAAAAAAAAAACTGTGTAACTGTTTGGGATCTGTGTGATTTTAAATTTTTTTTGCCAAGCGCGTATTTATCTCACCAACCTAAATTACGACACTATGTGAAGTAACCAGTTACCAAATACTGATCGTGCTTGAATTTCAACTTTACAATCAAGCGCTGTTTTAAATTTCAAATATCAAAATCTTGAAATATTTTATTATAATTACCTACTATAGAAGTATTAAAATGCTAATAACTTGACACTAATTTTCCAAAGATTACTTAATAAAAAAAATACAAATATTAACTAAGTATCATGCAGTCTATTACTAGTGAATACTTGACAATAAAGCTAAATCTATAACATTAATAAAGTGCATTTTAACGAATACTCCCTGGAACCAGGGAGTACGTGTACCTTCCTGGGGCTTGAGCACAGCCACCAGGCACGTCGGCAGGTGGCGGATAGCCGAATGTCCTGTAGGAATGACAGGATAGCCTTGAATATAGAATCAGAGGCCGCGAACCAGCTCCCGTAAACCCTGGTGTTATGCGATCCATGCCTAGGGCTAATTGGCACCTCGGTATTGGTGTCTTAACGGAGCCTCTAGTTGCTTGGCGAACTTCTAGAGTATTTTGCCTTGCCCAGTAACTCAGGCAATGCTGGGTGGACTTATATTACCTGAGCTTTTTAATTGTTATCTTGTGGCTGAAAAAACACAAGAAGTAACAAACCTTTCTGCATTTGCAGGTGAAGCCTCTAAAGTAGACCTTGCTGAAAAAGACAAGGGAACTCACAGGCAATCTTGTAAAGGGGCAGCAATGAATTCTTCACTTGAGGTAGAAATTACCTCTAAACCATCTTCTTCTGGTGAAAGTCGGGAAGCTATTCCTAGCATGACTGACTTTCTGACCAGATGGGACTTTTTCAGCAAGACCTTATCTGCTGGAAATGTCATATGCAAGAGGAAATGGCAGAGCATATCATTTACGAATGTGAGGCTCTTGCCCTCCCTAAATTAACTTCTTTAGGCTTCATCCATACTAGAGAGTTACACCTAGACTCCATTAAAGGGTTATCGGACTTAATTAGTAAAGGGGGTGACCCGAGCAACTGGAACTAGGAAACATTGGGTTTGGAGTTAATGGTACAAAATGCTGATAAAAGCAGAGGTGCCCAATGACATACAAACTCAATTTTAAGAAGAAGAAGAACGAATACTCTAATTTTAATTAAGTGAGCTGTGGTGCCCACCTTAAAAATAGTCAATGTAGTGCAATATAGCCCCAATGTAATATTGGCAATAAAACAAACATTCTTTTAAAAATTAGACTTTCAAATTAATCAACATTACTAGATAAATCTAAATGCCAGTATATGAAATATTTAATATATAACATAAAATATGCAATACTTAATATATAACATAAAATATTCCAAGCCTATTAATTACATAAGACAACTCACTTAATCATTGCTAGCAGAATCATACACTGGTATGCCATGATGTTACATAGCCATTTATATTCTGTGAGGAATAATAACTATAAATAATGGTTTAAAATAATGAAAATAATTTGAAAAATTTATTTTATAAACTTTCAAAATAAATTTTACTTAAGAAACTTAAAACAAAAAATTCATTGCAAACTAATATTCAAAAACTTAGTTTTTAAAAAAAATTTTAAAACAAACATAAAATCATCTACTTTAAAAGTTTAGGTAGTATATATAATGAAATACAAAAACTAATTACTAATCAAATGCTTCAAGGGCTACTAACACACAAAACAAATTTTGTGTGTGTAAATGATCCCATTGTATCATACAAACACACATTCTGACAAGGTAAACTTGTATTAGCTCTTCCATTTTTGTTTATCAGATGATGAGTAACTTAGGTGGGGAAGGAAGTTCTTAAATTTACTAATTTTTAAAAATTTATTTACTATTAAGATTATTTTAGACATTTTTAAGCTAGCTCCTTTATAGCGGGCTCCTTCACACACTCTCTGCGCAGCTGCATATTCATATCTTTTAACATTATATTAACTACTGACATCTAGTGATCCTTCATTATTTTTTAAGCATTATTACAACTTATATTTACACCTGTTTGGTGCATTTTATCACCCACACTTAAACAGTACTTTTCAGTCGTATAATTTTATCCTATAAAATATTTATCACTAATAAAAGAAAAGTGATTGTGTTGAAAAATTCCATGTAATTGTAGAGAGAACAATAACCAATTTACTTATTTATTGATTAATAGTATGATTGCTTCAGAACTTTTGAACAATTTTATATAATTATTGTATATAGAAAGTTTAGGAATTAATCCTCCAAAATTAGTGATTAATAATTTTAAGTATATTTTATTTTATAAAATGTAGATCTTCATATTTTTTATTGCTATTTTGAATATTATGATGAGAGTAATTATTATAATCATTAAAGTAATATTTGTGGAAGGTAAATCAGAAAACAGTAAAAATAAAAAACTTATTATATTATGTTGAGTAGACAATATGTATTATTGTCTGCAATTAATATATTTCTACTTTCCTTTATATCACTTTAGTTACTATAATAATTGATTTATTTCTTCTAGTTCATTGTGTTTTGTAAATATTTTCATTTTATATGTAAATATAGTTTGATTTATTTTTCTTGCAAGAATGAAGATAAAATTTTTGTTGTAGGGTGAAATTAGTGGAAGCAGAAGAGATGTGTTCTCAGTTACGTAAACAACTTCAAAAAAATCAGGCAAGATCAAATATTAGTAGTGCTCATATATTAAATTCTGATTATTCTGCAATGGATGACACAAAATCTCCATATGACATACTTCGTGAAGCCAAACAAGATGTTAAAATTTTAACAAAGCATGTAAAAGCATTGGAAAAAGAAAAGTAAGTAAATAGATTTGAATTAATCAATGCTTATAATTTATTAAACACTTTTATCTTGTGCTTTCATGTGTTCATTGTAAATGATGATAAATTTGTGTTATCTAACATTATTTATGAATGAATTGAAAAATGTACAATAGAGTATGCTGAGGAAGTTGAAAGAACTGATAAACAATCTAGTTTTCTTTTGTCTTTGAAAATGCTTGGAGAAATTCCTGTTATAGCTTCTTGCTGTAAATCATTGAATCAAAGGTGTGGAGTTATATCAGAGTCAGACTTTTTACAAGAATGAAAATCTTTTGAATATTTTGAGGGGTTTGTGGTTTAGTGATAATGGAGTATGCCAGCTCATTCACCTGACCTAAATTCCATAGAGCATCTGGAGAGCAATATTGGTAGACAGGCTACTGCTTTAAATCCTCCAAGATCTGTAAAAGGCCTTATAAACTACTTTCTCTGTGTCTGATCTTTACTTTTCATTTTGGTAACCGATAACTTAATTGCATCATAGAAAGTCAATACTGCCAATGCATTCAAAATAGGGGTAGGCATATTCCTTATTAAAATTCCTTTTTGTTATGTCGCTATTCTCCATTTATTTGCAATTAGGCATTAAAAAAAAGAAAAACCAGTTGTTTCTTAACTTTTGGAGCCAGTGTATTAAAATTTTTTCAGTAATTTATAATAAGAATAACAAATATTGCATCGTTCTAAAACTTAATTTATGTCTTTCTATTTTTTTTAGGTCTGAAGAAAATGATGCTAAAGAAAAAAATCTGAAGGATGAAAAAGAAGATGATACTCAAGTAATTTCAAATTTAAACTTTAAAGTATTTTTTGTAATTGATTTTAAAGTTAAAATTTTCCTTAGGGAATAATTTTAATAAATTTGTCTGTTTTTTACTTACCAAGTATGTGTCTAAGCTCCTGTACCAAAAATTTATCTTGTATAATTCCTTCTGTATGCCAAATTTACAGACAGTGGGATTTTTATATAAGATATTTGAATAAATTATCTTTAATTGAATAAACTGCATTTGCATAAAAATGTTTAAATATTTTATTCTGTACAAAAGGTACTGTAAAGTTTTTCAATGTGGCCCAATAAAAAAAGTGTGTGGTGAACAAAAAAAAAAAGGTATGTGAATAGTATTTTGATGGGTGACAAAATGACTGTAATATTATGATGTGCCAACCAAAGTTCAAAAAGAAGTTTAATTATTTGATTCTGATACAATCATAGTTGTCAGAAAATTTCTATTTATTAAGAAAAAGCTAATAGATAAGATAAAGAAAAAGGACTTTTCAACGCGAGTGCAATTGTAGTTTTGGACACTCAAAAACTAGTCTCAGCTAAACAGTACACTGGACATTGCCCATTAAAACCTACACCCAAAATGAAGAATGGACATCTGTTTTCTCTACTACAGGGGTGTTTGTGCTCTGGGGAAACCCCGGAATTCCGGGCATTTTGAACTTCGATACCCGGAAATTCCGGGAATCGTCGTTCAAAAGGAAGTAGGAATAATAATGAATTATTTATTTTGATCTGGGTAATTTTGTTTGCTTTGAAAGCAGAAAACGCAATAATTAGGTCATTTAATACTTCATAATTGTAATTTTTCATTTCTCCCCCCCCCTTCTCGAAACTCCAAAATGTTGGTAGTAAGTCCGTAAAAGTTTCCGGGGATTTTTTGGGGTCCCACAAACACCCCTGCTACTATGAAAATGCTCCAGCTGGCTGCTTCAATGCCTTCACTGATTATTTGACCACTACTGCTGTGAAGTATCTTTAACATCTTCCTTAAAGGGTATACTTTGCATTTTGTGACTTTGCACTGTTTCCACAATAAATATTTAGTGTATATCCTAGGGGTAATAAATTTTAATTAATTTTGTGTGGATTGAAATTATTGTTTCAACTTTTGCATTGTTTTAGGATGAAAATTTAAATATGAATGGTGATGTGAATGGAGATGTAGATATTGATGAAGATGCAGAAGAGGAAGATAGCTCAGAAAGTTCTGATTCAGAAGAAAAAAGTTCTGCAGGTCTGGATTGTTTTATTATTAAATCTTTTGATTTAGTTTATTAACCTGTGAATGTTTGGTGCATAAGATAATTTGATTTTCTCAGTGATGTAATCTAAATTTACTGTGTATTTTTTCAAAATAAAAAGACGTGACATAAATTTAGTTTAAATATTAGTATATGCTAAAAGTTGTAATAAAACTGGAAATTTTATATTATCTGCAAGAAATGCAAAAAATATACATGTTAAGAAAATATTAGACATTTGAAAATTTGAATATGTTATTCAATAATCACAATTATATAATCTTTAAAATTTTTTGTAACTGATTTTAAATTGGTAGCTTTGTTTTTGAATTAATGACTTCAATTACACATTAGAAAATATAAATAACATGCCATAATTTTCAAACAGGTATTTAAAATTAATATTCATCTTTTTAGTTAGGTTTGATAATATTAGCTAAAATAGTAATAAGTAGATGCTGCTGAGATTTTTTAGCATTTAATGAAAGTACTTTGGAACATTTCACTAACTTATTCACTTAGTTAAAATAAACATTTTGTCATAATGTAACCTATTACTCTCATTATAAATGTTTTGTTTGGGAATTTTTCTGTTAAAAATGTTTGTTTAAATTAGGAAATTTATAAAATATTTCACCTGTCTAATAGTTCAATGACAGCACTTTAATCTTCAGTTCAACAGCACATGAATTAACTCAAAAATGTATATTTAATAATATAAATTATGGATTCAGAATCACATTAGTGATTGGGAATCCATATTTTAACCAATATGTCATGGTCAAATTAGCCCTTATAAAAAAATAACTAACTAAACTGTATAAAGTATTTAAAAAATATCCTGTTGTGTTTTTATACAAATACATAGCTACTAACTTGTGCTTCGGCTGTATGTAGTTTTTGATTAAATTGTTCAAATTTTAAAGCCACAACATTAAATAGTGGATATAATCATAATTAAATATTTTTTCTTTGTTGTAAACTTTTTAGATATTTTAATTTTATTAACAGGAACCAGAACCTTCTGCGAAACCTGAAAAACTGCGTAGGATTTGTTCCTAGAATTTTTGTGAATGCGGACACACAAACAAATGTTTTAAATATGTAAACAGCATTTGTAGTTTACTCATTTAAGACAAAAATTACAACAGTATACATATTTACTTCAACATTTCAGTGTTAATTAGTAATGTTAATTACAAAAACTTATACAATAATAAACATTATTCAGGGCAGGTCCTAGACATTTTGGCTCTCTGGACAAATCCTTAATTTTGCACACCCCCCTCCCTGTTTTTTTTAAAGTAAATCTCATGCAACCATATCAGAAAGTCAAGAACACATTAAAAAAAAAAAACTGTTTTATTAAAAACTCAAGCATTAGATTACAAGGTAAGCAATTTAGCACTTAAGGCAAAATAGCAAAAATTAAAATGTAGTAATGTTAACTAAACTAATATTCCATATTATAAATAAATTCTAATTAACCAAAGTAATTAAAATGCCCTCTTATTAACTTTTTTTTGGCAAACTCACGAACCAGTGATTTCAAGTCTAATTTGTCACTAATTTGATGTTCTATAGCTATCATTGCCTATCCATTGAGACGATTTTGCATCTGCATCGTTCTGAGATAATTTTTTCATTATTTTTCGTTTTGAATAGCTTCTTTCCCTTGAAGCCACAGTGACTGGCAATGTAAGTAGGATTCTTAAAGCTATGCTGAGGTTTGGTGCGAATTTAAGTGTTGCGATAAACGAGAACTTCAACAGGGGTTTCCTTTTTTGTTAATAATGACGAAACAATGCTCATTTCATCCGCTAGTTCCAGGGCGTTAAAATCGCTTGAATTTCCATCAGTTAGAACTATTTCCAAATCTTTGCAATGAGTCAGTAGCTCATTTCTGGGCATGTCTTTAAGAACAAAAATATTATATAAAAAGCTGAAATAATTACTGTGAGTATTTAGCAAATTATATCTGGTTTCCAAGATATAATTTGATATAATAAGATTTTTTAGGGTGTAATTTATTGCTTGGTCTATAGTGTGAAAAAAAATCTATTTTATATTTTCCTTTGAGGTCTTGAACAGGTTCTTCTGGTTCCTCATACAAAAATGTTCTTGTTTTGCTTCTGACACGATGACGTGGTGTGGTGGTTTCGAAATTAGCTTCCACCTCAATCCCTGAAGCAAGCTCGGTTACTTCTAAAATGATGCTTTTAAAAGTTTCATCTGATCTCTGGTTTTCAAAGAAGAGTTTGCAGTTGCTAAGCATATCAATAGCTTGTGACATTTCAAAATATACAGTTTGCAAAATTTTGCTGATGGGGTTAATATGATTCAAAATTTTGTACCAGATCACAACAGAGCATATAAATTTGAACTGCTTCAAATTATTTAATAATCCGCTAGCCTTGTCTCTGATCATATTATCGATTTCTGAATCTTCATATATGCTGTACAAAGCATCGTGAATTGGACCAATTTGAAACCACAGAGCTTATGAGTTGAATCAACTTTCCCATCGCGTATCACTCAATGGTTTTTAGGGTGTAAGTATCAATATATTTCAGTAATATTGCTCAAGGAAAAGAAGAGGAAGGAAAAAATGTATATAACTTTTGAACAATATTGAAGAAGTTGGCTGCCTCAAATGAGGATTTTGCCAAATCGTTTACAACCAAATTTAGCGAATGGCTGCTACATGGAATATAAAATGCTCTGGGGTTTATATTTCTGTATCTTGTTTGTACTCCTGATATTTTTCCTCTCACATTTGAACCGTTGTCATACCCTTGACCGCGCATTTTTACTACTTTAAACCTATTTTCTCTAGCTTTTCTAGTAAAACCTCTGACAATTCCTTAGCTGTTCATCTCTCAATAGGTAGAAAACCCATAAAATGTTTGTTGATATTAACTTAAACTTAAGACTCTGATTCCTGTATGGAGACAAATCTTACCACAAATGTCATCTGTTCTACTTTACTTGCATCAGGAATACAGTCAAGAATCATGGAATAATACTTTTTTCTTAGCATCAGACATTTTGGTTTCTGGAACAAATTAATTAAAATAAAAAATAATGCTGATATAAAAAAATAATAATTGGTATTTTTTCTCTTGTTTAAAATATATTTTTGTTAGAAATTACTCCTGTGGCACGTTTTTAATTTCTTAAAATTTTTCATCAAGATAAAATATTGTATAAAACGCATGCCAAAACTACGCTTTTTACACTCGCTACTTCTAAGGACTTGCTGCGCTGTGCTTTGAAAACCACTTGTATAAAACAGCTTGCTTTTTGACATTTTTATAAACTACTATTTCGTTAGTCCTCAAAAGAATGGTCACACCTTAACAACCAAGTCACCCTGTGCAGCGATGGATTTACAATTTATGTGGCCCTATGCTATATAATTTTAGGGGTCCCTACTACTTACATTTTATTTTTATATTTGTAATATATAACAACCCAATTTTTTTATTACAAAGAACAAACTAAAACAAACAAAATGAAGAATACTCTGCTAATTTATGGACATTTAAGCTCATACGATTAACAACAAATCCTCCCTTCATTTCCACTGGCCAAAAAAAATGATACCACACAAAACATTTTTTGATGTAAACTCTAATTTTTGAAATCCCTCCTTGTGCGCCACTGCCTTAAAAAAATAAAATGCATTTTATTCAACTATCAGACTCAATTACCTTTTATTTGACACCACACAAGGTATGTTTTGATCTAAACTCTAATTTTGAAAATCTAATCCCCACCCTTTTTTGGCTTATGTCTGATGGATTTTATTCGTTTTTAAAAATGAAAAAAAAATTGAAACACTTGCCTTCACAGAAGCCAAACGCACTGGACAATTTGCACGAACACTTTTTTAAAGCTTTTTTGCACTAACAATTAACTATTTTGTTTCGCATCAGCCGAAGTCTAGTGGCAAATAATGCATTGTTTTAAGTGTACTTTCTTTTTATATGCCGTTAAAAAGGGCTCTTAGATTTTATTTCGCTTAGTTTCAAAATTAAAACTATCAGTCAAATCTTGCATTGCGTTTTTGAGAAAATTCCTGTGAACAGATTTCAATAAAATTTGGTATACGTAAAATACAAGGGTCCGATGACAACGCAATATTATGAAAAATAATTTATTGATATGATATCAGAATGATAAAAAAATATTCTTTACTTTTTAGTGCATTTTATAAAAGCCTGTAAGTTAATTTTTTTATTAGTTTATTTCATTTTCTATGATTTTGACACTCCTAGATCATTGCGCTCCGGGCAGCCGCACATATCGCCCTACCTTGGGGCCGGCCCTGCCTTATTCAACATTACTTTCTGAGATAGGCAAAGAGTCTTGTGTTGGTTTCAGAGGAGAAGCTCTGACTTGACTCTTAGAAGCTTTATGCTTACTCAGAGACTGTTCTGCTGGAGATGCTAATGGCAGAACTTGGAGCTTTACCTTGGAGAGAAACATGGTGATGAGCAGTTGTTGTCTTTGTTTTTTTATTCTTCAAAATTTCCCTGTATAAAGACATAACCCCATCAATGCGACTGCTGAACTCAACAGCTCGAACCATATTGTCATCAATATCTTTTGTGCATATTGTTGCATCATTGTTGCCTTTTTGTATTATTGTTGTAGATTCACTGAAATGAGGCCCCACTTTTCAGTTTCTTCTTAATCTTCCACTTCAGTTTCTTCCTCACTTGCAGACTTTGTCATCTCAAGGAGGTTTTCATCTATCAGTGGGTCTGAGTTTCAATCGATAAAGGTGCTGATGTCTTCTTTTGTCATGTTGGCAAATCCTTCATTCATTTTAATGTGAGCCATCCTCACTACTTTCTTCACTGCTGAGTGATGAACTTTTTCAGGAATGAAGCATGGATATTCGTACACCACGGTCAGCCATAATTTCTTAAGGCTAAAATTTATGGTCTCACTCTTCATGGTCTTTAATGCTTGCTGAATATTAGACAAACATTAGACAATGTTGTAACTGCACCAATATACTTTCAAGGTGAATTCATCATTGGCATTGTCAACTGCCAAGATGAGGACCTCCATTGTAGAGTTGGTGCAGAGTGCCTTTAAGACACGAATGATCCTTTGGCTGAATTAATAGTGGTTCGGAATCCACTTTAAACTGTAGGTCCCGGTCTAATTAGCCCTCGTGTGCAAAAAATTACCGTTGAGCGACAAACAAACCAAACCAACCATTGGCTGAATTAGAGATGTAGTGTTCGGGGGCAGAAACTATCTGCACACCATCATATTGCAGGACTGTTTCATGGCCTCCTGCACTGTCCATCAGGGGCAGGGACCTTAACAGGGAGGCACTTTTCAGCCAGATACAATTTCACCTGGGGAATGAAGCCATGGAGGAACCATTCAAGGGTCAAAGCTTTCATTATCCATGCCCAAAAGTTATGTATCCAGAACACAGGCAATAAAGCATATTTTTATTTTTTAATGCCCTGGATTATTTGCTGTATAAATAAAGCATGAAACCTGTAGCATTGCCAGCCATGATGGCAGTCATACTGTCTTTGTGAGGCTTGTAGCCAGACTTCTTCACTTTCTCCTTGAAGAGGAGTGTATGCAAAGGCATTCTCTTTCAAAGAAGGCCTATTTCATCTATGTTGAAAACTTGTTCAGGGAGGTAGCCTTCTTTACTGATGAGGTTAGGAAACTCTTCCTCTACGTAATGATAAGCAGCATTGTTGTCAGCAGAAGAAGCCTCGCCATACAGAAGCACATTTTGAAATTTTTCGAAGCAGCCTTTGCTGGCTGAAAAGTCTCATCCTCAAGGAGGCGAATCACTCCTGGCAGCTCTATTATTGGCTTGCTGCTCATCTGCACCTTTTTCTGTCTCTTCATTGTCATCATCAGGCAAGATTTGGTTGTATTAAGCTTTGGCCTTTGTCCTGATCATATTAGCGTCCATTGTCTTTTTCCGGCAATCAGTAATCTACAATGCCAGTATAGCTTCCATTTTCACAATTCTGTTATAATGCAGCATTACCACACATTTAGCTTTTTTGAAGCAGTTTTGCAGATGTTTGTTTCCTCTATTTTGATGTAAGGCTCTCTAAATTAATTCATCACATGCCACAGAAGCATAACTTCTGTCTTCTTTGATCCAGAGGAAGCTTTTGCAGGGACACAACGCTTAAGCGACATTATAAGGGCTTAATAAAAAAGTTATTGCTTAAACAAAACAAGTTATTGATAACACAAAACTAAAATACAGTATTTGAAGCAGTCAACATCATGAACAAGACTGGCGAGATACAACAAAGGAAGATGCTTAGGTGAGGCTGCAATGGTGCGTTGACAATCAACTCACAGGGATAAATCCACCTGTACTCTCATTGGTTGATGTCGCATTAGAAACCAATCATGCACCTTTATGAGAGGCCATGGTATGTACTCTGAGTCAACTCACCTCTTTGTTTGACATTCAGAGATCCTTCTATCATGGCACCAACATGAAATAATGCTCCTTTTCACAATGTGGCTGCCAACATGGTTTTATTTTTTTCATTTTTATTTTTTGATGAATATTGTGGGGAAAAATCGCGAAGTACTGAAGTCATAAAACATGTAGCTCGAAGTGGCGAGGGAGCAGTGTAAGTAATTTACTTAATTTCTTCAAATTACTAATATTTCTATTTCAAAGTGCACTTGGCAGAAAGAAAATGCACAGGTTCTCATGCCTGATAACATAACATAAAAGTAAATGGAAATAGTAAAACATTTTAAGTTTCTACTTTTGTTATTTTTTGTGGAGATTAATTTTGTAACTCTTTTTAATAAAACTTGTAGAATGTTAAATTTTAATTACAATTAGAAAATAAAGAAAAAACTGATGTTGAAAAATTTTTTTGTTGAATCAGTTTTGAAATTATATTTTTTATATTATGTTGTGTGTTTTTTTTTGTAGGAGTGATTTATAATTCTAAAATATAATTTATAAGTTATGTATATTTTTCAGAAACATATGATGGGGATTTGGCTCAATTAACTAATGATATATCAATCAAACAAAAATTGATAGAAGCCTTAGAACAGAGTCAGCAACGATTGCGCATGATGAGGCATCATTATGAAGAGAAGCTGTTGACTCTAGAGAATAAAATTAAAGAAACTGAAACTGAAAGAGATCGTGTCCTTGCAAGTTTAAATGGTTAGTTTTATAAAAAATTTTCACTGTGCAGTTGTATTGTTAATAGAGCATGAGATGTATTTTTCATTGATTGAAGAATATGTATGAAGGAGATTTTTTTTTTATTTGAAGTGAACCATCTCTTTTGCTCATTGGTACTATTTTGATTTCTTTTGCTAAATTAACGTATTTACAAAAATACATTTTTTGTAAATATATCAAACTAATAAAAGTTAATATTTCAGTTAACAAAAGTAATAAATCTGAAGAAAAAGTAAAGAAAGTTAAAGAAGATTTTGGGAAGAAATTAAGCTCCTTACAAGCTGAACTTCGTAAGATGCAAGTAATTAAAAAAGAACATATACAAGCCATGAGAAATCAAGCATATTCAGAGCGACAAATACAACAATTAAAATCTGAAGTTGCAGAAATGAAGAAAACTAAAGTAAAATCTCTGTTTAATGTTGTTGCTATATAAAAATTTAGGATACTTTTAAAAATTTAATTGTGAGCATAAGTTTTTATTACTTCTTCGTAAAATTACTTTATTTTGATGTGAAATAATTCATTTAAATAAATCTAGGATTTTATTTATGAATAAATATAATAATTTTTATCAAAATGCTTGTCTTAAAATTTAATAAAATATTTTCTTAATCTAATATAATGTTTAAGGCTTATTTATTTTCCAAATTCAATTTTATGAAGTTATTATATAAATTTATGTTTTTTATTTAAGTTTTTTAAATACTTTATGTGTTTTTGTTTTATATTTTGGAGATCTTCATATGAAACATTCAAATAGCATAATTTATTACTTTATTTTCCTTTCTTTTTAATTTCTTATTTTATAGGTACGTTTGATTAAGAAAATGAAAGAAGATTCTCAGAAACATATGCAAGCCGAACAAAGACGGAATAGAGAAATTGCACAACTTAAAAAACAAAGCCGTTTGAAAGAAAATCAAATAAGAAGCTTGGAAGCTGAGAAGCGTATGAAAGAGAATGTATTGAAACGAAAGCAAGAAGAAATTATATCTTTGAGGAAATTTGCTAAACCAATGTCTGATCGTGTTGCTGGAAGAGTACAAAATAAGGATATGAATAGTAAGTAAATTTTAAATTAAACAAAGTAACTATGCATTTTACTGCTGAAGTTCGAAAATTTATTATTCGGTAGAGATCATGTGCAAATTAACTAGGCTAATCTGATAAAGTGTGCAGAAAATTATTTGTTTTCTCAATGTTATAAAGGGCATCCTGAATATAATAGGCACCCATTAAAATGAAAATGACCTTTGCTGAGAAAACCGCATTGTTTCTGTATGCTTAAACTAATATAATGTTCTCCATTATATCTATATAAAGAATCAAGTTAATACAATAAATCAGTTAATACATTATTACAACTAAGGAAATTAATGCAATGTTATGTTAGTATCGCTCTTTATTCTAAGATTTAGCAGAGTAAATCAGTTAATTTGCAGATTAAGTAATGTACACATTTATGTTTTTCATGCTTTGCTGGTAACACACAATATAATATAAGCAATTATGTAATATGATAACAAATTTTCAGTTGAAAGTAATTTTTTAATTACATTTATTGTTTGAGTGATATTTCTTTTTGTAAATCAGTTCTCATAATCAAAACTATAAATTATGTTTAAGTTATTATACATATGAATAAATTCCTAGAAATCAAATGTGTTTTATTTCTAATAAAATTAATAATTAAGATTAGAGTGTTTAATTTATTAATTTCAAAATTAGATTGTTTAAGCATATTAATTATCTTATTAAAATATTTCCAGTTAAGCATATTAATTATGTATAATTTGTTTACAGCTCACTTTATGAAGCAGAAATTTAGAGAGTCACCTAAGGTTGCTAAATCTCGTTGGCAGAGTCTTGAAAAAAGTGTGAGTTGTTAATTTTGAGATTCAGAACCTTTACTTCCCTTTACACATTAAACTTGTATGGAATTTCTCATTCCTAAAATTGTATAAAATTGTCTCATTTGTCAAATGAGAAGGTACCTTAAAAATGATATTGACATTCTTTCATGCAATACAGTGAGAATTGTCAATTCTTTTGTACATTCTTGAACATACCTTTGACATCATTCTTAAAATCATCAGAACTGCAAATTATGAAAAGAATATGTTATTTAAAAAAATTTGAGTAAACTAACCAAAGAGTTTGTATTACATATTGTGCATGTAGATTGTACAGGAATCTTTTTCCTTTTGATTCAGTCAAATGAGTATTTTTTCAAATGATATATTACTGCATGGCCAAACTTGCAGTATTGGGGTGTAAAGCATTAATCAGATGTGTACTATTCAAATCAATGTTATATTTGCTTAATTCTTTAGTGCTTTTCCGTAATACTGACTAATAGTTATAATGTGCAGGTACTATATGTTTTTTTGCCCCATAATAACTTAAATAAATAATTATTAATTTTCCAATAGATTTAATTGATCATATATTTTTATTTAAATACTTTTTAATGTGGAAAAATAAATTTCTGAAAGGTACTTCTGTCGTGTATTAATTATTTCTTATAATACTGAAAGCAACTTTCCCACTAATTTTTTGTGTAAAGAGACTTAGATTTATACCTATTTCTGAGTACTGGGAATACATTCCTTAAATTTTCAAAACAATAAAATGTTTATATGATATATTTTAATTCTTTATTTGTACACAAATAGTTTAAAAAAAATTTCTTAGCTGAATTTTACTCAGCCTAGTTTAATTCTTTTTTTCAAAAATATGTTCATAAATTTGTTATATATATTTTATTTTCTTGAAATGTGAAATATAAAAATTATTTCCTTTAACTGAATATTCAATGAAATTTAATTTCATTGATTGTGTACCTTCTGTATTTCAAAAAATAAAAATGAATTTATCTTGTTTCATTAACTTAAATATGAATCTTTAAAATATTGTGAATATTTTTATTTACACCATAATTTTTTATTTTATTTTTCAGATAAATCAACTGGTGATCAGCAGACAAAGTATCAATAATATGGAAAGAGATATGGAAAGATATTTAAAAGTAATTGCATGTCACTTTCATACTAATATTTCTATTGATAAAAGGTGTTTAAATGTCAAACACTTAACAGATTGTTAGTGATTATAGTCATCAAATAGAGAAAATGATATTAATATCCTTTTTCTCAGATTTTTAATAAAGAATATAGAAATAGCTTTCACACAAAACATAATTTTATTTGTTGACATTTCACTAAAAGGAAAATTACCAATTTTGGAATTGTTAAAAATTTTTTTTATATTTGTGAATAAAATTCTGGGTTTTTCTTTGACAGATTACTCATAAGAATCTAGGTTTTCATTGACTACTTTCAATTGTTGCTCACATTGTTCACAATTTTACATAGTTTACATTTAGTGTTGACACTGGTTAATAGATTTGCTAGGAAAAACCTAAGTATTTAATAACTATTGCAAGGGTCTACTATTAGCATTTCATTATAGATTTTTGGTTGAATCTGTTACACAACTCTATTATAACTTTGCAATGCTCTACCATGTCTACAATTTTACTATGTAAAGTGTGTATTCTGTTCTACAATTGTAGCAGGATTTACTATAGTTCTTTTAACTGTCACTAAATATAAAGATAGATATTTAGTTTTGGGACAGAAGTAACATTTATTTCCAACAACGATTTGTTGAAAATAAATGCGACCCATAAAAGCTGGAAAAAAAAATATCTAAGAAAGAAAAAGCTCCAGCCAAATTTATTTTGTCATAGTGCAAGCTTAAGTGTAAATTTTTTATCTTCTCAGATAGATAAAACTTAAAAAATTTTGATACAAAAATATGAAATATTTGCCGACTTTTTCATCTTACCATGTTTGTATTTGGGTAGATAGATGAGAATGGGCATCTAATCTAGGGCCTTCCTCTGAATTCTTTGTATTCTGTTTCTTGCACCTGTGTCATCTGTCTCATATTTGGTTTAATTTTTTTCCTGCTTATAGAAAAAAATTAGGTTTATAGAAAAAAAAGGTTTATAGAAAAAAATTTTTTTAATGTGGAATCACCATTTATTCTTAATCTGAGCCACCTAGTTTATCCTATTCATTTTTATGAAGTTTATTATATCTGGTTCTATTGATTTTATAAAGCTCAGTTATCTTCCCCAAACATTGTTGACTTCTGTCCCACCTCAAGAATGGATCAAAGATTTTTTCCATTAAAAATGGCTATTTTCTCCAGCTTTGGCCAGAGTTTAGGTCTCTGAGCCAAGTATAAATATCAATCTAATTAAAATTTTATATAGTAAAAATTTTGTATTTCTTGATATTAGCTAGGATTTAAAAAATTGCTTTGTTAGCTTTAATTGTATTCATTAGTTGACTTTGAATCTCCTTGTCTATACAATTGTCAACAATAGACAATCTGAAATTTGTAAGAATCAATTTCAAGATGGGATATATGAAATATTCCATTATTTAGTAAAGGCATATATTTGGTCTTTTTACTGTTATGATAAGTCCATACTATTAGCAAGATCGTCTAAGGTAAAAAAGGTAATTTTTAATAAAGAAACAGTTTTTGAACTGTGTATATCATCTACATATGGCAAAATTTGTGTTAATTTTTAGAATATGTTACCTCTGATAATTCCTGAATCTCTTGTAGATTTTGTCTGAAGTAACAATAAAAAGAAGAGTGGATAAAAAATCACCCTATATGACTCCATTATTGGCATTAATTTCTTCTTATAAAGATCCTAAGATTTTGATTCTGCTAGTATTGTACCGAGCTTCAAGGGTTCGTGTCGATTGAGAGTTGAATAAAGCAACCACTTAATGAACACAAGACTTTTATTCGTAAAAATTCCACTAGATATAAGAAATTCCAGCTGTAGCAATCACAATTATACAGCTACAATTCGTCAGATACAATAAGAAATATCTTCCTATTTTCAAATACCTCAGACAGAGAACAGCTTCTCTAGACTAGCAGTCACGACTAATCGTCTTCTCTCACTGACTGTCTTCACCAAAACTCCTCTTCCATGTCAGGCTGTGGTATTTATACCTGACTTGGCAGAGAAATCTACCAGTTTCGCCAAGGTTCTGGAAGCTTCTAGGCTATCTCGATAAATATTGGTCCTAGAGCTTAGGTGATGGTTTTTTCCAGAAGTATCTATTTCTCGCCAAGTCGCCAAATCATTAGGAAACCCGCTTTTTAACTACAACTCATCTAAATACTGCAATTTTTGCACAAAATATCAGTATTTAAGATCTGTCTGAGATATTTTAAGACAAATACAATCATTATTTATAAATTTGTAACAGTATTATTGGAAATACTTGCATCTAAAAATCTATTTGGTTTAGTCTGTATTCCAAGCAATTTCTATTAATACTAATGAAAATTTCTTTGAAGTCTATAAAAAGTTGTGCAGTGATACCAAATTCTTTGGTCTTTTCAGAATTTTCCCAAGTGCAAAAATTCGATATTTAATAGATTTTCCCTTGTGAAAACCACATTGATAAATTCCAATTTGAGGGTTTACATTGTGTAAGTCTTGTATATGTTAGACAAAATTTTGTAAGGGGAACATAACAAACTGATATCGTTTTAGCTAGAATAATCCATTGTATCACTTTTTTATATACTGGACCTTCCAGTTAGAAGGCAGTATTTTGGCATTCCATATATCAGTAAGATTATTGGTTAATTTTAGAAGTACTGGTCCATAACATTTCAAGCAATGTGAGTGTCCCCAGTTGCTTTGCTTTTTAACTTTATCATAGCAAATTCAGTTCTCTCAAGTATTTTATAGAAATTTTATAGTTTATTTAATATTTCAGAGAAATATATATATATATTAATTTTACTTATAGTTAATTTTTCAAAGAAAATATGGAGAAACTGTTATATATAATTTTGATAGTGATTATATTGATCAACAAAGTTTATATTTTATAGTCAAACATAAATAAAACTATTTAGATACTTTTGCTTGATAAAACTTCATGTGTTATTAGTATTTTTTTTCTTTTCAAATTTAACATTAAAATTTTTTGTATAGTTATTAAATATTGCTGTGTTCTTGTATTTAATTTGAAAAGTAAGCAACATGAATGAAAATAAATATATTTTATCAAGCAACTATGTTTCAGAAAGTTTTATTCTTTGATTTCATTGAAGAATGTTAATTTTATTTTATTCAGCATTTAATTTGAAAAAGTAAAAGTAATTAATGCTTTTAATACTTTTTATATGTAAATGCTTTAAATATATAGTTTTTCTTAATGTTAGTGTGTAGAGGAGAAATTTATTCCATGTTTTCAATTGCTTTTATGAAAGTTTTACAGAATACCCAGTTTATTTTTGTTTTATAAGAGTGGTATTGTTAATTTTTTTTATAATTTAAAATTAATTATCGTTATAAGTTTTAAAAGATATCAAGATAATATCTTTTAAAAAACTTCTTTAAATTTTTATAATTTTACATTTTTTTAATATTCTTCATATATTGAAAAATTTGCAAACTATATATGTAAATATATATATTGCAAACTATATATATATAGTTCACAACAAAATCACTTAATAATTATGCTAAAGTGTGTATAATATATATATATATATAATATTTTTAAAACTGTTTATTTATATTTTATTAGGAAAGAGAAAGGCTGATCAGAAAGTTAGAACTTTTAAAACAAAAAAGAGAGGCTGCTAAAATAGATAAAAAGGTATAGTATTATAATTGATTTAAAAATATAGGTCCTTATTTCTGAAATCAATTTAGATTTTTTTAATAAGATGGAATTTTAACTCAAAGTTAGATAAAAAGAAATTGTCTCTTTATTGAAAATTATCAATTATCTGATTTATTGAGAAATGTAGATTTAATGCATTAGTTTAAACTTGGATGTCATTTATCTAAACTGTCTTTTATGTCAGACATTGATGTAAAATTTTCTTCACATTTACTTAATGGAATGTTTTTATGATTGATATCTTTTGTTCATTTAGAAATAAATAAATAGAAAAAAAACACGTTAACACATAAATTTTAAAAAATCAGCAAGTGTAAATTTTTTTTATTGACTTGGTTTTCCTGTATTTTGAATAATAAATTTTTCTGAAATAAATACTGTTAATTTAAAAATGAACCTTTTCTGAAATTTAACTGTAAAATATGAACAAAGTAAGCTTTAAAATTAGCAATATTTTTACTTCTGTTTAAATCATTGCATAATTAATAAAATATTACGTTTAATAACAAATTTTAAACATTTTTTATAAATATTTTTAATGCATTGATATTAATTTTTAAATATACTAACAGCACATGCTTATGCTTATTTATTTTAAACATTTTATGGAGTTTTTGTATGCCATTTAAGTCTGCCTATTATAAAAGAGAATTTTTAAATGTTATTCTAAGGTATACTATTTGATTCTTTAGCATTTTATTGATGTTAAGTTTTATTTTTCTACCATTTGTGTTTTGCATGGATAAAAATGTATCATATTTATAAAAAAATATGGCTTTGAAACTAATTGGACTACTACTATTTTTAAGAGATTTCATTTTTTCCATTAGTAATTTCTTACTTATTTTCTTATAAATGCAGAATCAAGATATAATCCAGGATTATGATGATAATATTGAAACATTAAAAGCAACAATTGATTACTATCAGGGAAATATCATTGAATGTCAGACTACAATTGTTCAAATGGAAGAAGCAAAAGTAAGTATTTATTTGTTTCAAAATTTATTTATACAGTAAATTTATGAATTCTTCTAAAATGTTAAGATTGTTGTATTAAATATCTCCAAAGAAAACATTTTAAGTTTTTTCCTATCGAAAATAAAATAGGCACAAAATAGATATTAATATTTAAATTGTGTTTGATAGTTATTTTGTAATAGCTATTTTCTTTTTCAGAATAGTTAAAAAAAATGCTGATTTTCAAACTTTTATAATTTTACTCTTTTTTTTATGTGCATGATATGTCATATAATTTCTATTGCTTGTCAATATAACATAATAAATTTTCTATTTTTTGGCATGTATATTTTATGTATAAGTGTTTTGCTTTGGTGTAACAATTTTAATGAACAACACTGTAAGTACCATAATTCTCAAAGAATATGACTGAGAAAATGCAGGATATTTTTTGACTCTCAATAAGCTTTGTTTTCTAATATAAAATTTTTTTGATTCAAAAAATATATGTAAATTATTTTGAACATATTCTAGGATTTCTAATAATAGTTAAAACATTTCTGAATGGCCAACATTTGTACTAATAAAAAATTATTAAACTCTCATCGATATTCTTTAAAAAATTTATAATTATGGTAGTAATATTTAAAATATTGTTATGTAAAATGAGGAATTTTTAATCTTCTGGTTGTTTAGAGAATTCCCATTTATTAATGTTCTTACCCCAACATACTGATGATTTATAATGTATTGTATTCATTGGAGAAAAATAGAAAATGTTTTAGTCAAAGATGGGGAAAATGTGTTTAGAGACAATGCAAAGAGATTAATAGCTTACAGCATAGTTATTTATGTTTAATCTCAGTTTTAAGTAGATAGGAAATAACTATTTAGAAATTTCAATAATTTTATTTTTCTTGTAAGGGAATTATTAGGAAGTAGTGGAAATAATTTGCAATCTTTCTCTTTCAATTTCATTAAACAAAACTATCAGAGCTGGAAGCCAAATGTTTGCACTCTGACTTTCTGTTCAGTAGTTCATGAGTTCTAATCCTTACTCAAACAAGAATCTATGTAATGGTTTGGAATCCATTTTAAGCTGTAATTCCCAGTATAGTTAGCTTAAGTTTTTAAAAATTGAATATCAAGCAAGAAGCAAACCAAACCATCAAAGACAATTTACATATCATCTTCACCCCTATGTATAAATCTTCAGCAATATAATATTAAAGAAAGATTAAGTTAACAAGGTCAATTCTAATAGACCATATGAATATTTTAAGTGTGAAAAATTCTATTAAATAAAAATGAAAAGATACTAATAGAGATTATATGTTTACATTATGTAAAAAGTATAAGCGAAAGAAAAGTTTATATTTCTAATATATTTAAATTTGTAGCACAGGTAATAAATTATAATATTTTTGTCAGTCTGTATTTTAAAAATAATTATTACATGTAAATTATTGAAATTTTGTTATTTGTTTATAAAAGAACATACCTTGTAACTTCTTCCAAGACACTACAGCCTGTTACTGGCTAAGGCCTAATAGTTGTTGCCATCTGGTCCTATCCATTGCAAGGCTCCTCCAGTTTCCCTTATTTATCAGATTAAAATCCTTTTTAACTGAGTCAAGCCAATCAAATGGTGGTTTTCTTCATCTTTTGTTTCCCATACAATTAGTAAAAGTAAGCAATTTACTGTGCTTGCATTGTCAAATTGATGCAAATGCCTGAGCCATCAGAGTCTATTGCATTTTATGATTTTAACAATATCGGGTTGCTTGTACTTTTGATAGATTTCAAAATTAAACAATGATCTCCAGATATTCTCATGAACTGCACCTAAAATTTTTCTTATAACTTTACATTCTACTGTTAATAATTTATTTCCATGTAATTTAGTAATTACCCAGCATTCATTCCCATAAAGCAGGATTGATTGAATTAGTGTTTTATGTAAGTTATGCTCTGTAACTATTCTGTGATAATCGTAAGATTAACAAATTTATAAAAACCAATAGTTTGTAATTCTTCCACTAGTTTGTATATTACTCAAGTGTGTAATGAAAAGTTTTTTTATCTTTTGTCATTTTTCTTTTTAGGATGATATTGACGTTCAAGATGTAGAGAAATTTGTAGCTAATCTTACTTCACAAGAATCTAAATATCTGCTATCAAAGCTTGTGAATATGGCTATTAATCAGGTAACAAATTATTGAAAAATATTTTCTTTTTAAAATCAAAGTTTTTAATTACATTGAATTTAATTATAAATTTTTTTAATTATATTGAAATTTAATTACATATTAATGGTAAAGTAATATGTCTTTCATCTAGAAAGTGGTCGTACTCTATAAATATAACAAATACCTTGATTAAATTAATTTTAATGCTGTATATTTATTTATAAAAATATCTTACTCTATTATTAGAAAGTTTTTATTTTTCAGTTTGTTGAGACACATAGTATTGAAGTATGTGGATAGTAATTTTATTAACTAAATTTAGTTATGATAATGCCTATATTTATATTCTAGTTTTAATGTAAATTTGACCTGTATTAAAAGTAATTCAGGAGCAAAATATGAAGTTTTTTCAGGATTTTAATGCTGACTAAAAATTATGTAATAATGCATAAAAAATATTATTTAATTCCAAAGTTTTAATACCTTTGGATAAAACTTTAAAATGAAGATTACAGCTTATTAGTGGCATCCCTTGCAATTTTGTGAGAAGCTATTATTGATCAGTTGAACTTGAATTTCACAAATATTTGGATCTGCTCTCTATTAAATGATTTTTAATGGAGTGAAGATATGATGCATTATCTAAAAAATAACTGAAAAGATAGTTTTCAAATTAAAGTAATTCTTAAAGGAAATAAAGATCTACAGGATTTTTTGTATAAAATGTTTGCAAAAAGTTTTCAAAGCCATTTTTACCTATGTGTATCTATTATCCTGTTTTGCCCATTAGTGATGTTACACCAGGAACAACTTAGAGTGATTTAACGTTAATGGTATAAAATATATATTACTCAGTTTAGAGTTTTTTTTAGAGTTGAAGTTAAAAGATTTATGATATTTAATTTTTTTTTATATTTTAATTAGTGTTTATTTCAACATAGTTTGGTTTTGTAAAGGTTAAAAAATGTGATTGAAAATTTTCAGAAGCACACTTGTATATTTGTTTGGATATGCTGCACAAGATGGATATGTTAAATGCTCAAAAAAAATTATCCATACTGATTTTTTGAGAAAAATGTACACATGTTTGTATTGTCAGTTCCTCACTACATAATAAGGTGAAGGGACCATGAACTGTACATTGTATTTAGTAAACAGACATTAAGTAAAACTTTTGAGCTTTCATTAAATAATGAGCTTTGATACATGAGCTATCAATTTATACTCCATACTAGCAAATGAAGGTTAGTTCATGCAAATATTTGACATGATATACTTTTGTTGCATGTTCATTTGGTCAAAGAAGTTTAAAAAGTCAATTTCTCTAAGATTTGTCAACCAAATGCCATAAGTTTTTATATCATGTAGTGAACATTCTAATGGCTTGAGAATGTTATAGGGTACTTTGTTGTTCACCATGTAAACTGTCTTTTGAGAATACTTTTCATAGATAGTGGGCCTTATTCACATATTGTAAGGGAGAAAACTTGGAAAATTCCCAAACACTTTTCCTAATATATCTGCATACAGAAGTATAACATTTCTCATTGTTCAATAGTTGAGGTCAAACCTAGTACCTTTAGCTCTGAAGTGCTGTGCCCTATCACACGACACGATGAGTCTTTTTATGCTACAATTTACACAAAGCGAAAGTGCCCTTCTAAATATTGCATGTACTCAATAATTCCTGACTTTTGTGTGTGGATGGAATCTAATACCAAGCCTGCCTGCTAATGTTTATGTTATTGAGACTAATTCCAATTAAACCTGATATTTGTTGTGAAATTCTTAGTTCACTTGTCATGCTTGCAAAATCCAATGCTCATAAAATCATTAAAACAAATTAGGACTTATAAATATAAAATACATGTTTTTGGATGATTTTTATGCAGATATAATATTTTACAGATATAATCTAAATAAATTTATATTATTTCTGCAAATATTTATTTAGATTTAAATTACAAATATAATTTTAAAATATTGCATATACATAATTATATGTATATTTGGTTAAAAACAATTTTTGAAATAAAATTTAAAAAAAATTGACATGATTGCCAATACCTCTGGAAATGTTTAGTTTAACTACTGGAAAACTCCTGGAATATGATTCTTGGAAATCTGTACAATCTTGGAATTCTTGGAAATCAAAACTTGTGTGAAAGACAGGCAATATTTAAACAATCCCTAAAATCAATTGCTAATGTAGATGTGACCATTTAACCTCATGCAACTTTAAACTTTTCTAAGGGAGTGATTTCTGCAGCAGATCTGATATATCATCTACAGATGAAATCGTTGAAAACTTGAAAGCTCAAAAAGTCTATGCAGTTTAAGATATAGCGCTCAAAAGAGTTTGTATTTCAATTATTACAAACATCTCATTTTGACATTTACAACTTCAGACTTACTTTATATAAATGTTGCATATATGAGATGCTCTCTGAAACCTTATATTCCTAAGCCACTGCATTGCTTCCAATGCCGACATTTTGGCCGTTTGAAAATAGCTTGCTGAGATAAACTGACTTGCGCTTGTCGTTCTGGCGTTGGCCATGATAGTGTTACCTGCAATGCTAAGGAGGTTTGTGTCAACTGCAAAAATGACCTTATTGCGTATTCTCAATCTTGTCTCATTATGGTAATTAGAAAAGGAAATCACTTCTGTTAAAATCAAAAATAAAATGTGTTTTAACTGCAGGCTTGACAAACTATCTCATCATGTACACCACAACGAGTTATTAGTTATGCATCTGCTACATCAGATTTTGCAGCACCCAAATTTCATAACCTTCAACTAAGTTATCCCTAAAGCCAAAAGGAACAAAACAATCTTCATTTATTCATCTAAAATGTCTTTTGCAAAATCAATGGCTTCACAGGTAAAAAAATTAAAACTAAAGAAGGCACACATAAGTCTTTTGGGACCGAAAGGAAATCCTGGCTTGTGTTTGATGAAGATATAGTGAAACTACATCCCTCAGATGATGTCACTTTTGAGGATTCACCTGAGACTAAAATGAGCAATACCAGTGAATAACTTTTCTCACACAAATGAATTCTTTTGTTTCATGGAGTTGTCGAGGTATTTGGTCTCGTATTAATGTCGTCAAATCTGTTCTTTCTTACTACTGTTGTAGCAAAAGATAATGAATCGGCTGTGGAGTTTATCTTGATAATACCTCCACAAGTCCTGTTGCATTCTGCTGAGGCTATGGCTATATACTGTGCACTTCAGCAGGTGAGTACTGAAAACAAATATAAATTCTGTGTGTGCACTGACAGTCAGAGTGTTTAAAAAATAGTAACCTTAATTGCTATATCCAATTGTCTCGAAGGTATATATGTATGTATATGTACATATGTATATGTGTGTCTATATATGAGAGAGATTTTTGTGTGAATTTACATATCATTTAAAATATACATTTTATTTGGACAGTTTTTAATAGTTTTAACTAATTAATGAATTACAGAAAAGAAGCAAATAAATTTTGATCTTATGATTAGCACAACTAGTCCTTATTTGGACTTTGTGTGATTAAATCCAACCAATCAATCATCTTGATTGATGTTGATCTTTTTTACATAGTTTTGGACTAATTATATAGTCTTAACAGTTTTGCAATTCATTTTTTCACATAACATTACAAATTTGAATTCCATCTAATATAGATTTTATTTCAGACATTTCAAGTTTTTCAAAAAGAAAATTCCATTAAGGAGCTTGAAGCTAAATTAAATCAGATCCAGTCAAATGATCAGAATAACCTTTACCTTCAATTTTTAGAGAGACTTGTTGCTGATGGCAACACAGATTTATTGGAATATATAACATCAACTGATGACCAAGGTAATTTATTGATAAGGCAAACTTTATATATTTTTTGTTAAACTGTTAACTAAATATGTTAAAATGGATCATTTTATAGTTTGCCAAAATGAGTTTATTTTATATTGTTATAATATTTTTTATTTTCACAAAATATTTTTAGAATATCTTAAAATTTGTCTTTTTAAATAATTAAAAATACTAAAATTTTCTTAATATTCCATTAATATTTCACATTGCCAAATGGTTTTTAATTTTGAAAATTATAACTAAAAATATGGAGCTAATAAAGTATAATTTTCTTAATATTCCATTAATATAACTAAAAATATAGAGCTAATAAAGTATATTGTAATGAGATTTGAAAATCCTTTAGTATTAAGGAAAATTTTGAATTTTTTAAGAAAAATAATATACATATGTAAGAAAATAATTTAAGCATTTTTTAAATCAACAAAAGTGTAAAGTTTACAAATACAAATTAAAGCTAATAAATACAGCAAAAAGAGCTCAGAAATCAAATAAAAGAAGAAATTAAAGATCATTTACCCACCATAAGATAATTTTTGCATTAAGTGTTTAGATAAACAGAAGAAATGCTAAATATTTTTCTTATTTAATTCTTTAAATGATGCAGGTAATTTAGATGTCATATAAAACTTGCATCTATGAATTAAAATTTCTTAATGAACATTTTTCTCGATGCTTTTAATTTACAAAATATTTTCTAAATTTGTCTGAGACTGCTTTGTGAAATTGTGCTGTATGGATTTGAGCACAATATTTTGATAGGATATTTATAAATTATCTAACTCTAAGTGTTCATGGGATTTTTTAAATTGGTTATAAATTTTTTGCTTCAATTAAATAGCCTAAAAATCTGTTCATTTAAATTCATAAAACATTTAAAATTTCAAAAAAATTAAATGCACATTATTTTTATTTCTAAAATAATAATTCTGTGTAAAAAAATGTTATTTTAGAATTTCTATATTATACAAATTTTACTTTTAAATTCAATTAAGAAATTACAATCAAGCATCAGTTTTCATTCCTTTTAAGAATATTCAATTTGAAAATGAATAATTTTTATTTTACAATTTTTATTAGGCAATATTTTCAACAAAATGAAACCTCAATAATTAAAATGCCATTTGCTTTAGCTTTTTAGTATTTTTCATTTTAATTTCTGGTGGCTCTATAAAAGCTTAGTTTACTATGTTCATAAATGATCTTTATAAGAATTGCTTTCTTTTATATAGTATTTATGCATAATATTGAGAGAAAAGATTTATGATGCAGAAAAATTATTTCAATTTTACTAAGAAGTATATCACGATTTATTATCAATAATTATAAAATAACTAAAATGTTATTATTCGTATAAATATATTATTTCTTCTTTCAGTTTATTGTAGCCATCAAAGTAGTAGATCAGCTTCACCAGTTGAAAGGTTTGTAGATTTTTAAATCTTGCTCATATAACAATCTGACTGTATATCAAAATGTTTCTTTAAACAAACTCTTTTTACCATTTTGCCGAGTAAAAGTATTAAGTTAAAAGATTAAAAAAGTTGGAAAAATCTGTTCTGTCACTTTTAGATATTCTTAAGATAACTGAATAGTAAGAATAGTCAGTGACTAATTGTTTTTCATTTATTTTACTTATTCTTCACTCAAAAATGGTTTCAAATGAATTTTTTTTAAAAACATGTAAATTAAAGAATCAGCAAAATGTTTAAGCTTTATTTTATTTAGCTATTTTACAAAAAAATATTATTTTGGGCAAGAACATGACGAACCATTAAAATTGTAACACCAGTAGGAATGATATTCCAAATAACAAAATAGAATGAAACTAATAAAAGGTGAGAATATACAAATGGCTAACATTTCAACACTTTTGGATGTTGAAAGGAGGGGCAAAGGACTTCATTAATAAAAGTTTTACAGAGATTTCTTAGTCAGAAATTGCTTGTTAAGTTGGAGGTTTTACAGAATGTTATTTTTCCAATAATAAGAGAGAAATGAGTCAGTTCTATGAAGAAAGGCTTTCTGATAGTATGGATTCTTATTCTATGATACTGTTATTCACATTGGTTGAAATCCAACCAGTGTCAAACTGTCCATGGCTGTTATTAATGATATTATTTTAGTAAAGTTAATAGACTTTATAATATTATATATTTATAATATTTTAAACTATGATTTATATTTTTGGCAAGGCTAATAGACTTTGTTTTAATAATTGGACTCTTTTTTTAATTTCTAAATAATTTTGTTGAATCAATCTCATTGAGAGTTATCAAACACTGAAGTCATTTAAGATTCATTTGTTATTTACATTTCTTATCAACCAGTTGAATAATTTTACCAATAGTAAATAATTTAAACTTAGAACTAATTGTGCATGTACAATTAAAACTTGTTTTAATTAGTATAACTTATAATTAGAATCATCCAATTATGAATCGTCAAAAAAATTTATCCATAAAAGAAAATCATGCTAAAAGTAAGAAAAATATTTATTATAATAGAGAAACTAATACACTTTTATAATATAGTTTTAAAAGTTATTGCTCCAAAAGAAAGGTGTGTATATTCTCAAAATTTCTACAATTTTGATCATTTTTTTGATGGATATTAACCAACAATTGTATTTAGTAAGAATGTACAAAAATATTTGGTAATTGAAATGAAAGAAGTGTTTCTTATATTAATGTGTAAAAAGTAATATGATTTCAAAAAATTACAAATATGACTTAAAGGAAAACATTGGTTGTTAAAAATTTAAAGTTTGATTTTCAAAATTACTTATAAGGAATTATATACTCCATTAAAATGAGATAAATTGCTGGGAAGTTTCACAAAATGAAACAGAATATAGCTCAGTGTAAAGGCAGAACATATCCTAATTATTTCTTTTCATTTATTTGTATGTAATCATTGAGATCATGCATGTTTTCCAGTTTAATTTTTTTAATTACTCTATAATATATATATATATTTATATATATATATATATATATATATATATATATATACCTATTTGTGTTACCAAATCACCTATTTCTGATCAGAAATATAAACAGTATTTGATTTACACATTAATAAACTTAAGTTATGAAGATTTTTATGAGTATTTCTTTGAATTACTTATATAGAATATAATAGCATCATATTTCTCATGAGACATGTGAATTAAATGACAATATTTTTTATTTGTTTTTCAATTGAAGTTATTTGTCATGAAAAGACAGTTTTGCTGAAATGGGAGCTATTTTTTTTCATTTTATTCTTTTATTGATTTCATTATATTATTTTATATTATGCATAGTTGAATTTCAGTGTAACAATGGTTGGCAAATTAAGCAAATTCTTTCTAAAACAGACTTCTCATGATAGACAAACTTCTTTAAAAAATTAAGTCAATAGAAATTTAGGTTTATATAATATTACAACATGTTATTTGATATACATTTGTTGTGAACTGCAATTAAAATTTTATTCATTATATCCTGTTATGAAAGTCTTAATAAATAAACTGTTTTTAAAATGGTTTTCCTTGTTTAACTTAATTTTGCTTAATTTTTAGTAGTGTTTCAGAAGCCCAACAAATATCTGATTCAAGAAGCAAAGTAAGTTATTTGATTCTTTGAAGTGATAAAGTTTTTTTGAATTTTTCAAGGTGCATTTTAGTTATTTTTTTCCAGTTTCTTTTTTAGAAAGATTTCTTTCTCTTTATATTTATCATAAACATGCACACACATGCCTACTCACATGCTCAAACACAAGTAAACTTTATTAGAAGATCCAACTACAATAAAATTTATTGTAGTTGGATCTACTCAATTTTTGTGTGTATGTGTGCACACATACACATACGTACAGATTTTCAGTATGGTGAGATTTTATTTTAAATAGTGTTATTTATTTTTCAGCATAAAAATGCTTAAATTTATTTACAATACTTAGTCATTTTGTACATTTTTATTTTAAATATCTTTATAACTATTTGTTTTGTTAATATTTATTGTTTTAATAGATAAATTTATAATAAATTTCCAATCTTTCTTATTGTAAATATTCTTATCATTAATTATGAAATTTAGAATGACAGTTCCAAATTGATTTGGATGTAATATTGAAAATGTTGAGTTCAAATCAATTCAAGAGTATTAAAATAACATTTTTCCTTTTGTGTCTTGTCCTCATATACTTATAATTTTGCTGGTGTCATGTTTATGTATTGTGTTTATGTGTATCATAATTTTTTTATATTTGTAAATCTTAAATGGAATTTTTAAACTGTATTACAAAGGAACTCAAGATTGGTTACAGAAGATTAATTTGTTTATATATATATGTGTGTGTGTATTTAGTTCTGTTTTAATAATCATGCAGTTTAATTTTACACTTAAATGCACTTTAGATTTTATTTTTAAATATGTTTGATTAAAACATTTTGTAATGATATTTTTTTATTTATATTTTATAAATTTTATTTACTTTAGAGACGTTCTAGGAAAACTGGGTTACCAAATGAATTTATGGCTTTAAGTTTAAATCAGACACATATGACTCCTGCTGGATCTTGTCCATCTGTTAATGAACCACAAGAAAAACCATCTACTTCAAGATTAGCTTGGTCATTTGGACCAGCTTTAAAAGAAGAATTAGATCTGGATAAAACACTAACAGAGTCCCCTAAATCATCTGAAGAACGTGGCATAGTAAGGGTTACAAGTGCGCCAACATCTCTTCAGTAAGAAATATTGTTTTTATAAATTTAAAATCGAAGAAAGGAGTAGAAATATTTATTTTTTATGGATTTAATTATCATTCTAACTGTACTTAAATTAACATTATGATAATTAAATTAATATTATGACTATAATTATTATGATTAAGCTGAACCTTCTTTGTTGGGGTTGTTTATAAAATTCTTGTAATAAAATAAAAACAGAAATATCTTATTGTGAAACAATTTGTGATAGTGCTTTCAATGTAAAAGCTTAGTTTTCAAAATATTATAATTATTGTACTATTTGTTCCTATGATGTTGAAGAGGTGTTTAACTTGAACCATTTTAATCTTTGTCTTTAAGAGTGAATGAGTTAGCACATGATTGAGATTATACTTGTCTGTTCATGGGTGGTTATATTGTATAATACAATTTAATTGAAAAATTACTCAGAAAGTACTTCCAGGTTTAATTTGCATGGTAATCTCAAAATTAATCCATCATATACTTTGATATAGACTAGTAATATTTAAAGAAAAACATTATTAAAAATTATGGATTATTAAAAAATTGATTATGGATTATTAAAACATTATTAAAAATGGATTGTTAAAATTCTCTAATTATATATTAGTAGTAGGATAAACATTTGTTAAATATATACTTTAAAAATTGTTAATCATATACACTATTATACACTTTTAATATTTCTTGGATAAATATAATACTTGTTTAATATATAAATACCAGAATAGGCAATTAACAGATATTAAAGCAGGAGGAAACTCATAGTGCTTACCATTGAGAAGTCCGATTGATGGTGCTATTGAAGTAAGTCTATTCTGAAAGATCATCTGAAAAAATTAAGAAATTGTAGAGTTACATGTTTGTTGTGGGACTTAGTCAAAGGACCAATCTAAGCTTGTGAAAATTTTCCAATTTATGTTAATTGTAATGTTCTATTGCTTGAATTTTGGTGCTATTGATGTTACCTTGGTTCAAAAGACCATACATTTGATATAACTTGTGAGAATTTTCATTGCTAAACTATTTCTTATTAATTTATTGTGAAAGTAAGGCTCTGCTTTGTTTGTTAATGAAGAGTTTTGCTCTTTTGGCTCCCAAGGACTTATAGATTGATTACACATTCTCTTCCCCAAATTGGAGCAGCATGTATAATGATGGACCTGAGATAAAATTTGTATTTTAGCAGTTTATTTTTGAGTGACAATTGAGAATTACTAGCTGGTAGAGGGTAGCACTAACACCAATGAATTTATTATTAATGTTTGTAATATGGGGTTTCCATATTATACTTGTCAATTATTACTTTAATATTAACAGTGCTCTTCCATAGAATGCTTGTTTCTAAAATGTTTATATTGGGACAGCTACTCAACTTCCTTGGAAAAAGTGCAACATTTGATTTCGATGCATTAATTTTATTTTTCTAGTTATGTAGCTTTTAATTTGTAAGAGATGTTCATTTAGATTATCATGGATGGTTTGATGGTTAGAGTCTCTTGATGTGTGCAGTGTCATCCACAAAAAGATAAATCCTACTTTAGGGGTTTTGTGTGATGTCATTAATAAAAATAAAAGAGGATGTCTTTAAAAATGTAGAGAAAAGGCCCAGCAATGATCCCTGAGGGATGCCTGTACAAATGGGTTTTGCAGTAGAGTAATTGTCCTTTACTTTTACAACAAATGTTCTGCAGGAGAGGTAATTATTAGTTTAAGTAAGCGGGAATTCATGACTAAGTTGGTAAACTAGTTCTACGTGCCAAGCTCATTTAAAGGCCTTTTCAATACATAAAAAGATGCCTCAAATAGATTTTTTCATTGTAATATATTTTGCTTTTATTTCAACTGCTTTTAATAATTGTTGCATTGTTGAAAGATTTTTTCAATCCAAACTGCTGAATAATAATGGAGTGTGTTAAGTCAAACTGGATTAACTTTTTCAATATTAACTTTTCTAAAATTTTTGCCATTGTAGAGAAGAGGGAGATTGGTCAGTAGCTCAAGAGGAACTTTAGGTTCTTTCCTTGCTTAGAGAGAGACTTTAGGTTCTTTCCTTGAATTATTTATGTATTTGTAACTATTAATTAAGTGTATTATATTTTTGCATGTGTGATGTTTTGTCATACATCCTTGTAATGTGTCATTCTTTCTGTCATTATGTATTATGTTGAGGAAATAAAAATTTAAGATATAACTGATATGAAATACTTATATCTATATGAACATTTTGCAATATAAATTCAAAAAATTTGTAAACTAGAAGAAATGTTGAGATCTGAGTATGAGCTTCAGGTATAGCACTGAATGATGCATTCTTATGTAAAAGTAAATTCTTCATTGATATGAAGGTAAATTTTATTGATGATGAAAATAAACATTATTTACACAATTTAAAAGTTTTCTTTTCATTATTGGTTATTAGAAATGTATGATTTTTTTGATGTACACAATTTTAAATTTTATGTGAGATTTATTTTACTGATAGCAGTTAATTTTTTTGTTTATTTTTAAAACAAATACATCCGTTTTTTAGATGTAAAATTATGATAATATAATAAATCTTATGTCAGAGATTTCACTATGTCAATTTGTAAGAAAGTTGAATAATAAAGAAATATAGTAATACCTGTTTCACTACCAATAACTACATTAAATGCTTTAACACATAAACTTTTTTAGCGAAAGCAAGAGGTAATAATCACTTATATTGTATTTTTAAAAACTGACTCTTGGTTTTTCTAATGCAGTATAAATTTTGTATAATTTTTAGAAATTGAGAAAATTACTTATTTTATTTTAAAACTTAGATCTTCATTTAATTATAAATGATTTTCTATTTCACTCTAAAATTCCTTTAAGCTACTATAAAAAAGTTTTCTAATTTATTTTATTAGTAATTTAGTAAATTTTTAATTAGTTTTCTTGTGTAATTCACTTAAATTATGTAAGCAAACCAAAATATTTGTTACTGATACTTCTGTTTATAATTATAAATTATATTGATATTTGATATCTTATGAATGTTCACTTATTGCAAGCATGTAAAAAATGCAATTGTTCTAGTGAAATCTTTTCTTATGTAGAGATATGATATATGGCAAAAGAATTGAAAAATCTCCTATGTTTAAAAGGAGAAGTCGAGAGAAGCAGTCTCACATGGCGGACTTTTCTCCAGCTTTCCATAGAAAATTTGATTCCAATGCTAGTGTCATACCTCTTCCTTCATTGTCACGTCAAAGTTCAACGTGAGTATTTCAGCATTTACTTTCATATAAATATATTCACGAATACCAATTGCAAAATAATCTATACATTGCATTTAAGTTATTTATTTATAAATATTGTAATAGACACACAAACACAGGACAACAGCTTTTTCTATTGCTGAAAACGGGCAGCAGAGGGATACAAAATTTTACTGTGAACAGTTGTGTCACGAGGATGCTTTGTATGGTTTTAATGTAGTTTCAATGTTTTAGACATGTTTTTATGTATTTTTGGCTCTGTTAAAAATTAAAATTTATTATGAATTTAACCTTGGAATTTTTTTGTACTTTTTCATTAATCACTTAAAAATTTACATTTTTGGTTCTTTTGTTAATCATATTTCAATAAATTTATAAGAGAATAAAAATTACAAGCTTCTTACAGGTCAAGAAATCGATCATCAGGGATAAAATGAGGGAAAAATTCCCAATTGTTAAGGATTGTTTCTTAGATTCATAGGATTGTTTAAAAGGTCCTTTGAAATTAACAGAAAAAATTGACACTTACCACTGTTTATGTCAGTAAATGAAAATCCAGCAGAGTCATTATTACTAGAAAACTTAATCAAAAGGAGAATAGGAAGTCCATACCAAAAAGGATACCATGACCTGACATCCATCCAGGATCATGAAGTAAGTTCCCTTTAAAATTTGAAAATCTAATCTGAAGAAAGAAGAGTTATATATCCAGCATTTCTTATTCTGATTAATGGATATCATAAGATCAGAATCTCCACATTACACTTAAAAATGAGAAATCACAAGTGAACTGTGTCTCTTTTCAACTTTTACTCAGCCATTTATCCTTCAAGTTTAATTGTCTTCCAAATTTTTTAAAAGAAATTTTCATGTATTGATCCTGCTGCTTAACATACTATTGCAGAAGAAAAGCTGCATTAATGTTTTATATTTTTATTGGGTTATCTTGTGGAATAAGAGAATTTATATTGGCTAATGAAATTCACCATACATAATTGTTTTAAGTACTGTTAATCTATTTAGAAAGATTGAGAAAATAGAATTTGTTTTTTTTTTCAGAGAAAAAGGGAAACAAGGCTTATAAATGGATTTTTGACATGCATCTGGAATAGTCTTTATGTCCAACTTGGAAAATGACACTTCTGCCAAGATCTTCGAAGGAATTTTCTGTTCTTAAAGAAATCCGTGAAAGAATCTAGAAATGACATGTGTATTTATATAATTTATTCCTGACATCCACTTGTGGGAAGATAAAAGAAAACATTTGACATAGATGCAATATGACAATTCAACTGTTTACTTCAAAATTACCAATGTTATTTGGAATCAGAAGAATCAACTTCTTACTTTAGACTATAGGTTCTGGTTTAGTTAACCCTTGTGTCCTAAAAATAACCACTTAGCAATAAACAAATCAAACCAAATCTTACTAGCAGCACTTTATAAGTATAAGTTATCACCCTTCTGTAATTTTATCCCAGGTCACTTTTAAAGGATATTTTAAAAGAACAAATTGAGTATACATTAAGCATAATATCATTAAATAAATTGAATCTTGTGCAGTTCTAGTAGTATTTGCCTTTAATCCAAATATTAATGGCCAGAATGGATAATCTTTTAAATGATGCAGCCTCAAGGACATTTTCAATATTGACAACTAATCTTCAATCCAATTATCTAGGGAAAGTGAATGAGGCCTATGAAGATAAAACTGCTTTCATTTGTCATTTTGAGTCTTCAACATACCATTTAGGTGACACAATCTCCTCACAATATTCCAATGATTAATTGGTAAAGTTTGAAAATGTTTTCAATTTTACTCTTAATGATACATTTTGTATTCAGAAACTTTTAACATATTTAAATGCAATATTTGAAAAACTTGATTTATTCAAAGTATATGCAAACCAGGAAAAATGTAATTTTGTCTGCGGTTGATAAATATTTTAAATTTTAGATAAACAAAAGAAGAAATCAAAGCTGAGAGGGAAGACAGCATCTATTTTAAAAAATGCAGTTCTTAAAAATGTAAAAGAAGTCCTTATAAATTTGTTCTTAGTTTCACTTCTATATTCTGTACTTCTCTGACATGGAACTACCACTTATTATTCTTACAAAAAAAAAATGTTTAGTTACAAAATAACAAGTAGTTTTCAACGCCTTGAAAACTCTTTTGTTTACATATTTGGTGATAACCCAACCAGTTGAGACAGAATATTCTGCTATTCTCACAGCTGAGAGTAATCTTGATGTAATCTTCCTCTGTGGGGAGTTCCTAATAACCATATCATTGAACATGTCAGCTGTCTACTGATCGCTGCAAAAAGAAATAATTCAACAACTGAAAGAGATGCTTTAACAATAATATATGCTATAGAAAAATTTTGAGAATACTTAGAATATTAATAAAATCAAACCATCAAATATTTAAATGATTCCATCTGGTTTCTGAGAGTAGGGAAAAGCGTGATTTAAATTATATATGTTTTTACTATTAAATTTATTTTACGTGAACTCTTAAAAATGTGTAAAGGAGGTTTTTCTGCATACATATGTACTGTTATTGTGTTATGTGTGCATATATATGTATGTAAATAGGATTTTTTCCAGATACATAATCCTGTCATTAAATTTTTACTTTTAGCGAAACAACTGTTTCAGATATAACCCCACCAAATTCACCATCAGGCTCACGTAAAATACGGGATGATAATGTATTTAGTCGTCTGACTAGTGGATCTTTCAGACTCAATAAGCCTGGCAGGTATAATGATTCTTTGTTAAAATTTTATTTTATTGTCCTGTTAATTTTTTAAGTTTTTTAAAAATGAAATGTTTAATATACTGTAAATTTTTTGAAATTTCTGCAATTTCAAACTAATTGATTATTGAATTTTATATAATTTACAATTAATACAACTCATTTGAATACTAAAATGAACCAATTTTATTAATATAATCAAAATTTAAACCAAACCATATTTAAATTTTTTCCATGCTTATTGTACTAGCTAAACGGAAGTAAAACTCAAATAATACATATCTATATTTATTGTGAAATATTTTTCAAATTTTATTGCTGTAATTTTTATGCTTACATAAATTGTAATATTTTTTATTAATTAAATCTAAATTCACACTTTTTTGTATGCATATTTTCTATTTGATACTTTGTATATACATTTTCTAATTGTTACTGATTATATAAATGTGTGTTGTGGGCATGGTTAAATTATATATGCTTCCATAATTTAATTTTTAGTGGAGTTATATTGCCATTTGTTTCAAAAATGAATGTACCAAGAAATTCACCCTTGATTTGCTCACATACGGCAGAAGGCCACAGTAGGGCAATTTTATGCCTTCATGCAACTGATGATGTTTTATTCAGTGGCTCTAAAGGTAACATCATATTGATTAATTTTCGGTTCTTATTGATAACAACATTAAATCATTTTGTATTTTATTGTTAAATTCAAGCATTAAAAGAAACTTTCTTTGGGAACTATTCAATTCTTTTAAAATTTTGGAATTTACACTTGCTTTTAAAGAATTACTCATTAAAAAAACCTAAAATTTTATGGATTCTCCATAAAAATGGTATTTTAAGCAGGGTTAAAAAACTTCATATTTTATGGTAGTTGGCACTGCATGTGTAATAAATGCTAAACATTAGCACATAAATTAAATATTTGCTAGGAAAAGTGTTCAGAAATGATCAAATTACTAACTGTAATTTACAAATTACCCAGCTAGCTCAATTTACTGATATTTGAATTTTTCTGGCTTTCAAAGTACTTTGAGAAGAGTGTGTATTGTAGTGGTGTTACAAACTTAGCTAACCTGAAGCACACATTGTGTATTCCAAATCTACAGCATCCACATGGTACACTAACCTCTTTCTCTATCACAATGAGTCTTCACTCTGCTCTGGAACATGTGGTTTTACACTTTGAACTTGTTGCAGATCACGTTTGACAACATATTAAAAAAATCATGCAGTACTTGTATAAATAGGTTTCTCTATATTTTTGTTTCATTATGTTTCAGTAATGGCATTTTGCTTATTTTTTCAATTTCACTCTATTTTTGATTTGGATACTAAATATTTTTTTCTCAATCAACCATCCATTGTTTTCCTCATTTTGATGTCCTCAATTTTCTTTAAATTACATTGCCATTTATCTGTGCTGTTAAGTTTCTTAATCATGCTTAAAAAAATTTCCCATTATTTTAGGAGTGTATTGTGAAATTTTCAGTTCCTTGGATCAGTGGTTTTTTTGTTTAAAGGACTTAAGTAATACCCTGTGTTTTGTATCTGAGAAAATTCTTTGTGAAATTGTTTCTCACTCAAAAATTCTTAGTATAATATTTTTCACTGAAGAATAAGGATTGCAAAATATGAAATTTTACAGCTTCATAGTTTGCAATCCTTACTTTTTAGTTTTGGTAATATTCACTGTACTTTTTCCTTCTGTATTTTTCCTTCTGTAAAATTTTATCTAGACTGTTTTATGGTATCACTGATCAATGTTGTTGGTTTATCACTCAACTGCATTTTTTGGATTATTTGCACTAATTAGACTGGTAACTGCCTTTTAAAATGGATTATGACAAACTGCAAGTTTGCTATGTGATTTGAATCAACAATGCAAAATGAACACCAGAGCTCTAACAATTCAGCCTTTTAGTTTGAAAAGATATCAGCAACTCTTTTAAAACATTTGTTGAATAACAGAAGTATGAAATGTACTTCATTTTAGCAACTTGAAATTTTCAAGCAAACTTAATTTACTGGAATTTGTGAATAGATTTTTGCTGATGCTTTTGTATGTGAAAGATTTCAGAATTTAAAGGATAAATTCATAGTTTACAGTTTTTTTTTCGTAGAGAAAAATTTGTAGTTAATTAAAATGTGTAAATGTAGTTAGTTAAAATGTTTGTGTAAAATTTTGTATTTAAGTCTTAATCAGTTTGAAAAAAATAATAGTATTTTAGTATTTAATCAGTAAAAAAATTACAATAGGTATTTTATCACATTTTAATGAATTAGTGATTTTTCTTGGCAGAGAATCCTTTTCTTCACATACTGGCTGAATTTGCAAAACCTGAAATTTTTTTTAATGACTTTGTCTATCAGATGTAAATTAGATCAGATGCAGATGATTTCTAAAGTTATTGTAAAGCAGTATGAAGATAAATGTATCAATGTTGGTGCATCTGCTTATTAAAATGCTTTAGATTTATAGAAGAACAACTACTTAGAAATTAAATTGTTTTATGTATCTCTCTAAACAGAAACAACTGCGCATTGAATGAAAAATTTATTTCTTGATAATGTTTGATTTGTTTTTGTGACCATTAAAGAATTTAGTTATCAACATGAAATTAGAAGTGAAGCAGTGGATGAAATGATAAATGAAATGGATATTGTTAAGTTATAAGGAAGCAAACAAGCCAGAATTGATTTATACTAGGTCTCATATCTTTAAAAAATTCAATCAAGATAGTGTTCTAAAATATAAATTTTTAACTATTTTGGTAACTATATTTGCTGTTTTTACTTGCATTTTCGGGATCTTGAATGCTCTTTCAATATTATGATTGACATTATCGATCACATGTCAGTGTTAAATGTGAAAGATTATGAAAGAGTTTAGCATAATCATATATTACTTTCAAAATCGAAACTTAAAAGGCGCAAATTTCATATTTAATTAAAAATTACTTGGAAAAGAAAACTTAACTAGAGTTTTACTGTGGCTAAAGGAAGTGGAATAATTTTTCAGTCAAGTAATTCATGATTACAATATTAGTAATTGTTTAATGTTAATGTCTTCTCCTAATTCTATATATTAACATAATTTATTTGTGGACAGGAAACATGAAGAAAATCAACAACTTTTGAGCTTAATGTTAAAAAATATAGTTCATATGTAGTTTCATTGTAAAATTTTTCTCAAGAAAAATACAACATTTTTGAAAACTATTAATATATGATGCAAATGAATGATAGTCTAGAACTGCATAAAAGTATCAAAATTTTAAATTGGAATGTTCGTTTTCAGCAATTCCTTAAAGTGTTATTCATGATATATAATCCATTGATGAACTTGCTGTTCCTGAAGAATGTAATTTTTTATATTTTATATATAGTCCATTTCAATAGAAAGTTATAAGTAATTTAAAATCATAATTTTTGTAACAAATTTGCACTAATTAAAAATTAAACAAATTTTATCCCTCATTATATTCCTTTCACATGGTTACTTACATTGACAGCAGAAGATAAAAAGAGAAATATTAGAACAGTGAGCTCATTCCCATTGTATGACCAAAAGAATGTCAGAAAATATTTCAGCTGAATTATGAGAGTACAAATGTCAGTCCTAGTAACATTCCATTTATACATTTCTGAAAAGATGTGACCGTCATATAGATGTTAACATATTACTTTTTTTTTTTGGAATTTTAGTATGTTAAAACTCTTGAAAATGATTTGACAAGATAAATGGGTAAAAATTAACAAATATTGAAATCATTTGTCAAATTTTCATATCACAAATACTATTCAATTAATTTTTGGACAAATAAAATTTTCAGAATCTGGAATATAAGTATAATAATAAATGTTTGCTTTGAAAATGGGATTTCAAACCTGTATTTGATTTAGTTTATAGAAATTTGCCTTATCCCACTTTTTATATATTTTTTTCATTTGGTAAGCATTCTAAAGCTACATGCTTATACACTTGTGTAATTCCATTCTTTTTTAGGTACATTTTATTTTTGCTTAAAATGGAAGTTTAATAGTTTTTTAATAGAAATATATTTAAATTAGAAATTGACTTTTGAAATCATTAAAGTTCTTTTCATTTATAGCTTTCATTATTTTTAAAATGTTCAAAGAGAAGTGTTTCTCATATTGGATTTATGTATTCTTTCTAGATCGAACTGTGAAAATATGGGATCTTACAACGGGGAAAGAAATACAAAGTTTAGGTGGTCATCCTAACAATGTGGTAACTGTTCGATATAGTGAATATACCCGTTTGGCTTTTACAGTTTCTACTGCTTTCATAAAAGTATGGGATGTTAGGGAGAATCCAGCTAAATGCATTCAAACACTTTGGTAAGCATAAGCTGCTTTTTTTTTATAAATTCTTTTTATTACTTGCTTTCTTATAATCATATTTCAATAAAATTCTTATTAATACTTTTATTTATAAACAAAAGTAAATTATTAATGGGTATGTTTTATATTTATTAATGAAATATGCTAAAAACATTGACAAAATGATGATTTAATATTTTTTGTTAGTTGAAATGCATGTAATTTTTTATTTCCTTTTAATATTATATTTTAAATAACTTATCTTTGTCTTAAAATAATAGAAATATGTTTGTTTTTTTATGAGTTTAAATATTTGGAAGTATCTACATATTTTTAAAATTAACTCAGTTTTTAACTTCCTGCATTTAACTATATTATGGAATTAAAGTCTTAATTCAATGTTAAACATTAATATTTTTAAAGCAATTTAGTTTCCTTTTTAAATCTCATTTTTAAAATATGTTGTTGTTGTTGCATACCCCCTTTGGCCAGCAGCGCTAGACCAGATTCATAATGTTTAACACCCCCCAAAAAAACCAAGCACCATTAAAGGATCATTATATAAATCATTCTTGGTTAGCCCCAGGCACTCAAGTGGTGTGGCGTAGCTTGTTCAGCAGAAAAGTTGGTACAAGTCTTTGTGCCCCCAGAAAATTTTAATTATCTGAGGTGACCGTTTTGAAAGTTGGTGAAAGCAGTTTGTTCTTGTCTTTTAAAACTGTGAGCCAGTGAGCTTCCCGGACAAGAACACTGATACCATTGGTGCTGCAGGGACAATCCAAATCACATTAAGCAAGACATTTAATCCTGGCTTTTACTTTTGAAAAAATCTTGATAGAGGTGAGAGGTAGCAGCAGCTTAGGGGCCTCATGAGTTCCTGTCTTGACCTTGGTTTTTAAAAATATTATTTTTTTCTTACTTATTTCCACCATGTACTAAAAGTATGAAGCAGTTAATATATAAAATAAAAGATAAATTGTGAAAATTTTCATAAGTTTAATCAGTGTAGTAGTTGTAAATAGATGTCAGGTACAAATTGATTTAAATTTTCAATAAGTAATCATCAAATTAGTGAACTGTTAGATCTATAAAATGCATCATATATATTTTTTTCTTACAATTTTGCTAAAATTTGTAGTTTTAATTTAAGTTATAAATTAAATTTTCACGTAATAAGTCTAGTTAAAAAATATATCGTAAATATTTGAAATTTCTTGAATATTATTTAAAATTTTAAAAATTAAATAAAAGTATGTATCTTAAAACAAATAGTTAATTGATTTTGTTAGAAATTATTATCAATTGTATAAAGTATTATTGCTGCGGGATTGCTTTGCTTATTGCAGATATTTCTTTTTATATATAGTTCTTCTGGTGCACCAAACTCAGGAACACCAATCTTGAATACACCATCCAGAACATTGTTGATGCCTCAAGGGGAACACCAAATAAATGATATTGCTCTGAATAGATATGGAAGTACATTATTTTCTGCAGCTAGTAATATTGTCCGAATTTGGGATTTAAAAATGTAAGTCGTCTTATTTATTACATGCACGAGAGTTATGTTTTCATTTTCTTACATTCATAGGTGTAATATTCTATTGTAATGTCAATAATTTATGAAAGCTTTTAATGTCATTTCCAAATTATCTTCAAAATTTTATTTCTAACATCATTTGAAATTGGTTTATTTTCATTTGGAATATTTTCTTTTGAATGTTTCAGAATTTTAATTATCTTACACTACTTATAAGAAAAACATGATAGCATGTTGATTTACTGTAGGAAAACCTTGTTATAATTAAATATATTTGGAATCAAATAACTACCCAGTCCTTAGCTACTTAAGGTTCCATTTTACAAATGAAAAGTTGTGAGCAGAAAAACATAAATCATTCATATTTTAAATGAAGGTTTTATGGAATAGTGATATGGGAATTTTCAGTTCTTGAAGCATGACAATTTTTAACAATAGTTTACATTAAAAACTAAACTTTAAGCTTATGTAAATTCTTTATTCTGATTGTCCAACGGAATTTTGTCCAGGCTTGTATTAGAAGTTTCATGGAATGAAAGGAAGCTCATGTCACGGGATCTGTCTATGGTTATCTTAAAATAAAAAACTATTTTATTTTGAAATTTTGAAGGCATTTGTAATTAATTTTAATCATAATTACTTCTGAATTGAGCTCAGTCAAGTTGCTTATGCTGTGGTGTAACCATTTTAAATGATATAGCATTCGACTTTGCCACATTTCATACTTCAAGAAAGGCCTATTCTTTTCTCCTTTTTTAAAATTGTCACCTATGATAATTGCTGATAGTATATAAAAAATAATTACAGGATTGAATCCATCTTTCTATTTTCTCAGTATAATTTGCTTTTAAATTGTTTTTTATTTTGAAAAATTGTTTTGCTCATTGCTGTTTATGTTTAATTTACTGAAGTGCAGATAAAAGGAGTTCCAACTTCAATACCTCATAACTATCAATTTCAAGCAAGCAATTTTCAAGCATTCACCTTTTTCTTTTTTTTTTTTTTTAAATTAATCTGTCTTAAGACCTTATTTTGTAATGTTAAGCAGCATTTACAACAAATTGAATTGTAAATATCATTGAAAAATAATGTGTGTATAAATGCAGTAACTTTTTAATTTTGCATTCCACCCCTCCTTCTTTCAAAGATAGATGCATGTTGTCCACAGAAAACTATAACATACATGTGTACAATGATTTAAATAGAATATAGTGAATTTGGTATGTTCAGCTTTTTTTTTTATCTGGAAAACTTTCCTAATTTTATGTAAAAAAAATTTAAAAAAAGTGGCTGTTTAACTTGAAATTTTTATGAAAAGCTTTGTAACTTGATGAAAGAAATTTTGTATAACTATACTTCTGCAAGAACAATTATTATTAGTCTAGTAAATTTTCAGAATTTTTACTGAAGATTTTCATCCATTGCTGTTTTTTTTTTTTACTTACCTATATCATTTGGTTGATCTTAATGTATGAGGTATTGTTCAAGTTAGTTTTGACTTATGCTTCAGAGACATGGACCTTAGCAAAAAATGAGAAAATACTGGCAACCTTTGAGAATTTTAATAGTGATAATTTTAAGTCCGTAAAGTTAAAAGAATGAAATGGATATGGACAAGGCATGTAGTGAGAATGAGCCCAAAATGAACAGCATTAAGAGCTTTTAATGCATTCTCACCTTCAATAAAAGATGAAGAAGATGGCCCCCAAAAAAAGGACAGATTAGATGATGACTTTGCCAGCCTAAAATAATGGGTAAAGGGGAAATAGGAAAATTTTAATAGAAAGGCCCCGACTCACAAAAAACTGTTGTGCCAATGCTGATGATATTTTTCCTTAATGCAATTACATCTTCACTTTTACTTATATATTTTTTTTACTCTTATTTATTTATTTCTAACATTCAATATCAATGTAGGTATAATGCTTTCATTCATTAGGTTCAAGACTATTGGGAAACTTAGTGGCAGTCATCAGGCAGCAATAATGTGTTTAGCTGTAGATAATGAAGGGCAAGATAAAAATGTTGTTGTAACAGGTTCTAAAGATCACTACATAAAGGTAAATTTCATTTTTTGCATTATATCATTTTAATTGATTGTCAATTTTTGAAAAAATATTTTTAGGAATAAACAAAATTGCACTGCATCCAATATTTGTTTAATATATTTAAAATTAAATAAAAATGGGCTGTTATATTATTTCTGTTTACGCAGTGTTTTAGTAACTTTTTAATTTTTATTATAAATTTTTCAGCTTTTATTTTATTTCCAAACCTGCCAACTTTTACGCATTGTGCGTAAATCTTACGCAAGATCCACAGGTTTTACGCTTTTACTGATAGCATGAATTATTTTACGCGTTTCGGTTCTTCTGGGCAAAGTTTAAAAGGAAAAAAAATTATATCTTAGCACATAATGGCGATCATTTCTCATTAGCCACATGATGAGAAGCAGAAATTAGCACCCCATTCAACCCAGCCCTGCATCAAAGCGATGAGCCAGCCCTTATGTTTTCCCTAACCTTGATTCAACCCATCTATGGGAAGAGAGAAATAACTTCCCGGACTGTGTGGTCGCAGAGGCTCTGAAAATGCACGTGTCAAACCCTTTTTCTATCGTGGGGGGGGCCTCCAGCTTGAAAAACTATAGATGGGGAAAAGAAATGGTAGAGGTATAATTTTTTTCTTTAGTCACACGGATTAAAACTGAAAAGTTTTACTTAAATACTTTTCTGAAAGTTGGCAGGTATGTATTTCAATTTAGCCATTTTTAACTCTATTAAAACTTATCTGAACCTAAGTTTTTTTATATGGCCACCGAATGTTAAATTATGAATTTGTTGCTAATTACAAAAAAATTGATCTGAACCACCTCTGAATTGACTCCTTTTAAATTTAGGCCAAGCTGGTAGCCAAATGTTTAACTTTCTGGGTTTCTATCTCTCCTCTAGTTAAGTGCTCTTGGTGGCTCAATGTTGATATTAGACTGTGGATTCCAGCTTATGCGTGCAAAAAATGGTCACTGAATAGCGAAACTAACCTTTAAAATTTAGGTTTATTTACCTCATTATCTAATTGCAGAATTTAAAAAGAATATCTGTTTTTGTTTTGAATCACAATTTCTTTTTCTGTGAATTTGAAGTGTAAAGATTTTTAATTTTTTTAGGTTTATGAAATTTGCTTGTAAAATGTATTATGAATATTTAATTTAAATTTATATACGTTTTTGTGTATTAGAATTAAAAGAAAACCATTAATTATTTTTTGGATTTAGATAATATTTAGACATTGAGGAATTTCATTGCTATGCAATGTAATAAAATAATTTTGGTTATACTATAACTATAATCTAATTGTCAAGCACAGATTATTTAATATATAAATCTTTGCTTGACAGTTAGATTATACTTGAATGACAATTGGGATATATTGTAATTGAAAAAGCGATTTTATATCTTTCTATAAAGTAAGCTTTTATTTTAAGTAGATTTAACTACTACTTTAACATAATATTACAAATTAAATGGCAATTAAAATAATTTAAGTGTATTCAATTGTAAGTTTTTGTGAGCATACTTTGTAAAATACTGTTTTCAATACAAAAAATAAAAAAAAAATTATTGATTGATTTGTTTAGTGGGAAATCCTTATTAATGTTTCAGTGACTACATTTAAATTTGAAATTTTATTTAATAACCTTCACTTGTTTAAGCTGTAATAGTTTAAAATATTTTTGATATTTCTTTTAATGAGGACTAATGAAAATAATTATCAATGGACTTTTTTTTTTTTGAAAAATAGTTTAGTATCTGAATGGTCAGGATTTTAAATGTCAGTCCCTGTTAAGTTTTGTATGCAAATAGTGATTTCAACCATTATTTCTAATGTAATCAAAGTTTTGTGCTGTGAGAAAAGTAATTTAATTGCAAAAATTTTATGCCTTGGTGCATAACATTTTTTTCCAAATCTTTATTTTAAAACAATACATTACTTTAAAGCATGGAATTTTTTTCTCAGGTATTTGAAATTACTGAAGGAACAGGTGGATTGCATACGGCTAAAACTAATTTGAAGCCTCCCCATTATGATGGAATACAGTCTCTTGCTATCAGTGATAATGTTTTATTTTCTGGATCCAGGGACATGTGCATTAAAAAATGGAGCCTAAAGAATGGGAGTCACATCCAGGTACACAATAAGTTCATTTCTAATCTTTACTGCAAAGCTGTATTTTTTCCAAGAAAAGATTGGAGGTGTTATTGACTGTAAAAATATCTGACTTCTCTAAACTACTTGTTAAAAATATAGAATTGAAAAGATACCTTTAAAATATTTTTTCCATGTACCCATAATTATCAAAAATATAATTTATATAGTAATATATCATGTTTGTTCACATTTTATAAGTAACTCAAGAATAATCAAAATGTGAAGTTCATTTATGATGGAAGTTTTCATCAGATACATTTATATTTTTTCAGTCTTTGAATCAAGCACACAAAGATTGGATTTGTGCACTCAATTTTCTTTCAAGCAACAATACCAAATATTTGCTGAGTGGATGCAGAGGAGGTTTTTTGAAAGTATGGACTACAGACACTACAGAATTAAAAGGGGAAATTCGAGCTCATAGTGCCCCCATAAATGCAATATCTACTAATAGTTCTTGTACTTTTACTGCTTCTAGGTTAGTAAAATTCTTAGTATGATTTTTCTTAATTTTGGTGTCTCATAATATTCTTTAAAGGGAATGATCATTTCTCACTTTTTTGATTAAGTTATACATTTTTTAAAAGTTTTGTTTTGTTTTATTTTCTTAAAATTGTTACTCACATTTTGATAAGTACCCTTTTCTGAGATGAATTTGTTTAATGAAATACTCATTATAAATGTAAACTTTATTATAATGAATGATAGTTTTTTAGGTTTAACTTAACAGTGAATCAATTCTATTTATTGTAATGATATTTTGAAGATTAGAAATAGTATTTTCAAATTTATATCAAATTCATTTAATAAATATTCAAGAGACTGAAGTTGAGAGAAATATCAGGATTTTTTGGAAAAGTATTAATGAAAAACCTCTTTTTAATTTTATTTAAAAAAATTTTTTTTGGAGTTCTTAATGTAAATTGGAAAAAAAATGCTTAAAACAGATTCTTGATTACTTAGTTAAAAAAAAATTCTTGGTTGGTAGTTGGTATTAACTTAGTATTACACTAAAAAAAGTACAACAAAATTTAAAAGTAAGGTATTAATTTCAGTAGTTTTCAATCCTGTCTTGTTGAAAAAATTATTTTTTGGTTTGAACTAAAGAATTTAGTATTTTAATCTTATTTTATATGCAAAACTACTTTCATTTATTTTAACAAACTATCAAATGAAATAATAGTAAATTCTTCTCGTTAATTTTAGTGGTCGTATAAGCATCCAATTTTAAAAAAGATTTAGTGCTTAAAGAACTTTAATCTTAGCATGTTTTCCTGACTTTGAACTTCAAAACTATGTTTAGTAGTATTTTACATTTATTAATTACACATTAGTTGTACACTTGACTTACAGTATATTAGCCATGTAGTTTACTTTGCTAATTGGAATGATGTCAAATATTTTGTCAAAAAAATTTTCTTTTATTTGCACATGTTATTAAATATGCTAAAAGTTTTTAAATTATTTTCCTTCCCTAAAAAGTTGATTTGGTTTCTAATATATCTTAAAAGTGGGGTAATGTGTTGTTTATGTCTGAACAGCATTTAGCAGTTACAAATGTTTGTTTCAGAAGACTTCAAAATTTTTAAAACTTGTTTATTTTTGATATAAAAACATCTTATTCTTACTAAAAATAGTTTTAAATTTATAATGTCAATATCCATTAATAATTAATGTGAAAATTCTGATTTGTAGATTGTATACCACAATTCTGTTAAAAACAAAATTGTGTTGTTTCTTATCCTATCTGATAAACCAGGAACTAACAAAAAGTTCAAAACAGGAAGAGAACTTTGAAACAAGTCCTCTTTCTCAAGTCCTGAGCAGGAAAGTAGATGACCAGGGGTAAAATGCATGATATTGCATTTCTTACACATGGGGGAGATCTTATTTCTTTAATCAATTTTAAGGTATTTCAAGTGTCCACTTATGAGGCTTGATAATGCTGTCTACTTGCAAATAAATGAACAGAACCTCCTTGTTGCCTGCCACCATACTCAATAATGAGATGGGGGAGAACAGCAAGATGAAGGAATCATAGATTTGACTTTTGAGTAGATTTCCAAAAGAGTGAAAATATTAGATGTTAATATTACTAAAGTTTCTTCCTTTGCCAAGGAATCCGCCACTTCATTTCCATTAAAGCCAACATGGGAAGGGATCCATTGTAAATGGTCATTATATCAAGAGGAAAACCTTTGCAGCAGGGCTAGAATAGAGATCAAAGCTCTGTCAATTTGTATGAAAATAAATTGTTTTTAAATAACTACATTAATATAACTTGCATTTTGAAAGAAAAAAGGAATCACATTATAAGTTTTTCACAATTAAGATATCTCTTATGAATTTTAATTGATTGTTGATTCTCTTGGTTTAAATATTTAATATAATGGTACAGACTACATGTATCTAAATGAAAAATAATGATTTTTCTACATATGGTATTAAATATTTCTGCCTATATAAAATATTCAAACTAATGCTATATTTTATACAAAACCACATTTTTCACTTTGTTTCAATATTTTGCTTACTTTAAATTATTCGTGTTATATAAATATAGTTCATTCTTTGAGTCTAAATTGCAAATGTGTGATAAGTGCAAGGAAGGAAAGGAGACAGTTGTTGCATGTTCTTTTATGAATATTTCATCACATTTTCACTTTTTATTTATGTTAAGTACTACAGTGGGGGATAAGTTAATGAACAGTTATGACTGTGAACAAATTGGTCAATGAACTCTTTTATGAAAGATTTTTGTGTTCAGACAATAAACACATATTTGGATAATGAACAAAAGTGAATTCTAACAAACACTTCTCGGCTCTCAGAATATAACGTGAAGGGTTGCCAAAAATCGTTTTTCATCTGTCTTGAATTATATTGCCTGCCTATTAATCTTAAAAATTCTATATTGGGAAAAAATATTTTCAATAGACTATTTATAACCAAAGTAGACCATCAGTTTCATTTTTAATTTCATTCAAAATCGAAACTGATTTCATTTTGAGAACCTCCTTTCCTTTGTTAGCCATTGTGCCATACATAGTCTTGAATGAGGTATTCCGGATGTCAGAAATTATACATTCTTTTTATAATTTCATTTTCACGGTCGCCAGGATGAATTAATCGATTTCTATGGTAAAATTCAATGATTGGATAATGGTAAATTTGAATAGCAAACATAGTCTAGTAACAGTTTATGTTCATTAACTAATCGCCCTCTGTATTTTGATTAATTTCTGATGCATATACTTTAGATGTCATTTAAAAATTTATGTAGTATTTTTATGCCTGTGTAAACTCTTGAAAAATATTTGATTCCATCATCAAAAAATTTATTTTTGTTTTACAAATGTCGAACTTTAGTACTTAAGCTATTAGATCATGGGCTCTCCAATACTTCAAAACATTGTCCTTATACTGAGAAAGTACAGTACAATATTTAAATATTGCAAAATCATTGGTAGATTAGAGTCACACAAAACACAGTTTGGGGAATCCATAACTCTAATTCTGACTGGTCATGACTGCTTGCAGGACCATCTCTATATATAAAGATGGTCCTGCCTCTAGATGGTCAAGAGTCAATTATCAAAAAATAAATGTCTTATGAAATAAAAACTTATTTTATTTACCATCAAAGAATTGGATAGTAATCATGTTGAGCTCTAATAGATGCTATTAATTTATCATTATGTACTTTTTTACTGGAATTGTTTAGTTTTCTTGTATTGACATGAGCATTGGGAATAATGGGTATTACCATTTACTCAAATTACATTATAGATGAGAAAATATGCTCTTATTTGAATTCTTATATACGTAAAAAAGTATATAGAAACTTCATTTAATTTATCTTTATTTTTAATTTAGTGACTGCACTATTGGAATCTGGAGGCTGAAAAACAATAATGATCTCTCACCTGATATTAATGATTATGATGCTTAAAGACATGGCTTTCGTAGGTAGATGAAACCAAAGACATTCTTCCATTAGTGATGAAAATAAATAAAATTAGGTGGTCTTAAGTCTGTGATTGTATTATAGTTTAGGGAATTTAATTTCTATATTTTAAATCCAGTTTTTTATAAGATAAGGAATTAAAATATTTATTAGAACTATGTAATTCAGTTATTATAATTCATTTTCAGCAATTTTTACAGTGCTTGAATTTCCAGTTGTTGACAGCTTATCAGTATTCCTATTTTAATATAATTTTAGGTTAGGGTTTTTAACATTTTTAAAATATCTTGTTGGCACATTTTTATGTAATTAATGGTCAATAATTATTTAGGTTGCTTTTATTGTTTTGGTATTTGTAAATATTTGTAGTATTGCCATTATTTATTGCTATTGTAAATACTTTTAAAGTGCATTTCATCCAAATCATCAGGTGTTTCTGGGTATCAGTTTTGATATCATTGCCAACTGTCCGTACCATATGTAAACAATATTTTTAATTTTAGTTTAGTGTACTGTAAATTATTCATTCATAGTTATTTCAATTTGTGTAGTCAAAATTCTGTTTATAATCTTACAAGTTATATGGTTATATGATTTGAATATAATGATTTAAAAAAAAAACTGCTGTATCAAAATGTATTTAAAAATAAGTAAAAGGAATGGATTATTTTACATGAACTTTATTAGAAACAGAAATTTTATTACACTTTTTACAATGCTAAATATGTCATTGTGTGTTTTCTTTTTTAGTCTCAACTTTATGATATTAAAAAATTAGTGTTCCAGTTGATATTTATAATTATGCATTATGTTATAAATATATAATTTTATTTTTCCTGTGTAAAAGAGTGAATATTTTGTTACTCCCTAAAATTTTGATGTTTTGTCTCGTATTTAAGAGTTTTTTATATTTATTTATTTATTTATTTTTTAATAATTTGAACGTAATAGAGCTGAAAGTTTTAAAACAAATATCAGTTTTACTGATTATTGATTCATAATTTCTTATTTGGTAATTGTTATCTCGAATAACAATTAAATTTATTTCATTATGATTGAATTAAGAATTTTTGAGTTTAGTCATTCAAATGTATAACTGTTGCTTTATGTGTATAAAAATTGGTACTTTATGTGTTTGTATAAAAATTTGATGCACTTGTCAATATGATATATTACTGATTTAATCCAATTCCAGAACATTATGAAATATCTTTAAAACTCACTTTCTAGCTAATAAAGTGTAAAAAATTATTACACAATGCTTATTTCTGTCATCAGAAAAACCAAAATTATGCGAATAACTTTAATTATTTAAACATTTATTTTGGCTAATAAACTTGCAATAATTATACAGCACAAGAAAACAGCTAAAATTTTTGTCAAAAAACAATTTTTTTAATGATATTGATATTAGAAAAACTGAGAAGTAAGCTTTAAACATGTTCTATTTACAATGCTATGATTATTTATGTTTATAATTTATTAAATGAAATAAAACGATGCTATTATTTTATTAAATGAATGCTATCAAATAATTTAATTAGTTTTATTATCAAAAAGTTAAGTCTTTTTCAAATTGAATCAAGGAAAATGTTATAGCTCTGTATTACCCACTACCTTCAGATTAAACATTTCCCTTTTTTAAAGTTAATTAATAAAATTTTAAGAATAAGTATAAAATTCTATGAATTTGCAAATTCAAAATTTTGATTTGCTATATTCATAGTTTGTAATAATTCTGTAGAAGTCTCATAACTATCTAGATGCAATTATTGTTTGATTTTCATTTAAAATAAATACTGAAATTAAAAAATTTCCATTAAGCGTAGAACTACATGCACATTTGCAAATATATATATATATATATTTTGTTGCACACACACATGCAAATTATAAATTGTAGACTGTTTTTTTTTTTTTTTTGTAAGTTTTCTTTAACCATTCCACATTTTTCAGATTCTCATGCACATTATTTTTTATCTTAATTCCAGCTAATGTCTTATTCTTCATCATTATGACTTGTATTGGACTATATTCTAGAACAACTGAAAATGTATTCATTATGATTTTTAATTTAATAGTTTTTTGCCTTTGTATAGTTTTTTGTATAGAATGGTATGGTTTTTTAAGTTTACTTATCAAAAAATATAACTAAATTTTTTTTTCAATTCATATTCTATTTTACTTTATTAATTCATGTGTAGCAAATTGATATTTTAGTCAGTATTAAAATTTACATTCTTTCTTGAGCTTCTTAGCTGTAAAATTAATTAAAGTGTAAAGAAAACTATTCTTGTACACTAAATCTCTTCCCCCACAAAAAAAATTATTATTATTACCAGAAAATAATCATTTTAAAAAAATTTTAACTTGCTTCATCCTGTTACTTATTTATTATAGTAGACTGTATTTGAGTATTTAGGATTTACTTATGCTGAAAATCTTGTCAGATACTCTGCGTTGTGATTTTATTGAAAACAGAAGATTTGCACAAATAAGAGTTCTAAGTCTTCTATTTTTGTCATAAATTATCTGTGATATTTTTTTATTCAGTCTTTATTCTTATTTATTATATTAATTCTTAAAATTGTGATAGTGTTTCTTAATTTTTAATGAAAAAATGACCATTATTTAGTAAAATGTATTTACTGATTTTTTTTTTCAAATTTTGTATATTATAATTTTTGTGGCACATTATGAATTAACTTCAGTTTCTTTTATTTTTATGTAAGAAACACATAAATGTAGGAAAAACACTTCTATATTTTAAATAAAATGTTTATTTAAATTTCTTTAATATGTCATATTTGTCAAAGTCTTCATTATTTCCTGTTTTTATTGTGTTTAATTTTTAGTAATGTTTGTAATATTAGGCAAAATATGTAAATAAAATAAAATTTTTTTATTTATTATGGAAAAATTCAAATTTATTATTATACTCAAATGTAGAATATTTTTTACAATATTATTTCATTTATACTCTTTACTAATACTCTTTATATGAAACAATAAATACATGAACATGTTTTGAAATAAAAATACTTTGTTTTAAAAATTCGTAAATTCTTATATGCTTACACAATAATTTACATAAATTGTATTGTATTAGTTACTATTCAATTTTTATTTCTTGCCTTTTATTTAATCTACAACGTTATAAATGTTATTAATATTACAAAGTTATTAAGTTATTAATGTTTTAATTTTCAAGCGTTTTTTAAATTACTTTTAGATGTATATAATATGTGTAGAACTATGCATAAAATGTTTCTGGATTAATGTTATTTTATACACATTAGAGAGAGAGTGTGTGTGTTTGAAGAAATATGTGAAGTTTATATCGCTGCTTGGTGTTATGAAGTTGAAAAAAAAATTAGAAATTTGAAAATTAAATCAAACAAGTTGTATGAATGACCATGTATGATTTGTTTGTGACAATCTAGTGTGTTTTTATAACTTTTTCTGCTATATCACAAATATGTTTCTTTAGAATTAAAGTTTTTTTCTTTGCTCTTATCTGGTTTCATTACTATGTATCTAATTAATATTTATTTAAAATTTCACAATTCAGTGGAAGTAATTACATATTTAATTGCATTTTTTAAATTGTCATTAAAAATTAAAACTTAATATTTTTTTTTTTACTTTTCCACAAGCTTTTTTATGGGGCTCACCTTATAGGTGAGTATAAATGTTCCAATCTCAAGATCACAGGATCTGTTCTTTTTTGTTTTTCTTCTCCTTACCATTCCATCATTTGAAAATAAATGAAGGAGCTCTCTATAAGTATCTGTAACCGCTCTGTTTGTTTCTTGCTTCTCATGGACAGTCAAAATCCTTATTTGTTAGCTGTACTTAGCAACTTTTTGTATGGGTGGTACACTGTAATCCTTAGTGTATTAATTGGCTGGTGTCTAGCTACACTTGTGATTAGTCTGCTACAGATCAACCAAGGGTATCACATCCATTAAGGGTGGTCACTGTCTCTGGGAGTGATTCCCAGTGCATAGTTGTCGACTAGCTTCATGGTAAGTGTAGAGGCTAGAAATAACCAAAGCCAGTGGCTGTCATGGCTTCTGTGACAGTGCCACCGAGCCTGACACTTTAAGTATCTTCTGAGTTTTATCTTTTATCACTGAAGCCAATTCTCATCTACCTATTATATGTTGATAAGCATTCCTAACACTTTTCATGCAGTATCACTTTTTCTGGTAAAAAACTTCTCACATCATTTGTTGGTAATATCAAAAATGTACAACTTGGGGATCTTATTCAAGTTGACTCAAAACAAGCTTCAGTTATCAGTAACATAAAAAATTTTAGTTCATTTCTAGTCGGAATATCATGTTATAAAACTTTATATGAATTGTGTTTTTTCTGACCGAGATTTCATAAATATTACAGAAGCAGAACTTGATGATCAAAAAAATATGTACTGCATGCTTATATTTAACTAACATGGTTCCCACCCAACACATGCCTTAACTTTTCAAACACCATAAAATCAGGTTGTATGGGCGAAGTTATACAGTCCTGATGTGAGAGATATGGTCATTCTCAACTGGCATGTCAGATACTGATGTGTAAAGTGTGCACGATCTGATCATGAAATTAAAGGTTGTACTTCAGAAACTTTCTAATGTTGTTCGGCTTCCTATGGGGCGTTTATCCAATTTTGTCCTACATGGATCCTAGTAAAAGGAGTAATTGCTGTCAAGATAAAATGGAATATTACTTCCTCACAGAGAAAGATAATTAAAAACAGAACACCAAAAGTTGGACTCCCCTACTTCACAAATAGAACTTGGCGCAGCATGTCCATTTCTGGACCTTGTGCCATAAAACCCAACCAATCAGAAATAGAACCTAAAATAAAGAACCATTCAAAAAAGAAACTTACCAGTAACCACTCTGCTTTCACTCTGTTATCTAAATCCATTACTATACTTTCAGTATCAATAGCATAAGGAAATCTACGTCAAATCAAAATTTCTTGAAGAAAGCTTTGAAAAAGAATAGATATATCCTCTTCTGAATCAGATATAGAAGTAAGCTCCTTTGCTTCTCAGACCATTTCAAAGAGAAAGAAAAAACACAAGCAATTCTGAATGATGTTAATTTCGGGCAACTGTCAGGATTCTCGTAGCAAATTGCCTGTATTGCTATTAATAGATATCAGATGAAGTGGTTTAATTGAAGTAACTTTAATTTGGAGTTTTTACTGGGCGAAATTCCTCATTCATATTTCTTTATTTTTGAAAGACATTGCAATTTTAATAATATTTAGTTGTTTCATTTTTCTGGCTTTTGTAAATTTGTTTTAATACCTTTATTCTTAGTTATTCATCTCAACATTCTCAATTAGTTCTTATCCAATAATTTATTCACATACTTAATTTTTATCAAAGATTACTTGGTTTTCAGCACAGCTTATCTCATATAAGAGTGTCGCACCTGTAAAATCAAAATAGGGTTCATTTTTTTCATTTCTTTTTTTCCCGAGAATGCTGCATAAAATATTCATAATGCATTGCTGCTATTTCACTTTAAAATTGTGGAACATTGTGAAAATATAACTATTATATAGCTCTGTGATTACAAGATAGTTTACAGTTGTATTTACTATGCAAGTAATAATTAGTCAAAAATAAAAATAGAAAAGCGGAAACTGGATAAGTAAAGCGAATATTGTTTGGAAATGATACATAGAATGCAATTAGTTAAGTGAATGGAATTATGCATACTTAATTTTTACTAAGAAAGGGTTTGAAACTCACAAAGGGGGAAATTATGTAAACTTTGACATGCCATTGTGAAAAGATTGAGCTCGTAAGGCATTTCTTGTATCCACCATTAAATTTCCTTCCAAGAGTACTTTTCAAATACGGACGCTTCACTTGCCAAATCAATTAAGTCCATTTTGAATTAAGTTTAAATAATAAAGCACTTGAATGGTTCCAAACTGTTTATTCAAAACAAATTTCTCTAAGTATTAAACCAATAAATGAAAATTTTTTTAGTCGTCGAATAATTTAATTTAGAAGCTAATCTGTGATTTACTTCGTATCATAATGTATTTATAATTGTTGCTATGTTTTATAATCAGATGACTAATTCAAATAAGTAGAAAATCTTTTTCATGAACCGAGGTATCTACCAAAAATTTATTTTGAATCATCTAATCTATTATTTTCCTAATTCTAATTATTTGAATAAGGAAAATAATAGATCAGATAATAATTCTAATTAAAATTTTTCTTGAAAAAAAATTCTCAATGAAATTTGAGAGGAGCAAGTATTTGCTTGTACGAATAACTTAACTGATTTATAATTTATTTTTTTCTCGTACTTGGCTGAGTGAACGATAAGTTACTGAGATTATTTCAGAAATACAATCAATTGAAATAAAATTTCTGATAAGAGAGTGCCAATAATTCACAATTTGCTGTTGTAGAATCTCAAGCAAAGAATGTCTGAAAAATTTTTTCACAAGATGATTGTTATAATATAGTAATTCCTGAAAAATGCACTATTTTTCAAATTGTTCAGATGCTTCAGCATTCTTTTTCTCATCCAATTCTGTCGAAAACTCTATTGATAACAGAAAGGTAATAGTTTCAGGGATACCAGTAAATTGGTTCCAAATGAGTTGGATAAAACTAGAAAAGTCGAAGCTCCACTTATTATAAATGAATTTTTACTTTGTCAAAAATACCAAATCTCATGCATTAGTGTAAGAAGATTTGTAGCAGGTGGACTACTATGTCTAAAAAATGTTGTCTTAATTGCATCCAACAAGTAGAACTGTGACTAGAGGAAGGACTTGTTGAAATTCATTTCTCACATCAAACATGAGTATTGTGAAATTCTGTGGACAAATCGCCATGACGGGAGCTCAATCGTTGCTAAAGAAGACATTTATATGGATGATAAATCAATTCAAAAAATTAGTAATACATATCATGTAACAACATTTCTTAATCATTTTTGCTAAAGTCACACACACACACACATATATATATATATATATATATATATATATATATATATATATATATATATATATATATATATAATAGTTTTCCGTAATAAGAAATAATTCAAAGACTGTGAATTCGTGTGTGTGTAAATTAATCTTTTTTCATTTGCCAAATCGATTAATTTCTTTAATTATGAAAAAAATTGTAGTTCTTTCTGTATGTTATTAGATAAAAGATGTGTATATGCACTGATATTGTGTGTGAACTTAATCAAAAGAGTTAACCAAACAACGCAAATCACCATTGATCACAAGAACATTTTATTAAAACAAAATATTACTATTCTTTTGAGTGTGATGGGCTAAATACTCAAAATATGAAATACTTATTCATATTATGAAATAAATAAAATACAAATATGCATTCAATTCTACTTTCATATAAATCACATTTAGTTTCAACTAAATAAAAAGAATACGGAAATAAAAGAGTGAAATCAAGTACAAACTAAAATAAAAAAATAAATCCATAATCTTAAATATGTGTAGATAAAGGACATCTTCAACGCGTCCTAAAATTTCTTAAGACTGAATAAAACATTCCCTACTTAACGATGTGATGAGTCCTGGTGGACAGCCCGATATTCTGCACGGGGGAATAATACAATATAAGATTTTCTGCGATCTTTTATATAAATACTATGGCCCAGCAAGACTACATCCCACAGTTTCAAAAACGTTTGCATTGCCAGCCCTATCATTGGGTAAAACATGAGATTGTCTCACATTTTTTAATCTTGAATCTGAAATTTTACACATTTATATAATTTCTTATTAGCTAAGAGGATTTTAAATCCCAATTTTTCTGTGTTAAATGAAATAATATTGTAGTAACTATACATGTAACAAGTCCTGATAAGTACACATTGTCAACAGGTTTAGGAAAAAATGATTAGAAGTTATATATACACTGCTGGCCACCGTAAATGCAACACCCTGAAGGAAGCCTTAAATAACACGAAATTTACAACATGCATTAGCGGAGGTGAGGTATGCAAATGATTAGAATTTCAGAGCAGACGCAATCACGCACGCTTCTGGCGCCAATTCAAAGCGCCATTTAAGGCTTGGAGATTTCGACGATTTCAAGTTCGGCAATTGATTTTCTTGTGGTTTTTTCAAAAAAAATTATGCCTCGTAGAAAACAGCGATCATTTTTTGATCAAGTATCCGAGTTCGTCGACAGAGGAAGGATAGTGGCCTACCTACCGAGATTGTGGATTATCTTTCAGGAAAATCGGTAGTCACGTTGGACGAAATCAAACAATTGTAATGCGGATATGTGATCCTTAGATACAGGAGGGCACGACGGAGCCGACATGTTCAGTCGCATTCATCTCAGGGCACCACTTCACGTGATGACAGGTAAATTGTGCGCATGACAGGGACGGATCGCTGAGCCAGGTCACGAACCATAGCACAGCTCATTCAGTCTAACGCATCATCCATTGTCTGTGCGTACCTTCGACGCCGTTTCAGCAGAGTGATCTGTCCGCAAGACGTCCATTGCTTTGTCTACCCTTGACGCAGAACCACAGACGTCTCCACTGTCAATGATGCGATGAAAGAAGGATGTGGATGGCAGAATGGAATGGAATTGTCTTTACTGACGAGTCACGCTTCTGTCTGCGACATCACGATGGTTGCATTCGAATCTGGAGACACCGTGGAGAGAGGAAGCTGAATATCTGCGTTATGCGCCGCCACATTGTTCTTGCACCGGGTATTATGGTACGGGTGGTATTGGATATCAACCAGCTTTAAGCAACCAGCACTACATCTCCAAGGTGTTAGAGCCAGTTGTCCTTCATTATCTCCAGGGCTTGCCCACAGCCATATTTCAACAAGATAATGCGCGATTGTACGTGGCACGCATTGTCCAAGGGCTCTTCGTCAATCGCCAGATTGAATTGCTTCCCTAGCTGACTCGTAGTCCGGATCTTTCGCAGAGGGAAAACTTGTGGTCCATGGTTATGTGTGCTCAACGTTTGACCCAGATTAGATCCCCAGCTGTCACACCAGATAAACTTTGGCAACGTGTGGAAGCTGCTCGTCTGCTGTACCCCAAGAACACATCCAAAGTCTCACTGATTCAATGTCGAGGCATGTGACAGCGGTGATCTGTAACAATGGCGCCCACTCTGGCTACTGGTTTTGCCAGGAACCACATTTCACAGAAGTCTATAAATTTAATCATTTGATATTTGGTCAACATGTTATCTACATAAATTTTCTGTGATATCTCTTGTTTTGTCTAAGTTGTTTTAATTTACCATCCATATCGATTCGTTTTGAACTACCAACGTTAAACTAATTCCTTCTTTTACGATTTCTTGTATTGCTAAGTCCTCACAGAGAGACTTCTCTGTCATTATTTTAAAATCTTAAAATCCATGCTATTGTCCTTACAGTTTTCTTAAAAGAAAAATAGCTACAGAATTTTTAAATGACGTTATCATTTCGCATTAAGATAACTGCTTTCTGAATTCACTAATTCTTCATTTCGTTTACTGTTCGATTTATGCCGATTCTCTTTACTTTCCAGTAACCAATGAGGTTCCTCTCATTACTTTTTCCCGACCAAAAGCTCTGCGGAACAATTCCTAGATATTCCCAGAACTGAGAGTGAATGCGTTTGCTTGTTATATGGAAATATTGTTGTGGTACCGAAAAAAGAAATGTTGAATGTCATTTCTAAATAGTTCATTCTAATTTTAATGGGAGCTATCCACTTAAATGTGCAATTTGATAAAAGAAAATAAAGCATTTGAAATCAGATCTTTCGGTTTAACAGTCAGTGCTAAGGAGAGCTGTGAAAAATCTAAAAACGCTACTATAGCTTCTTTAAAACTTTCTCACATGCTCGCAAAGAAGAAAAAGCAGTTCCAAATGGTTAGTTATTAAAAGAAGCATTTATTACTGGTGCCAATTATTATTTGAGGGATTTTCCAGCAAAGTGAAGTCATATCAGCAATGTTAGACGTACAGTTATTGGATAACAAGAACAGGAGTCATTTCAAAAGAAACTCAGTTGAAGAGTCATTTAGAAACATGTGAGTGGTTTCAGTACAATTTGACGAGTCTGCAGTTATAGTAGATAGAACACAATTATAAGTTATGATGAGAATGGTATTTATTTATTTTACAGTGAATTAAGAGCTACTAAGTTTAGTGCCTATGAAAGGATGGACAAAATATGAGAATATTTATAAAACATGTATAACATATGCAAGTTTGATAAATATCCCTCTCCAGAACTACTGACTGGACACCACTAAAACGTGAATGGTTTTATTACTCTCTATATAAACGATGGGTCATTTCCAGATTTTATGTCGTATCATTGCATTAACCATCAGGAATTTTTGTGTAGTAGAGTACTTCTTACCCCTGTACAAACTAAATTTATGTATCCAGTGTTTTTAAGTTTTTAGTTTAGTACTGTTATATATATATATATATATATATATATATATATATATATATATATATATATATATATATATATATATATATATATATATATATATATATATATATATATATATATATATATATATATATATATATATATATATATTTAATTTTTCTTATCACCATATTTATTATTCATTAAAAATACTGGTCTTATTTTTTATTTAAATTCATTTTTCTACTATGGCTTATACCGGCATACTTTTATCCCAGTTTTGTATTGCTAGTCACTTTGTCGATGAGTCACTGCTTTAATTAAATCTAATTATTATTTTGTTGTATTTAACTGTTATTAATTATGCACGCATGTTAGTTCTTCAAAGGGGGAGTATCCCATGTATTTAAAAGCTCTAGGTGATAATCAAATAGTTGGAGACGTGTTCATATAACTCCGGTGTCCAATAATTTTAATTAAAACGTAATGCTTTGGTATTATAATTTTTGTTTGTTTTTGTTAGCAGTGATAATGAATAGTTTAACTGAAATATCTTTTTCATTTTATTTCTGTTAATAAATTTTTAAATTTAATTTATATTATGTATTTATTTTTATTATGTCTGATATCAATAAACTAAATTTGCTAATTTTTGATTTAAGTCTATTAATATACTGTTAATTTCTAATATATTAGATTCTATGAATAAAACGAAATACTTTATAGAGTCTTATACATATTAAATGAACCAACAGTACTACCATATGTATTCGTAATGAAAACTATTACCAAAATAGTCTTCTAAAATCAAGCAGCTCATTTGCAATATTGACGTTTCTAGGCCCAGTTACAAAATCTTGATGACGCTGACCTTATTTGACATACTGAAGTACGCTGGCTCATTAAGTACTTGATTAGATTTATACATTTGATTGAAGAAATAAAAAAATTATCTTGTGTCCAAAACATCAAATGTGCTTAGAACTTACAGATCCTCTTTGGCTTGCAGATTTGTTTTTCGTAACAGATATAACGGAAAAACCGAATAATTTAAACTTGGAGCTGCAGGAAAAGTAGAAACTCAGTAAGAATGATAGGGCTATAAGTTCGTTCAGAGCTAAGCTAGAGTTTTGTAGATAGAACATCTGAAAATGAAGTCCCTTGTACATTTTCCAATCGTGAAAAAATGACCGGTGACAGTGAAATTGATTTATTAGCCTCCAATTGCTTCAAGATCATTTTGAAAAGCGCTTTCAACAATCTAAAATCTTTGAGCCCATGGTCACATTTTTTTTGTATAAATCCTTTTACTAACCAAATAAACGTAACTGAAATAGCAAAATACATTTCAGAATTTCTTCAAGTTAGGCGAAAAGAAGTAATGATAGAAATGTTGGATCTACAGAATGACATTATTCTCAAAACTATTATATCCCATAAGAATATAGTTGACAGATATAAATTTCCATTCTTAAAAACAGTGCATATAATGTAAAATCATCCACATACTTGTGTGAACCATTGTAAACAGGAATTTCATCCTATTCTCTTAATCATGAATTGCTGGCCGGAGAAATGCAATGCCAAAGATCACATGGATTGTAGTTTAATTTTTATACTTCGAATGTTTTGCAAGCGATTTCGTAATCACTTATTTAACACTAAAATATTAATACTCATTCTATTCATATGTTAAATTTTAAAATAAATTTTTTGTTCATTAAATGTAATGTGTGTATATCCACAAACTATAATTTATTCTCAAAAAATAAATGGTGCCTGCCGATATTCTGCTATGTGGTCCCCTGCCCTAGAATCTTTCAGGTAATCACAGAAACAGCGGCTGACAATATTCACCTCTGGGGAAGCAACGGTAGTCACTTTGTTTCTCAGTAAAATTTTGTTAACCTTGATTTTATATTCGGAGAATTTGTCATAATAATTATGTGCCATTTCGTACGCCTTTTCGAAATCCACTTCTTTACTACTCTCCCCCTTTTCTTTTTGAAGGAGTAAGAACCATTTCTCATCTTTCGAGCGTTAAGTCTTGTATTTTTCTGTGAGCTGTTTCTAACAGAATATATAAAACAATATTCATTCTGGCAGGGATGCAAACAAATGTTGTGTAAGCTTTGCCTTTCGCCGATAAATAAAATGCCTCAGCTATTTTTATCACAAGAACATTTCATTTCAACACTCACATACACAGGCAGACAACAAAGTAAGTGAACACTTCTGGCCTTATCGGCTGAGCGAGAGGACACTTGCTTCACTGACGACAACAATAATCTATATACGTTATTTATAAATTTGTAATTTAAAAATAATTTTAAAAAACAATGCATCGATCTCTTGTTTTATGGCGTTACAGATTCGGCAAATGAAGCAATCACGTAGTCGGTGGTATAACTTATCACATAAGGGAGAAAACCATTAAAAAACTAAAGCAGTTATCCCGACAGACATATGCAGAAGTGCTGCATCCATTTTCATTTGTTCAACTATAGCTGAGATCCAACCCAAGATCCATCGCTCAGAAGAGCGGTGTCTTACCAGCAGACCACATTAAGCTCCTAAACAGTTTTAAAAGCTGATGTTTTTAGTTTTATTCATAATAAAAAGACATGACCAATAGTTATTACAAATTTTATAAAACAGTCGTAGTCTGCAGATTGCTAATCCGTGTATTTACAGAGTAGATATATATTTCACTAAAATTTGGTTAACATAATATCATTCAATAGAGGTATTATTTAGAATTTGAATGATGAATAAGGCACTTGGAACTGAATTTCACTTGCCATAAGAAGTTCAATTTTGTACTACGCTCATGAAAGATGGAAACTGATAACTCTAATGAAACTAAATATAATTTAAGTTCAAGTAAAGTGGCAAAACAAAGAGGAAACTACTGAAAAGTTATATTGCAATTGAGAATCATTATTGGATTTCTTATTTCTCCCGTAAATGTGTGTGTGTTAATTTAATAGCTAATGATACAACGAATTGGCATTTTAACTATTTACATTTATTTACACGTTTCCGCCCCGGAACAGTCGGAACATTGACTAGCCACTGGACATTCGAAAGGTCTCGCATTTTCTGGGGATAGCAGGAGCTTTCCTCTTTGCCCCATGAACAGGCATCGCCTCAGCACATCTGGGACTGCCTTGAAGTGGACTGGGACAATTGTCCTCTTCTTGTATCAGGCTTCATTAATGTCAATTGATCTGGCCAGAGCAGATGGGAGATTAGAAGCAACAACACACTTATTTACAATTATAATTACAAAAAAAGGGATTACGATAGCCACATTTAGTCTTTGGAACCGTCAAAGTTCACATTATATGTTAACTAGACCATCCTTTGTTTTCACCTGAAGTTCTTTTTTCAGTGATTGTCACCAGGATCGCTGTTGAAGCAGCAAGCACTTGATGATGTCATGATGTTGAGGTGCGTCATTTGGTATTCCATACCTGACACTCGGCCATTCTAAACACTCAGGTCCTTTTGGGGTGGAGAGTAACAACAACTGCAAAATATAAAGAAAGAGAGGAAAGTGCAACCAACAAGGGAAATAGCTAACAAATGGAAAGTCTTTTTCATCTGTCGTCTAACTGAACAGCAAATGAAGGAGTCATGTCTGTAAAATTTTTCCTAACAACTCTCTTATTGATAATCATGTTTAGCAAATGATCTTAATATTAACAAGTTCAAATTCTAAATAAGCTTACCTTGAGCAAGTTTTTAATTTCTTTATTAAACACAGGACATACTTAAACAGGACAAGACATGAAATAAAAAAAAAACATCTCTATCGCTCGGTCCAGAATCTTATTTTGATGTAAACAAAGATATTCCTATAGTGAGCCATCTATAGACTTATAATTGCAACAACGTCTTTCAATGCTGTAAAGATTCATCTCAACTTCCTGAATGTCCATCGTAAGCTGCTTAAATCTTCTTTCTCAGCTTTTTCAATTTCGGTTGCACGAATTTTTCTTCTATCTTGCTTATTTTTATCATATGAGAACATGTCGGAAACATCTTGATGTAATTCACAGTAATCTTATACAAAGAAAAATATATAAATGAATACATTAATACATGAAATAATGTTAAATGAAATTCTTAGAGAGATGTGTAATACTTGGAGTAATATTAAGGAAAAATACGAAATAAAATATCTCCTGGAATAACGATAAATATATAGGAATAGAACATTATTAGATACAAATGTGCCATACTTAAGATAATAGTTTGATTAAAAATTATTTACAAACTGTACCAAGGTTTCATAAAATCTGGTGAGAAAGATGTCGTATTAGGAACTTCATGATTGCTAACTTTTTCTATGCTGAGTCTCATTATCTTTTATAGCTTTATCTTGGTAAGGTGCGAAATATTTTAACTTAAGTTTTAAGCCTGGTTCGAACTGTGTTTGTTAAATAGCGACTAAATCACCAACTTGATATATTTTGTGGGAGGTTTTCTCCGTTTATCATAACAACGTCTACTTTGTTTTTGGTATTGTAAGATATTAGTTTTAGAAATATCAGGCAATACTTTGTTGTTTGTGAGGAAGTACTGTTAATTATACGTTGGACATTAAACAAATATTTATATCATTTTGTGGGTTCTTTTAAAAATAGTTTAGTTAAAACTGCAATTATGTTGTCTGATGCGTACACTCGATTTGTTCGTTTCTGCGTGATACTCCAGTTATAATTAGTTTGTGCAGGGCCGGACCCAGGGTTGGGCGATCCGGGCGGCCGGACGGAGCGCAATGATCTAGAAGCCAAAATCATGGAAAATGAGAATAAACTGATAAAAAAAATTAAGTTACAGGCTTTTATAAAATGCACTAAAAAGTAAAGAATATTTTTTTATCATTCTGATATCATATCAATAAATTATTTTTCATAATATTGCGTTGTCATCGGACCCTTGTATTTTACGTATACCAAATTTTATTGAAATCTGTTCACAGGAATTTTCTCAAAAACACAATGCAAGATTTGACTGATAGTTTTGATTTTGAAACCAAGCGAAATAAAATCTAACAGCCCTTTTTAACGGCATATAAAAAGGAAGTACACTTAAAACAATGCATTATTTGCCACTAGACTTCGGCTGATGCGAAACAAAATAGTTAATTGTTAGTGCAAAAAAGCTTTAAAAAAGTGTTCGTGCAAATTGTCCAGTGCGTTTGGCTTCTGTGAAGGCAAGTGTTTTAATTTTTTTTTCATTTTTAAAAACGAATAAAATCCATCAGACATAAGCCAAAAAAGGTGGGGATTAGATTTTCAAAATTAGAGTTTAGATCAAAACATACCTTGTGTGGTGTCAAATAAAAGGTAATTGAGTCTGTAGTTGAATAAAATGCATTTTATTTTATTAAGGCAGTGGCGCACAAGGAGGGATTTCAAAAATTAGAGTTTACCTCAAAAAATGTCTTGTGTGGTATCAATTTTTTATTTTTTTGGCCAGTGAAGGGGGAATTTCTCGTTAATCGTATGAGCTTAGGTGCCCATAAATTGGCAGAGTATTTTTCATTTTGTTTGTTTTAGTTTGATCTTCGTATTAAAAAATTGGGTTGTTATATATTACAAATATAAAAATAAAATTTAGGGAGTAGGAACCCCTTAAATTATATAGCGTAGGGCCACATAAATTGTAAATCCGTCGCTGCATAGCGTGACGTGGTTGTTATGGTGTGACCATTCTTTTGAGGACTAACGAAATAGTAGTTTATAAAAATGTCAGAAAGCAAGCTGTTTTGTACAAGTGGTTTTTCAAAGCACAGCGCAGCAAGTCCTTAGAAGTAGCGAGTATAAAAAAGCGTAGTTTTGGCATGAGTTTTATACAATATTTTATCTTGATCAAAAATTTAAAAAAAAATTAAAAACGTGCCGCAGGGGAGTAATTTCTAACAAAAATATATTTTACACAAAACTACCAAACAAGAGACAAAATACCAATTATTATTTTTTATTTTAATTAATTTGTTCCAGAAACCAAATTGTCCGATGCTATGAGAAAACCCTCTGGGAGCGAATTTAAAAAGCGGAGATTGAACAAGCAAACACAGCTTCAAAAACAGTCAGATGCGCTGCAGAACTTCTTGAAAGGAGGTAGTTTCAATACTCCCACAACCGACCAACATTTGAACAACGCCCAGCACCTAGATACTACTTTCCGGATATGAATCCTCCTTTGGACGCAACCGTCAGCATTACTGAGATGAGTAAGTCATCTCAAATGATTTTGGCGAGTAGTGATGCAGCTCCGGGCAATTCTAAAAATCAAAATTCACAAGTTGTTCAGACCTCAGAGAAAACATTTAGAAAAGGCTATTGTCCAAAGTATCCCTTCTGACCCAGGATTATGGCTCAAATCATGCGTGCAGCAGATAGAGTTTTTTTTTGATTAAACGTGGTCCAGCTGCACTTTTGTATAATTTTGATTTTCTTTTTGATGACCACCATAGAAGATTTTCACCAAAACATTACAAAAAAAGGCTTAGAAATGGAGAAGAGGTTTTTAAAGAATGGATGGTATATTCCGTATTTCAAAACGCTTTGTACTGTTTTCCATGTCGGCTTTTTGCTGCACCATCTGGCTTGAGCACTCTTGGCAATCGGGGATTTGAAGACTGGAAGCATTTAGGGGATTCTTAAGCACATCATAAAAATGCTAAAAATAGATTGTTTGAAATCATGGCTTGAATGGAAGCAAAGATTGAAAATAGGTGAAACAATGGATGCAGTTTCTCAGAGACTCATTGATTCTGAGATAAATCACTGGTCTGAAGTTCTTTTACGCATTATATCAGTCGTTAAAATGCTAGGCGAGAGCTCTCTAGCTTTTCGAGGAACAAGCGATAAACGGTATGAACACAATAATAGACACTTTTTGAAGTTAATTCAGTTATTGGCTGAGTTTGATCCAAAAATGGAGGAACAAGTTCTGGAGGAAACTCAATAAAAAAAATCAAAGCTACATATCTAGGGAAAATTATACAAAATGAAATAATTGAATTATTGCATGACAACATAAAGTACCACATCAATGAGCAAGTTCAATAGGCCAAGTATTATTCCTGATTCTTATTCTGATCCTGATTCTGATTCTGATTCAAGTATTATTCCTGATTATTCCTGATTCCTGATTCTTCTGTACTCCCGATGCAAGTAAAGTGGAACAGATGACATTTGTGGTAAGATTTCTCTCCATACAGGAATCAGAGTCTGAAGTTCAAGTTAATATCAACGAACATTTTTTGGGGTTTCTACTTATTGAGAGATCAACAGCTAAGTAATTGTCGGAAGTTTTACTAGAAGAACAAGATAAATAGGCTTAAAGTAGAAAAAATGCTTGGTCAAGGGTATGACAACGGTTCCAATGTGAGAGGAAAAATATCGGGAGTACAAACAAGGTACAGAAATATAAACCCCAGAGCATTTTATGTTCCATGCAGCAGTCATTCGCTAAATTTGGTTGTAAATGATTTGGCAAAATCCTCATTTGAGGCAGCCAACTTCTTCAATATTGTTCAAAAGTTATATACATTTTTTTCTTTCTCTTCTTTTCATTGGGCAATATTACTGAAATATATTGATACTTACACCCTAAAACCATGGAGTGATATGCGATGGCAAAGTCGAGTCAACTCATTAAAAGCTCTGCGGTTTCAAATTAGTCCAATTCACGATGCTTTGTACAGCATATATGAAGATTCAGAAATCGATAATATGATCAGAGATGAGGCTATCGGATTATCAAATAATTTGAAGTAGTTCTAATTTATATGCTCTGTTATGATCTGGTGCAAAAGTTTGAATCATATTAACCCCATCAGCAAAATTTTGCAAACTGTAAATTTTGATATGTCACAAGCTATTGATATGCTTAACAACTGCAAAATCTTATTTGAAAACCTTAGATCAGATGAAACTTTTGAAAGCATCATTTTAGAAGTAACCGAGCTTGCTTCAGAGATTGACGTGGAAGCTAATTTCGAAACCACCACACCACGTCACCGTGTCAAAAGCAAAACAAGAACATTTTTGTATGAGGACCCGGAAGAACCTGTTCAAGACCTCAAATAAAAATATAAAATAGATTTTTTTTCACACTATAGACATAGCAATAAATGCCATGGAAACTAGATATAATTTGCTAAATCACAGTAATTATTCCAGCTTTTTGTATAAAACTTTTGTTCTAAAAGACATGCCCAGAAATGAGCTACTGGCTCATTGCAAAGATTTGGAAGTAGTTTTAACTGATGGAAATTCAAGCGATCTTAACGCCTTGGAACTAGCGGATGAAATGAGCATTGTTTCGTCATTATTAACATAAAAGGAAACCCCTGTTGAAGTTCTCAAGTTTATCGCTACACTTAAATTTGCACCAAACCTCAGCAAAGGATTAAGAATCCTACTTACATTGCCAGTCACTGTGGCTTCAGGGAAAAGCAGTTTTTTTTTTAAAAAAAAGAATAAAACATTTCAGAAGGATTCAGACGCAAAATCGTCTCAATGGATTGGCAGTGATAGCTACTGAACACCAAATTAGTGACAAATTAGACTTGAAATTACTGGTTCGTGAGTTTGCGGAAAGAAAAGTTAGAAAAAGGGCATTTTAATTACTTTGGTTAGTTAGAATTCATTTATAACATGGGATATTAGTTTAGTTAAACATTACTACATTTTTTTTTGTTATTTTGCCTTAAGTGCTGAATTGCTTATTTTGTTATCTGATGCTTGAGTTTTTGATAAAACGTTTTTTTATATTTTTTCAATGTTTTCTTGACTTTCTGATATGGTCGCATGAGATTTACTTAAAACGGGGAGGGGCGCAAAATTAAGGATTTTCTCGGATTGCTTAAAAGTATAGGACCGGCCCTGGTATATTCTTCAGTACAATAAGTTTGGAATTCATAGGATGTTGTTGAACCAGGATGCTTCTTTGTACCTGGTCCTGAGTTGGGCTCTATTAGTAATTCATAGCATGTAAAAGCTGATCACTTATCTAAGATTATTTGACAAGGGTTACCAAAAACTGCTTGCTGTAATTTTAGTTTATCTAAAGCATCTTGTGCAGAGGTAGATTTAACAGGATATATTCAAATAAATTTTGTAAAAACGTCGACTACAGGAAAGAAGTGTTAAAAATTTTTGTTTGCAGATGGCAAGCGTCGTAAAAAATCAATGTGCTATGTATCGAGGAGTGTCACCTTTTTGGAATGGATAGAGGAGTTCTGCATAATGAACAGAATTCAAGAGTTTACCCGATTTTCTGGAATACACGTGATGTAATTGGCGATGAAAGTTCGTGTTAACTTATCTATAAATTTGGAATATAATAGTCTCTTTTGATAATTTTTGTTGTCTTTTGTACCACAAAATAGCCATTAGAATGCGCATGTTGAATTAATTAATTGCACATGGCTTGTGGGACGACTAAACGTTTTTAGCCTTGGACTAGTTTGTATAAAATTCCATTTTTAATTTTAAAATCAGAATTAAGGGATTTCTTGATGTCTTTTTTGTTATTGACGATAACTTCATTGGTAGATTTTGATTTTATTACTTTTTTTGTATAATATCATCAGGAGTAACAATCATAACATAGTAGCGACTTAAAGCATCCATATGTTGCATTTGTTTACCTGACAAATGAGAGATAACATAATCGAAGTCTAGTAACAAAAGATCCCATCGAGCAATTTTTGCGCTTAATTCAGTTTTATCCATTGTTTTTTTTAAACGAATACAGTCTGTAACAGTTTTAAATTTAGTTCCGTGTAAATATACGTTGAATTTTTTAAGAACTTCAACTTCTAATTTCAAACAGTGTGTAATTTTTCTTTTTTAGGACATGTTTTTCTGTTCATATACGAAGTTGGGTAAAAGTTATCAAAATTCTTATAAGAGAGCTATGCCAAATCCAATTTTAGATGGATCACTATGTACTTCTAATTCCGCACAAATAAATGCGAAACAGGATGTAAGTAATTTTTTAACTCGAGAAAGGCCATCTTTTCCGGCGATACCGAAAACAAAAGTAGAATACTTTTAGTAGGCAACAATGGCATAATTTGGAAAATATTTTCGAAAGTAGTCTGCCAAGTCCAAATATTATTGAAGGTGTTTGAAAGTTATTTACTACTTTAATTTTTGATGGGGAGGATGAAATAGTCTATTTCTATAATGTGCCCTAAACATTCCACTTTTCGTTGCAAAAACTGACATTTCTTAAAATTAGCATTTAGTCCGTATTTTGAAGCAACTTCGAGAACACGTTTCAATTTGATAAATCCCTTTTCTTCAGTTTTCGACGGTATGATAAAATCATCCATGTATATAATAAAGTACCATCTGCTGTCAATTTTCTGAAAACAAAAGATAAATATCTATTATAAAATTAGCTGGACTAATTTTTAAGGCAAAAGTAGCTTTAAGAAAGTCGTATTGTCCGTTATGAGTTATAAAATTAGTGTATTTTGTACAATTAGGGAAGTCAATTATTAACTATATTAACTATCAACATTGAAGAGGCCATTTATTAAGTCAATAAAATTTTTAAAAACTTAAATCGTCCTTGTCGATTTAAACTAACCTCAAAGTGGATGTTTTGTCTTTTTCATTTTGCTTTTTCTGCTGTTCTATTGTCCATGGCTTGAATTAATAGAAAATGGTTTCTCAAACCAATGTTTTTCTCCTTATATAAGAAATGAACTTTGACACTATTTTCAGACATTCGATGAACTTCGCCTTATTTGCTGCCGCTCGAACAATGTGATTTGAAGGAGGGAGCAATTTCGTTAACAAGTCCAATTTACAACGCCGTCTCAATACGATGCGACGTGGATTTTCATCTGAGGTTATTTTAAAAAAATTATTCATCTGAGGTTATTTCATCTGAGGTTATTTTAAAATTTTAAACCAATGTCGTAATAAAGATTCAGGACCTCAACTGTCATGAGAGAAACAGCTATTTCATGCTTCATAATGAAAGCTCTGAAAAGTAAGGGAAATATTTTTTCAAAAGTAAGAAAAAAACAGTCGACTGGAGAGAAGCCTTTTGGTGAGAGTGGAGTAGCAGCTTGTGGGTGGACGAACTGAAGGCTCCTGGAAATATTGATCCAATTCCATAATTGGAGCCGACTGGGAATCAGGTACTTGGACAATAATCAAATTGTAGCATCAGAGCAGCGACAAAGGGCCGCGCATTTAATTCTCTTCGTCGTTTCTACGTCATCCCTTCTCTTTTAAATTCCGGCTCTAATGAACGTCATTGGATCGGACAAAATTCCTTCCCTAATTTTTTTTTATTTGGTTCGAAATTGTTATAATTTTTAATGATGTAATTCCTTACCTTTTCCAGCATTTGTTTAATCAGAATGACGATTTTAGAGTGAAAAACGTATTTCTTTGATGAAATTTCTGAAATTATCTTGTTTTAACATTAGCTTTTTAAAAAAATTTTTTCTCCATTTTAATCAACATGATTGAATTATTAGAACTTTTTTTAAAATGTTAACAGTTTGTTTTACTTCAATGATTGTTTTATAATTGAAAATTTTATGACATTTGACAGTCAAATTTAAAGTGTGGGCAAAACAAGGCACATTTAAAAGGGATGTGTTTGTTTTCATACTTGTAGCGTTGTCTGTTGTAAATTTTGTAATTTTATTGTCCATATAGAATTTTCTGGTTACAGACTCAACCCAAATTTTAAAATATTGTCCAGTATATTTTTCATTATCATTACTTAAATATTTATGAACATAATTTCCCTTGAAAGTTCTGGATTAACAAATTAGATGAAGATCTAATTTGTAATTCCAGAAGGTTGTTATATATAGACATTTTCGATAAAGCTAACATCGAAAGAATGTGTCAAAAAATGTAATGAAGGAAAGTAAGACTGGGGGAAAACCTGGAAGAATTCGCCGGAAAACTGCAAAAATCCGGCGAACAAGTTACAAAATAAGCGTTCCGAGAGAACTTTTAACTTTTCCAGAAAGTTAGAAATATCTGGCAGGGCACCGGCGAGAAAGCAAATTATTCACCTTTTTTTCTTTTTTTTTTTTTTTTTTTCTCCCTTCGAAATAATGTTTGCGATTAACTTTTATCAATATTTTTTTGATGAAGATTAATTCATGAAAAATCTTCGCAAAGGTCATTAAATTAACTTTTGAATATTAAATATTACCTTTTTATTAAATTATTTATTAATGATAATAAAATAAAGAAAATTTATTTTAAATAAAGAAAATAATAAAATTTATTTCTTTATTTTCTTTATTTAAAATAAATTGATTTTATAAAAATAAGCATTTTATAAAGTTTAATAAAATTTATTAATTTTTAGGAAATTATAAAGATTGAAGATATCTGTGGGATTCAAAACATAGAAATTACTTTGACTAGGCAATAAGTCATATGTTTCACAAAACATGAAAAATCTGAGAAGAATTATAATTTTTATAAATACTAAATATGAATTTTTTTTTTGAGAAATAAATAAATTGAGATTCAAAATCTTATTTTTTTATATTTAAATATATCTTTAAATTTAGATAAAATACACAGAGGAATATTCTACATTTAAATATATTGTATTTAATATTATTAAAAACATTGATTCTTGTGTTTAATATATATAACTGAAACAGTAATTTTGCTACATATTTTATGACGCTGAGGTTTCATACGTGTAATAGATTTTTAATAAAATTAATTCAATATTAAATTTTAAAAAAATTGGAATTGAAGTAATATTTGTTAACAGTTCATGTATATATTTATTGCTGAGCTAAAGTAAATTTGAATATAAAAATACAATAACGTGTAAACATTTCTGACATATATATATATATATATATATATATATATATATTTATTTATCATTTCAGAATTATTTTATAGATTTCTAAACATTCAGAATGCATTATTATATTATTTTGATTTTCATAAAATAATTTACATGAAAAATATTTTAATTCTATTTGAATTGTATTGATGATTTGCTTGCCATTTATTTAAAAAAATAATAGATATTATTATTTAAAATTTTATAGTTATAAAAAAATTTCTTAAATATTTATTTTAAAAATATAATTATATTATATTCAAAACAATGATGTTATTCAATGAGTTTGATTAAATTTAGACTATGAAATGTACAGTAGTTTTGTTGAATAATGAAAATTTTCAATATTTTCAAAAAAAAAAAAAAATAACCAAAATATAAAAAAATGTCAAGAAATAACACATTTTAAGTTTCAATATATATATATATATATATATATATATATATATATATATATATATATATATATATATATATATATATATATATATATATATATATATATATACATTTATTAATTTATTCATATTGAAACTCAAAATGTGTTATTTCTTGACATTTTTTTATATTTTGGAATATATATATATATATATATATATATATATATATATATGTGTGGGACGGGGAGTGGCCAAGGCGTAATTAACTAATTAACATGTATTTACAAATATAAATACATACAAGTTTGAGATATTTACAATTAATCATCTTAATAAAATGCAATTTAAAGTTCAAGTTTAAAGTTATGGGGGACAGGAGCAGTCGTCTTGCTGCTATCAAAAAGGAACGTCTTCGCGTCTTTAGTTAATTTCTCTTCTGCCCGCTCACTGGGGAAGCTGATGCGCCTCTCGAGCTCCTTCTCAAGTGGGCACTTGAAATAGTGATGTCGGCTATTAAGTGGTTCACCCACCACACACACACACACACACACACACACACACACACACACACACACACACACACACACACACACACACACACACACACACACACACACACATATATATATATATATATATATATCAGATGTCTCGGTAAATAAATAGTCATAATTTCACAAAACTGATGTTGCTCATCAGTCAAAATGTATTTAAATAATTCAATATGATGTAAATAGTTTCATTGGTTCAATTGAACAATGACGTCATATGATATGACATCATTATTTCTTCCCTGTGAAATCACGAAGCACTCTCCTGATTTGACCGGAGAATTCTCCTGTAATTTGCGCCGGGCATAAGTTGAAGAATGAGCTGCGAAGAATCAAAAAGAAATGAAGTCGAAATTCAAATTGAGCGCGAAGAACTGCAGAGCCATCGTTCATTCTCTCTGAGTCTTGGGAATTAGTTTTCGGAGCCCATCGGAGGACAAACATTTGGGGACTTCATTTTGGGAGCCTCTTAATAACTTGATTAGTTTCGTTCTTGGAAGCATTAGTTCATTAAAATTCGACGCTTTTTAGGGTGGAACTTTTGTTTTCTCTTTCCTCCTGCAATTTTGTTTCTTTTCTTCGGCATATTTCCTAAGGAAGAAAAATCTGTGTCCAGGAAACAAGGACGATAAAAGATGAGTAAAGTCCTAGTACGTGTAATATCTTTCACGTGGTTTTTCAAAACTGCTGCCGAAAGCGAAATGTAGCATTGATTTGTTGCCAACAATAAAATGACGTTTTTACAATTCTCGCCTTGAACTAAAACATTAAAAAAATGGTAATCTCAAAAAAAAAGTTATCAAAAGAGTAGAATGAAAGAAGATGGTAATCTCCAACGGCCAATGCATGAGCATATGAAAAAAAGCCTATAAATGATGAATGCAGTGTACTGAAGAGCAACGACGAGTCCCGTGCGAGGAAGCGTGAAGCATCATTCGCCGCGGGCGCTCCTGGGGTGGGGGAGGTTAGTCTTCAATCTGGCGAGGCGTGGATGCGACCGGACCACGTTGGGTGATGGGTGAGTATTCCAAACCCGTTAACTTTGAGATGCCCACTAGAGAAGGTTGAAAAACCAAAATGCACTAATTGTCAGGGTGCTCACCCTGCCAATTATAAAGGATGCCCAAATTTCCCAAAATCATACTCGGAAAAAATTAAAAAAGCAAAATTCGAAGCAAAAAATAAAATCAGAGCAAATTTTATAAGACCAGGAGTCTCATACGCGAGAGCTACCTCCCCCACCCCCTACAAGATACAGATCAAACTCCTCCGCTGGCTACTTCAGGTATCCCTGAAGACCTCTCGGAACTAATAACGTTAATGAACGAGATTAAAGCTATTTTCAAAGGTATTCCAATTAAAAAACTAGTTAAAGAATTAAAAGAAATTGAATCCCCTATGGATAAACTTTTTAAAATAACTGAATACTTCCAAGCTAAAGAATAAGCCTACCACTTAAAGTAATGTAACTTAATTTAACTAATTTTCACTCTCAAATATCTTTAATAATAATTAAAATTAATAATAAATTAAAATATTCAATAATTATACAATAAATTAAAGTAAATATTAAAATGTTTTAAGAAATAAGCTCATAATATCTAGAAGTCTCTAAGCTCCGCCCACTTAAGAAATCTAACCAATGATATGCCATTTCAAAAACAGCCATAGCTACAAAATCCATTCCAGCTCCAGACGAGGGTGAGGTCCTACGGACCTAGGGACCTCGAGAAGAAGGCGCAGCCAGCCGAAATTGTTAACTTTGAGGCACACTTCGATTCTCGCCTGCACTGCGGTTGGTTAGGGCTCATTCTCATTATCAGAAAGTAGTGAGTTCGAATCCCGACTTAACAAGAGATCGGTCATGTTCATAAGAGGCCACGTTCAATATGTCCTAGTCGCAATGTCCTCCAAGTGAAATAATGCCTTAAGGATTGACAGGCCTAGTATTGGGGGCTTTCTGCTTGGTCCCTGCATCAAAATCACGATGACTCCATCCGGTTGCTTCTAGCTGGTAGAGCCAGATTCAAGACTAGGTACTGGGAAGCATGCTGGTGCAACAACAAGCCCAATGTATGCAGTATACTAAAGAGCAATATGGTTAATGCCAATTGTTGGAACCAAATGTCGTCAAATCTACAGATACAGATCACAAACTTTATCGCCCTCCCAAATGTCACCAAAGTCATTGTGTTACGCATACTAGGATTAAGAAGATGAACAAAAATCAAAGTTCTTGATATTATAATCTGCTTAAGAAGGCTAGGAGAACAAAATTCGAAGAAAGAAAAAAATTGGAATTTGATGAGGAAAATGTTGTTTCTAATGTTTAGGTATATCTAATCAGCCTATAGGTTAAAACAGATCGATGGAATCATGAACATGATGAAACTAAACCTACTAAGATCCCGTCCGCCAACTTGCGGTCATGGTCCTAAGAAGCCCTTAGTTAAGATGGGTGAGACTTCGGTTTATCTCTGCCGGAAAAAAAAAAAAAAAGGAAACCATTACAAAAGGGAAATTACGCCAAATGAAAATGTTCGCCAAATTCGGCGATTTTCCCGAATAAGGATGCATACTTGATTCTTTACATAAAAAAAAATCATTTCCTTGTTAAGTTTCAACTGACAAAGATAGTTTCAAAATTTCTACTTTGCCTTTTTTACACATAGAATATTTTGAATACCTCAATTTCATGTATTTAAATTTTCGCTTATTTCGCATTTCCACAAAACGACACGAGATTAAACACGAGCTTACGTCAAAATATAATTTACATTTATTATGAATTAGTATGATCATAATTTAAATCATTATGTTCAATTTATCTGAGAGATCATTACTTATATATAATTTTAAATGTCATTTTTAAATAGTAGATTTATTTTTATTTTTTACATAAGTTTTGGAGATAGCTTTTATAAAATATTTTCATACTCACAAACGTGAAGTTTGTAAAGATTTAGAAAAATCCAACATACCAGACAACAAAATATATTATTCGAATTCTTAATCAAATATTGAGATTTGAATGCCAGTTTTAATAACGTAAAATAACTAATAGGTATAGGAAAAGTGGAAATGAATCAACCGTTGTATTCCATGTTTCAAATAAAATTTGTGATTTAGATGACATAAGGTCTTTAAAGCAGAAATATATGTTATAAATTATGAATCTTTTAAATGAATTATTTGTAATTTTGTTATTTAATTTTTCTAGTCCTAAATAAATTACAGTAATTTATGAGTTCTCTTGAATTTTAATTAATTTTATTTCAATAATTCTGCGTACATGTCATTTCACCTAATATTCAGTTTAAACATTTATCTGAATAAAAGTAAGAAGCCTTACTTTTATATTTAAATGATGATTTTACCTCACGATGCAATTTCCAAATTGTGTCAGCCAGAGAAAAAATGATATGTATGGAACTCGTTCAAAAGTTTTTTTTCCTTATCTAAAACATTAAGATATCAATAGCTGACAGTGTCTTTTGAAGTTTTTACAATGCCATTTCTTACAGCAATACTGAGATATTTTATACATTACAGATTTGGTAAGCAAAGTGAATTCATTTGCTTAAAAAAAAAAAAAAAAAAAAAAAAAAAACTGCCAATGATGTGAACAAGTGATATCAATATTCTTTTTTTCAGAATTTAGCAATTATTTTGAAGAAATTTCTGAATAGTTTCCAATAATGAGAATTGCAAGTTTGAATTAGGACATGAAGTCTTCGAAATCCATTAAAAGTTCTTGTTTCTTAGCAACTAACAACTCTTAAATATCGCCCTTACTTATTTCATATCCAAAATCAATTATTTTTCTTTGTATGAGAGTCCTTCTTGCCAATAAATGCGATCACATCATTTATTTTCTTGCAGAAAAACATCTGAAAAGTTTTGCACAGAATGTCAGTTACTAAGTGGTTTTTCTTTTATGATATACAAAAAAAAAATATATATTTTGAGATTGACTGATATTTTGTTCAGCGTATGTTAACACGGATAATGTTTGTCGAAGAATTTCTCCTATAACTGTGAATAAATTTTTAAAATAAAAATTTCACCACTCTTGATGAAACTATGAAGAATTCTCAAGTGAATTTTCGATCCCTAAGGTTAAAAATGCTTGAAAGGTAAGGAAATCTTATATTAATTTACGTCCAAGTAGATTATAAATTCTCCATATTTATACAGAATCTAAAAACATATCTGTTTATCTCTATATATATTAATATTTCAATATCCCATTTAGATTATTTGTAATTAGTATAATTTCATTAAAAATCAAATTTAACTCTATAATCTTTTAAAAATGGTATTATTCCAATCCATTTCATTTTAAATTAAGCAGGAAGTAAGTAATTGCTAATAAGTTTGAAATAGCTTTAACAAGATTAGAAGGACCACCCAAGCATTGGATTTTTACTAGAATCCTGTGTGAGTGAACACACCTACTTAATCTTTAAATTTACGTCACAACTAATCTAATTACATGCTTAATTTATAACCCAATTTATTTTTGGCAACAAACCCTTTTCTCCATTTTAAGTAAGCAAAAGTTTTGATATGAAGAAGCGCTTGGCATTTTTGTTTTCCTTCTTTGGAATTGTATCGATTGGATTAAGGTTTTCCCTTTCTTTTTCGAATTTGTAATTATTATATTGTTTCGATATATTATTTACAGTATTATTTTCATGATAATATTTTTGATATATTCCTGTGCATCTTTTCTTAATTTAAAGTCACATTTCGAGGAAATTGCACGAAGGTTTTGAAACTTTTCTCCTTCGTGCTTGTCAGAAAAGAGCGTCTATTTTGTAAGCCTCATCATCATCATCCCGCTGAAAACATGCTCTTTTTAATCTCTTAATCTTAGATTTGCCCTTTTTTCTTATTTGAGGTTTTTGATTTTTAAATGGAACTTTATTTATATTCTTGGTATGCTTTTCAGTTTACATTACTAATAAATGTATTAGTATTCTATTTCATTTTGACTTAATAAAATATTGTACATTGTATTGTACTTGTATATTAAATATATATATATATATATATATATATATATATATATATATATATATATATATATATATATATATATATATATATATATATATATATATATATATATATATATATATATATATATATATATATATATATATATATATATATATATATATATATATATATATATATATATATATATATATATATATATATATATATATATATATATATATATATATATATATATATATATATATATATAGGAAAAAGGTTTAAATAGATGGCGCTGTCGCCTACTATTATGTATGATTTCATCGCACTTTGGATTTTGTTTCGATTGAGGGAGGAGGTTCTCCCAACTTTTCGATGGAATTATTAAGTTCCGTTAGATTTCTTGAATATAATTTTGGATTTATGTGTAATTGTTCAATGTGTGTACCGTTTGTGTTTATTAAAATTGTTTTTGTTTACAATATATGATCTCTTGTTTACTTTCCAGAGCCGTGTTTTGAATGTCGTTATTAATTTTAGATATTATTTAGATGAAGGCTTCCCAACCTTTTTAGCTGGTGGACCCCTTTTTTAGGCAAAAATCCGCGGCGGACCCCTGTCAATCAAGTGCACAGTAACTAGTAAAATTCAGCCCGAAGCCCATCGGAATTGAAAACTCCATAAAGCAAGTGCCATTTTTTTCAATAACCCCACGACCAAACAAGAGGCTTTGAATGAATGATGAATGGAAAGGACTTTAAACTCACTACGTTTCCATTAGTCTGAATTCCCTCACTATATTCAGATAATTTCGATTTACTCACATTGTTCAACAGACTAGGCTGGCCATATTTCGAATTCAGGAAATATATTGCAAAGGAAAGCCACACTCGTTGGATAAGATTTTAACTTTCAGAATAAAAATATCAATACAAACAGAATTCAATTAATTATTAATTTATAGAAAATAAAAACAAATACCTAAAAACTTACAGCTCAGGAACATTTCCTATTCATCGTAGAAACACAATGCGTTCTTCTTTACTAGAAATGAGTCATGTAGGAATAATAATTAATGTGAAGGTTGAGGTTGCTTCTGATGACACAATTTTGAAAAGTCGGGCTCAATACTTGACAATTGGAGACGGATGTCAGCTTCAGCATCTAGACAGCTTCGGTATTTAGTTTTGGTGGCGGCATCGATAGAGAATCCGGATTCGCACATGTATGTTGTGGCCAATGGAAGTAGAACACGTTTTGCTTTTTCAACAAGGGGGTAGAATGTTTTGTTTTCCAAACGTATCCAAAAGTGTGAGTAACCATCACTATCGAACCATCACCATCACTATCTAGGTGTTCGAGGATTTCCTGAAACAAATTGTTCTATGTCTTGCTGTTCCATGCTGCAATATCTTTCAAAAAATCGTTGAGAACAGTCGACCTTCCCCTCCTCCAAGCTCTTTGCCCAAAATCTTGAACATTGTCGTTTGCAGTGACTGCTGCCATAGTTTTCCCTTGTAGTAAAGTATTCATTTCATTCGGCGAAAATATCTGCCAAATAAGCAAGTATTCATTGCCAGTTTTCATCGTTAATATCTGCTAATTTGGTATTTTGGTAGTCTAAAATTAAAGTTAGGACTTCTAAACGTAATTCATATAAACGAGAGAGTGCATTCCCACGTGACAGCCACCTTACATCTGTATGGAGAAGCAGAGAATGATGAAGGCTTCCCATATCTTCACACAGTATTTGGAAAAGTCATGACTTCTACGGCTGTGATTTTATGTAAATAATAATTCGGATAGATTCATCTAAAACTTTCTTGAAATATGTCGGCATTTTTTTCGTAGCTAATGCAGGTCTTTGGAGAACACCATGACTACTACTGCAATCCTTCGAGCTCTCTTTTATTTTTGTTACCGCTCCGACCATTGGACCCGTCATAGCTTTTGCACAATATGTGCACATATTAATGCAATTAAACCATGAAATTTCGTTGGTACGGAGAATTAAGATGGTGCAACAGAAATTGGCTAGGTTGGTTGGTCCGCAAGGTCCAAAATAGGACAAGATGTGCCATAAGTTATTACAGAAGGCAATTTATGAGGGAGACATTAAAATGCCGCACAAACTACTATAGGAAGGATTACTTCATTGACTTAGTGATATGAATAACCAGTTATCAAAATAAAAGGTGAAATAAAAATCTGCCGTTTGAGATCGTTGTTGTTTCCTATATACAAATCCAAGAATGAAAAAAGTCTATGAAGAGGAATGCATTTGTTGAAAAACATTTCTATAGAACATTACTATAGATTCAATTTTAAAGCTAATTGTATTCGAATTGGCCAAGCTGGCAGATGAATGGTTAGCGCTCTTGCCTTCGGTTCAACAGTTCGTGGGTTCGAATCCCACCTTGGGCATGGATGTTTGTAGTGGTTCAGAATGCACTCTAAACCGTATGTCCCAGTCTAATTGGCCCTCGTGTGCAAAAAATGACCGTTGAGCGACAAACAAAACAAGATATTCGAATTAAGATACAAAATCAATGGAAAAGGTCATTCATGCCCACAATTAGGGACAACAGCAAGCGGTTAGTTAATGATGTGATGTTTAGTAATCCTGATCCCTTTCCATGTGATTTTCACGTCCTTAGTACCCTAAAGAAATTCTCGATAAGTCGATGATTGCAGTAGAACAAAAAAGCGCAACAATCAATTTCAAGCTTTTTAAATAGCAAAAAAAAAAAAAAAAAAAAAAAAGTTCCATACATGTATTTCCATTTGTAAAGCAGTGGGGGTAATTTTCCTGTTATTCTTTGGCAATTTTGAATAACTGTTATTGGAAATCTGGACTGCATGGTTTTCGAATGAAAAGCTTTTGATCGCGCCTTTTAATGAAACTAAACTTTATATCTCATGCAAGTGAGTAAAATTAAAAAATCTCAGATATTCAAAAATCAGCTAAATTACACTAAAATGCACTTATTTTAGTCGTGTATATATGCTTTTGGAATACACACACACACTTACTCACACACATATATATACATTCCAAAAGTATATATAATTACTTGTATACACATCAATGTATTGTTTTAACTAACTCCAAACCCAATGTTTCCTAGTTCCAGTTGCTCGGGTCACCCATTTTATTAATAAAGTTAAATGTATTTTTACTTTTAAATTGGCTAAAATGTCATATTTTTCGTAAAAAGAAATTTTTAGGCTTTTTAAGCTGCTGCGTTAATGAAGGACTGACCTACATTCCTAAATTTTATTCAGCACATGGCTATTGTAGAAACATGGTGACAAAATGATAGTGATATTTTATTTAACATTTCAGTTGGTTGACTGTCCATTATTCAAAGTGTGTCGTCATAGGACAGTACTTTTCAGAGGATAATATCCCAAATTTCGAGCCACAGCCGCTAAAATAAATGCGGTGCTCCTGCCTGTGCACTTATCGAGGCGGGTGCTTGAGAAATTTCAGGTCTTTCTCGCTTACGATATAGGAATACTTTTATAAAAAGTGGAAATAAGGCTGTTCACTGTGCAGTGTCAAAATGGCACACATTTTGGTAAGGAGATTGCAGATGAAGTGGCGAGAGAAAATGGCCTGATGGGAACTGTCTTTCATTCTCGAAAATCAACTCCTCTTAATGGAAGGCCGGTGTACATGGATAGCATAGTTGTAACTATCTTAGTATAGTTCTGATTAAGGAAAATAGTTGGTGCGAACTCTTATCAGGTTTCGCAGTGATCATCTTCGTGCGACACTGAAGATGCAATTTAAATCCAGTTCTTGTCACCAATGTCAGAGCATGAATTGGTTGCGAAAATGATCAGCGGGAATGTAGTCACGGTGCGATTCTTTACTATTTAAAAATACACAGACTCAGACTTAAGGGCGAGATAAAAAAAGGAGCAAAACAAATTTTGAATACAATATTGCAAGACAATACATGTTAAAAATGGCAAATATTTACTCAAATTGATTAATTTTAAAATATTAAACACAGCGATTGATTGATATTTACACGCTAATTCATTTTTTGTTTTGAGAAAAAATATACTATACCAAATGTGCGATTTAAAGTCAAATATTCCAGTAAAGTGAGTGTACTGTTTGGGCTTATTTCAAGAGCTCACATTTTATTTTTTTAGCCCGTGAATGTCTTAAAAGTTATGAGTACTATCTATAATCACACCGATATAAATTTGGAATAATTTATATCGGCGTTTGAAAAAAATAAAATTGGTATCTATTTTTGTTTCAATGACGATATTAATTTACTGCATTTCCCCACATTTTGAAAAAAGTACCAAAATTGAATCATTTGAGCCCTATATTTCTTGAGGGTAACTGATCAACATAATAACGCGAGTTGTTTTATGATGGTTTTAATGTAGACAATTTTGCTGTAAAAGAATACTTGCACAGTAAATTTCATTAACAATTATTTTGTCTTTAATAGTTTTATATTCAAGTGTGAGAATACAGAGAAAAATATTTAAAATCAGTTTTACGTAATTTTTTAATTTTATTTCATTCTGTTGTTGTATAGTGGGCAGCCACCAGAATTTTCATCTTTCAGTACAATGACGAGCGGAAATGACGACAGCTTATATAATGGACCGTTTAGTGGGTGTACCAGCGTAGTCCCGAAAGTGGGTCTACGTTACTTAGAAGTAGAGACCCAGCGGTCCCTAGAGATATCATTTCACATGGAGGACATTGCAGCATATTTAACGTGCTCCAGATACCATTATCGAGTATGACGGATCTTCGAACTCCGATGACCAATCAGCATACCACTTTGTTTTCATTGTTATTTTGCAGGAAGAGAAACGCTTTTCGCGGGCGTTTTCTGCTGCGTCACGTCTCGGCGGTTAGTGTCCAACACATTGTGACGGCGAAGGGTTCCAGGAGAAAGACATTCTGGATGACGTCAGTGACACTCATGGGAATATGCATGATTCTGATGACGTACAAAGTGCTCCAGGAATATCTCAAGTACCCCAAGGCCTTGCAGACAGAGGTAAGTTGCTAAAAAACATAAAAAATGCATGACATAAAAAGCGAAAATGCAAACATTTGAATCATTAAAAGAATAAATACAAAATGATCTATTTAGAGACAATAAACTTTAACTATGCTTCTTAAGAAATTAATTTTGGTTAAGCAGCTCATTTAAAGGAATTTATCTACTTCAAATACCCGGATAGTTGGCGAATAGGTTGTGACGGGATCTAGAACAGTGAGCACTTTCTCTGCTCCATCAAACCGAAAGTGAATCCAGAAGGAAACTCCGAGCAGAAGACGCCCACAGAGATATCATTTCACTTGGAGGACATTGCGACCACCACCCATATTACATGCTAAAGTAGCCATTAGCAACTAACGGCTGATTCAGTGTAGAATCTTCTGGTTGCCAGAACAACCTCCACATCAACAAGACCATCATGGCCCTTTACTTAAAAATAGATACAATTTCTATTATTAAAAGGAATTGCAATGTTTCAATACTAAAGCACATTCAAACTTTAGAATAAAGGCTCATCATCGCCCAGTTGTAAGACAGCGCTCTTCGCAGTGTAAGGTTCCAAGTTCAATACCAGACATTGTGAAACAAGGGAGAAGGAAGTTCCGCTTTTGCTTTCTGCATGCACACCTGTCGGGATGGCTGCTGGGGAATTTTCCTTTTTCCGACACGTGATTTTAGCGGTGGATGTTAAAATGCTTTTTAAAGGCCTTCAGTCGTCACGATGTCCACTGTGTTGAATTAAATTTTCAAATAAAAGATATTAAAATAGTTAAGAAGAAAATAAACTGGTATACTTTTAACTATACGGACTGCTTTTTTAAAAATAAATTCAAAGGATTGATAATAGACAAGTAGAGGAGATAAATATCACAACATTTATTCAACAAAAATTGTAAAAATAATTAAGGATGTGATATAAAAACATCAATAACAAGCATGAAAACATTTATTAAACAATGAGGATTAAAATATGGGATATATAGTATAGCATAAATTATTCAAATTGCGGTACCCTGAGAAATAGAATAACGATGATCTTAACAATTTTGTGCATCCTGAAGCAGCAATGCATGCTTCAGGACTTCTTTAATGTGTCAGACCCTACGAGAGTCTGACACATTAAAGAAGTCCTGTGGATTGAGGTCCGGAGAACGTGGAGGCCAGCCACATCCGTCGTGTTTAATCCAATTTCCTGGATATTTTTCCTTCGCACTTGTTAATAGTGAATAACGTGGTAACGCTTGCTAATTGAAAAAATTTACTCATCAATGCTTACTAGCTGCTTTTATTTTGGATACAAATTTGTTTCATAGAGTTTCGTTTTTTTGTTGTACTTAATTTACTTTTTCATCCTTTTGAATGTTGACTGACTTTATGTATGATTTGATGTTTTTTTCCACTTTATTTTTGGTCTGTTCATTCCACTCGATGTGACACTCCTTCGAGAATTTCTACAATTTTCATCGGTTAAACCTTGTTTTTGATGCCCTATTATACAGTAAGTTTAGGCCCCTTGATGACTCTACTTCACCTTCTCTGAATTTATTACCCCTTCAAAAGAACACCTTATGTGCTGTTAAATATGAAAACGAAAGAAAAAAAAACATAGCTTAAAAATGAGGGCGTTGACTTATTCCTCAGGATAAGAAACAAATTTGATTTCAATACAATTGAGCATTTATGGTTTCACTTGTGTGAAGTCCATTGTACAAAGATGAGTTTATCAAATAAAATGCACTATTGAAACTGTACTTTTGTTTCTTGTAATCATGTGCCTATAACATACATGCACTCCAAACCCTGGTTCGCTTAATCCATTCGCACTTTTGAACTGAAATACCTAATGATTATTTAGGTACCTTTGTTCATTAATAGCACATTTTCAGTAAAATGCGTATACACATATGCAGACATACGTAATAGATTTCTCTACCACTTTAATTACTTATAAAATTGCAGATAAATGTTGTTAATTAGGTAGAAAACCTAATGAAATTTGTTAATGAAAACACATCAATTCAAATAATTAATATTTTTATTTTTATAAAAATTTATAGTATTTCAAGATTAGTGTAAAACATTGGCCAAAAACTTTTATTATCATTTACCTGCATTTATATGCATTTTCAGACAGTATCTGTAGGACAGTTGGAATTCCCCGCTGTTACTATTTGTGGCCGATATTTGGTTCCTCGCATCAATGTTAAGGAAGCAAAGCTGGAATACATGGAAGAACTATGGGAGATAGTCGAATCACTTCCTATAAAAAAGTAGGTAAAGGTTTTGTGAATTACATTTTACTTTTAACTAGCTGTACCCGTTCACACGTTGCTGTGTTTAAACAAAAAGACAGTTTTGATACCTCAAACATAATTTATTAATGATCAAATTTATACAATAAATGTTGTTGTTGTCGTGTGCCACAGCTAGGCTGGCAATATGGGGTGCGCTGCTCCACTTTTCCAACTGAACCCTATTTTGGTGCGGAGTCCGACTTCCTCAGTACACACATGCCATAGGGACCCGTTTATAGGGTAGGCAACCATACACTCCACATTCATACAATGAAAGGACAAAGACAGGATAGATAGAGAGAAAGTACATCCATGCCCGAACCGGGATTCGAACCCAGAACCTCCCTATCCGTAGTCAGGCACTCTGACCACTAGACAGGGCGGGCGGCATACAATAAATCAAAACGACCATTAACAATAAAATTATCCCTACATATATGTCATTTGAATATAAAATATGTACAGTATTTATGATTATTATTTATTTAAACATGCATTTTCGCATTGTTTACATTTGGTGACTCTTTGAGCATATTTTTCCGCTGGGTGTAGTGCAGAGAGCATTGACCACATGAAACACTTCTCATCCTCATTTTGCACGTTTATGACTGCTTTTGGCAAATCAATGTAGGGTGATCCTCTGAGTGGGCGGTATTTACTGATCCCCACTTCAAGGCAATTGATTCCAGCAAGCGTCCATCCGGAGCCCCTTGCAACAGACTCCTCCATTTCTGTCCATAACCGATCTGTAATGAATTATCAAATCAGTTGATTCTAAGATGACTTCATTTTCTGCTTTGAAGTTTTTCTCCCTTCCTATCATCGCTTCAGCTCATAGTCACAGAGAAATTGGAAATTAACCTTCAAACCACGCAGCCTCTACAGATGTTTTGTGACAAGACTTGTGATGAAACATCGTTCAAACAGTCTTTGGAAAGCATCAGATTGTGCTCGCTTTGGATGTCACATGTCTTCAAACGAGATTTATAACTTCTCAACTCAACTTCATGGGGGGTATATGGCCTTCTCCCCCGTGAATCTGAAAAAAGGCTGGAATCGAATTCGGTTGAACGATGCGCTCTCAATGTATGTCTGCCTTCCATCCCAAATCGAAATAGCCTCTAACACCCTGGGTCCAAAAATATTTACACAATTAGTTTTTGGTGATGTGATGTAGGCTCTGCATATTGCTAAAAGCATCCCCCTGGCAGGTGGTTGCTTTCTTAGGCCTATAGTTTTGATGAGCTTTGGTTTGTAAGTGCTTATTTATGCTAGATGCCTTATATAACTTGCCACAACACCTGATTTTAAGTTCTCTTTTCTTCTTAGGCTTGCTGAATAAGTGATTATGGAAACTGGAAAAGCCATTATGATATTGAATGAGCTCAATTAGTTCCGACTTTTTAAGCTTCGAGTATCCTCGAATTTTATTTTCTCGACAGTAGATTTTCCTCTCTTGCACTCTTCTAGATTCCATCTTATATCTTTATAAGCTAAATGTATCTCTTTAAATGCTTAAAATATTGAGAAGACTTATTCAATTTTAATGGTGAATATTTTTATTTAAGAGAAGACCTGCAATAGAAAATGTCGGATAAAGAAATGATGGAAATCATAAGAGTCTTTGGTCTAGACCAGGGATGGAGAACCTTTTGCGATGTCCGTGTCACAAAGTCATAAAAATTATTTTTTAAATATGTAACGTGCCACAATAAAATTTCATTCGAAATGTTAGCGTGGTGAAACTATACCTAAGTATAATTAAATAAACAAATAAAAGCGATTCTTCTTTAAACAATTTTTTATTAATCAATGTTTTACAAAAAGCAATATGCAAGAAACAAAATTCACATTAAAAACTATTGTTTTAAATGTGATTTTTGTTGCTGTGCACAAGATGATAAAGATTTAATATCTGGTTCATATTGAGTTAATCTCAACAGAGTACGCATGCAGAGTTCGACTCATCCATCATTCTATTTCTATATTTTTTATAAAATTGAATTCTGAAAATAGAGATTCACATGCCAGCGTCGATGAAAATATTAATAAAATTGCCTTTGCTAATATTTTTAAACAATTAAACGTGTCAGGACTTGAATTTCATGTAGTTAGAATTTCAACTTTTGCAATTTTATTTATTTTATCCAACAATTGATTACTTTCAATAATTTCTAAATCATTTCTTAAATCAACAAATTTTTGGTTCCGTATGATACTTGACTAAAATTCAAATAATTCCATTTCTAATTCATTAAAATGTAACCACATAAGGACTTTTAAATTTAATTTTTCAAATGGTATTGTATCAGGATGTAAATCAAATTTTAATGTCAACAAATTCTTTAAACTGCGTTAATCTTGCAGAAAATTCCTGAGTCAGGGATTGAATTACCATTGAAAATACTTTCGTTAATAACTCTTTATTTGGCTTTTCGTGACATTCACTTCCAGAATTTTTTCTTTTTTTTTGTATTCGGAAAATATTTATATGAATTTGAAAGAATATCACGATTAAAAATCTGTAATTTGACTTCGAACGCTTTGATTAAATGAAACATTATAATGACAGTTTAATTAACACCTTGTAGTTTTATACTTAATTCATTTAATTGAGAGCATAAATCAGTGAAAAAATATAACTTTGCCGGCCATTCTACATCCAATAATTAATAATAATGTTCTCATTATTTAGAAATAATCTTATTTCCTTCAAACGATCTACAAATCTTTTCAAAACATTTCCGCGGATTAACCAGCGTACATTATTGTATAAAAGTAATCTCTAGTACGACAAGTTTACTTCGTTTAACAATTATTGAAATTTTCTTTTATTAGGTGCTCGTGCTGATATAAAATTGACTAATTTTGTTAGAAAACTTAAAATATCATCAAACATTTTTAAATCTGTTTTGGCACATAGCGCTTTTTAGTGAATAATGCAATGAAAATCAAGAATTGTATGTCCAATACGTTTTGTAAATAAATTTATAAATCCATTTCACATTTTTTTCACTTATTCATGATGTTCACTTGCAATGGATACCTTCACATGTGAATCTCCACGGGAATGAAATGGCCGATAATCTTGCTAAGGAGGGTTGCAGAATTTCAAATACTCCCTCTTCCACACTTACTTTTCTGGAGTTATACTCCCGGGAAAAATCAAAAATCTCGGAGGAGTGGAAAACACCCCCACCCATAATTAGTACAAGGTATCAAAACCGGGTTTGTCCCTTGACCTCCCGTGTGACAGCATACCCGGACTGTTCTCTCAAGATTTGCTAGCGGTCATATTAAGTGCCTCACTTTCAACGAGGGCAGGAAAACTTTCGTCACCTGCACCAAGTGCCAAAATCATCAGGCTTCTCCTGAGCATCTTTTGGATTGCATGGGTCTCTCTAGGGAGGATCTCTTTAGCAATCCTCTTTTAGTCTTCGACTTCCTTACAGTCAACGAACTCGTGGATCTAGTCTGACTCCGTCAGACATGGAGGATAAGCAACAACAACAACAACATAAATCCATTTTGCCGTCTAGTTAAGCTGCGGGCACCGTCAGTTGTAACTGACACTATTTTAGAAGGAGATATTTTTCTTTTTTCCGTTGTATCTATAACTGCATTACAAATGTCTAATTCTTTTGTTGTTGTTAATGTTGATAAACTTATCAACTCTTCTTTAACATTATTTTGAACAAAATAATGTACAAAAATTGCTAAGCAAGCAGAGCCTGTCACGTCTTTTGACTAGTCAAGGCAAATGGATATAAAATCACAAGACTTAATTTGAATTTTTTGTTGAAATTTTATATTTTCCGCCATACAAAAATTCTCTCTTTTTCTGAATTCCTAGTTATTGGTATGTTTTTAATTCTTTGGATAATTTTTTTTTGTGTTTTCGAAATCATCGAATTAGTATGGTGCACATTGCAGCCAAGCATCCTTTAAAAATTTACCTTCATTGAAAGGTTTCGCACATTGAGCAATAGTTTTTGAAACTTGATAACTAGCAGCAGTGGTGTTTGATTGAGTTCCAATATATTTCATTAAAGAAGTAGTTTGAGCATTTTTATTTTTTAAGGCACGCGATCCTTTTGCCCTTCTACACTTTGATCGAGAAGAAATTTATGGTTGATTTCATAATGCCGCTTTACTGGAGATGTTCTACAGACTACAGTTTTAGAGCATAAAATACAAATTGCTTTACTGTCCTTTTCAATTATAATGTATCTATCGGTCCACCAAGATTGAAATTCTCTAAACATGTTTCGGATAATTTCGATTTCTTCATTGAGTTAGCCATAATCAGAAATTCTGAAAAATACATTTTTTAATATTATTGTTATAAAATATATAATTTATTTTGCATTCATTTGCAAGGACATATTTCGTCTCATATTAAAGTACTAAAAATATTACCAACACAAGAAAATAATATATTAATTCAAGGTAATTTTAATAATTATTTCTATATTTTACACTGATTTAATGATAAAATAATTTCTCATAGTATTAAAATATTTTATTGTTCAAAAATAAGCAAAATAAATTATAAGTTTAGTGACTTTTAATACTTAAAGGTTACTATAGGTTAAAATTGCAGTCGTGACGCAATATGTTCTTGCAAATGAATGCAGAATATAAAATATGAAATAATATGTAAAGTATTTACCTAAAAATGACTCTAAATCTATTTACAATAAACAGTTATATTTATGAACGAGTCACTGAAGTTTCAAAGATGACGATTTACTAAAAGTGACTAATGCAGTCTGTCGTCTGATTCGAGCGCTGTGACGGAAACAACTTGCAATAGCATTAGAAGGCAAAACTGGATTCGCAATTTTTTTATCTAATGCGCATCTTTATATACTTCGAGAAAATTCATGCGATATTTGATGATTTTATATATTCATGTGATATTTTAATAAAAAATGTTTAATTTGATGGCTCTTGTTAGCATACTAAGATAGGTATTCAGCACTACAAATTTATATCATACATTATAAATTAAGTATAGATTAATAATTTTTAATTCATTTTTATCAAAATAGATAATTTATAAAAAAATAATTTTGTGCGTGCCATCAAAAATTTCAAACGTGCCACTTGTGGCACGCGTGTCATTGGTTCGCCATCCTTGGTCTAGACAATTCAAACGACTCAAGAGTTTGAGCACTAATTTGTAACTAAAAATGCTGATTTTTGGTGCCATGAAGAGGTCCTAATAAACGTCTTCCCGACAGAGTGCAACTATATTTGATGATGAAGATGCAACGGAGGAGTGAAAAATCTTACTAAATTGTTTCAATACCCCCTCAGAAGATGCGGTTTTGGTTGAAGTCTTTACATTTATCCAAAAATATAAAGAAGTGTCTCCAGAGCGGAAAAACTTAATCAGCGAAGAATTCATTTTATTTCATCTGTTGCGGAAAAGAGATTTGCAGATACCGCTTAAGTTACCTAAAATGAGGAAAAAGTTTGATCAGAATGAAGAAATCTATCGAACCTTCTTCCAATTGTTATTGGATTTTTTAACATTTGCTGATAGCTATTAAGAATAAATCTAAAATACTAATTCTTTTTTATCAACCCAACTACTCTCTGGATATCCTAACTATATTACCAGATATTTATTACCCGTTCTTTTTGAGAATTTTCTCAATTTTGTACACATTGTCTCTCTTATCACATCTTACCAGCTCATTTGCTTAAAATATTCCTTTTACATATTCATTTTAGAAATCTTTTATTTTATAAGATCGGTTTCTAATACTTCTCAGAAATGACAAATATTTCTTCTGTAAAGGTTGCTTGATAACCTCTTCTGAAAGTTGTTTTATATATTGATATTTAGACTTTATCTCTACTCGGTATTTGGGTTTATGTATGACCTTCTGTTTGAACAAATTGTGGTAGACTTCACCACTGTTTTCTTCTAGACTGTCCTCAACCGTCGTCATCTTTATGCTTCTGTGGTAAGAGTTGGTATAGTTTTTCACTAACAGATCCATAATACATCTATATATCTATTGGTATTGTTAGTCGCTAAATATTTCCGAATTTTACCGTTTAGAGTTCTGTTGAATCGTTCCACCACGGAGCATTTGATTTCTACGTTTTCAGTAGTGAAACAGTGGATATTGTTCTCTTTAAATAGAAACTGTGTCACTTTGTTAATGAACTCGGTCCCCTTGTAAGTCTGGGTTTTAAGATGAACTCGCATTTTAAATATCTTCTTAAATGCCTTAGTCACTTCTTCTTCTGTTTTTCTGCGAATGAGCACAGCCCAACCATATTTGCTGAAAATGTCTATGAGTGTTAGCAAATAGTTATACCCATCATTAGATTTTGAAAATGACTTTAAAAATAACAACTCTGTTTGCCATTGATCATCAATGTGTGATACATAAGTTCTCCTCCTTTTGAACTTACTGATGAGTGGTTAATGTTTTGGGTAAACATCTTGTTGATGTAAGAAATCTGAGACTTTTTTCGACTTAAACCTGTTTTTTTACTGAGTTTGTTTATACCACAATATCCAGTCTCTGGATCGTAATATACTTTTTTTGGGGTTCTCAGTTACCCTTTTAGGGGTAAAAAACGACTCTTTTTAGAGCCACAATCCATGCAGATTCCTTTCATCATAGGTCTGCCGTTTTTAGAGGTAGCATGCTGTACATCTTTTGTCTCAGAGTGGGTTTTACATTTTAAGCAGTATATTTTTGAGCCCATTCCAAAGGTCTTCTTTGCTTTGATAATTGGCTTCCCAACAGCTCTATCTAACCTTTCACGGAGAGTTGGATAAGGTTTTAATTTCTTTATTAACATGGGACATACTTAAACAGGAAAAGACATGGAAAAAGAACAAGACATGGAACAAATAACATCTACCTTGCTGGGCGCAGAATCTTATTCTGTTTGTAAAAAAGATATTCGTGCAGTGCGCCCTCTATAGACATATAGTTGCAACAGATGTACAGTGTACAGACGACCCGATGCATCTGGAGAATATAAATTTAGGTGTCCTTGTACTGTTCTACCTTGTTTACGACGCTGATACTTTCTTGTTGATCTATTCCACGTAAAGTAAGTTGGTACTTCAGAGTACAGTAGTGTCCTTTCAAAGGTTTCATTTCTACGTAATGTGAAAAATTCAGTTAATGTTGTTGGCGGTGGCGACATTGCTCTTGCACGTTCATTTTCCGATGATAAAATACACAGACTGTCCATTTTCAAGATGTACTGCTGAATGAACAACCATTGGATGTAGCTCATGAATGAAAATGATGAAATACATCATACAGACTCATTGCTACTTTTGTAGCGTCCCAGTTGATATTGGGTGACTTCTTCGTTAGATGCAGTTGTATTTTGCACTCCAAACACTGCCATATCACTTCTTTAGTTCACATATTTGCAAATATATTTCATAGCTTTCACTGATTTGCAGCACTCAACATTTATGTGTGCGTTATACTTCTTTAGTTGTAATGGAGAACATGGTTCTACCCAACGATTATCAACATCAATAGTAATGTTGGAGTTGAATGGATTTTCCACCATCTTCGGGAGATCGTCACTGAGGTTCTGAGAATAGCGAATATTTCCGTCATAGAGTTTGATTGCTACCTCACAGAATTCTATAATTTTAATAAACCTAAATAAGAACGTATTATCCTATATCGAAAAAGAATATATTATCTAATGTTTTTGATTTAGTAATAAATATTGCAGTTTAGTGGTCCAACACAGGTTTTAGAAATATATATTTATAGGCTTTACATTTATCACGTTTAGATTTAAGATTTAGGTGCATATATTTTTTCATGCCCGTCACAGTTACGATGAATTTGGCAACTTCATCCTGGCAGCATTTATTCGTCTCCAAAAAAATTCAGAATTTACATGATGGAACATAGGCCAGAATTAAACATATTTTTTAATAGCTGAAAAGAAGATTTTCTTAAAGTATAAACAAATATATTTATCACAAGAAACTCTATTTCGTAATTTTTCTTTAAATTTTCTTCGAGTTATTCTTTTCGTTAAATTTGTTTTCGAGCGTGTTCGAAACCAAAATGACTTTGAAAACATGTGCAATGAATCATAATTAAAATAATTACATAAAATTTTACAAGAGTAAAATTATTATTTTTCAAAAAAACATCAATTGCATCGGGTAATTCATCGAAATGTGTACAGTAAAAAATGAAAAATCAACTTACTAAACTTACCAAAAGAAAAAATGATATCCAGAATGTCACACAATGCAATCTCTTGTGCTTAAAAAAGGAATAGTGTTGTTTTCTTGTCCCTTAAAGTAGTGCAATTGAATCCAATCGGTCTAAAAGTGTCCGAGAGAGCTCTGGACATCTTCAGAGGAATAAAGGTGTTGATGCGGAAGAGCTTTGCCAACGTGGAATGGCAGGGTCGGCAGAAAGTTCAAGTGAGGACAACTCTCTCGATGGAGATATTTTCATTTCCTTGAGTCCTTAATCTGGCTATGATTGTGGATGTAGAATAAATAATTAAATTGAAATAGAAAGAGTCATGCATAAGAGGAATGCTAGCAGCAACTTAATCAAATACACAATAAAAAATAAAATAGAAAACTTTATTCTTAATGGGGACAGATCTATTGTCTTCTATTGAAAGTTTATTTATTGCTCTTCCTTAAAAAAGTGTTAAAATTTTAGATCACATTCTCAGTGGTAAAATAACAGTTTATTTTTTTTTAAATAGCGTTATGTTAAATGTTCCAATTTAAAAGTTACATGGAAAAAACATGATTGAATCCGCCATGTGGAGCTATCATCGTCATTCTAAAATACTTTGTGTCAGTTGTATATGAAAGTAGAACCTGTTTTTCATTCGGAGTCGGCAGTTTTACTACGCATTGCTCTGTGAATATTGAATGTCTATTTCTGTCAATGAGAACAGCTAAATAGGTCAACTACTTCGTAATTTTAAGTAATAGACAAATGTCGAGGTAGGCCAACTCCTCCTTTTCAGATTTCCAGAGCAAATCATATCATCATAAAGAAGATATTAAATTTCCGCTAATCTATAAAACTAAATTAAACAATTTTCAAATTTTACTGACTTTTTTAGAATATTTTCTTTCGAGAGAATTAATATCATGCTTAAAAGGGCTTCTTATACACAGTTTTCTTTCTCTAAAGGCGATGCAGCCTTTATTTTTTACTGATTGAAAAATTTTAGCTTTCATTGCTTCTAAAAAGATTGCTCTGTAAGTAAAAGAAGTGAGCGAAAGAAAGCAATGTATGCTTCATAAAATTTTAAAATTGAATAGTACTGAAAATCAGGATAATGTTTCCTTTTTGTATAAAATTACTTTATCAGATATTAAATATTAATTCATTTACAATAAGCAGTCTGCAGAATAAACAGTTTTTAAGAAAAGACATATAAAACAATATTAAAAAATTTCAAATGAGAATTTAAAAAAAATTTTAGATAAATTTTTAAACATTCAGTTATAGAAGCGGGGGAGTGTAGTAACCGAAGTGCGTGTGCGCTGAGTGCTGTTGCCTTCCGGGGACAGAAAACTGCCGCCCCCGCAGCCTGATCAGCAGCCGCGAACCCAAAACCATTGTTCTAAAACCTGAAGGTCAAATAAAAAAGCGCATGAAAAGTTTTATCTTATTTAATACCACGCTATGAATAGTCTAAATGTGAATTCTATTATGAAGGTTTTATAATGCAGCATTTTTCTTTTAGTAGAATTTTTTGTACCCTATACTCATCTTTTGCATGATTGTGTTCAGATGTTTCGTAAAGGAGGAAATACGAAAACATTTCTCTATATTCATTCCATAAAATAGATTAA